>OY987265.1:37677995-38877995 GCA_963920665.1 Straminergon stramineum
AGCAATCCGAGCTCTCTATGAGAGCACATACCTAAGACAACCAACCAAAGAAGATATTGAAAAGCAACTACAAATTAATGAAGCACGAGGCTGGCCTAGTATGTTTGTGTCATTAGTTTGCATGCACTAACCGAGTGGAAAAATTGTCCCAATTGCATGGCATGGTTCATATCATAACAAAGATGGAATAAACTCAATCATATTCGAAGCAATTGCAGATCAGAGTTTGTAGATTTGGCATGCATATTTTGGGGTACTTGGAGCAAATAATGACATAAATGTTTTACATTGAAGTCCCTTTAGTAGCCAATTTTTTAAGAGGAGAATTGCAAGGTATGAGTTTCAAAGTGAATGGTCCATGAGTATCAAAAATACTATCTCCTAATGCATGGAATTTATCCTACGTGGAGTATTTTTGTCCAAACCATTCATGATCCATCTTTGTTATGATATGAACCATGCCATGCAATTGGACAATTTTTCCACTCGTAGTGCATGCAAACTAATGACACAAACATACTAGGCCAGCCTCGTGCTTCATTAATTTGTAGTTGCTTTTCAATATCTTCTTTGGTTGGTTGTCTTAGGTATGTGCTCTCATAGAGAGCTCGGATTGCTTTCACAAATTGTTTCAAGGCCTCCATGGATGTACTAGAGCCAAAGTGAACGTATTCATTAATGGCATTTGATGCAATACCATAAGCCAACATCCTCATCATAGCTATACATTTTTGGAGACTACTTAATCCAATTTTCTAGTTGCATCTACTTTTTGTACAAAGTACCTATCATAATTTTGTACACTTTCTACCAATTTCAAGAACAAGTGCCTTGACATACAAAACCTTTGACAAAACATCCTTGCATCATAAATTGGGTCATCTACAAAATAGTCCTTCATTAGACAATCATGTGCCTCTGCTCTTCCTCTTGCAATGTTTGCTCTTTTTCCACAAGTGGAACCACCACATAACCACGTTGAGGTTGTGGTGGTGCACCAAGTTCATGTACTTGCTCATGAAGATCATGAACTACATCCATGGTTACATTATAAATATTACCATCTTCTTCATTAAGTCTTCTTTGCACATTTTCTCATTCGCATGTATCCATCATATTGTTATTTTCTTTCAAGCATAGATTAATACTATATGAAACACAAAAAAAATATGAAAATTAGAACTATAAGCGTAACTCACACATGATCACTCAGAATATCATAGGATATTTAAACACTTGTGTTAATGCCAATTTCATTTTGTATGTTTGTATTGGCTATTTGTTTTTAAAAAAAAGTAAAAGTAAACAAAAAAATAAAAGTAAAAGTGAAAATAATTTTTTTTAAAGTAAAACTTAAAATAAACCTTAAAATAGAACTCAAAAAATAATTTTCAGTAGAACTTAAAGTGAAAGTGAAAGTTAAACTTAAAGTAAAATTAAAATGAACAAGTCTTCAAAGTAATATGTTTCAAAAGTGAAACTTAAAGTAACAAATTTTGGCTACTTTTAAAGTAGAACTTAAAATAAGAAACTTTTGCTATTTTGAAAAATAAACTTAAAGTAATAATTTTTTGCTATTTTAAAAGTAAAACATGAAGCAATAAGTTCATCCTATTTTTAAAGTGAAACTAAAAGTAAAACCTCTAATATAAATTAGAAGTTCAAATTCCAAATAGTCATTTAAACAAACTAGCTTGATATATATATAAATATCAAACTACGAAGATTGTTTCTCATTACTCTTATAGTCTTAAGTTCATGTGCACTACTGTAGAAATGTAGTGTATAGTTTAGCTTATGAGTATATGTCCTTTCACGTAGATTACCCTTGAAGGGTCAATAGCTATGTAGAAAGGGTACAAACCTTTTAGGATACATCGGTTCACAACCTATGTAAAGGGATTCTTCCCTTTGTATTATTAATCATAACATATATGAATTTCATTATGGTTCAACTGGTATTTTGAGTTCTTGAATAGTCCTTGGCTTTATTATGTTTTAACATAGATAAAGTCCAAGATTTAATATGGTATCAGAGCTAGGATTAATACTCCAAAGTTAGAGCACACAAAATGTGTTGCATAAAAGAAGAAAATCATAGAAATGCAAGATGGTCATTACCAGTGCATGAAGAAATAATAATAGAAAATGAACCCATTGATAATAGGCAATTGCAAATTAGAGAAGAAGAGGCATTTACTCAATTGCAAACTAGACAAGAAGAATTAGCTCAAAGGATAAGTGATTTAAATGAAGAGAATGAAATACATCATATAATTAATAACCTTGAGTGAAAAAGATGCATAATCTTTAAAAGTAAGTAATATTCTTGTAAACATTCCTTATCCATTCTATACAAACGTATAGAGCATCATGGCATCCTCATCAATAGATGTGTGTCAAATCAATCAGTTTGATGGCGTGAATTTTCACACATGGAAAATTCGGATGGAGATGGTGTTGTTGGACAAAGATTTGTTCGGACATGTAAATGGTTCAGAAGCGAGATCAACCTCTCCAACAAATCATTCAACATGGGATAAAAAGGATAGTAAGGCAAGAGCTAATATATTACTAGCTTTAAAAGATGCTCAATTGTCACATGTAAATAAATGCACAACTGCAAAAGAAGTTTGGGATACATTAGTAAAAATATATGAAACTACTCATGCTCAAACAAAAATGTATTATAATAAACAATTATATACATTAAAAATGTTAGAAACGGACACAATAGCAAAACATATAAGTACATTTCGAACATTAATGAATAATATAGCAAGTACTGGAATTACCATAAGTGATGGTGATAGTGCTATTATACTCTTAGGCTCTTTACTAGAGTCCTATGAAGGTCTAGTAGTCTCTATTAGTGGTCAATCAAATTTAACATTAGAAGGAGTGACTAGTCTCTTATTACAAGAAGAGATTAGGAGAAAATCCAAAAGGAAATTTAATGAGGAAAAACCTCAAGCCTTATATAGTAATAAAAAAACTATTTAAGGGAAATTCAAAGTTTCCGAAAAGGAAATTTGAAATAACTAATAAAAAAACCCTATTAAAAAAGAAAGGAAATTGCTTTCATTGTGGCAAGCCCGGTCACCATATCAAAGATTGTAGGATTTGCCTTCAAGAAGAGAAGACAAAACCAGGTAACCAAGCAAATAGTGTTTCAAACACTAAATTGTTTACAGTAGCCTTGGCGGTGGAAGACACGTCAAAAGACATATGGTACCTTGACTCTGGTGCCACTCAACACATGACGCCCCATTTTGATTGGTATGTGTCCTACAATAAAATTTTCACAAAAGATAAGGTATATTTGGAGGACAATTCTAGTCATGATGTAGAAGGACAAGGGACTGTCTTAATAACCTTAGATAATGGAGAAACTAGGACAATTGAAAATGTCCTACACATACTAGCCTTGAAGAAGAGCTTAATATATGTTAGTAAAGTTGTGGATGCCGGTTATTGTATAGAATTTACAACAAATTCATGTCTTATAAAAGACAAAGAAGGCAAAATTTTAATTACCTCAGGGAAAAGAGTAGGTAATTTATATGAGTTAGGTACTTCTCATACCTACCATAAAAATTTGTCGTATGTTGTAAGTAACTCTAGCTCCACCAACATAGAGTTATGGCATCGAAGGCTAGGTCATCCTAGTTTAAAGAAACTAAAAGTAATGCATGAAGATGAATTAGTACATGGACTTAACATCAAAGCCCCAAATTTTGAAATACCTTTATGTAAAAGTTGTTTGGAGGGAAAACAAAGTTGTAAGAAATTCCCGAAGCAAGGAGGGCAACGGGCTATTGATCTATTAGAAATAGTCCATTCGGATGTATGTGGTCCTATTCAAACTTTTTCCCATGGGGGGGCAAAGTATTTTGTCACATTTATAGATGATTTTTCCCGAAAATGTGAAGTATCATTTTTAAAGGCAAAAGAGGAAGTTCTAGATGCCTTTAAAGCTTATAAAGCAATGGTTGAGTTACAAACAAATAAACGAATTAAAATCTTAAGAACAGATAACGGAGGAGAATACATGTTAGGCGAATTCAAGAAATTTTGTTTAGATAATGGTATAGTTCAACAAACTATTGTACCCTATACTCCTAAACAAAATGGAGTAGCTGAGCGTAAAAATCGCACTATAATAGAGTGTACTTGTAGCATGTTGAAAAATGCCACCCTTCCTAATACATTTTGGGCTGAAGCTATATCTACAGCTATATATTTACAAAATAGGTAATTCACTTCTACTCTTAAAAATAAGACCCCTGAAGAAGTATGGACGGGTAGAAAACCTATAATAGCTCATTTACGTATTTTTGGAGGTAAGGCTTATTCTCATATTCCAAAAGAAAAGAGAGGAAAACTTGATTCCAAAACACTTGAGTGTATATTTATAGGGTATGATCCTAATATTAAGGGATACCGTTTGTATAACCCTGAGACAAAAATTGTCATCATTAGTCAAAATGTAGTCTTTAATGAAGACATACAGGATCAAAGGGGAGTACAATTATCAGGATTGGATAAATTCATTGATTTACAGCCCTTAATATTAGAAGAAGCTGCACCGGTTTGTATTGAAGGTGAACTCATTGATAGTGACGAAGATCCCCATGATCCCCATGAATCTAATGACTTGGAGTTTTATAATTCCGAATCAGAATTCTCTGATCCAGAAGAAGTACTTGACAACAATCAAGAAGAACCAACACCCCAATTACGAAGATCTACAAGAAAACGCCGTCCATCACAACGTGTGGTTGATTCTTTGGACTTCATTGAACAATTATGTTTCATCCAAGGTATGGAACCTCAAACCGTAAAAGAAGCATTGAGTGGTCCAAATGCCCATGAATGGAAAAAGGCCATGGATGCGGAATATAACTCTTTACTAAAAAATAAGACTTGGACACTTACAAAATTGCCTCTTGATCGCAAAAGCGTGGGTTGTAAATGGATTTTTAAAATAAAATATAAAGCAAATGGTCAAATTGATAGGTATAAGGCTCGACTTGTAGCAAAGGGTTATTCCCAAATTAAAGGAATTGATTACTATGATACATTTGCACCAGTAGTCAAAATTACTACCCTTCGTTTTCTTTTTGCCATAGCCACCATACTTGATTTAGAGGTTCATCAGATGGACGTTATAACAGCTTTTCTCAATGGTCATTTAATAGAAGTTATCTTCATGGATCAACTAGAAGGATATACAGTTGCGGGCCACGAACAATTAGTATGTTTACTAGGCAAAGGGTTGTATGGCCTAAAACAATCTCAATGTGCATGGAACAAGACAATAAATTCTTCCCTTACAGAAGTTCAACACTTTTTTCAAAGTCTAGCTGATAGCAATGTCTACATTAAAAGGGAGGGAGAATCATATGTTATTCTAGCTCTCTGTGTAGATGATGCTATTTTATTTAGCAACAATTTAGACTTATTGAAAAATACTAAGAAAATTTTATCCCAACAATTTGAAATGAAAGATTATGGAGAAGTGCATTATTGTCTAGGTTTACAAATTATACGTGATAGAAAAAATAAAACAATACATTTGAGTCAACAAAAGTATATTGAAGATATTCTAAAAAGGTTTAATATGGAAAATAGTAAGTCGTCAATTACACCTATGGAGGCAAATGTTAAGTTATCTAAAGAAATGTGTCCTCAAACGGCTGAAGAAAAGACATTTATGGGTAACATACCATACCGAAGTGCAATAGGATGTTTAGTATATGCTATGGTATGTACACGGCCCGATATTGCTTTTGCAGTTGGTACTGTAAGTCAATTTCTTGAAGACCCCGGAGTCAAACATTGGAGTGTGGTTAAACGAATTATGAGGTACCTACATGGTACCACAACTCATGGGGTACATTATGGCCCAAGTATTAATGCTAAAGACATTCAAGTAATTGGTTATCGCGACTCCGATTGGGCAGGTGATATAGATGGTCGAAAATCTACAACAGGATATTGTTTTATGCTGGGTGAGGGCGCAATAAGTTGGAACAGTAAAAAGTAACCAACTGTGGCCTTATCTAGTATAGAAGCAGAATATATGGCTTCTACAAATGCCACTAAAGAAGCCATATGGCTTCAACAATTGGCAAAGGATGTTGGATTTAATCAAGTCAAACCGACTACTATTTATTGTGATAATCAAAGTTGTATTTCATTAACCCAAAATCCTAAATTTCATGCCAAAACGAAGCATGTAGAAATACATCATCACTTTGTACGTGAAAAAGTACTAAAAGGAGATGTAGAGATTAAATATTGCAACACAAACGAACAATATGCAGACTTTCTTACAAAGAGTCTACCTCGGCCTAAACATGACTTGTGCAAACTCAAGCTTGGAGTTACAAATATACAAGGGAAGTAGAGAGCTCAAATATACACTACAGGGGGAGTGTAGAAATGTAGTGTATAGTTTAGCTTACGAGTATATGTCCTTTCACATAGATTACCCTTGAAGGGTCAATAGCTATGTACAAAGGGTACAAACCTTTTAGGATACATCGGTTCACAACCTATGTAAAGGAATTCTTCCCTTTGTATTATTAATCATAACATATATGAATTTCATTATGGTTCAACTGGTATTTTGAGTTCTTGAATAGTCCTTGGCTTTATTATGTTTTAGCATAGGTAAAGTCCAAGATTTAATAACTACTCAGTCACGTTTATTTCATATTGGTTTTTAAGGTATTCATTTCAATTGCGGAATTGTTTCATATTCACTTTTGATTTTGGGGTTGCACTTTGTATTATACGTTTCAGATGCGTGGTACAAATTATTCTACAATTCATTTCACAATTATGTAATTCTAATCAATTATTAGTTTTGTGAATCAATAGGAGTACACATTGCAAATTGTGAATATGGCCAATGAAGGTACATCCAAGAGATCTGAAAACTATAGAATCAATGATGACATCTTTTGTTGAAGTTGGGCGTACATTTGTCAAGACCCCATAGTGGGGGCTCAACAAAAGGCGGGAAAGCTCTAGGAATGAATAAGAGAGTACTATATGGCTTCCATTGGACAAGGTAAGTACACTAGAAGAAAATCGTGTCTGCCACAACCAACTGAAATGCAACTATGTGTCCTATGCAACTGCCCTACAACTACAACCCTCTATATTTGCACCAAATTTGATATGTACATTACTGTAGTTGCAAAGTAGTTGTAGATTGAAGTTTCAAGTTGCATGTAGTTGCAAAGTAGTCATAGATTGAAGTTTTGGGTTACAAGAATGTAACAACAGAGTTACTGTGATTTATTCTACATCGAATATTCATCACAATTGTCGACGTGGATAACTTTATGTTCTATAAAGTTTAGTGTGTCAAACTACAGTTGCATATAATCTAAATTTGACTTGACTGCAACTACACTGCAACTAAAATGCAATTAGATTGCAACTAGAATGCAACTAGAGAACAACTAGAATGCAACTAAAATAAGACTAAAAAACAAATAGAATTGAGTTTTATATTAATTGTCCCATATCAATTGTCAAGAGTACCATTAGATTGAACACATAAGAATTGTAAGTTATATCATGTTTACGTAATGAAGTTTGATAATAGACTTTGTAGATTTCTACAACTTTGTAGATATCTACAAATGTTTAAAGTATAAGAAATTTTAAAACTTATGAAATTTAAAGTTTCATAAACTGGTGAAATCTATTCAATATCTATATTTGAATTTGGTCATCTAAGAAAAGCTAAATGTAACGTTGCAAATGAGTTGCAAACCAGTTGCAAATAAGTCGCAAACGAGTTGCACAAAAATACTTTCCACGTCAGAAGAGTTCATCAATGAAGTTCCACGTAGGCTGTCCAAAAAAACCCAATCTTGTCAACTTTTGCAACTATATTGCAACTGGTGCAACTTGTCCACTACAACTGCGAGCTCCAAATTGTCACCCAGTTGCAAATGTCCGGTGCAACTACAAAACTAGTTGCTAATTGTAGTCGCAGAACTCCTGATTTTCTTCTAGTGGTATGAAGTATTGTACATTTTATTTTGTTTATATAGTAAGCCAATAACTATGAAATTGGACTATGTCATGCTATAGAATATGTGCAATGAAATTTTATTGTAAACCCTTAATTCAATATGTTATCATAGTACTTGCAGAGATGTTTAGTTTGAACATGGGGGTGTTTTTTGTTTATAGAATTGAAGTTCATTACTAATGCATAACTAGTTAAGTAGGTGAAAGTGAGAGATCCATGAAGTGCTTAGAAACAAAATTCAATACAATTAAAACTAAGACAACCAAGTTTAATGCATTCAAGGGTAAGAGAACTGGATGAGTCTGGGACTAACGAAAATGATATACTTAATAAGACATTGAAGCTTTATCAACAACACGGGAAAGGAAAAAATAGTTTTCAATTCTTGCATTTTTGGACAATAATAAAAGATATCCCACGTTTTTTTGAGCCCAATAGACTAGAGGCACTCAAAATCCTAGGCAAAAGGCCACCATCCACATGTGATGTTTCCACTATGGTTCCCTTCAACTTTGCATCTCGTCCTCCCCCTATCCTAGGTCCTAGTGCCTTTGGTCCTAGTACAAGTACATTTCCTACTAGGCCAATGGGTACAAAACAAGTGAAGAGATTAAAAGCAAATGAAAATATAAGGGCATATACTCTACATCGAACTACAGAAGCTACCTTTTCTTTGTCTATAGATGTGTCTAAAAGAAACAAACTTCTAACACAACAAATACAATGTACAATGGACCAAATTGATATGACGTTTTTTTGAAAAAATTGGACATCGAGATCCAGCTTTAGCAAATAGATACTTCCGACTACGTATGCAAGAAGCAGTTGTATGAGTGGAAGAAAGGATAGCCCTCCAAAGTACTCAAAGTGAAAAGACACATCAAGTACCCCCTACTTTGCTCCCACAACATGCATGTACAATAAATCTTGAAGCACTTCCAAAAGAAGAAGAAGAGGAAGAAGAAGAAGATGATGAACAAGGGTACAAATATGTAGAAGAGAATGTCTATCCTAAACATCTTTAGTGAAGTACAATAGTGATTTTGCACTATTTTGTTTGAATAATTTTTTTAGGAGAAGATGTTGTTACTAGTGTAGTCTCTATGGCTAAATTTCATATGAACCCTAGAAGTATCAAGTGCCTGAGAAGCATTTTAGTAGGAATATGTTCAAAGATGTTTAGTCTTAGATGCCTTTTTTTTGCACCTTTTTTTTGTTATTTTGGGACATTGCAAAGGTACTTTGCAAGCACAATGTGTTTGTATTGAATGATATTTTTTTCACATTAGTGATTGTATGTTGCTTTTGAATCACTATAAAGTTTAAAGTGTTTTCATTTAAGTAGGTTTAGAAATCTAGTTCCACTGTCAATTGTGTTGCTAGGAAATTTTTAGCATGTTTTTTGCACACCAAAATAGCATAATTGCATAAATTTCTTTCTGAAGTAGTCACTAAAACACATCGACTATTGGACCAATAGGTGCATTCTTTATTTCTACAATGAACAGTCAAGTCATTTGTAAACCAATTTTGGCTGTAGCATCCTTTCAAGGTTCAGGGTTAAAGAAAAAATTCATGAAAGTATAAGTAAATGAATAAAAATTAATTTCAACACAAAATCTTCATGAAGTAATAAGTGTGCTCAATATTGTTGACAAATACAATGGAAAGTAACCATATTCATATTATTTTTTTAATTAAATTGCAAGATGGGTGGGGATGATCAATCAATACGTCTAGCTAAGAAAATCACAACAGAAAATAAGGTGCATTCAAGCACCTTCAACTACAGTTAGATAATAATATCGTGACTTAGCATAGATGGATGGAAACTTGGAAGGAATGGACTATAAAGTCTTGGGAGTAGAACACTACAGGTTCCAAATTTACAAATTTCATGTTAATAACTGAGGCAAGTGATAATGGACCTTGATGTGTCTTTGTTTCTTAGGTGTATCAAATTCATACTTCTTGATTAGAGTGATAGTAAGGAGAGAGTTGGGAGGTTTGTTGACACCCATAATTCTATGCAAGTACTTCTTGAATTCTCTATGTTCCATATGTCAAGGTCTTCTCAAGTTTGTGTTACAATAGAGTAGTCAAAATTACAAGAAATTGCAGCTCACATTAGCCTTTTTTTCATATTTTAGAAAGTAGGGTATCAACGTAAGAATGTATAGTCGAATCCAGTTCGGCTTCTCACCTTTTATGTAACATTGAGTGAGTAATTGACTCATAGTCAATAGTCATTGAAATTATTATTATTTTGAAACGAAGAATCCTTTGTTTGAACTTTTATACATGTGTATATTAAAGGTTATGTGATTTGAACAACAATGAGAATCAACAATATGAAAATAAAAAATAACGGCTCCAGAGACTGTTCGGAGAGAGTTCAATTACCACTCCAGAGACTGCTCCAAAGATGCTCCAGAGAGCACAAGAGATAAACCAGCAAGGGAGAAGTAAAATTCATCGTGTGAAGATCGTGCATCCTTGGCACGCAACTTCCACCGGCAATGCGGAGTGGTCTCTTCTCTTATCTTTTCCTATTTTGTCAACCCTAGTTGACTTATAAGCCAACTTGCAAAATGACCCCAATTTGCCGGCTAAGTCTGACTTGCAAGCCTGTCCTCTTAATAAGTCATCCATTTTGTAGGACGGGTGGGGCGGGTTTGCAAGCCACCTTGGACAAGTCATTCATTTTGCAAGACAGGTGGGGATGCTCTAAGAAGACAACAATATGGAAATTTGTGCCAATGGTGGTGTTTTTTTTGTCAAAGTTCTTGACTTTTATGTGTGATTTTACTGTACCATTTTCTTTCACCATATTGGGCCCCTGTCACAAGATTCTATGTTTGAAAATCTTCTTCTCAAAAAGCATTATCCTTGTGTTTAGAGGTTTCAAACTAGCATAAAATTTTCAAATTTGCGTTGGAGAATCTATTGTTCTTGTGGAATAAAGAAGCTTGCACTCTTAAATTTTTTTGTCACTAAGGCTCTTGCTGTGTAAGGTAATGCAAGATTTCATCATCGAAAAGGCGCCACTGGCAATTAGGGGAGGCAACCCATTTCTAACTACTTAAGAAAAAACACATATTTGCAAGGGAGTTTTCAATAGTGGGAAATTTTTCCATGTGCAGAAATAGAGTTCATAAGATTTCCATAATTTTTCAGATTTTTATTTCTGAAAACATAATTACTATGAATTTTTTAGATGAAGATTCTATTCCACCTATTTTGGTCATATATACCTTCCTATTTCCGACTAAGGTTTTGGTTGCAAGATCTAGCAAGGGTTGGTTCCAATATTGAGAGTCTTGTAGCCAATCATAATGCGCCACATAACGCTAGGAATTGTGCTAGCATTAATCATGTTAATCACCTCATGATTGAAATTACCACACTTTATGTTGTTGTAAGTTGGATTTTTCCTATCCCAGGACAAAATCCAAGGTTACTAGTCTAGGGATTCTTTTGGGAAAAGGTCAATTTATCTATCGTTTAAGTGTCTAGGGTCACTTTTAAAGTAGGATAGGTTGATATTATATTTGTTTGGCAATTTGTCATAAAGCTCAACTTTCGCCCAATTGAATAGTTTTAATACAAATACACTTCAACTAATTTGATTCAAACCTCATTACCAAATCTAAACCTATTGCTAATTAAACAACACCGAGTCACAATTTGACACACTAACCAATTGTACATCATCAATTTGCTACAACCTAGCTAAACACTTTTCTCAATAAGATGGAATGTATATCTAGCAAACCTAGTCATAGATAAGCCTTCGCTAATTAAAACCAAGTATCTACAACAATTTGTCAATTTCAATCAATAACAAACCTTGCAATTTGCCACAGACAAACTACAAGACAATTTACTTGTACACAACTTGAACACATTAGTCGACTAGCAATAGGCAAACAATTTTCAATCAAGTAAATGGCCATTCATAATTATAATTTTAACTTCTTCAATCGTTCCCAAATTAAATAACTCATCTTTGCTTTTTGCAATTTGACTTCCACGCCACCCAACTCATCCGTCATCCTAGCAGCTCTTCCACAATCCTTCTTAGACATTGCCATTTGCATTTCAGTGGATTGATTTGCTAGATTAATTTTCCACTAATACTTTGCAACTAGCCAGACTTAAAAGACACACTCCTAGACCTTGCGCAATCTAGTGGTGTAAACACAATTAATTGACAATTTAAAATTCAAGAGGAATCTACAGATTCACAAGGTACTTAAACTAACACAATTTAGCCATCTCACACAAGGCAAATTGCAAATAATCAATAACACATTACACATTACAAATACACACATTTACAAAGAGGGATCAATTGAGGGAATATATTAATGCAAATCGTCAATGAGTCATATATGCTAATTTGACATTGATATGAACTAAAAACAAAAGACCAATCAACCTAGCTATATAGCCTCAAAAGTTGCATGACAACTCGTCTAATAATTGATCTAAAAAGACACAAAGCCAAATAGCCACCCTTCTAATTCTACCAAATTGCCCCTTTGAGATCTACATTAGTTCCTTTTTACATTTGCTTGAATTATTGGGCAATTTGACTCTTCAAAACAAAAATGGAATGACTTGACTAATGTAAAAAAAATCAAAAAGATGAAAAGGCAAATTGTTCAAAATTCAAATGTCTACAGTTGCCATAATGGGGTAGTGATTAGGAATGGGTTGCCTCCCCTATTTGTGTGAGTCTCACATTTTTTCATTGATGTTGATGATATGATGTTTGTTAAAAGCAATTCAGCTTCAATAACATATGGACTGAAGTGGTTAGGTTCCTAGGGAAGTGTGATACTTGTTAGGCTAAGAAATGCATTCTAATTTCCTACAAAGAGTTTGCTACAAGACCTCGATTTATTTCTTGTGAATTAGAATACTCACACTCTATTGTAGGGTGAATCATTTCATTTCATTTTCAAATATATGAATTACTTGGACAAAAAGGTGAAAACATAAGGTGGGAAAACAAGAGATGACTTTTGGAACATATTTTGAAAGTTTATAATTAATGTTTGACAATATTTGATGGTTTTTTTTAGTGTTATCTAATTTTAGAAACATACATCCAATGGGATTGACATTGTTGTCCAAGTACTTCCTTTGTCTCAAAATAACATCGGGTTTTTTTTGTATTTTACAAAGGAAACACCAATATTATTTTGAGATGGAGGGAGTATGAGCTTTCAACACAAACCAACCAACGTTTAAAAAATTAAAAGCTACACATGTTCACAACCATCAAATAATGTGGAAAAGAATCTTTCCATCCCTTATTTGAGTTTAGAGTTGTAAGGTTGGGACTGATGTTCCAACTTGGACAAGGTGCCAATTGAAATAGAGTGTGAGCAACTATGACTTGTTCTTTCCCCAAAAAAATTGAACTAGAATTGAATAGTGATTTAGAAAAATAGTTTACACAATCATGCTCTCTATATGGGCTAAAGAAACATTATAGAGATCTATTACAAACTTGAATTTTTCATATCAGGTACACGCACTTGTATGCATCACTACACAATGAAAAAATAATCCTTTGGTTTGGATCAAAGTCATCAAATACACAACACTAATTGATCACACAAAATTCACAATTAAAACATGACAACCATTGAGTGTCTAGAATCAATTTTGGGGATACTTATAGACAATTCTTTGAAATTTTATTAACTTATCCATATAACATCTAAGTAATGCATATATACTAAAGTGCATTGGAATTCTCTTTCACTTACATCTAAGATCCAATGTAAGTAACCTATGTTTTCAAAATACTTATTAGTGACAATTATGATTATCATAGCTCTAAATAGTTGGAGCCTATTTTCGTTTCTCAATTCCCCAACTTGTTGTTATTTTTGACATGAATTATGCAAGTTTGTTTTTTTGTTTTAAATTTTTTTTATCACATGATCAAAATATGATTACGATAAGATTTTTGAGAGCATGTGTTGCAGAGTGTATAGGAGGCAACCCATTCCTTATCACCGCCCCCTTTTGGTAATATAGATTGTTCTCTTTTTGCGCAAGAGGAGATGGCAGTGATTAATTACGGCACAATTCCTTGTACAATTGTGGTACATTGTGATTATTTTACGACACTCTCAATCCTTGGTGGATTTTGCAACAAGCCCTTATCGAAACAAGAAGGTCTACATGACCAGAGTGGGATGAATGGAATCTTCCGCTCAAAAATTCATAGTAATTATGTTTTGAGAAATAAAAATTTGGAAAATTATAGAAACCTTTGTAACTCTATTTCTGCACACTGGAAATTTTTTCTACCCAAGAAACTTGCCCTCCAAATGTAAGTAACCACTTAAGTGGTTGGAAATGGTTTGCCTCCCTTAATCAATATTGACATGTAATTTGCTAAAGAATTCTATGGTCAGAAGCTCAAGGCTTAACTAAATTAAGTAAGTTCAATTGTTCAAGCAACCGAATTTTTTTAAGCTTCTACAACTAAATAGTGAAATTAGGTTGCCTTAATAAATAATTAGGTTGCCTTACCCCAAGAAAGTTACTTTACAAGCCATCAAAGTCAATAAATATTTCTAAAAATATTTCCATTTGTACACATGAAGATTCATGAGTCCAAAATACAACGATATGAAATTCAAAAGTAGTTCATTCTCATACAATAACTATAAATATATTTTTAGTATCAAATGTTGATAAATTAGTAAGGGGCAACCTAATTTTACTATTCAGTTTGTACTTGCTAGAATGTGCCCAAGAAGAGAGCATGTGTGGGGCAGGTTTTTATTTTTTTCATTCATATTGGGCAATGCAAAACACGATATTCCCTAGAGTGATGAAGCTATTTACAGTACATCCATGGAAATGGATGAAACCTACAATATATGGATGAAAAGTCCTTTATTCATCCACAATAGAGTGATATTGTCCCAAGAATTGGTAGCAATTTAGCGATTTCATTCACTAAAGAAGGAAGAATTTCTCGCCAAATATTCCTTATAAAAAAATTTGCATTGCTTTCTATTAAAAATTTGCTAAAAGAACCCTTGGTGCATACAACTCTGGAGTAGATAAGTGAAGCTTTGAAGCTAAAGAATATGCCAGGATAGGTGCTTGACATCCTGAGGTAGAACTATACAAAATCCCACGAAAGTGTTTTTCTAAAGAGGTTTGATAATGTAGGAGGTGACCCCTTTCCGATCACCCCCCCTATTTCTTCCTTGTAGACTAATTTTTTCTTTCCAATCAAGTAGTGAGGAGTGGTGATTAATTATGGCACAATTCTTGGAGTAGTTGTGGCACATGTTGATTGACTACAAGACTGTTAATATTACAAGAAACCCTTGGTTGGAAATAGGAAGACCTATATGACCAATATGGGTTGAACAAAATCTTGAGCTAAAAAATTTCATAGTAATTATGTTTTGAGAAATAAAATTTTGGAAAATTATGGAATCCTTCCCAACTCTATTTCTGTACATGGGAAAATTTCCCCACTCGAGAAACCCACGTTCCATGTATGTGTAATTGCTTAAGTAGTTGGAAATGGGTCACATGCCTTATATGGTTGCAATCTAAGTTTTCTTGGGGGGATCCCACTTTGAGATCAGCTAGAAGATGGCTCCTCCCAAGCTGGGTAGATTTGAGTGAACTCCCGTTGGTCATAATTCTGGTCTTTGGTTGTGGTCTATGCAACCTTGTTGGAGTTCTAAGCCTATTGCAACCCTCTTAACCCTTAAATGTTGAAGCGGATGTTTTGTGTCCAATGAATGACAAAGAATCTCTCCATGTAGGACAGAACTATGACTATTCATCCCCATAATTTTGTGAGAGAAGGACACATCTTCTACAATAGTATGACTTCCAATGAATATTTTTGATTTTTTTAAAGTGGATGATGTCACACAGTTCTAATAAAGAGGATTTTCACAATCACCAATTTGTCCTTTAAGGGTTAAAGACAGATTGCCCTTTTTCTTGGACTATTGAATGTTTTGAAGGACTTCAATATATTTGAAAGAGACTCTCATGTGGCCTAGTGATGCAACAATCAAATTGGAAAATTTCATTCATTAATAATCCAATTGTCAAGAACATTTTGGTTTTGTCTATATTACTACAAAATGAATAGGTTGGACAACCTCACCCCACATACTATGCTACTCCCTCCGTTTGGAAATAGTGTATTCATTCTTAGTGCAATCACCACTAAGAATGGATACACTATTTCCAAATGGAGGGAGTAATAAACTATTTACTATACTCACTCCAAAACAAGATTTTCACTTTTTGAGCATGAAGTTTTGTTCCTATTATTTTTATGTATTAAATTCAATAATTATTTTTCAACCAGCCTCAAGCTTGTGGTTGTCAAAAATGATTGAGATATATTGAAACAAGTGATACTTCAAAGTGACCTATCAAGTCAAACAACCCATTTAATTGTCACTCTTCAACAATTTGATTTCATTTTCTAACATCCTAAGAGCCAAAGGTCGACTCATGTTGAAGTGTTTCAATAATTAAGAAGCCATTCAAGTTCAAATGAATGTAGATGATTGCCCTTCATTTGATATGGATAAAGGTTTGAATATTGAGCGGTATGAAAATAAGGGTGATTATGGATACTCCAAAATAAAAAAGTTCTTAGAACAAAAGACTTTCCCCAAAAGTTTACCAACTCAACAAAGAAAAAATATTCTTTGATAGAGTACACCTTTTATACTAACTGGTGGCATCCAACCCTTTTTTTCGGCTTTTTAAGAAAGTGCCAGGATGGCAATCACTCAGAATTTGGTGAAGTTTTGTATTTCTACGTTCATCCATCTTTTAGACCAAAAAATACTTATCGATTATATTCAATCACTTTTTCATCCAAATTAGGCGAATTCATCCACATTTTAAATAGAAATGGAAAATTTTTGGCGAAAAAAGATTACTTTTTTCTGGCAAAAAGTAGACATTTATTTGAAATGGTGCAATTTGGCCCCATGGTGCCAAAACCCCTAGGGCTAGTGGCATCTTATACAAAGTAGGTATAGATGGTATTCTTTGCAAGGCAGTTATCTGCTAAGAGACTCAAACCATTCTAAGCAAATGCCATAGAGGCGCATGCAATGAGCATTTTGATGGTGACTTGATTGTTATAAATTTTTTAATGGCAAGCTACTATTAGCCTAGCATGTTTACCCCTAAAGTCCTAAGACTATTTTTCTATCAAAAAACACTCAAAATTACTACTTCTGCTACATTCACGTACAAAATCAGAAAAAATATATTTGTAGAATTTGACCATAGGATCTTTCTCTACACTTGTCTTATATCATGTAGTAAAAATTCTTGATTTTTGAGCTTATAGATTGAAAGATATTAGCATTCAAAGTGAAAGAAAAAGTTTCTTTCAAGAAGTTACTTTGATTGCCCCCAAAAGAAGAAGCTCCATAACTTTCACATCACTAATCCAAATGGAATAAATCAAAGCTTCCCATTTAGAAAAATATATCTAAAAGAAAAAAAATATGAAAAATTCTTATTTCAATTTTTTGTGGATTTTTTTTGCTGCCTAGTCTCTCCTATTTTGAGGTTATTGTAGCAAAACTTTTATTCCAAGGCATTGATTGAAATAAACATGATATTTTTAGAAAGATAATAAGATTTTCTATCTTATGAGAAAGTTTCAAAAAGTTTAAGTAAAAATTGAGATCATAAGAAGTTGTCCAAAATCCATTTTGTCCCTCGTAGGAACATGTGGGGGAAGAGCTATGGGCTTACAAAACTACCTACAAACTCACGATGAGCTACACTCCATTCCAACTGGCATTTGGCTTGAAGCCAATATACTGAATTGAATTGTATAATGATGGAAATTCAATATGCACTATAAGAAACCCGCATTTAAAGTGATGAGCCTTAATTTTTTGGAATAGATTTTCGGTGATGCCCAATGCAACAAACCCATGATTTTATGTCATAAAAAATGTTATATAGGCATTTTTTTGATAGAAAAACTTAGGTTTGTTGCATTGGAGTATTAGACATCACTAAAAATCCGTTCGTAAAAATGAAGGCTCATCACCTAAAATGTATGTTTCTTATAGTGATAGGTTTAACAAACAAATAATTCCTAGCTAAGAGGTTATTGGTGCTAGAAAAATTGGATGAGAGACGTAGATGAGCATTATAGAATAACAAAGTGGTTTAAGCAAGGCAAAACCTCCAACAAACCAATACAATAAGTTGAAAAAGTTGACAAAATTCCATCTTGGAGACTTCGTCATATTGGTAGACAATTGGTTGTTGAAACAACATGGCCTTCAATTTAGACCTAGGTGGAAAGGACCCTATGTTGTCCATGAAAAATTTAGCAATGGTTCCAACACTTTGAATTCACTTGATAGAGCTGTTATTATAAATTACATAGTAAATGGATCTAAGCTAAAGTTGTACATATCACCAAGTTGAGCAGGATCCCAATAGGAAAAATAATGCTCCTCAATCTTATCCAACAAATGAATGCTTCTACTAATCTATGTAATCGTAGTTGCAATAACTACTTGCCAACTAAGATATATTAATATATAAGGAATCAGAAGGAGGAGAAGGTTAACCATTGAGAGAAGTTTAATAGCCATGAGAATAGTTATTAAGGAAGATCAATATTGAAGGAACTACAGGCCAAAGAAGGATTAGCTTTGAAACGAAAAAAGAAATGATTACATTGTAAAGAATATGAAATAAACGCTTTTCTTTCTTCCATTATGGTTAGATTGAAGTCTCTTGTACAACTCAATTTTAGTATTATGTTTCTATAAAGCTAAAACATGAATTCATTATAGAAAAAAATCCAAAATGCTTTCAATGCTTACATTAGTTTTTTTTTGTGACAATGTACTAAAATGAAATATTTTGATAAACTTGAATAATTGCATTCCACTTTGAATGTTCAATATCTTAGATTAGATTTCAAGGGTTTTAAAAAGTATATTTTTTACTTTCTGTTTTTTTCAATGATTATTTTATACCAATTGTGAAGGTGTATTTGTCTTTGAATTTTTTGAATTTGAAAATTTGAAAACTTTATGACAAATATTAGACATGTCATTCTCAAATTGCCTTTGGAAGCATTTGACAATATAAATGACATTACATTGCTATGTTAGAACCACCCATTCCTATCCTGGCCCACATGGGCAATTTATAAGTACTAGGAAATTCAACAAAGACTATGACTGATTTCTAACCATCAATTCTTGGTTTCTGATCATCTTCTAACCAATAGTTTCAAGACACATATCCTTGGTTTTGAGAGCCATAGTAGTCTTTAAATGAGCAATTATTGTAGACTCTATGCGTTGGGTATGGGTCCAAATCAACTTTAGACTTCCAAAACTCAGTTAACTCAATTCAAGGCATAAAATTATCAAAAAATTTGCAATCCCTACAACTTCTAACTTTCCACATGGCCAAAAATTTACATTGCCATGTACTGTCCAAGAAAATGCGCGGAATTGCTTAAGTGGTCAACTATGGATGGTTCTAAATACCATAATTTTACAGTCTCCAGAATCCCAACTGATGTTTTTATCAAGATGAATCATATGCTTCAGCAGCAAAATAATGAAAATTGACTAGAAAGACTCATAGGCAAGGAGGGCCAGGCTAGTGTCAGAGCCCACTTTTTGGTCACCAAGGATGGACGAGCTGGAAGCATGTTAATTATTTACTTAGAGCCAACTTTCCAGCATGAAACTTTAAACGATACTGGACTTGAAATTCTGGATCACTTCAACCAATATCTCTGCTGTTCGCATACCTCAAGACATCACCTTCACCGAACTTCAAACATTTCAAACAACAGAATCTACACAGCAGAAAACAACCTCGCAGAATGCAACAAAAACTCGATGCAAAACAGAACCCGACAGCATTGAAACACAAGCATATGGAGAAACGCGTACAATTTATGTAGAACCCTGGCTCTCACATCAACTGTCAAATAGAAATTCCACTGACTGAATTTCCACACTGGAACCCAAATTTAAATTATTTTCACTGGAATCCTTCCTGCAACTGGTGGCCTCCCACTCAGGGATGATCGACATCCTAGTGATCAACATTTTGGTTGAACACTAGGATGAGTGACTCCATTGTTGATTTCAAATATCATCTCAAATAGAGGTTGTCATGCAATGAGGACATAAAGTTTCCTGATCAATTGGGGATCGATAGCGCCAGTATAGATAATTATCAAAATTTATTGCACATTAGGGGGGCTGTCGATCAACAATAGGGGCTGTCAAGCACTGTCCCCACGCTCCCTTGAGAGGCTTTGCCACAGTGGCCCTGTACTCTGTTCAGTCGTTGGTGAATTGTAACGAAGCAAAAGCGTCTTTTCTTAGAGGAAAGTACGTGGCGTGAGCATCTTAGTGACATCCTAAACATTTTCCGCGATTGATCACGTTATCGTGAAAACAGAAGGTTTTATTAGGTGAACAACACTGGCCGCCTTAAATTTCTTGTTGTCGATCATCTCCAAAGGATTGCACACTGTGAGCTTGCTGCCAGAACAAGAAGCAACTGGGTACAGCTTCGCTTCTTCCAATTCTGACAAGAACCTGTGGACCTGGTACACGAGATTTCTCGCGTCCTCAGTTTTCTTGACCTCTCTTCCCGCACCTCGGATGACGAGATTGCACACGGGGAATTTCCGCTTGTTAAAACAAAATTCATGCTCGACGACGACCTCTCGCCCGCTGATCGAGAAAGACCTCGTCCCCGTCTCAGTTAACGAGTCGCAGTAGGATTGCGGGACCATTCCACCTTCGTACAAGGCCCTCACTTCACAGCCCTCGGGTACGAATGTGCTTTGCTGAAAGTCTATGACGAATTTGGCAAGCTCCTTTTTGTAGGTTTGATTTCTGCTGTCGTCACTGTAACGAAACTTCTCCGTAGCGCTGGACAAGATGCCAATGCACTCGAGACGCACAAACAGAGGGAAGATGTTAAAGAAATACTTGATGCCGACAATTATCATCTCCTTCACAAACTTCCACACCTTATTTGCATAATAGTTCAGAATGTCAAACAGAACCAGAAAGCCACTGAACACAGCCGACGCAAACCCTAAATTCCTCGCCTGCAGCATGAGTGGCCCGATGCTGAGGATGCGGAGGAAATTCTGGTTCAGCACATCCGTAGAGCTTTGGTCGATGATGCAGGTGTAATCCCGCAGACAGAAGTATCCCCCTGCCACTATATGGTCAATGCACTCTTCCGTGGTTTTGGCTCGGAGGTAGTAACACTTTCTCGCCAAATAGGCCTTGTCGGAAACAGTCGGATGCCGCCTCCTGTAGAATAACCACAGCTGCAGCACATTGAAGGGCTGTGTGGTGAGAAGAAGATCGTACCTAGCTCCATCGACCTTGAAGTGCAGATTTTCGTGTGGCTTTGAGAATCCGTACGATCGGGCCAAGCAAACCTCCAACTCAGACTCATCGACCTGATCGAACCCGTCGACTTCGCTCGCGTCAAATGTCATCAGTAAGACCTTCCTACTTTTAGGAGAGGTGGCCGAAAATCCATCATTCCACAAGCTGGATGTGAAGGCATACGGCAGCTTGAAGAACTTGGCGACCCGGATAAATTGCCACACGGCATAGCCGGCTTGTATCCAGTTGATAATAGAAAGCACACGGTCACTTAGAATGGTCATTTCAGAGTGTAATCTTTCGTTGGTGAGGAAGAAAATTCTCTTCAAAAAACGATACACCGATAGTAATCAAGATATGTTGCTGATGCTAATTTTCATAGCTCGTGCCGGGTGACCCTGCTGTCTGCCCTCGCAGATCAAATTCTGTGAACCCTCGCTACTAAAACTTTCTCTCTCCGAAGGCATGTGCTAACCAAGCACGAAGAACGCACTCAAAAACGTTCACGCTTTCAAGCTCAGCGTCAATTTGAAAGATTTTCCAACGAGGTTCTAGCGCAAGAGCAAAGGGTTTTGAATAAGAACATCTAGACAAAACGCAACCTAAGTGGCAAGAACGCATTGCATTTCAAGAAACTCGAATCTGAAATACTCGACCGTTCTTCGTAACAACGACGCAGCCTTCGGCCGGTGACTCTCGCGCATACTTAGAGACCACCAATCATACCGCGTCACTCTGAAAACACCGACTAGCTACTTCTCCCTCGAAGCACACATCAAATCTCCCAAGCATTTTAACTACATGACACGAACCTCTGAACCGTCTTCACATCTTAAGTGGTGTAGGTCTTCAGAGAGAGTGGCTGTTCAAAATCAACCTCCGTTTGCTGAAGAATTTAAAGAAATTAATGCCCAATACTTGGATCACGGTTCCCTCGATCAAATCTTCAGCAAGGACGGCTGGCCGGCACATTGAAGCTTCTTCTTCCTTTGATCCTAAGTTCGCTTTTTCCTCTACCATATGTTTATCTTTCCCACGCTAGAACAGTATAACTTGACTTAAATGTCAGATTCTGCAACCAGCTGAGTGTCGTGTTTGCAGGACACTAAATCCTGCAAACGAAGTGGGCCCCGCAGGGGCATTTTGTGTTTTACTCGGGGGTAAAAGTAAAACCTGCCCCCTATTTTGAGCCGTGCCTAGGGTATGTTCTAGACCTCTCCAAGCTAATTTGGGGTCTCTAATTGCAAATATGAATTCCGAATTTGCAAAAAAAGTAATGTGCAAAAAATAAAAAATTCCTGCATTTTCCCCATGGTAAATCTAGCCCTTACAGGGCCCACTTTGTTTGTAGGATTTAGTGTCCTCCGTCGTGTTTCGGGTAAGTACCACTGCAGTACTTCTAAGGGACGGTTTATACTTTGGGCCAGATTGAAGGCCGGCCGGAACTCTCCAAGTTTGAACCATTAGGGTCCCTCAATTTCTCCAAATCCGGCCCAAGAGCTTTATACTTGGGGCCGGCTAGAACCACAACTCATCCTATGTGTTGCCTTAGGTGGCATGGTTTTGGCGCCAAACCATCTAGCCCTAAGGGAGCAATCGGGATGAGGTTTTGGGTGGCCCAAACTCCCATCTCGGGCTGGATTGGGGCCAAATTGGGCTCCTCCATTGGATCATACAGATCTGTACCATTGATTTTTAGAAATTGATTTTTACTTTTATATTCTTCTTACGAACTCCTTCATTGTGCTTCCTGCCTGACTGCTTGACTCCATGTTTCAAGCCTTGCCTATCTGGCCTTGAGGTTATTTCATAAGTTGAATTAAATTCAATTAAATACCAAGCGTTTCTTGATTCTTGATAAGGATTCATAATGAATTTAATTTTTGTTTAGGCTAGTAATTTTTTAATAAATTACATTAATTATCAAGCATTTCTGAATTTGGTGCTCTTGTAATTTGTTAATTAGCCCACCAAACCTTTCTTGATACGGTGATTAATTTAAGAAAGTCATGATTAAAAATGGCTTGGTGGGCTTATTGATTACCTTTCTTGATAATTTATTAAAAAATTAAATTAACTTCAAATAGTTAAATAAAAAAGGATTTTATATCATTTAACTATTTGAAATAAAATTTAATTGCCTATTTGTAAGAAGTTACCATTAGTGAATTGTTCATGATTTTCTATTTTATTGTTGGCTTTTGAAAGAAAGTTCATGCACACCAAAGAACGTGACATTTAAATACCATATTATATTTGTATGTTCCAAAATAGTTTTTCCAAAGTAAGGTAGTTTGCTCTTCAAGACCATTGAAGATCTGATTGCCTTTTCAGGGAAGTTGGACTCTTTCAAAAAAAAATCAATAAATTATAGTAGGAATAAAATTGAATTTGGCATCTAATCCAAGTCATTTCATATTTTTTGGACCTTTGTGTAAGAAGTTACTAAATTTTGAAGTTAAAAGGCAATGGTCACTAAAAGTGATCACCTCCTTCAATGTACATTCCTAGTACATTGAAGAAAGCAAAATGTACCTTTGTGTCATTATCAACTCTAGAGCAAACCACGTAATGCATTTATTGATTTATATTATGCCTTTGAGTAGTTACCATGTTGCAAAAATAGGAGAATAGAGAATGTGACTCGATGTATATTCAATAAACAAATAATCTACAAATGTATATAAAAATGAAGTTTGTTTTCATGTAAGTATGATTTTGAAAAATAAAAAGAAGAAAAAAAAATAGGAAGAAAAAGGAGAAAGTTCGAAAAAATAATATAAAAAACTTTTTTTTAAATACAAAAAGTAGAAAGAGAATGGAAAAGGTTCAAATAAAGTAGAAGAAATATTTTCTTCAAATAGAAAAATAGGAAGAGAAATGAAAAGTTTTAAAAAAAGGAAAAAACTCTCTTTCATTTTTTTTCATCTTTGAAATAGGATAAATAGGAATAGAAAGGAAAAGGTTATAAGAAAATTAAAAAACTCTCTCTTCTATTTTTGGAATAGAATAAATAGGGAAAAGAGGTAAGAAAAAAAAAGAAAAAAAATTGTTTGAAAGGAAAGAAAAGAAGACAAAGGAAAAGATGCATATTTTTACATTTTTTTAATTGAGCAATAAGAAAATCCAAGAACACATGAATCAGAAATTGGGCCCTAGAATCCGGCCAAAGGGCTTTACATTAATAGGGTTCGGATGGAAGAACTGGGGCCTGATTGAGGGCCAGATTGAAGGCAAAGCTGGCCGGCCTTCCATCCGTCCCCAAGCCTAATGTAAAGCATTTATAACAACCTAGAAAGGACGCTGCGGATGTTTTGTGTCCGATGAATGACAAGGCATTCTCTTGTGTAGGACAGAGATTCAACTATTCATCCTTAGAATTAATGGTGGGAAGTGGAGATCTTCTACAGTACTTTGACTTAAAAAGAGCTCTTTTGATTTTTTTTAATACCGATTATTCTTATTCCCACGGTTTCAGAAATGATGATTTCCGCATAGACCCCCGCGTCCTTCCAGGGTTAAAATCACAAGCAACAATAACGAATCCCGAGCAACTAATATATGTTTAGTTAGGGACATTGCCTTGAAAGTTGGCTGTCGTTTGCTGTCCATCTGTTCTCCGAGGAATCTCCACGCGGTGGCATATTTCAACTTCATTACTAAAGAATACATCTCTACAGTACGTTACAGTGCAGATATTAAATTGATGTGCAGTGACCCACCAAAGGTTCTCCATCATCTTGAGCACAAAGCTCACAGTAGTACAAGGGGCCTCCTTACATGTATCGGTGGGTGGGGAAGCTTCACAGGGAGTGCTACAGGTGAATATTGCAATTGCATTTTCATGAGGCCCCAGTGGGTGGAGAGGAATACATTAAGAAATCAACACGTAGTAGATTCTCTCATGAGTGACTAGTCTCCACCAATGGAAATGTCTACCGATATCAGTGAAACTTCAACTCCTCCTTTCCCACTTGCCCACCCTGGCAAGACAATCGGTTGAACCTATTTCGGCTTGTTTTGTCTTACTGCTTGAATTAGTACAAAGTTTGCCCACCGGGCCAGCATGTAAGCGCGCCCCAATACTAGTACACAAGCATCACATGTACAAAAAGTGGGAAAAAGAAGCAGCCTCATTTCCATGACGGTGCACACTGCACTGCTTGAAGCCTTGAACGCGCGCAAGGATCTCCAGCACCGACTGGGAATTTTTTTTTTCATTTTACTTTGCACAGTGCAGAAAGCGATCATCATTTGAGTGATGCAGTTGCTTACATTTGTTTAAACCTGGAAGGACGGGTGGGGGCCATGTGGAAATCATCATTTCTAAAACCGCGGGAATAATTGGTATTAAAAAAATCAAAAGAACTCATTTGAAGTCAAAGTAATGTAGAAGATCTCTACTTCCCACCACTAATTTCAAGGATGAATAGTCAAATTTATGTCCAACACAGGAGAATGCCTTGTCATTCATTGGACACTAAATGTCTACGGTGTCTTTAATGGGTTCAATGGATGAAATGTGGAAAATGTAGATGAAACTTAAATTATTCATCCAAAAGAGCATATATTCATCCAAAAATAGCAATATTGTCCTTAGAATATGTATTAAATCAATTATTTCATCTGCTAAAAAAGGAGAATATTTCACCTAATATTCTCTCAAAAAAATTGTATCACTTTTGACCAATATATCACTAAAAAGAACCCAATGTGCACCAACCAATGAGAAGTTGAAGCCCTTTTTCATAGAAAATGAAGGGGCTAGAAAATTGAGAAGTCTCCCTCTCAATGCCCTTCATTTACCTTTGAGAAGTCCTCCTTTGGATTAGTGTAATCTGCCAAAATTGTAAAGTCTACCTTTCAATGTTTGACATTTTTATTTTTTATTTTTTTTATAAATGAAAATTTTAGAAATAGAACTTTTCAATGAAGGCCCACATAATTTTAGTAAGACCCACTTCCATGAGGTGGATCTAACTATAATTGTGGGAGGCTTAAAATTTGAGGACTTTTGATGCCAGATAGGAAAAAAGTGTGCTCCATACCATTAGGTCTTCTTTGAGACTTGTGGCCTCTCACCTCATGGTGTAAAACAATACTTTTTTATGGACAATAATTGTCAAATGCACTCACTATGTCGGCTAATACTTGGAGAGATGTGCCTAGACATGTTAGAATATGTCAATTAAAGCACTATAGAAGGCAAAGGCAAGAAAAAAGAATACAAGTGGGATACCTCACATGGGGGTAGCATGCTTGGAAGAGGAGCTCCAAGATGGATGGAACAAGGAGTACCTTGAGAGGCATATAAAAGAGTTGTTGAATATTTGAGACCACATCAAGACACCTCTTCCTGATCCTTTCACTCTCAAGGATTTCAAGTGGATTAGACATGGAGAGGGAGGATGACAATATGGCAAGTAGTCTCGAATGCACAAATATTAAGTAGAACTTAGAGGAATCTTCTAAGATCAAACAAGTGGATTACATCCCATGGATTTGGATTCACAACTTCTAGTTTAGGGAGGAGAGGGTTAGCAAGGATGTCGAGACCAAATTCCGGCGCACCGAGAAGTATACAAAGAATGTAGGAGACATTAAGAAAGTTTGATGGAACTCCCTAATTGACGTGTAGAGGTAAGTCCCATGAAGAGACCTTACCCAAGAACCCTCCCATCCTCTCCTTCATAACATAACTTCTCAATTTATGTACTTAAAATTTTTATCTTCATATCTTACGAGAAATAAATATGTACTGCCTCTAAGATTCTTTAAGCATGTCACATATGAAAGGTACTAGATTGAAGAATAAAGAAGAACATTCTATTAATCTAATTGCAACTCTTATCCCAAATTTAATCCATAAACAAGAATTTTGAATTGCCACCTAAAATTTCTTCAATCAAATATTAAAGAAGGCAAGATCAATGTAACTTTCCGATTGTAATTTTTCTCATATACATTGCAAGATCACTAAAAAAAATCAAGGGTTTTACAACTACAAAAAACAACTGATTTTCAAGTTACATCAGACATTTGGGATTGGTGATAATTTGGAGACCCGTAGTTGTTGTGGACAAGTCACATGTTAAATTATAGTTGTACAACAAAAAGGGATCATTTCTCATCCAACAACTTACTTGGAATTTTGTTGATGAAGTTATTTAACGTGGTTGCTTATGTGGTATTGCTTATGTGCAATTCATTAGCAATTCATTTGTGACTAATGTATGACTCATTTCCAACTCATTTGTGACTTCATTGCAACTCATTTGTGACCTCATTGTGACTTGTTTGTGACTCATTTGCAACTAGTTTATAAAAATTTACAAATTGTACAAATCTACATATTGTAGATTTTTTAGAATTCTATTAGCAAAATTCATTATATAAGAATATAACAACTTACAAGTCTTATATGTCCAACCTAATGGTACTCTTGACGATTGATATGGGACTACTAATATGAAACAATCGAAAAATGATTATAGGAATAACTACAAAACAACTAGGAAACAACTTGTTTGCGACTACTAGTATTCTATAGCTGTAGTCATTTTTTAGCCATTTTGTGTGATTGTAGATTGACATGATGGATCCACAAAGTATAGACTTGTCCAAATCAACAACCATGATGAAAATTGGATTGAGGACAACTTATATTCATTCTAAATTTGAACTTTATTACAACCCTCATAATCCTATACTTCATTTTGTGCTAGTATGATTGTTTTGTGACTAAAACAATGCATACATTTCATTCTACAATTGCTTTGCAACTACAACAATGTTTAACACTTCATTCTATGACTATTTTGCAATTACAACAATATACTAATGATGTAAAACAATGACACAAAACACTGAAGTAAGATTTGGTGCAAATAGAGAGAGCTACAGTTGTAGGATAGTTGTATAGGACACTTCGTCACATTTTAGTCAGTTGTGTTGAACATATTCTTCTTCTAGTGGATAGCAAATTATTGTTCCTTCAAAAATGAATAATTTATTCAATAATACAATGTTCCAAAAAAATACATACTAACATTTATTAAAATACATTTTCAATAACCATCAACATCCAACATCAATTAAATAAATCTAGTAATATATTTTAGGAAATAGTACTATATGCTTCATAATACTAAGTAGTAATTCTAGGATTCACTTTCTTAAATAGTGCCAAGGCAATTTGTCCACTAAACTAGTTTTTTAATGGCTATTCTTTGTAGCAATGAAATTATTTTTAGAAATTGACATTTGATTCTCCATGATATGAAAGTTTCATGTACAAATTGTTATGTTATCCAATCACTTTCATGTGAAGAATTTTGAGGTTCTTCAAATGCAATAGGTTCCCAAAGAAGACCCCTTCTAAATGTTATTAAGGTGGTTAAAGGCAACTACTACCCCAATTGCAAGACTAATTCTCAATTTGGACATGTACCATACTATTTGAATCAAATTTGGTAATCCCTAAACTTTTGATTAGATTAGCAACTATTGATTTTGGTCACCTCAATAGCATATAAGATGAATATTCTATCTACTTATGAAGAATACTTCAAGAGAACCCACACCATTTCGAAGGCCTCAAAATTTTCCTAATGTAAGTGCCCTGTATTCATATCAATTCAAATTCACTCAACTCTCTTTAACGACGCTCCCTCAATACACAAATGGGCTCCTTGCACATGTGTGCACAACTTGAAATCTGAAAGTTAACAAATCAGATACGTACAGAACATACAAAATTCTGAGGATATTGATTTGACAGATTCAGAGGGAAGAGTGTATTTGTATGGCTCTTAACAGTTCTAAAGAACGTTAACTATGGATATACAATTACAATTTGAAGTAAAAGGTATACTGGTAGTCGCCCATTTTATGAAGATTCCGGTACTAATGTCCAGGCATGTCTGGGCAATGATCTGGACAATGTGGCCCGTCGTGTGTAACACCGTTTCTGTCCCTTTTGCGTCTAGCATTAAACCTGCAGCATGACTTTTCCCTGCAGAATACAATGGTACATGGAAGTGAATATCTCTGTGAAAGCTTTGAAAAAATCGGACCACTGTCTATGATGGTGGCTGCACTTCATTAGTAATTCAGTAATATTCTCACAGAAAAGGATGAAAATGACTTTGATATGAAAACGATTCCATCAAGAGAAAAGGTTTGATAAATACTCGGGATTTATTGGGAGCATCTCGTCTCGCATACTGCACATCAATAAGTAAAAACGTTGGTTGAGCAACACATCATTCGAATAGCAACAATAAAAGTCTTCACATTGTAAATGGCCCTAACCAACAAATTGACACATTATGGCCTCAACATTGTTAGATAGCAACAAGAATGCGCTAAACTTGTCGTGTTGATTTCTATTTGTGTTGAAGTCATGCAGTGACAAGTATATACATCTCACCCTTGTATCCAGCGCTTGGCTTTAATCCAAGCCATCCTGAGTCGCTGGAGCAAGTTTTTGAATTCTTGAATCCAGTTAACTCCTGTGTATGGATCAATATAATCTAGACTGGAAATTAGCAAATATGATATTTCGTACTCATGGATAGTTGTGTCTAGATTACGGTAGTCTTGAAATACACCTAATTTCCAGTTTGATGATTAGTTTTCTACTATATCTAGTGAGATTGAGAAATGTGATTTTGTTTGCCAAAGAGCATCCAATGAATTTCGACAATAGCTCCGTCGCTAAATGCTCATTATTTACAAATTGAATCTAACGCGGCACCTCTGAGCAACAAGTGTGGAGACAATGGAAGAAATTTACCATGATAGATATGAAAACTGAGGTAACCAAGAACTGCAGTCATGACAATCCAGCTTGCACTCCACCCTTTCATCTGCATTCACAAACGCGATGTCAGGAAGTCACACGTAATTACTGTCAATCAGAAAATCGATTTCTTCATGGTAAGTCCTGAAAGCTTGAAACTAGATGTGACATTGAAAACAAGGCAACTGTCTCCATGACTTGAAATCGATACATCGCATTCAACAAAAAATTTAACGTAAGAAGTGACAGTTTGTGCGGGTGTGAATGGTAAGTACCTTGGGGTCAAATGCCATTTTTTCACTATGGCCGTAAGGCGCCCAGCCTGTGTACACGCAAAGAAACCCCTTATTCTCATTCTGCAATAGATTTGCCTATCTGCAGTTTCAAGTGTTCATGACAATGACATTATTCAAGTATCATAATTATGAAAAACCATAATTTTGCCAATGTAAAGTAAAAACTCCTGATGTACTGTACAACAAGAGCTCCATATGAAGCACTTTACTAGTATTGACGAAGCTTCATGTTGACCTCAGAGAACTAGTACGTGAAGAGAAAAAGGAAGAGATCGGCCAGAAATTTTTTAAGGGTTAGCACCCTCTGAAATGCACGACTCTGGCACATTCTCTCCACCACTGGAGGTCCCTGAGCACCACTCTACCGGGATACATTTCATAATAAACTGATAGTACGAAAATAACAAAGAGCAGCATACCAGCATGCGTTAAGGTGAACTCCAGAGCACAGCTGCCGTCCAAAACTTCCTCATCTTCATCGGAATGGAAACCCTGTCAATACACATTCACCCCTCGTGTAACGAGTTCAAGAATGCCCACAAAATAGCAATACAACTGCTCAGGAAGTATATTGCCCAAGGATCTAGAGACCAGGATTAGGCCTCATGAATCTTCTTTCTAGCAGTTTTGAGTAGGTCATGGAGGGACTTCTGTTTGTTCAATTTTTTTAGGTTTTGGACTAGTATACACAATCACTAGAGCGAACCCCGTCGTTTTTCATTGAGGAGATCCGGAGCTGTGTCGCTTCTCATTGAAAATGATCTATTGTTAGTATCCAAGTCGGCCCCACGATTTGTCCCTTGTGACTTTTATAACTCACCCCTCGTTTTGTCGCTATTTCAAGGAATGAAAAGCGACGGGTTTCGCAGTAGTGAATGTTCTTCACTGATTCTGGTGATCAACAAAATATGTCCTGATTTGAATTCTATTATTTCACAAAATGGTGAATAACATTGGTCATTTCAAAGCATGAAACCTTGGTCCTTTAGATGATACAGAATCATACCTCACAAATGATGGCAGTCTCATCGATTTTGAGGTGTGAAGGCAAATCAGTCCCACATCGCCACCGTGACTTTCGCCCTTTAGGTTTAATATTTGTGCAGACCACCACATCTGGAGATCAAAACCAGGAAAATCAACAACTCCATTTCACCAAAACCTTCCGCATCACTTAGGATACCTCAACACAACCAAATTCCAGCAAACATATAATGTAAAGTTTTCATTCACCATACAGTAAGGGAGAGGTTCCATTCACCACACATGTGAACCTTGAACCTATCCCTGCAACAATCTAGAAACTTGCATCATCTAAAATTTTGCACACTTATTCTCTGTTGAGCTCAAAATCAACTGCAAAAAACTAAATGTCAATACATGAAGTATTTTAACACACTTAGCACAAATCAAAGCTCACCTATATGGTCAATGGAGCCTCAAATGTTCTGTATGGTTAATGGAGTCTCTACCAACAGAAAACATCAACAAGTAATGTGACCACTAAAGAGTTACAACATTTAGGGTTTTGGCCCAAAACTTGTAAAAAAAACAGCACACGAAGGTGAGTAACAACGCAAGTACCAGGCTGAAATTCACATCCTCGTGTACACGTGAGCTGCGGCAACGGCGGATTCCTGTTGTAAGTGGTATCCCGACCTTTGTGAAAATGAAGCTCTGTGACCTCGTCCAGCGAGATGGGGCTGCCGTAGGGTGAAAACTCGGCCTGCGTGATAGGGTTGAGAATTGTTGCAACCACAAACAACATCCATGAGATTGGCCACGTCCATTTGGTGATATGTGTCATGGACGTCAGTGATCAGAGGCTAATGAATAGCCCTACGTCATCGAACATGAAATTTTTTGTTGATCATGCACACATGATGGCCTGATCGGAGATGGGTTATGAGAGAGACATTGGAATTGGGCGACTTGGAGAGGTTAGATGAGATTGGATCGTGTTGTGGATTTTAGGCTTTGGGTGTTGATGCTCCAGGCAGGGAAGTGGAGATCTGTGTTTTATGGATTTTAGGCTTCTGATTTTGATGCTTCGTCTGTGAAAAAGTGGAGATCTTCGTGTTGTGGATTTTAGGGCTTGGGTATTGATTCTCAGGTGAGGTTGAGATATGTGCGTTGTGGGTATTGATGCTCATGCTGGGAAGTGAAGGTTTGCGTTTTGTGGATTTTAGGGTTTTCACTTTGATGATTGGGCTGTGAAAGTGGAGATCGTCGTGTTGTGGATTTTAGGGTTTGGGTTTTGATTTGATGCTTTAGCTATGAAGTGGGGATTTGCAAATTGTGGATTTAGGAATTGGGTACGGTAGAAACACCTACAAGCAATACGTAAAAGTAACATTTTTCTGGTCCCATTATCTCAAAGGTCAAATGACCCCAAAAAATTGATGAGATCATTAGCAAACTCAAGAGAATTGCAATTTAAATGGTTTCATAATTTTACGACACTCTTATAATATTTTAATAATTTTCAAAGTTCAAAATATAATGTAGCCTATACTTCATACTAGACTCACCTTGAATGGACACCCTTGAAGCATGAAATTTCTCAACTTTGAAAAAATGTCTCATTAGTTGCTTCAAAAAACTCCTCATGTCTTACTAGTTCCATATGAAAAGTTGTAGTTTTGAGTCTTGAAAATGTTCATTTGAGGTCATTTTTTTGATGTTGAAGAATGGAAAATGTTGCTTCAAGGTGTTTATACCTTATTGAAGCTCAGAGTATGCCTTGCATATTGTGAAAGTCAGTTCATGACCTTCAATATAGCAAGCCCATGCAAGTAGGAGCACTTTTTCAACCCATGCTTACAACAATATTCATCTCAATTGCAATAACTTGATGTTGGCCTTGCAAAATTTAGAACTCAAATTCACTATGGTAGGAGGCTTGAAAATTGCTTAGACATTAAGAATCAACCATAAGAAAGAACTAGAAACAATGAAGATGGTTGATAAAATATGACTACATTTTATGATATTGAATAGATAATTACCTCAAAAAATCTGAAATTTCACCATATGTATATACTATATAATAAAAAAAATCATAGTGTAAACATAATTTTTGTGTCATTTTATAATTAGAATTCACTAGACATTGAAAATGCACCCAAATTTCATATTGCAATAAAATTTTCAATATTTGGAATTTTTTCAAAAATCAATTTGGAGTAGAAACTAGAGTACTAGATGACCTTCATTTTAATAGGTGGGCTCAAACTCAAAAAATATAATTTTTATGCAGAAATTTTAGATATAGAGCAAAGAGCAACAACTTCCCAAAATACACTAATAAAAATAGCATGTTTTGTAATCTGTAGTTTTTACTAACTTCTCATTTACTTGAAGACAAATCAACATAGGCAAGACTGCAAACTCAATTCCCTGCTCTTCAAAACCCTCCACGATAGGTCAACAAGCCAAAATTGAATGAAAAGATGCTTCCGCAATCTCCGTCCAGCTCATTTGATTGTCATCCTAATGCCACAAATTGGCGTAGGCGGCGCACGTTAACTACAGTATCGATTACAGTAAGTTTCCCCGTAAGTTTCAGACCTTGATCACCGGGAGAACTATCGATTACAAGTAAGTCATGTCTCAGAGGTTGGACACCGTAGTTGTCGGGAGATCTATTGATAATTACAGTAGCTCGGGTTCCCTGATTGTCATCTCTGGTTCAAGCAACAATCATCTAGTCTCGAATCAATAAATATTCGGTACTCCGGCAGAGCAATTGATACTCAAAGCAGATCGATCGAAGACATCCAATAAATATTCGGCAGGCCGAAGAGCAATATTCAAAGCTAAGTAGATCGAAGACATCCAATAAACTACGGCCGATACCTTCCCAAAACGGCCAAAAGATTGGCCCGAGTACGTCAGTAGTTCAAAAAGCAGTTAAATCTGGCATGGTCCACATTTTGATTCCGACATCGTACTGTATATATTCGTGCACATATCTGTACACTTGGAGCGTAACAAACCAACATGTTAAAGATTTCGTAATCGTTTGTCAATCAAGCTGCACAAGAACAGAGATTTTTATGTTTGGGTTGGCCAAACTGCAAGGCAAGCCGTGATGATCGAAGCAAAGTGTTTCGGTCCCCTCCATGCCACCTCTTTTTCTTTTTGAGGAACCGCCATAACATTATTTGCGAGCATGAATCCCAAAACAAACTGTGAGACCTCTTCTAAGGCTCTGTATCACAAAATCAAGGGAGTCACAAGGGATTCTGAGTGGAAAAAAGGAGAAGAATTCCTAGTGTTTCTTTTTGTTTCGAGGGGAACATCAGGAATTTTTTCTCACACTGGAAAGTTCGGTTCTAATTAAAGAAGTGAATTCATTAATTTGAGCTTCAGATTTTACTATAAGAAGATTGAATAATACAAGATTGTGGTAAATTAATACAACGAAGGTTGACATAGCTATAAGTCGTAAACTCCCAATGTTGTAGTTCAAGACCTACAATCAATAGTCATGATGTAATTGGCTCTATTTATTGAGGCTTAAACTTGCTTAGTGAAGCACAATACTAATATTGACAAAATAGGATGAATTCACCAAGATAGTTCAATAGAGATCATAAGAGGTCTTTGGGCAACAAGCTACATACATTCTTTCCTCCAACATATGTGTATAAAGTCTAAACTAACAAGGAGTTCAAGGGTTGATGCAAAATTGAGAAAGGATGTGTCCTAGAAAGAATGGTACAATTGCTAATACTTAAAGTGATCTAATGTAATCGGTTTTTGAAAATTCAATGATGATAATCTAGATTGTTGACAACAAAAGAAGTCTACCTGTAGAATAAGATTGAGAGAGACATGTCTTTTTCCTATCTAATAGAGAAATATATGATATTTAGATCTTGTTGAAAAAAAGAGGCAATAAAAAATATGATGGCTAGATTAAGGAGCTACACTTTGAAGGTTTGGTTAGGAGAGAGAGTAAGAATGTGTGAGCTTGAGAGTAGGAGAGACACTTCCATAGTAAGATGATGAAGAAGAACAATTCACAAATCCTAATCATCATTCTTAAATCAGGAATTGCCCAAGAAAGTAGGTTGGCAAGGGAATTTCTACCTCACGCAATCACAATATTCATTGCTTTCTTTAGAAAAGCTTGAAAGTTGTCTTCTTGCTTGCTTGATGAATAGACAACACATTGCTCAAAGGTGGTTGTGCTTTGGCTAGGTCACATTGGACATATTCCTACTAAATTGTTTAGATGCAATCCAAGTTTTTCTTGAATACCTCTCTTGTCTTGCTACACTAGAGCATTGATCTTGTTGTCTTGTGTTGCATGCAAATTGTCAATTATGGAAAGGTTGTCTTGCATTCTTCTTAGGCTATAAAGGTCAATGACACTAGCATGTGAGCCTACAAGCCTTAAGCCTAGGTTTGGTGAGCCTAATGTGAATGTTTGGGAACAAAAAAAATGAAATTTTAGAGATTATCCTTGAAAACTTTAATAGCAATGGATTTTTTAATTTAAAAAAAATTTGATGTTTAGAAAAGTATGGTATCTATGACCATGGAAAATATAGATACTCTATAACGGTGGAAGATAACTTGAAACACCACATTCAAGAAATTTCAAAGTTTTCAAGTGAATTGTTCAAACATGTTCAAGTTTGAGAGAGACCTAACGGGATAAAATATTTGGAACCTATGATTGTGGAAAATGATGCATTGTACCTTTGTATCTTCCAATTGCATGTTGCACACAACTATTGTGTGAACCTATCAATCCATAACGTGGACTCAATGGAGAATTTCATGAATTTCTCAATATCCCAACTCTAAACCTCTCCCCCCCCCCCCCCCTTTGGAATGGGGTTTGGCCTTGAGAGGGATATCTCAATGGGGATATGAGGATTTTACTTAATTTTTGTGAGGCATTCACAAATTTTACCCTAATGACCTATTTTAGTGTGTTCATTAATTATAAATTCTAAAATTCCCCAAACCATGGCCTTGGGTCCTCAATAAAAAAGAAAAAGAAAACCCTCAAAAAATGAAGACTCCTACACTTATGCTCCGAGGCACACAAACTAGCATAACTACTACAAAATTTATTCTTTGGACTTGTTTTGTAGTCTTTTCCTATCATTGTGCTAAATCCAAGCCAAATTTACTTCAACTACATAAAATAAGGACAAAGAGCCCATTTTAATACATCTTGCTAAAGTTTAAGGTTTAATTCATCAACACTTTAGGGTTTAAAATTATATTCATTCCAACAAACAAGGTGAAGAAATTTGTTATGGTTAACCACTAAAGGACCATAAGGCTACAAGGTGGCTTTTGCAACTACATTTGTAGAACATTTGAAATGTGAACTTCACTAATAGTCCATGAACAGTAAAGACTGAGACTCTAGAAAAAAAAAATTCTACTCAATCCATTGGTAAAATCTAATTAAGAAAATGATTGACTGTGTGATTAAAGGTGAATTTTTGGAGTTAGAATGGAGAAGGTGCTCTAGGCCATCATTGTAGATCCTTATTTCTTCTTTTCCGCAACTCAAAATGATTTGAAAAAAATTACTCATCAAAATCATGATGATATGTACTTGTGGATTGAAAAATCAAAGTTCTTAGAGCACTTTTGAGCATTCTGATTGCAACATATGTACAAAGTACTGCCTAACCAAACACATCTTTCATTACTCTTGTTAATAGTGACATTTTCTAGAAAATTGTGCGATTTTGTTGATTTTTTTCATACGAAAGCTACATCAAACTTCTTTAATTTCAACATTGTCAATCATCAAAATTATTTCACATGAATGAGGAATTATGCTTGTTACAAAAGCTCATCAAGAAAGCAAGAGCGTTGCTCTCACATACATACACGGGTCCTTTGGTTCTTTAGGGATTAAGGGTGTGATTCAATACCAAGTAGGTGCTAATGGCTACTAGAGACAGCATGTTATCACCATCATCAGTTTGGAGTAGTAAGGGAGGCAACCCATTCTTGATCACCGCCTCTTTGGGGCAATATATAGTGATCTCTTTCTGTGCACGAGGAGATGATAGTGATTAATCACAGTATAGTTCCCCGTGCAATTGTGGCACATTGTGATTGTTCTACAAGACTCTCAATATTGCAACCAACCTTTGGTGAATTTTGCAACAAGCCCTTGGTTGGAAATAGGAAGGTCTATATGACCAAAGTCGGAGGAATGGAATCTTCTATTCAAAAATTCGTAGTAATTATGTTTTGAGAAATAAAAATCTCAAAAATTATGGAAACCTTTTGAACTCTATTTTCACACACTAGAAAATTTCCCCTGGCTGAATAAACCCACCTTGCAGATATGTGTAACTGCTTAAGTGGACAGAAATGGGTTGCCTCCCTTAGAAGACTGATATGCTAGTGGTTAAGAGGGTTTCAAAGAGAATTAGAAATGGATGGCATAATTGCTTTGCTGAACTGCAAATGGATGCTAAATTTTTTAAGAGCTTTGGTATTTGAAAGCCACACTTTTGCTGCTCTGAAATCTTGGATTTTTTGACAAATATGACATTGATGGCTTGCAAAAATTGTTGTACTCCCAACTTTGGAAGGTCACAAAAACTGGCAATACAGACTAGCAAATATGCTAGTAATATGGGCTAGTACTTCACAATGTATGCTAAAACATGAAAATATTCTATTATGTATTTGTAGTGTATGTGTTGGTATTTCAAGATTATTTTTTGGAGATTGTGATAAGTTTTGCTATTAGGATAGACCTTCCAGTCTTGTAATAAGTACAGAAATTAGTAATAGAAATGTGTATGGTTGTGAACATGAAGAGTTCATTAAGGTATATAGATCCAATTGCATTCCCTACTCTTGGTTTTAAGTGCAACCTCTTGAATCTTAATGTAGTGAAATTGTAACCGATTGGTAGTCTTATGACAACTTTGATGTGGAATTGGGATGAATAGTCACCATTTTATAACTTCATTGAATACCACCATGTGGTTTCTACACATGACAAAAGGTTCATTCATTATTTCACAATCTTAAGGGACACTTTTATATTACCATTACAACCAAGTAGGGAGTTAAAAAAAAGAACATTAGAATCCAAATGGGAAGCTATATGTATTGTGACCACCTATGTGTGTTTTTCTTCTAAAAAATGAATTGATCAAAGAATATGTGAAATATTCTCTATTTTGCCAATTTACTCCTCCAAAAAGATTGTAAACCCAATTAGTCTAAATATGTGCAACAACCAAAAGGACCAAAAGGACAATGGGTGTAAGGGAGGCAAGTCAAGCAACCCATTCCTAATCACTCTCCCATTCTGGCAAAGTAGGGTGGAGTAATTTCAATTAAGAGGTGATTAACATTATTAATGTTGGCACACTTCCCAATGCAATTGTGTCACTCTATGATTGGCTACAAGACTCTCAATATCACAACCAACCCTTGGTTGAAAATAAGAAAGTCTATATGACCAATATGTGTGGAATAGAATCTTCACCTAAACAATTCATAGTAATTCTGTTTTGAGAAATAAAAATCTGAAAAATTATGCAAATCTTATGAACTCTATTTCAGCACATGGGAAAATTTCCCCACTGTTGAAACCTCCCTTGCAGATACGTGTATCTGCTTAAGTGATCAGAAATGGGTTGCCTCCCTTACATACCTTAAGTAATGCACAAACATACCAACAAACTGATGCCTAGCAATACACTTGTTGCAAAGAGTGCAGTTGGATGGAAAAAATATTTAATATACCGCTATACCACCTTCACTCCCAATTTCTACCTATATGTAGACCTCCATGTTTCCATAAACAACAATGTTTCGCAAACAAATACTGGAAACTGTGATTGGCAAAAAAATGGTCAGGGAAGTAAGTGGCTGATAAAATTTCATGTTTACATCGATGCCTCCAGAACACAAGATGATTGTCTTGACATACACAGAATCATTCTGTAACGAAGGACAATCTTCATAAATCTTTACTCAAAAAATACAAAACGCCCTCTACAAAATTATACAATACAGGTTCCAGTATCGAAATAAAAAATAGTCAATGTCTGAAAGCTCTGAAGAAAATTGTATGAAACCTGACACCTAGAATTGGATGAGCAGAAATGCACGATGCGCAAGCCCCCTGAACTGAATGCATAATCATAGCATTCCAGAAAAAAAAACACGATTTGGTTCAGATTGCAGACTAAGAATCAATGGTACATGGAAGTCTAATCTCATCCTGGAGCTGATGATGCACCGATCATTCCCTCGTTCGTTCCCCCGTTCGTTCCCCCATTCAAGTTCTCCTTGGATGTCGCCTGCTGCTTCACCCAAACCATGGCGTCCTGGAAGCCCAACTCGAAAAGCTCATCGAGAATGACATCTTCGGCTGGTTCCAAAGCCCAATTGAAGAGCTGGGAAAAACAAAACACAATTATCCACAAGCTTAGTCTCAATCATAAAATCCTGTTCCATTGTCGTCCAAATTCCAATCTTAAATTGTTACTACAAAACACACTTCTAAACAAAACAAAAGTCTGATTAAATCGTTCTATTCAACTACGAAAACAGTTCTCTGAAATCAATCCCCTCCCATGAGTGAAAACCGTTTCCACCATAAAAGTAATATAAAACCGTCCAGATCAACGTTGACTGATGGCCAACTCAATGGTGAGCGTTTAATTGTGAATATCGGTGATTGCAAGCAAAGACGCTCAAAAATGGGTCAGGATACCATACATGGGTGGGATCACAAGCTAAAATAATCCATTGCATTTGTTCCACCTTAAGATGCATCTGGGGTAACAAGTGTCCAATCCGCCTCCACTGAACTATGCACCGATTAACGTAAAGGACTTCTTGTTATCTCAAGCTTGTTTCTTGGACCTGTGCGATCTAAAGTGGCCCTAAGATTGGAAATACAGAACATACACGGTACTCAAATAATGGGGGCAAGATTGGAAATGTCAGCAGGCTTTCCTCGCTTGACATTGTACCTTTTTTTGCAGTGATTACAAAGCTCTTCACTTGTGTCAAAATAAAAAATATAAATATAAATAAATATAATGGGAGCAAGGCAGATGATGTGGGTACCTGTCGCATGCCAGCTCGAGTTTCGGCAGGGTTCAGATCGGGACTGATGCCTTCTGGGGCGTACAATGGAAACGCACATACCCTCACCTGCGTAGCGTGGAGGATACTAAAACCGTTAGGGGCCCGATCCCGTCTCCTCTACTGAACCCCTGTTACCAACAGCAACTCATCTATTTATACACTCGGTTGACCTTCAATTAGCAAGTGGCGTAAGCATAACTTTGCTAAACGTCTAATGCACTGATCTTTGAACGGAGATAAAGGGTTGCCCAATGTCACTTATAGTGGTCTACAATCCCCCACTCTGAATTTGGATAAGAAATTCATACATGATGACAGCAATTTGATGTCTACACATTTGGCTCTTGAACCAAAGAACTCTCCGTAACTCTATGCATCCCCCCAAAATCACATTCCTAGCTATGTGAAATTGCTTAATCTGATGCAAGTCGGTATCCTCTTCCTTCAAAAGAAATTTTCAGAGCTTCTGCTGCCTGTAGGGCAAAAGGTTCTTGCGAGGAACATTAAATCCCAATATCATACCCGTGGAAATAACCGCATGATTAAACATCCCATTATTAGCAGCGATCAGCACGAATACTTACTGTTTTTTCTGCAGCTGTTGGTGGCATGAACATTGTGATACCTCCATCGATGCAGATTCGATTGCGGAAAATGGTCACAGGTCTAGGTGCCAAATACCTATCAACAACGACATTGCAAAGAGATTAGAATATGAAGCAAGTACTTCAATTTTTAAGACTAGAACACTAAATTTTTTGTAAAGCAAGGTTCATGCTCATTTGTCACCTTGAAACAGAAAAATGAAGAAACATTCAAGCTGCATTTGAATAAGGGACTAACCATCTGAAAGTGAGGAGCATACCCTGGTATGAAACATGATGTAACAAGAGCATTGATCAAATCCTCTCTGGATTCGAAGTAATCTACTAATAGTCCCCTCGGCGACCGAAAAACTTGAGTCACCGCAACTGCATGGTCAAATATTGCAGAGTTTAGCAAATTATTTCAAGAAAAACACCGAGAACCTTCAGGACAAACGGGTGTACTTAGATGGAACCGCGAACGCATACAATTGGAATTCCCAAAGCTTAAGAATCTAGAAACTGGTCTCGGAACAATTGCGCAACCTCTAATTCTTCCATTGACTTTGGTGTGACAATCTTCTGGTAGGGACTTCTCAAGAAGATTTCTAAGAACAGCCTGCATAAAACAACATTGAGCGAGATCAGTCCTGAATTCGTCGAGAGTTAGGGCAGAGGATTCTAAATCCGTAGAGACCCGAGCTCGTCTCCACCAGACTCCAGCTACCAACAGCAATTCATCTATTATACACTCGGTTGGCCTTCTACTAGCAAGTGGTATAAGAATGCTTTGGCTAAATGTATAATGCCACTGATTTTTGCTTGGAAAAAGGTTGCCTACTGTCAATTTCTGTAGTCTACAACCTCCAAATTTGAAATTCCATACGAAATTCCTACACAGAGCTGAAAAATTCCTCTCAACAGAAATAACTCTTGTATCAAAAATCTATCTCTCCACAGCTCTACGCTAGTCTCTCAAAATTCACCCTCCTACATAATGCTTAAAGTGAAGCAAATAGTATCCTCAAGTTAAGTGGTGGTGCTAACCCCAAGGCGAAAGGCGGTGCCGTAAGTGCGGCAATCGAGGGCAAGCTCTTTGGTGACCTGCAGAGCTTCGTACAGGCTTACGCCGCTTCCAACAACTGCGCACACAAGTGCCCCAGCAGATGATCCAGCCAGTGGTGTAGTCTCCTGTATATTCCCACAACTTACCTCCCTGAACATTCACTCGTACATACATAATCCCTCCTCTTTCTAATACAGATTCAGTTCTCACCCTATCCACCCATATGGTGCCTTTAAGACCAAGGACTCAGGGGTTCAAATAATCAATCCGACTGATCAATTTGAGAAAAGTGTATTTCAGATTGGTCTGATATTATATCACCAGAGTCAGAGAAGAACATTACACATGTTGATCAATAAATTCATAAAATTGAATTTAAGAAACATATTTAACCCACTCAAAACTGCTAAAAACAACATGAGTCCCAAATTGGGACTGTGGTCCTTTAGGGGTTAATAATTCAACATTCTACGAACGTTTGGTAGGCTCAAAAATCAACCCCGAAAAAACCAATAATTCATCCTTTTAAAATGGCCAATTCAATTGAGTCCCAATTTGTTCATCTTGGCCCTTAAGGGGTTAAGGTAGAGACTCCATTAACCATCCAGTACATTAGAGGCTCCATTGACCATACAGGTGAGCTTTGATTTATGCAAAGTGAGGTAACACTTCATGTATTGACATTAAGTTTTTCGCAATTGGTTTTGTGCTCAACACAAAACAACTGTGCATAATTTTAGATGGTGTAAGTCTCTAAATTATTCTTGGCAAAAGTTGTTGAAGCGAAAGGTTGTAGGGAAAGGTTCAAGGTTAACCTGTGTGGTGCATTGGAACCTCTCCCTTACTGCACAGTGATTGGAGACTTTATATTATATAGTTTGACTTTTTTTATGACCATTCCATCGCACTAGCATGAAATTTCACTCCGAGACTGAGAGAGAACGAGGCATGTCAACGTACAGTGATGTAGCCCTGTTCAATCAAGCACTGACACACACCCAGATGGTAAGGAAACAGCAACCCGGCCGCGGAAAAACTAAACCCCGGGCTCGTGAACTTCAAATCTCGTTCTGCAATCAAGTCCTTCTCTCGCCGCTCCCACAAATACGAAGGATTCAGTGTGTCCCCCGTCACTGCAGCCGTCTCCTCACCCTCCGTCAATGGCTCGGCCGGCTCCTGGATACCCGCCCGCCGGCTCTCTTCCTTGAGCGTCTCAAGCAACTCCTCTTCATCCTGTATCGTACGCTCGAAGGTACCTGCCAGTTTATAACAGACGGAGTTAACATTGCAATGGAAGTAAAAAACAGAAACCCATAACCGAACTAGAACTATAAATCAAACCTAGGATTCATGCTTGGAAAATCACCAATTCAATTCAATTCAAAAACAGATGAAGCCAAACTTTATATCACAGAATTTTTTCGATTGTCTGCTCAATAATAAGTCACAGCATCAAAATGTACTCAACCAACATAAAAACAAATATTTCCTATTTTGAAAATGTGAACACCATGCAGAACCAGAACAAGAAAGATTTTGTGATATTTAAAACCACTGTAAGGCAGCTCTAATAAACTCTAACTGCTACAAGTAATCGATGCAAAACATCTGTCAGGCGGGAATGATCCAAACACGAATTAACCAAAAGCTAAAACCCGAAAAGACCGAGGATTCGTAATTTTTAAGGAACATAACCTACCCAAAACTACTAAAACAACAAATGGAAAATTTGTACATTTACCTGCGACTTCAGTGCCAGCCCCATTTCCAGATTGCACGGGATTTACGACTTTGTCGTCGGGAGTCTTGAACCGCAGGTTGAAGATGATATCCTCCAAGATTTTGGCGGGTGAGAATTTGGGCAACATCATTGTGACTTTCATGGCAGGACCACGAGCGGCCTTTCGAACGGAAGAAGGCTTGGCGACGAAGAAGAATGGCTTATTGACGGTGGGCAGCGATTGCCATGCTCGGTGAACGCCTAAGCCCCCACTCATGTTCACAAGTCCGTTGACCCCCGCCATAGTACTAAATTCCCCCTCTACCGCACCAGTGCAAATTTGCACACAAGCACGTCAACTATCACGCCAACAATCTCGCATAATTATGCACACAATAGGGTTTCAAACCAATGGCGTAACAACTAATGCCAAACCCTAATCACTTGTCGTCTTGAAGAAAGAATCCCCTAAACCCCAATTCCCTCAAACGCTTCAGAGCAAAAACTCGTCACCGATCAAGCGCCCGCTCGCTCGCTCTTCCTGGGCAATCGATTCAAGCGAAGAAGTGGTTTCAATATCAACGTGACAACTAATCCAAAAGCCTAAGCAATCGAATAAGGAACCCGTGCTCACCCGATAACAAAAATTCTCTGAAGATTTTTCACAATTCCCTGTCCACCACATATATACGTAGGCAGAAAAATTCTCTACTGCAACCGAATTTCAAAACCTCTCTAATTTTTACGGCACTCCCTTCAACCATTCTCTCCTCTTCTCTTTCTTTCCGGCACCATGGCTGTTCACCATGACCATGACTGTTCAATTTCAAAATAGAGAACGGCGAAGAGACACGAACAGCCGTAAATTAATGAAAAATGTTCACAATTCCAAGCCTCGAATTCAACCACACCCTCTGCCCAACACAACAACAGCAACAATCCACTCCAAATCGTCAACACTGGAAGTCCTTGCACGGCAAGAACCGAAAGAGTAGAATTCTTGAGACCAAATTCTTACCAGGGGTTCCAGTGATAAGCAGTGACAGAGCTTGAGGGCAATTTCCAATACGAAATTGTGGAATAGACAATTGGGGGAATATTTTGAAGTAATTTCTCTTAAACAAATTTGGAGCTCCAAAGGGAGCAAAGAAAAGTGGCAGGTGGTGAGCAAGTGGCAGGTGGCTTTGGAGGAGTCGTGGGCGACTGATCTGTGTGCATGGACCACGGCCTTAGGGGGTGCGAGAGGGGGTGCGTGACCGTGGTTTGGACGGAGAGCGAGGCAGTAAGCTTATTTACTTGTGTAGGTTGGTGCTGTAGAGTAAGATCACCCAATTTCGAGCATGTTTTCTTAACCCATAAACGTCAACACGGATGTTTAGTATCAAATGGATGACAAAGAATCTCTCTATGTAGGACAGAACTACAACTATTCATCTTTGGAATTTTGTGTGGAAAGGGGAGTGCTGCAGACCAGAATGGTCCGATGGATGACTTCATTATTGATTGTAGAAAAAGAGTATGCACCTATTGGTCGAATAATTGGAGAATTTTGGTGACTAGCTTGGTCGTGGGGGACAACATCTTTATAGGGTTAAGATATGAATATTGAAAATAGGGCATAGGTTTAGAAAATCTACCAATTCAACTTTGACCTTTTATAACTTTTGCATATTATAATCAAATATCTTTTTTTAATTTATCGCAATTTTATTGTAAAATTATATTTTTGTAATAAAAAATCGAAGCACTTTCAATACTCAATAGTCAATGAAATTTGTTTGGTTTAAGGTGATCCAACCTTAGTGCAATTCGGCATCCTCAATGCAAACTGTAAGTATTCATGGCAAGAATAATTGGATGGGAGATCCAATTCAATAGAACAAAACAAGGATTTAACATGAATTGCATTTGGCTCATCAAGTTGGAGGGTGCATCAAATTTTGAGGAGGGCTCCCACAGCTTTCAAGAATTTTTTTTAATAACCTTTTAAGGGAAGCAACAAACTATGCATATTCATACAATTGTGAGGCCCTACCCAACTCTAGCAACCTATCCTTGATTGTTGTTGACGTTTCTTGAAGTCAAGAATGTGATTTGCTTAGGTGTTTTTAGCTTTAATTAACATGTTTAAATAATTTGACTTGGTTAGAAGGTTCAATGAGCCAAATGACTTTTAAGATTCAAGGGCTTATAGATAGTCTTGGTATCTCAAATTTGATGTGGTTAGATACCATGTTTGCATTGAGGGTATTTTTAGTTTAACTCCTAATACCATGCATTACAAAAAATTTCAGCCTTGTAGAGAGCTATAATTAAGACTTCATTTCTGGCACCCCACAATGCAAATACAGAAAAATTAAAATTAAATTAAAATTAAAAAAATTGATTTAAAAATTAAATTAAAAATTAAAAAATTGATTTAAAAACAAAAACAAAAATTAAAAATTAAAAATAGTCAATCTTATGTGGCACTGATGTAGCACTAGTAGTGCCACGTCAGATTCCAGATTTTGAAAAATAAAAAATAATTTTTTATTTTTATTTTTTTCTATAATTGCACCGTAGGGGTGCAAAACTCATGGCCTCTTTGAAGGCTATAGTTTTTTGGAATGCTATGTTGCCCTTGATATGGTCCCTCAAAATAGAAATTTGAAGACCTCATGTACTTTGAGGACAAAATCATACTCCTATAGTTCATGCCCTACCCTACTATAATGGAAGAGCATAATCCAAAGGATCTTATACCTACAATAGGAGCTTGATTTCAAGGGCTCTATAAACCCATACAATCCAAATATATTGTAACTTTTTTTAAATGATTTTCCTTTTGGCTCAATTTCATAGCCAACTACAAAAAAGACCAATTTTTTCATCTAAAGAGCCAACAATGACCAATTTGTCCTAGGGAAGGTAGGATCATCGTTGATGAATCTCTCATCCAATCCCTCAAATCCACTTTGAATGCTCTCAAATCCAATTTCAGAGGGGGCTTTGGCAAGCATACAATAGGGCATGTTCTAAGGGTATTGTCACTTGACTTAATTAGTCAAATCAACTTGCTATAATTTCACATAACTATATATTTGATGTATCTTTCAAATTCTTACTTCCACCCTTATGCACAAACCATGTTATCTAATAGTGAATTGATCAATCACAAGTAGAATAGAGAAAAAAAACTAAACTAAGATTTGGCCTATCTATCCTTGGTAAGGTAGAATGAGTGTTGAAGACAATTTAGAGGATCCTTGAACACTTCTCATTCAATTTGGCTATTTAAGATCTTGACAATCTTGGAGTAGAAATGCTCTAAAGGTATGTAATGCACAGTTTGGAGAAATATCCCCATTATATCATCATCAATTGCAGGTTGGATATGATGTTGTAAAGAAAAAGTACTACATAGGAATCACAAGGAGATGCAAGTGGCGATTCAATGCTAACATAGTACCTCATTTCTTAGTCATATACATGAATGACAAACTTCATCCCAAGCACCAAATATTTTTTATGTCCCTTTTGAACTCCCAACAAAAGCTTATTCTACAATTCAATAGTAAGAACCATCCTCAAAACCTTATTCAAACCCATTCAAGTGTTGTCACTTTAATCCCCTTCAAGGACTAAGAAGCCCAAATTGGGCCTCATGCTTTTTTAAGCAATTTTGAAGAGTTTATATGGGGATTTTTGTTTATTTTAATCATTATTTATTTAAACCAATGCATGTAATGTTCTTCACTCAAGTTAATGATATAATTAAAATTTTCCATTTAGATTATACTTTCTATAATATGATCAATCAAAGCCCATGAATCAAAGTCCACAACTTAAAATCATGAATTCTTAGTAAGTAAAGAGTTAACCCCTAAAGGACCAAATGGTGTTTTTTGGCAATATAGCGATTTCGAGCAGCTCACTATGAATGGAATTTTTATTTTTTTTTCTTTGAAATTTTCACACAACATGTGTCCGAGGAATAGCTTTAAGACCCAACAATTTTCATAAATTTTGATTACATGGTTAAAAAGTTATTGTATGATATGTTTTTTCCATTGCTCGGTGAGCAGCCCAGGTAGAAAAAAATCTTCTTTAAAATCATTTTTTTTTAAAATAAAAATTGGAAATTTTTATTTATTTTATTTATATATACATGGAAAGCTTTGAATCATTCCATTTTTATTTATGAGATGAAAGTTATGAAGAATTTTAGTTGTAGGTAGTTTGTGGGTAGTTTGTGGGTAGTAATGGAATCTCTACTCTAAATTAAACTTTGAAGACCTTTGTTTAACTCAATTTTTACTATTTTTGGAAAAAATATTGTGAATACAGTACCTTCAATGGCATTGGTCTTCAATGTCCTACATTCACTGAGCGACAGAAGCGCGCCAGTATCTACCTCAGTACTCTCTTAGTGATAGGTTTGAATGTTTATACACGGTACTCCATCCGAACTCTGAAAACTGAAGCTTACTGGTAGCCTGATTGTCATAGCAGATACAAAAACGGGACATGGCTAAATGACTCTGTTCAGCCTGCGCAACTGCAAGCAATGGTGCTGGCTCACCTTGCTGAAAATTGTGACGTAACTTAAGGTAAGCTAAGCATGCCCATTACCAAGCTAATTTGCTCTCTGACTTGGGGTACTTTGAATTGGGATCGGAGCTTCATCAGGCCCGAGAACAGCAGCTTGGAAAATCTTGTGATTGCTTACAAGTGTAATGAAGTTCCACAGAATGAGAATCAATAGCTCTGAAGCTCAACCCTTTGAGGAGCAAGATAGTTTGAGCTGGAGTTGTGTTATATTTCACTGTTTTATGTAGGTCTAAATAATACAGTAGTATATCGCTAGTTATTACCTTCACAATTGCAATGGGAGTTCCGATCACACAAGTTCAAAGCCATGCTTCAATGCAGCTTCCCAGACAGTATCAATGCACTCTATATTGATGGGCCCAACTTCATGGTGTTTCCATTTCTCCAGGGAATGAACCAGGCCTGCAGCGTGGCAAGCGTGTACCACACCCCGCGGCAAAGAGACCTGCAAACATAGAGGAAATGCGAAAATTCAAGAGTGTAACACAAACAGGGGCTTCTTGCTATTTGGGAATTGATACCTCTCCCGAAACAATTGTGCAAGCCCTAAACCCTAACCCTAACCCCTTAAAAATAGCAATTAGTGATTAATTGAGGCTTTATTGTCATTGAGGTTATGTTCGCGATGGTAACGCAGGCTTACCTCACAGGATCGTAGTCCTTTGATGTTGTTGGGGACTTGCATGGCAGGATATGTCCCATAGGTACAATCTTTCCGAGCCTGGGGTAAGGGCTTATGAAGATCGAACTGATGAAAGTGTGCCCCTGTTGGAGCCCACTGCTGGTCCTTGGCTTCAATGCTCTCCTCAAGTATCCATACCTACATCATTCGTTGTAACGCAGAAATTTCAATCCAACAATTCAAAGAAAGAGAAAGAGAAACATCCAAAGGCACATGATGCACAGGAGCATTGTCGAGAGCAGGGAGTGTGACATTAGAGAAGATGATATCAAGGAGGTTTGAATTGTACTTACTGGGCATTGTTTTCCTGCTTGAAACTTAGTCACATTCACAAGAAATCGTTGGCTGTCACGTTGCAGTTCAGATTGAATGCTCTCAAAAGATTGTTGAGACCGCGTTAGCATCTGCAGTTCAATACACAGAAAAAGCATATCAATACATAGAAAACTGATGCAATGGATTATCACAGTCACGGTTGAGGCTCACCACATCTTGAACTTGGAAAGCCACAATAAGTTAAGGCACATCATTTCTTACACATTTTTGTATGGTCAGAAAAAAAGGTTCCTGTTGTTTTTACATGAAAAATGCATTGGATTGGTATAAATTAGACATGTAATACTTGTGAAAATAGTTGGTCATTATTTCCTTTTCAAATTGGCATATTGTAGTGAGTTGTTCAAGAACAGTGACACTGAAAGTACTCACTTCGATTTGCCTTCTAAGATCAAGATGCAAGTACTTAAATGACAAGCTTACATAGTTATACAGAAAGTTTGCAGAACACGCTTACTGGCATGCATAGGTTAACCATAAATTAAACAGTTTTTGATAATGCTAACTAGTGATGAATCAGAGCTAGTGCCCATGAGATGCTATATGCGTATATTTGTTCAAATGGTATGTTTCAAAGTTATGTGCTCAGAGTTCTAAAAACTAAGAGTAGTATAGTTCTGAGGTTCCAGACAGGCAATAGTCTCAAAACAGTCCCGATTTTCTTGGAATTTGATCGCGAAACAATCACTCAAATGAAATCAGTTGCATACCAAGACGCGAACTCCTTGTTTGGCAAGGTACAGGGCGATGCCGTGGCTGATCTCCGAGGACCCCACAAGAAAGACTTCCTGCACATGTTTCGGCAATCTCTTGATGACCACAGCCGCTGTCAACGTGTATCCGGACACCACTCGGATGCGCAGCCGTGGATTCTTTTGCACTTGAAGAAGACCACCTCCATTTAGGCTCGCTTCCTGCAATCCTATGGTTAGACTCATAACTCCGAATAAAATTTTACAATCAACTGCAGAATAGCATATCTTTTCTTTTCTTGAGACCTCGCTCCTCACACCTCATAGCATCCTTCCATTGTTCTATAAATGCACACATCTTACTATTCATCTGAAAATATGTAAGAAATAGAATAGGATTTGGGTTCAATCAATATGGCAGAAAGTGGGTTGCAAAAGGGTGCTACTTTTTGCTTCTTTTTTTTGAGATTTCCGGTTGAAACTAGGGTTGATTCTCCCACACAAACCTTGTTGAGCATTCCGAGACTGATGACCTTGCACCCTTCGGCTTCCGCCGAGACAATCGCATTCTCTATGAGCGCATTGATTCGATTCTTCTCCAGTGACAGGGAGTACTGTGCATTTGATCATTCATGCATGAAATGGTCAGACCCCCATCCTCGGAATTCACTCATAAAAATAGAACTACTGAGTAACTAAATGGGTCAAATTCAGCAGAATGACAACTTTCAACATCTATGCGACAAATTTCACCCAAGTTTAACTGTAATTTGTTTATTTTTGTTGAAAGAATTTCCAAATCCATGTCTTAAACGCAATGTCCTATTGTTGAACATTCTCCAATGAGTGTCTATTTGTTTATCTATAATCCAATGACTCTAGGTTATTAAGGCATGCTACTGGATAATTGTGTACAAAATTGGTAATGAGTGTTTCATCTGAATGATTCTTGATTCATCCAAACTAATGACTGATTTTTCAAAAAGCAGCCAATTTGATGAAATTGAGGTAGGAAATAAGGTATGCACTCCTATAATCGTCGATTGAGCATAGAAAGAGGATTCTAACGCACATTAGCATGCATTATTAGGACACCATATGCGTAAGTTATAAATTTCCAAATTACAGTCTCAACGCTAGGCTCTCAAAAGACTCATTTTTTCATAAGACTCTCATTTTTTGATTGTCCACATGTTGTGTAATCAGTACCATATTTTTTTGTGACACTTTTTGGTCCATATGTTGGTGTCTCGCTTTGGGCAGCACTGATTGATTATGGGTGTACATACATACCTTGTGTAGCAAAAATGTGCACAGAATTGAAAAAGAATTTCGGTATTAAAGGGTTAATTATATTGTACCTGGAAACGGTACCGAGGAATGACCCATGTCTCCCCTTTAACGCCGGGAATCTGATATTTGTCAACCGCAAAAGGCTGGCCACACAGCCAAAGCACCAGCATCACAAGAACAGCAACCGGGTAAAGAGGCCACAGCAGCCAATGTGGTGTATAGGGCATCGCTGCGAACGACTGAATGCCCAGTGTCACATGAAAGATGTGCAGCAAATCCGTTCCGTGCATCAGATACACAAAGTCGGCGTTCTGCTTCACACCTGCAAACGAATGGAAACCAGGTTTGATTCATAACAAATCTTAGTTGATTTGTTTCAGCTAGCTCTAAATGAAATTGTTGCAAAACAAACAATTAATCAGCCCAATCTTAATTTTTCAGAGAAGACCAAAACGACACTCTTCATTCATTCTATTTATTTAGTAGTGTTGCTTCTCAAATACTGTTACTCCTACAAACATGTGATATATGATCCAGTGTATCTTCCAATGATCGATTTGCCTTCCAATGAAAGCATACTCTATATAAATTACATTTTTGTTAAACTCTTTAAATAATGAAACAAACATTAAGATCCTCAGTCTACGTTCTCTCACAAATGTAGGGTCACTCTCTGCAAGAGCCTGGCTTTCAGTTACCTTTACGAACGGAATGAAACAGGGCCTCACTATTCTTGTCCATAGTTCCACCCCAGTAGTCGTACATGGGCATGAACAGGCAGAAGTTCGTGTGGACTTGGGAGTGATGGAGAGAATGATATCTGCAAGAATCACACACATTCAAATCCGAAACATTTGCAATGGGGGGTCAAAATGACACCGAAACTTTAGAATTTCATAATGATACTTTAGACGAGCTTGATTATGAGATATAACTACGCTCTCCATATCCAATTCTTGGTTGCCACCTCTCTAAAATGAGCTCCATTGAGGTTATGAGAAATCATATATCAGTCTACGAGAAATGGTGAAGGATGCTAATTCCATATATCCAGGCTGCAGTTTCATGGTACGAGATATAACCCCAATTGTTGGATCTTGTTTAATTTAATAACCCTCTGTAACAGGTCTCAAAAGAAGTACGCTATAACTCTCTCCATATCCACTGTACGTACGTTTCTTTGCCATGTCTACAGAAATTAATGGGCTCTTATTATTGATGCTTTTGAGAAACATTCATTTGCATTGATTGAGGTGGGTTTAATTAAGTTCCATGGAAACCAATATTAGGGTCAGGATGAAGAGACTTACGATGGAGTGTAGACGAGATACTGGAGAGGCGGAAAGGCTCGAAATAGCCATTCTGGAACAAACTCGAAATTGCAGTGCCCCACAGCGTTCATGATATCGAAACCGATAAAGTAGATGGCGATGGTGCTTAATGAGAGCCGGCCAAGACTCCACGTTCCTACGATTGGAATAGTGAAATTTATGATATACAGGATATGCTCCGCAAATGGATGAACTGTGCCTGCAATTAAAACAGCATAAACAGTGGAATATTAAAGCTCTATACATGGTCCGTGGACACGAAATAGAATGAATAACGAGTAACTGTTTGTATTTGCTACAGCTTTACACACTGAGTGCATTGGTCAAAATTAGGTTTCAGTTCAAAAGAAGAGGTCTGGGTAGTGATTCCACTACCTGCGTTGGCTTCGGTGACGAACATGGAGTGGTGGTGAGAGTGGTAGCGAGTGTAGAGATAATGGTTGTGGAGAGCCCGGTGAAGCCAGTAATAGATGGCCTCGACTGGACCCATATGGAACAGCAAACAGATCACTAATCCTGTCCAGTCCCACATGGGATATATTTGGTTCCGAAACCAGGGTGTGATGTACACCGCTGCAGTGGAGAGTGCGTCCAGTATGAGGTAGTCATCCCTGCACATGTACCGTTTACACAATCTTACAATTCTGGCCTCCAATATATTCTTCGACATTTGACTGACAATTTCCCACTTTCCAGTACCCAAAATTTCAATGTGTCACACTATGAAAGGTTAAATATAACACTTCGAGAAAGGTGGGTGACTCGATATATATCTCTCTAACGAAAAACATTCGATTCTAGTCATATCAGTACACCTTAGTCGTTATGAAGCCTGAGTTAAATTTCATTTTCAAGAGAACACACTTTTACTAGAACTCAACTCTCATGCATGCCACCCAACCCCGCCCATTTTATGATGGTACTGCCTTGCAAGAATACATGTATCAAATAATGAAATTCAGAGTAATTCTCGACACAAACTGAATAAGAATTATGGTATACTAACCGGGATCATACAAAAGCTAGTTAGTTTTGACGTTACTGAAATGGCACTTGTGGCATTTGGGAGGTGTCAACTCACGCCATTTTTTAATATGTGGGTATAAAGTCATGGATATTAAGTTTTAAGGTTGCTGTACGAAATGAAACGAGCTGCTTACCAGTTGCTGGAAAGGTCCACACAATCAAAGGAGACCCCCTTCTTCTGGATTTCGCGGTTTCGCACGAGGTATGGCCACCGCGACAAAGTGATGCACAATTGGCCCACAAAGTGGCGAACTGCAGAGAGACCAAGCAGCAACAACATGATGTTGTTGGGGTCGGTCACTCCTCTGTAACGGTTGTAGGCCTCTCCCAACAGTAGAGGCATGTACATCAGGTACTGCATGCAAAAATGTCCATAAGTTTCAAATGCCCATAAGTTTATACAAACACACGAAAAATCAAAATTCAATCACACATGAACACTAGCCTTTAGAATACATACACAAGTACCAGAGTAAGTGCTTCAAATGAATGGTCCTTACTCCACAACCTGCAACGTTCGACACTACTATAATGCTGTTGGAATTAAGTAACGTCTTGATCGATTACTGTTGTTTCGATCAATGTGTTTCACTGCCATTGTTCTTAACTTACAACCTCCTAATCGGTCAACTGATCTAAGTTACCCCTCCTCACTAGTGATGACAGCACTCGATCAACAGGATGAATATTTAGATGGATTGCCTAGCTAACTGTTGGCGATTGCTTGTTGATAGAGAGTTGCATCGATGCGTGAAAGTGATAGAACTTACTGACCTTGAACTTGCCCAACTTGTACCATGGAAACTGTGTCCATGGACCTGGCTGAATAGCCTTCATGACGACAACTGAAGGGCTGCGCGCTTGCTTGCTTGCTCTGTTCAGCCTCTAGTCTATTCAAAACAATACGCCCTTTCTGAACGACTATGCGCGGGCCAAGTTAGCTAGCTTCTGCACAACACAACAACAAAGCTTTTGCTCTGGAAAAGCGTAACGCACTCACTCAAACTCGACCAAACGCAAACTCCATCTGCATCGAGAACTTCACACAGTGCTGGTGGCGGTTCGATTCTATGTAAGGAGACTAGCCCGGGAAACATGCTTATATATTAAGTTCCCGTGTTAAAATTCCCGGTAAGTCTCACTTTCTCACTGGGAACACCGGCAAAAGTGAGACTCACCGGGAAATTTATCACCGGAAACCCGACATGAGTTTCCTGTGTAAATACTGTAATACGTACAAACTTCGCCCTCCGTCCGTCTTCATAAATTTTTTACAGGTGAAAATTAAACTCATTCAATCTCCAGCGGTCCCGTCCTCCCTGAATGCGTACTCTTCCGTGCACGTCTGACTTGACAATTCCCAAATGCAAGTCCCGGCCCAGTTCTGAAACTTACATCAGTAAGTAACTTAATTGGAGTTCGATTGGGGCCGACTGGTAGAGCAATCAAGTCCAGAGGAGAAGCCAATTTCGCTGTAATGGCAGCCACCTCTTCGTCGAGCCAGAGCGTCAGAGTGCGGCTACTGCATAATGATGGGACATTCTGCCGTAGAAATTACAGTAATAACTTAACCCTCGATTCAAGCACGAAGCCTAATTGTAAACCATCAAATGATGTCTCAATTTGTCTTCTTCTTTGTGTCCTCTATTTTCTTGCAACTAACTTACTGACGTTCACTAGGAGTGAGAATTATTTTATTATATTTTATTTGTTAGAGATGAAATCAAATGTCTTCTTCTAGAAGCTGTGAAATTTTCAGGTTTCTTGGTGATGATTTTTTGGAAGAGAAAGTAAAGAAAATTCATATTGAATTCAAAAGTAGCTCAAAACATCTGAATTCTTTTGTCCTTGTGTGTATATTATCATGTACACAAAACCCATTTGTCCCACTATAAAAATAGAAATTTAATAGACCATAGTAAGAGGCCTAATGTTCAATATGCAATGAAATGTTCAATTTTAGGAAATTATGAAATTTTGAAAATGGAGTAGAAACTAGACTCAATAACCTTCAATTATTTAGTTGGACTCATATTACTAAAAGATCATTTACATGATTCAAATCCTTGAAATCAAGAACAAGAAGGAAGGAATTATTTGAACCATTAGAGAAAAAATGAAGCCTTTGAAGGGTTGTCAGGCAATGACACACTTAACACTAGAAGAAACCTATGTTTTGGGTGACATACCTCGATTTTTTGGAACAGACTTTTTGGGATGCCCAATTCAACAAGACTATGTTTTTATGTCAAGAAAAACATCACATTGATGTTTTTCTTGACATAAAAACATGGGCTTGTTGAATTGGACATCCCAAAAAATTTGTTCCAAAGAATTGAGGCACATCACCAAAAATGCGGTTTTCTTATATTGTAAGTATTTCCATGTCACCACTGAACCTATAGAATTTCACTTATTGTGTGTTCACCTTGTCTGACTTTTGCAAGGGTGAAGACAAAATTTAACAATAAGGGTGCATCAAAGGCACGTATGATAATTAGGTGCATTAGAGTAAATGATATTACATAATCAATCCTAAATCCAAATTCAATTATTAATCAATTCAAAATAAAAATTATTTAATGAACTCTAATGTGCACTCACCTCAGATGGTTTCTAATGTATTTAACCCGTAAAGGACCAAACAGTGTTTTTTGGCAACATAGCGATTTAGGGCAGCTTGTTACGAATGGAATTTTTATTTTTTTTCTTTGAAATTTTCACACAACATGTGGTTGAGGAGTAGCTTTAAGGCCCGAAAAAATTCATAACTTTTGAATACATGGTTAAAAAGTTATTGTATGATATGTTGTTTTCATTGCTCGGCGGGTAGCCCGGGCAACAAAAAAAAACTTCTTTAAAAATCACTTTTTTTAAAATAAAAATTTGAAATTGGTTTTGTAGATTTATATATGTGTGGAAAGCTTTGAATCCTTCCATTTTGATTTATGAAATGAAAGTTATGAAGGTTTTTAGTTGTGGATAGTTTGTGGATAGTAACGGAATCTCTACTCTAAAATAAACTTTGAGACCTTTATTTAACTCAATATTCAATATTTTTGGAAAAAAAAAATAAAAGCATGAGGTGTAGATTGTTTATTACAACATCATAACCATGGGATTGGCATTTTTCAATTCCATAAATAAATTATTAACAATTTCGTATTTTGAATCATTCTCTACTTCTTTTTACTTACTAATTTTTTCCTATATGTTGTATAATTCCAAATGATCTAAAAATTTTCAAGCATGTAGCCAACATGACTTGATGAATTAATCCAAAGAGTTACAACCATTTTGTATATTTTTTCATAATGATATGGCTTTGTGAAGTGCATCTACCCAGGTTTTCGCAAGGCCAAAAAAAGGCTTTTTGTCACTTCAAATGTTGAAATCTTGCAATCCACATGGTGTAAATTTTTTTCATTTTTTCTACATCTTCCCAAACTAGCATACCACAAGATCCTATGACTACATTTGTCCAAAAATGTATTTTTTCTAAAATTTGGTACTTGTACTAGAAATGACAGTTTTGGAGTATTTGGGGTGAAAACATAGTTAAATTCCTTTAGGGGTTAATATGATTGGATATACATCAAACTTCATTAAATACATTAATAGTTGATCAACAATCCAATTCTAATACATGTGTATCAATCCAACACATCAATCTCTTAACACACCAAAGTTCATTAAATACATCAATCTAAATGTTTAACGAATTCTATTGGATTATACATCAATCCATGTGTTAAAATAGAGTTTGTTTCATTTGTTAAGAGAAAACAAGGTGTTTAATCAATCTATCGATTGATGTTTACTCAGTTTATATATTTAAAAACAAATGAAATAGAATCTATTACAAATCATATGAAAAAGTTCATTTAACACATGGATGAATTTCAACTTGGACACCTAGTGTATAGGGTGTTAACCCCTAAAGGACCAAAGTGTGTTTTTGGCAATATAACTTTTTTCAGCAGGTACATGTGACTAGAGATTTTTATGTTTTTGGCCCAAACATTAATAGAAGGTGTGGACAAGGAATATCTTTCGTGTGTACTAAATTTCAGAGCATTTGGAAATATGAGTCGAAAGTTATGGCCTAATATGTAGTTTGTTTCTCAACTTGAGTAGTCTAGGCAGATCTAAAAAATCATTTTTTTCAAAAATAAAAATTTGAAATGATTTTCCTAGACTTAATTACATATACATAGAAAGCTTTGAATCAATCTATTTTGATCAATGAGTCAAAAGTTATGAGATGTTTTAGTTTGCGGGCAAGTATGGATTCTCTACTCTAAAATAAACTTTGAAGTCCTTTATTTAACTCAATTTTCAATATTTTTTGAAAAAAATAAAAACATTAGATGTACATTGTTTATTTTTAGTAAATTTTTGGACCCCCCCCCCCCCCCAAGGCATTTCTTGTGTTTATACTATAATATTCATATTTTCATCCAATTATTCTTATTAGTTGTCAATTGATAACCAATTGGTTAGAAGTAGATGTTAGGATTAAGGCAGGTTAGTACGGATTAGGATTTATCAGTGACTAGCCTCCTAGGGTTGTGGTTGAATACCTAGGGGCAAAAACTATTCCCTTGTCTATCTCTTGTTTTTTATTGGGTTTGAGGCTTGGGAAGCTTTTGGATACTCAGTTGTATTTTTGTTGGTGATCTATTATTGAAGGGAGTACTAATGTGAAGAAGTTTGGATTGGGATTTTGACAAAGTGTTGAATTAAGGTAAAATTGTGGATTTGAGGATTAGTATAGCTGATCTACCATGATACCAATTTTCAAATCTAGATCTTTTATGGAAGAGGAGATATGAAGCTTCAAAGTAGAGGTTTTTGGAATTTAAGGTAGGCAAGCCAGAGGTGTATTTGGGAGCTTCAATCTTATTGAGTTTTTGTTATATGGCTATAAAACTTGGAAGATTTCTTGACTTATCTACTACTTTGTTTAAAAGACTTGTCTATAGTGGATAAGGCATCTACAAGTTATATACAAAATACATCCAAGGTGTCAAAAGGTTGTAACTTGGGAGAAAATCATTAGTAAAGAAATGTCCACCAAAGTTGAAAAGTATCTTAGATCACAATGAAAATAAATGTGTGAGTATTTGATAAGTTGATCTACATTGTACCAAAGCTTCAAGACATTTGAATTGATAGTCCATCATTTATGCTATGTCAACGCGACTTAAAGGTAGTTCGAGATTATCTTGGGAAGGGTTAGAAAGTCATTAGTGAAGAAATGTCCCATCAAAGTTACAAAATGTCTTAGACTTAGGTAAAAATTGATATGAGTACTTGACAAGTTGATCTACATTGTGGCAAAGTGTCAAGATGTTTAAAGTGACTATCTATCATTTATGCTAAGTGAAAGCTAATTATGACACTTGTTATGACAACTTCTAGGTTATTGTGGGAATTCTAGGACAATGATTTTGATGAAACTGACTATAAATTTGATAAAGATGAAAATCCTAGGCTATGATCATGTAATTCTAAGTAAAATTATTGGATAATTGTAGGTCAATGAGTACTTACAAACCATAGACAATTGAATATATGTAATTTGAGTGATTTATAGAACATATGAGAAATTATGAAAATAACAAATTGGCAGTGATTCCCTTATTTGTAACTTGAATAAAGTAATGAAACTAATTTTGTGATGATTAGACATTGTATCATAAAATTAGAGATGACAATTAAAATTTGTATACAAAGACTATAGTCCCTTCCAAAATAGAAGCAAAGCGTGAAGATCACAAACAAGTTATTAAATGATAAGTATTACAATACTTATTCTCATGGACTAGGGCATCATCAAAGAAAATAAGAAAAATATAAATAAATCAAATAATTGCATACATACAACACTATAACGACAATATTTGAATTATGCTAGAATATAAAATGAAGATAAAATGAACCAAAAGGCAAAAGACTATGGTCCTCCACTCCTCCCTTTTGAAAGATGAACGGAAGAGAGGATAATGCATGAATAATTGAAATTTAACTATAGACACAAACCTTGAATGATATAATAACTATGGACCTTAGAGTAATTAATCATGGGATAAAACAATGAACAAAGTGTAAAGATAATGAAAAGAAAAAAAATTTAGGATCCTTAAGTGCTTATATAGAAAGTACTTTGGATGGCATTTCCAGAGAGTTTACATTTTATACCTTAATGGACATTTCATCTTTAAAATAATCAAAAATACTTTAATAATATCCATTAGATTTGCATTTCTATTTAGCATGTGACCTTAGTTGTATAACATTAGATGAGATTTGGGGAAATACAAGGCCATTTCAGGAATGTTCCATAGGTTGTATCCACACTAGTGAGGACACAATTGACTACTATCAACCATCGTAAATATTTTTTTTAAAAAGGTTTTTTTGGTCCTGAAATTGAAAAAAAAATAAAAATAAATTTCATAAAAAATAAAAATAAAATTCTGACGTGGCTGACACCCAATCATACCAGCACTTCTGTAGTGGTGCACTTTATGAAGTTCCCCATTGTCAAGAACTGCTAAGAACTTGCAGTCTTCTATTTGGCCCAAATCTCATCTAATGACAATAGATGATTGAACTTCCCTTTATTTAAAAGAACTCCCACTAAGTTTGTTTCCTTAGATTTTATTAGAGAGAAATATTTGAACTACAAGCTAGAACTTGTACAAGCTAAAGGCAATCAACAAAATTACTATAAATTGGCAAAGTAGGATCCAATTCCACATCATTGCATATAGAAACATTTCTTTGATGTCAAAGTTCATAGAGAATAAAAATGAAGAAGTGTTAGCTTCCATTGCCTCAAGTTGAAAAGATGGTAAGAATACCCATGTGATGCCTATCTTTTACAATAACTTCTTTCATTGTGTTCACTTTACCCCATGCAACGTATAGCTAGCTACCGAAAGATGGGGCTTTAAATTGCTCATTTTGAAATCCACATTTGGCTCATCTTCATCAATTTCATGCTTAATAGTCTTTGATGTTGACTTATTGAGATATGATTTGAATGCATGTTTAAGAGGCTCTTACAAGATCACATCTACAAGTTGTAGTTCACTTGTGCAATTGGCTAGAATGAAGATCACGCAAATCTATGGATATTTTTCTTTCATCTAGGTGAAAAATCCCTTGTTTTTATGTATACTCCAACAATGGATTATCCACATCATCTTTTGTTCTTGTGGTAATTTTAATTTTACAATTGTTGCTTATAGATATGGTGACAATATGAATTGAACAAATTTCTTGGATGTTGTTAAATATGACCAATGGTTATTTGAAAAGGTAAGATCCCATTCATCTTCTTTGTATATTTTCCTTGCTTTGCTTAAAGGAGGTAAACAACTATTTGTTGTCCCTGTAAATACTAGTTGGAGAAGAAAGAAGGTCTCCCATAGCATTAGATGTGACCACCATAGTTCTTTGTTATTTATCTTCAATCCCGAACACTTACTTATATTTTGTCCCCTTAGGCTATCAAGTCTTTTTTCTAACAATAGAAATTGATGGATTCCAATTTGATCACTATTGAGGATAAGAGCTGAAAATATAGAATATACCTTTAGTAAATATGCAATTTAATACACCACGTTCTTTTTAATTCTAAAGAAGTTTATTAGCAGCAATAGTTTGGAATCCTAAATGACTAGTTCATAAATTGCTTCATAAATTGCCTTGTCCATTCTCTTGTTACAAGAAAACCTTTGTTGCCTTTTTACATGAGTTTAGGTGCCCTTGTCTCAATCATACTAAGCAATATAGGTTGTGTCATGACCCTTATCACAACCCTTTGATGGATGAATGCATTGATGGATGAAATAATTTTGATGATTGTGTCATGACCTTCATGTCATGGCCTTTGATGGATAAACTAATTCATGATGAAATGTGCACTAGTGGACAAGCAAAGATTGCCTAGAGATAGATTTCTCCAAATGGTGGATTTGTGTGCTGGAATTAGACAACTCCAATTGGATGACAAGGACATTGGAGTGCTTAGAGATAGATATCTCCAAATGATGGATTTATGCAGTGGAGTTAGACAACTCCACTTGGATGACTAGTGCAGTGGATTTAGACAATTCCCAGAGGATGATAAGTGTGATGGAACTTGGAGTTAAATAACTCCAATTAGAAGATCAAGATGTGGATAAGAAATAGATTGCATGAGATATAATCTAGAGAAGTATAACTAAGACTTTTACCTTAATGGATGTTCTAGATGGAACCAAGAATATAAAGCTAAAGATAGAAAGAAGTCTAAAGATAGAAAAGAAGTCTTAGTCTATTTTAAAGACTAATAGTCTTTATTGATAGTCTTTAGTATATAAGAAGAGCTTGGGGGTGAGGAGACTATCTTTTGGAGATTGATCTCTCTCTATAGTTGGGTCGTTTGAGCTCTTTGTAAAAACATTTTGCTAATGAGTATGTTTTGTATCATTAATTGGAGTCTATTATAGGAGGTATGTAACAGGTTGCATAATAATTGTAGAAAATGCTTGTCCAACCTTTCTCATTTCTTGCAACATACTAATTATTTAGTTCATCTCATAGAAGATGATAACTTCCCAATTTTCCCTCATATTAACAACTCAACTTCATTGCCATCCTTTTTTTGCTACGTTGTCGCATTGTAAATGTGTTCATTATGTGAAAATACATAATTGTTTGTTAAATTGGAGGGGTTTTTTTCTAGAGTTTCAAGAAACAAATGGAGTCATACCTCACTTGAATTCTTTTTTTTACCTCTATTTGACAAACATTTAGTTCTTTAATTTCTATACTTGAAGATGTTCTAATATTTTAGTTTGTTTGTTTGAAGTTGTAAAAAACAAAAAGTAATGCTTGTTTTACCTTTCTTTGTTTTTTTTAATGGATTAGAAGTCTACGTAGATGATGTGGATAGACTTATCAAAGATAGGAGATGGCCATAGATGTATTATGGCCCATGTGGCATCTTAGTGGTCAAAATCCACTAGCTTAGGTAGATGGCATGGAGGTTGAGGTGGTGAATGAGGTAGAGGGTCATCTTCTTCCTCTTCCTCTTTATTTGCTTAGTGAAATCTGTCACTTTAAGTGGGCATTGCACATTTTACATGGAGAGTTTGATAATGAAATTTTGAAAGCTTTTGTATCTTGTTTTTGTGTTTCCAAAAAGCTATCACTCATTAAGTTTGAAGTTAGTATATGTAAGTTATGAGTTTGGGAGTGAAGTATTGTGGAGTTGCCTCAAACTTTCAAGAGAGTGAGCTTTGGTAGACTATAAAAGGTGGACAGTACCTTAATTTGGGATGAAATTTGAGGGGTATTTGTAGATACTTCTTTTATCTTTTCAAAATGAGTTTATTTTCTTGATTTGAAGGTAGTATGTGAAAGTTATGGACTTGAGAGTGAAAGGGTGAAGAGATACTTTCGGGTTTTCAAAATAGTGAACTTTGAAAGGCTATAAAAGGTGGACAATACTTTAGATTTGAGTGAAATTTGGGGAGCTTGTAGATATTCATGTCAGCTTTCCAAAATGGGTTTATTTTATTGGTTTAGAGGTATCATGTGAAAGTTATGTGCTTGGGAGTGAAGTATAGGTGAGCTGCCTTTGAGTTGGGAAGGGTGAACTTTGACCGACCATGAAAGTCGAACAGTAGCTTAGTTTTGAGTGAATTTTGGAGTGGTTGTAGAAATTTTTGTTAGCTTTTTAACTCTTTAAGGACCGTGGTCGATTTGGGGGGCGGGTGTAGTTTTTGCATACATTTATGAAAAAGTGTTGTTTCATGCCCTATTCAAACATGTACTTTAAGATTGAATTGTAGAAATTGGCTCTATGGGTTAGATCCTTGAAGCAATCAAAAAATGAAAGTGATCCAACGTTTCACATCCTTGTAATTACTCTTTGAAGATTGATGTGTCGTAAACACCCTTTGGCACTAGTTCTAATTAGGGTTTGCTACAATTGGGCATAAATTTGAGTATATGGTGTGAAAATCGACCAAAACCTTTTGTCCTAGTTCCTTTGCACATATATATAGTTGTCTTTTATATGAAATATGCATTTTTCTTTGAAAACTCCAATATGAAAGGTTAGGCCATTTCAAGTTTGAACAAGTACAACTCACTCAATTTTGCACGCATTCTCTTGAAATTGGCTTTGTTACGAGTGTATGAAGACAATCTAATTGCATTCTTCTCTAAGTTTTTTGAAATTAAATGTTCTATGAATAGTAGGAGACAAAAAGTCGTGAAATCAACCCAAAAGTGGTCGACCGGTCCTTAAAGGGTTAAAGACATATCACACTCTTAGTTTAGAATTGTAGATTGGACGTGGCACTCATTCATCTATCACACACTTCTTCAAGGGGAGTTTATGAAGGATATGACTTTTTTTCTACTATTTTTTAACACACATGATGTATATTGAGACTCCATGACATCTTTTGAGGGGTATATGGAAATGTGATAGTATTTTGGTTCATATAACATCATTCAGGGGTTTATTATTATTTTGTGATTTTATATGACCATGAGATCTTTCATTATTTGAGTCACATCTAGTTGTAGCTAGAAGCCCTGCGTTTTCCCAAAGCAAGGCCTCTCTACTCGACAACGTATAGATAATTATCCTTTAATTCATTTTTTTGTATGAATCATGTACACGAATTGTCTCTTAACAATTCTCATATAGACTTGGAACCCCTAGAGATTTACAGGCAAGTTTAAAAAATGAAACAATATTAGTAGGATTTTTGAACCTCTCCATTGCCGCAAATATGGACAGCCAATGATTGGATTGAAACCAATTTAGATATTCATCTCATCCCTTCAATTTCTTTGCTCTCCTACTTATACTAGTATCATTCTCTTGTTCAATTTAATCTAATGTTCTTCAATTTGATGAACTTTAATTGGTAACTTTGTCTTATGGGGTCTACCAGCATGCCGTTTTGCTTTGACAATTGAAAAGATGGAGAGTGAATTGTCTCTTAAAGTTTTGAAGTTTTTTTTATCACATCAAGTCTCTTTGTAGATGAAATACGTGAAAAATGGCCTATAAGAGAGCCTTGTTTTAGTGCCATTTGTTATAAATCTTGTTACAAGAATGTCCCAAGCAAATTAATTTACAAGAAAGAATATGATATGCAATGATGCTAATATGTGAGTCTTGAGCATATATATATATATATACACATATAAGTAGATATCCTACAACCATTGAAGGTTCTTATAAAATAAACACTTATAATAAAGATATCTATAATATAGTTATACTATAATCATAGTACATTTCTATATTATAGATACCTACAATATAGGTGTAAAATCTTCTAGGCTCATGGGCTCACACTCCTAAGCTCACATATTAGCAACCCTCTTTGAAAAATTAAGCCCTCATAATCTTGTTACTCAATGTACCAAAAATAAATTTTAATGTGGAGAGGATACTAGTAGTGCAATAAAGATAATACTTAGTAGCATATTGTATAGGATACATGTACAACCACTAAAGATTTTCTTAATTTAGTATCTTGGATGATGAAAATTGTTGTAATTATTTTCTTACTACCAAAGTTTAAAAATTCAAAGTTTTAGATTGATTTGAAAATGACAAGAAACTCGAGAGCAAAATCTTGTAAAGCAAAATTATGGAGGCAATCTCAACAAATAGTTATGGACAATGTAAACACAATAAAACTAGAGATTCTCTAAGATAAGATCAAATCTTAAATTTCAAGAAAGATTACAAGAATTAACTACAACAAGATGCTAGAAGTGCAAGAAATGTATTGTTGAGACTTAGAATCATCTTAGCCTTGACATCCTTATATACTACTATCTAAAGAACTCTTCTAGAAGCTTCTTTTACCTAGAAAACTCTTCGAAGAGCTTCTTCTATCTATAAAGCTCCTTATGAAGCTTATTATCTATGAAGCACATTAAGGGGATTCCTTTTACTTGTAGGTTCCTTCCTCAAGATTTCCTACTACTTTAAGAAGATTCAAAGGTGTATAACCATTTGGATAAGAGACATCTTTGTCATCCATCTAAGTTTCCTTGGGGATTGTGGAATGTGTCAAATGGTGATGATTCTCTCAAAATATGCCTACCATAATTTAGTATTGTCCATAACCTACTTTTGAACTAGAGCCAATGCAATTTTGGCTTGGTCAATCACTTGACATACTTGCACAATTGTAATTTTAGAAAAATATGTACTCTAATAACACCAAATCCAACCATTAGATCGAACAACAACTTGATAAATTATCTCCACAAATTAGGATGACTTTCATGCAAGCAATAATGAGGATGAAACTTGAGTTTCAATCTATTCGTTGTCCAGAAAGTGGATGTCAAAGTGCTTAGGGGTTAATGGCATTTGTATGCAGCCTAGGTCAAGACCGGGCAATCAATATTACCTTAACCCTTATAGGATGGATTGGTGACCTTGGAAATCATTTTTTTTGGAACCATGTGACATCATCTACTTTAAGAAAATAAAAAATATTCATTGGAAGTCATACTACTCTAGAAGATCTATCCTTTTCTCACTAAATTCCAAGGATGAATAGTCATAGTTATGTCCTACATGGAGAGATTCTTTGTCATCCATCGGACAAAAAACGTCCACTTCAACATTTCAAGATTATAGAAGTTATTACTTTAAAGAGTATTACTTTAGAGAGGTTCTACTATAATCTGTTTCACACACATAACTTAAAGCCTGCCTTGCAATGAAAATCGTTCATGTGTTTCAAAAAGAAAAGCCCACCCATGTACCCACATCAGTCAACAACCCAGTCAACACATCACCAACTATTCAAAATAGGAAAAATCAATGACTGAATTGAATTAGCATGTCACGTCACGTCCTTCCTCCATCTCCAAATTTCTCAAGTTAAGCACCAGCCTTTCACCAAAAAGTCGTAAGCAATCACCCGCTAATTGCGGTGAATTAAGTTTCAGTGTACTACATCATGGTTGCTTGTGACCCCATCCATCACTTTCGTCTGCCCCAAAAATTTGCTCCGTGACGATGTGACCTCAAGTGCCTCCAGCCTTTCATTCAAGAACCCAAAGCTGTCTTTTCCGCTTCACCTCCACCGCGTACCTGATGGCAGGGATGTAAGGTTAAGTTTATGTTATGATAATCAACTTATGGGAGAGATAGAGATACAGAAGAGATAGAGATACCCGTATTCCATATTCAATTGTATGCTTACCAGGTTGATTTTTTGGTTGTTTTTTTGGACTAGTGTCCCTTGTGTTGGCTTCATTGCAGAGGCCACATTTTGGAGGGCAAGATTCACAGTGGCCAGATTCTAGCAGATCTGGTGAAATTTTGCCCCCAAAAAAACCCTGATGCTAATGTACTCCATCTTTTTTTTTCTTTTTTTTCTTTTTTTTTTTCTACACAAATGATAACAGAATTTCATTGCAAATAAAGAATACAAACAGATGAACCAGCCACATGATTTCACGTACTCCATCTTCAATTCATCTGCAAGTCCCATCTTATCGTCTGAGTAGTGAGTACTTAGGTTGTGCAAAAAGCTTCCACTTCAGTAAGCTTATCACGGGCTTTATGAAGACCTGACAAATGACCCCATTCAGTGTGCTTGAACTGCCTCCAAGTTGGGATTCAGAAGCTTGTTTGAAGGACACCTGGCCTCACGGAAAGCATTGGACAGCACTGGGAACTTGGACGTACATAAGCTTAAGGTAGTCTGCTCTTAAAGCGACCATTTAAGAGCTGATTGCTTTTTTCGGGGAAGAAAAATTCCTTATAACAATTTTCAGTCAATTTTAGTAGGAAGAAAAATGGAATTGGCATCTAACCCAAGTTGTTTCATATTTTTTGGACCTTTGTGGAATTAGTTACAAATTTTTGAAGTTGAAATGTAGTAGTCACTAAAAGCGACCATCTCCTGAAATGAACAGTGTTGGTACATGAAAGAAAGCAAAATGTACCCCTGTGCCATAATCGCTTTTAGAGCATGGTCGCTTTAAGAGCAGACTACCTTAGTCCAAATATTATGGTACAGTGGAAGCACCCAAAAACTGCCAGCATACCGAGCAATTTGGCATTGACACCTAGCCTGACTGAATGTATCCAAAAGCACTCAGGTACTTGGGTAACTTCGGTCCGGTTTATCGGTTTAAGTTATAGTAGAACCACCCATTATCAACCACTTAACCCCAAAATGTCCTCAGGGACATAATCTGTTCTTAGTTAATTTTCGAAGTTGAAAAATGGGAAATCAGTGTGATATTTCATAAAATGGTTAACTATGATATTGGAGAGCAAAAAGTTTCCAAAAGGGTGAAATTTTCCAATTTCAATTTTGACGTGGCCTCAATTTTCTAAGGTTTACAATGTAAGTAGACTCCCTAGTTTGGCAATGTGAAAGCAAGTGCCAACACGGATTTTGGCTTTAGAACTCGTTTGGATTCAAAATGGATTTTTTCTCGAATGCACTATCAGATTCTTGCGAAACAAAATTCTATAGCTTTATAAGTTTTTGTATGTCATTTCCACTATGGGGATCTTCCTTTGTCGAGAAGTACATTTTTCATCAAAAAAAAGGAATCTACATCCTTAAAATGGGCCTGTCAAACACCCTGCCGTTCGGAGATCTTCCACCGAACATGTGTTATCCCTCTAGCATATTTTGGAGGGCATTGATGATGTGTATCTTCTCTTCTTTCTTACAAAAGAAACTGCACCTCAAGGAATGACATATTCATCCTGCAACACCCGCCGAAGCACTTGGAGGGACAAAAAATGTACCTTCGATGTCTTGAGAATCTAATGCATCATGACAAATCATTTAGGCCCCCAAATTTTTTTGCATGACCCCTGTAGAGTATATTTGTGATTTGTACAGTTACATTTGAGTAGGTAGGCTTTAATTATTTATTAAAAAAGCAAGTGTGTTTGCCTCTCTAGTAGGGGGCCTCATTTCGAGAAATTGCACGGTCATTTTGGGGTTAAGCATTTTGTGCATGATCTGGAATCGTAGAAGGTAGTGTAAATTTTTTGCCTTAGAGAGAGATAGAAATGATGGATGTTGTCAAATTTTCATAATTTTTTTCTTGTACTCATCCCCAACACATAGATTTTTCCATCATTGCTCATCTAAAGACTAATTTGGCTCTCAAAAAGAAGCACACATGTCATAACAATGATGGATAGAAGATGGTGGGAAACCAAAAAACTAATGGTAAGATATCCATTTTCATTTTTTTGTTGAATTTCCCATTACCTCTATATTGTCCATGGGTGGTTCTACCATACACCCAAAAACTTTGGGTTGGAGCCCAAAGAAATAGAGTATTTTGATTGGAAGATAGCTACGGTACCAACCCAAGGTTCCAATCAAAATACTCCATTTCTTTGGGCTCCAACCTAAAGTTTTTTGGTGTAAACAAGACCTTAGTTCAAATAAAATGTTATGTTATATTCATTTGAATTTTTTTTAAACAAGCATGTTTCAAAACACATTGTATGGTTTTTCCACATGGAAGAGAGATTGATTTCACACACAAGGTCAAAAATTTGTCATCGCCGCGTATTGAACCCGCAACCATGCCATTTGGTTTTGGTACCTCACTACCATCACCTAATAGTTTAGGGTCATCTCGGACTCGTAGTTTGAACCTTGAAGTTGACTTTGGCCAATGCTCAACAACCCTTTCTTTTACTTCTTGAGAAAGTGCTAGGATAGCAATCCTTGCAAATTTGGTGAAGCATTGTGTTTCTATATTCATCCATCTTTTGGACCAAAAATCACTTTTCAATAAAATTCACACATTTTCTCATCTATGGCGACTTCATCCACATTCTTAATGGAAATGGAAATTTTGTTGTGAAAAAAAGATTACTTTCATCTAGCGTAAAGTAAACATTTATTTCTGAAATGGTGCAAATTGGTTCCATGGTGTCCAAAAAAAAGAATGATACTATGATTCTAAAATCATTCTGCGAATTTTGACATGTTTGCAAGTTATGCTTGAATGTTTGTTTTTGGAGGTAGTTACGTTATATTAAAGAGGTTTGAATGTACAACCTTGAGGCACAATAAAATTATATAAATATTGGAAAAACTTCCACTTGTCTTCCTGGCTTTATGAAGACCTGACCAATGCCACATTAATGTACCGGTTTGCTCTCACGTGACGTAAGTTAGTGGGGCTTCCAGAAGCACATTGCATGGGCACCCTGGCCTGACTTCACTACCTCTCTTATTGCAACCATTGTATTTGGCCTTCCATCTAGGGTTAAGGTATGTTCGCACTTGGTGTTAGGGGTGATGTTTGCAATGTGAATCAGGTCCAGAAGTAAGTCTAAATTTATCCCTAAGATCCTCAGTAACAACACTCTTTAACACCAAGTGTGAACATACCATTAGTCCAAATACAATGTCGTTGCAATAAGAGAGGAGGTCCATAAAGCACCCATTTAACTCCTAAATGCTGAAGGTATCAAATTTTGGTGTTTTTAATACTTTGAAGTTGAAGAAAACTTAATCAATTTGCTATTTTTTAGTAGTTTTTGTTTTTGAAAAATTTCTTTTTGAAGTCTAGTTTTAGGTTCAAAAATCAAATTTTGGAAATTATTGATCAGGATATTTTTATTCAAGATTTTGTACAAGGGTATCCATTGCAATCTTGACTTTGCGTAGCATTGAAGGCTCTTGGAAATGAACCTCAAATACACTAGATCTTAGAGAAAAAATCACATTAGAAATTCATTTAAAAAAAATTGTAGAGTGGATTTTGCCAAGCCATAAAATTGGTGGGATTATGCATGTTGGGCCCTCTAGCCTCATATGTTTTTGGTGACCAACTTTTTGGATTTGACATGCAAAAAGGGGATTGAAAGACTTCAAATCACTTTTGCAATTTTAACACCCTCATGATCAAACATTATATAATCTTTCAACCATAAATGATATTAATATTTTGGTTTTTTTCCTATGTGATCTCGAACATGTCTACTTTGAATTTGTATGGTTTCAATTCAAAAAAATTGATACAACTTGTCAAAATGTTTTCTTTTTGTTCAATTTAGAGCAAATTCCTAAAATTTTCTGTAAATTTTCCTTAAAAGACAAATGGAATTGGCATCTAATCCAAGTTGTTTCATATTTTTTGGAGCTTTGTGGAATTAGTTATGAATTTCAGAAGTTGAAACACAATGGTCACTAAAGAGTGTCACTCCACCTCCTAGAATGTACAATATTTGTACATTGTTGGTACAATGAGAAAGCAAAATGTACAAATAGAGTACATTTCAAGCAATGGATGCTTTCAGAGCCCAAGTGCTTTATGGACCTCCTACCTTACTTGGAGTTTGAACTTTGAAGTAAACTTTTGCTAATGTTATCTATGAAATGTTTGCAAGTTATTCTTGAATGCTGTTTTTGGAGGTCGTCATATTAAACCTAGACGGAAGGATAGGTCCATGACCATTGACTTCAAGCCTCATTGTCCATCACACTATTTGTTGCCATTTTGCAATGAGATATGAATGAAATTTTTTGTATTTATCTTTCCAAAGATGAAGTCTTATGTCTACTACAAGTCTTAAAAAAAAGTTTTAATTTGGGAGGAAAAGTCTGAAATTATTGTGAATTTTTTCAGAAAAAAAATGAAGAAACTTCATATCAAATACAAATTATGCTCAAAAATCTGAAATTTTCAGTAGAATTTTTATGTTATAGTGTATAATATCTTGGTATAAACCAAAGTTACCATATCACTCCAAATTTAGAAAATCAATAAACCATGGTTATAGGCCCAAAGTTTATATTGCTATGAAATATTGAAATTTATGAATTTTGAAAATTTCCAATTGGAGTAGAAACTACACTTGATAAGATTCATTTCATTAGTTGGTCTCAAATTCAAAAAATATCTTTTTTATGGCTAAAATTCACATTAAGAACATGCAACAGGAAATGGTCAAAACACATTCTAGGGTGATCCATGGATTAAGCATCTTCTTATTTAAGAAAGTAAATTATACCATAATGAGGGAATTTGCAATATTATTTGATAAAAATGCAATCAAGGGTCTACAACCTCAAGGCACAATATACTATATGTTAAAATTTCATGAAGATCTGTAATGCCGAGGACATTTTGTGTCTTTCAGATGGTCAACCAAGCATTGTGCATATTGAAGAATAGATAATTTTCATTTGATTTTTTGTATGCAACTTTATTGACACTATAGCCACATTATCAAGTTGAGCTCAAGAAATTATAGTATTTTATAAATGGTATTTTATTAAAAAATGTTACACTATCAAGTATATTTCAATACCTTGAGTTTTTTTCCCATAAAATTTGATTTTGATATTCTAGAAAAATTCTTTTGTTTTTGAGCAAAACCAAAAAATGAAACTTATGAAGTTTTTTTTTATACCACTTGAAAATTTTGAAAATTTTCTTAAAATAAACATCCTTGTGAAGTTTGAACTTGAAGATATATAACCATGATTCTAAATATGGAATGGCATGGATATGTTCTTCATATCACAATGTTGTACACTATGGTGTGAATTTGTAGTTGCAAGAGTGCATAATTCCAAATTTCATATTTTGCATGAACCCTAAACCAAAAAGGAGAAAGTAGTGAAGGTAATTTTGATTTCATTTTGATTTTTTGAATGAATCTCTTCGTGATTGTAGTTAATACTGGTGTACATGTGAAATTGGCAAGAAAATGATGTAATATGAATGGAATTGCTCAATATAACGACAAAAGCCAAAAAATTCAAGGAAGAAGAGTTTTTGTAATGAAGAAAGTGTATATTTAGTATGTATTCTCTTTACTTAAATAAGGAAGAAAATCCCCATCAAAAAATTGCGTGCACAATGGTGGTATTGCACTATCGAAACAAAATGGAGGAAAGGCATTCTCAGAAAAGTTGGGGGTACTACAGTTTTCCAAAAATACTTTTTCATCGAGCAATTGTGTGTACAGTGAGTGCACTTGGCCAAGTGCAAAAATCTCCTCTTAATTAATTAGACAAAAGTTTTTATTCCTAATAATTTTACTCAATGTTGACCTTGAGATGAACCCAAAACACAAATATGAACTATTGCTTGCAATGAACTAGAAGTCATTAAACTTGATATGAGGTAGCAGAATCTAAAGCAATCCCTAATTTAAAAGTGTCTACTAATATGGAGGTACATTTTGCTTTCTTCAATGCACCAACAATGTACATTTCAAGAGGAGGACGCATAGAGTGACCCCTCTATTCTAACTTCAAAAATTTATAACTAATTCCACGAAGGTCCAAAAAATATGAAACAACTTGGGTTCAATGCCAATTCCATTTTCCTTACTACAAAAATTTACTGAAAATTGTTTCAATGAATTTATCTTCCCCCAAATGCAATCAGTTCTTATGAGGTCACTTTAAGAGCAAACTACTGCTTATTGTCCTAATGACTTTTGAGAGCTGGGAGGTTGGAGAAGGTTACCGGACATGATGTCAAGTCGTTTCATTGAATTTCAAGAGAAGTAAGGTATGCTAGAACCACCCATAGTTGACCACCTAAGCAATTCCACACATTTGTAAGGAGAGTAAGCAATGTAAATTTTCTGCAATCACAAGAGAAAAAACTTTTGTAGTCAACACAATATAGATGATGTTTTTTGTTTCTAGCAACAAAAAACATGAAATTCAAGGGTGATTGCAAGAAACACCTGCCAGTTTTGTTGTGTTTTGATTTTGGAATGCTATAACTTTTGAATAATGAATCCAATTCCAAAACCAAAAAATGAATTTCTAGATATCTTTCTTGTATTGTGAAAAATAAGGGATACAATAACAAGAAAGATATCTAGAAATTCATTTTTTGGTTTTGGAATTGGATTCATTATTCAAAAGTTATAGCATTCCAAAATCAAAATGCAACGAAAGTGGCAAGTGTTTCTTGCAATCACCCTCAATACAAAATTTGCATTGAATTTGACATTTTTTGTTACTAGAAACAAAAAACATCATCTACATTGTGTGTTAATTGCAACAAGGTTTTCTTCTAGTGTAGAAAAATAGAAATCATGGGGATTGCAAATTTTTTGATAATTTTATACCTTGAATCAAAATTACTCTAATAGAATTTTGGAAGTCAAAAGTTGATCTAGATCCATATCCAAAGCATAGAATCTTCCATAATTGCTCATCCAAAGACTACTTTGGCTCTCAAAACCAAGGACATGTGTCACGACAAGGATGACTAAAAGATGGTCGGAAACTAAGAACTAATGGTTCGAAATTAGTTATAGTCTCTATTTACTTTCCCATTACAGGTAGGAGCAGCTCAAACTCCTACCAAGCAGTAAAAGCGAACATAGCACAAAGGTACATTTTGCTCTCTTCAACATAACAACTCTACACATTTCCTGCAGTGATTCCTTTTAATGACCACTCCATTTCAACTTCAAAAAATTGTAACCAATTCTACAAAGGTCCAAAAAATATAAAACAACTTGGGTTAGATGCCAATTCCAATTTTCTTCCTACAAAAAATTACTGAAAATTGTGTCAAGGAGCTTAGCTTCCCCCAAAAGGCAATCCGCTCTTAAATGGTCACTACTTTCAGAGCCTCCTACCTTACACCTAATATAGATTGCCCACGGGGGACCTGGGTGGGAATGGGTGGTTCTACCATGACATATTTTGTCATTGTCATTGTCGAGTTGCATTTAAGATTTTCTGTAGAACAAACAGACTTTCTATTCTTGTTCAGTTCATTTGGCCTCAACAGCTTCTGGAGATCTCGTCTTCACATGTCCTCCAGTTGCAACTTGCAAATAAGTTTTAAATATACATCTGTACATAATGTTGCCTGCTACAAGTCCTCCATGATATGCAGTATTATGTTAAGTTAGTTCTTTTATTAACTTGAAGGAACATGATAATGTCTGACACAGTTCCGCCCACCATGCCACTTGAGTTGTGACTGGTGTTTGGCTCTGTATTTTGGTCCCTCTTTTGCAATGGAATTCCGTTTCATTTGTTTCCAAAAAAAGATGAAAAAATTTGGCTTGGCTGCTTTGTACTGTGACTTTTTTTCATGCAATGGATTCCCACTTGTTTCAAAAATAAAAATTAAAAAAAATAAAAAAATAAAAAGGGAAGTCTGATGGAAACAAAAACAGAAACAGGCACAGCTGTATTGGATTATTTCAGTGGAGGTAGGTCTTCAAATGTAGGCATACGAGGTGCAAAATACTTCAGTTTTCTTCACTTCAAAATGCAAATATCTTGTAATCCACTTGGTCAAAGCTTTTGGAATCTCTTCCACACGTTCTCATACTAGTCTAGTGCAAGATCCCATGGTTAGATATGTGAAAAAAAAAACACCTCCTAAAGTTTTGTGAACTTTGCAAAAGGAATGGCAGTTTTGAGTGGAATTTGATGTTAGAAAAGGCCTCAGGACTATGGGGGATAATAGGGAAGCCAATGCCCAAATGAGGAAAAATTTGGTGAGATTTCACCTAGAAAGGCTAGACTGTAGCAACGATGACCTTGACACCATCACTAGGAGAATGTTTGGTAACCCTATAAAGCACTTGAATCCTATGTAGTGAAATGAGTAGGATTTAGGCTAGTAGTGGGGTGCCTTTAGACATGGAGTTACCAATCTTGGAGCACTATGTACTATGTAGGATAAATATGAAGGAATAATCCTATTACCAAGAATACTAGCTAGTACCTTTAGGTTTTATTAAAAAATATGAAGGTTTGTTCGGCCGTTCTTTTGGCGATCCAAGGTCGCCACTACTAGAGGTGGCCCATACTAGAGGTGGCCCACTATTTGACTGTTGTGACTTAGCTACAACATTTCAACTAAAACACAAGTATTAGCACCATCACCATGAGAATTGCATGGTGACCCTCTCAATCACGTAAACCCTACGTAGTGAAATGAGTAAGGTTTAGGCTTGTAGAGGAGCGCTGTATAGGGTAGACATCAGGGGGTAATCCTATTACTATCTAGAACTTTTTGGTTTTATTTAAAAAATATGAAGAGTCGCCCGGCCATTATCCCAGCGATGACGACCAAGGTCGCCGCTGCTACAGGTGTCCCGCTATTATCTGACATCGCAGCTTCTGATTGCAATCATCCTCAGATCCGTGTAAAAATCTCTCAGAAGCATAATTTCCAATTTGAGTATCTGCCGCAGAGTTCTGGAGCCGGACGGTGCTTGCCACTCAATTGCTCTGAAATCCACAGCATGACGTTCAATTTGCCTGGTCAGTCGTGCAACCAACTGAACCGGCCGGCTGATGCCTTTTTTTTTCTTTCTTTTTTGACACAAGTAAAGGAACCTTTACTGCAAGAATAAAAGAGAACATGCTTTCACGTGATTCACTCGATCAGCTGAAAATTTTCGCTTGTTGCCCATGAGTGCTACTGGGCTACCGCAGGATTTAATGGGTCCAGACTCCAGACTCAGTCGTCACGGCGTTTCTCGCGGCCACAGGCTCGCTCGTCCTTACAGCTAGCAGGGTTGAACCCTGTGACGTCGCTGCGCGCGGACATCATTTAACCTGTAGTGGGGCAGCAGAATAGAAACAAACTCCAGGCTTTGTGACTTGCACTGCAGTGACAATGAACAGTGCCACAATTAGGATGCCCGAGGCCCTGAATTTCAATTAAGCTGGCCTTCGAATAATTAAGACTACTGTTCCTTCTTAATTTCCTCTCTTATCGTAGCATCTGGACTGATTCAGCATGCTTGCTGGAAAATCTACCCCCTCGAGCCGGCCGGAGGGTCTTGATTTATGTCAATGTGCACAGCCGAAGTTACGTTTGCAATTAATTCATTAATTCAAAGTGGATGATCGATCACAGGCTAGCTAGGTCTTTTTCCAGGCATTCTCTATTGCGGTTTGCATTCGTTGAAGGGACGCTAAACGTCCATGCCGGGTGTTCTAGTCTAGTATTAAGATAGACGTCACTGCCCACGCGAGCTGAAGAGCTAAAAGACACGTACTTTGGCTGTCGCGACATCACACCGATGCTAGCTTTTACTTTGCTTTACTGTCACTCGCTCACGTGGATGATATTTATGTCCATGAGGGAGGGTTACTGTAACCTGGATCGAATTATGAAACTCCTGTCGTCAGCTGACTGCAGTCGGCGTCGTACGTACAGTTAATTGGCTCCACAATTAATTTTTTTTGAAACAAATGAAACGAATTCCATTGCAGAGGGATAAAATACAGGCCCATCAGCCACAAGTGGCCTGACGGGGGAACCAAGACAGACCAAGGCAACAAACAAGCAAACAAAACAAGATAGACTGACGGTGGAGGCAAGCCGGGCCGGGCGCAGGAAGAGGCAAAGGAGCCTCAAGCAGCCCGCCCAGGTGAGTCGCCCCGCCGTGCCAGCTCCCTTGGCTCCACAATTAGATCTCCCATACTGTAGGCTGTCGTCGACTCTCAGTCTCTCACATGATTACAGTGGATTGCTGGAATTGCGTCGTCCTGTGGGTTGATTCGCTCGGTAAACTTGGAGTATCTGCATTTAATTGTTGTGAGAATTGATGGCGATTCATGAGCGAGGCATGTGCAGTGGTGATGTCTCCACATATTTACTGTAGCAGCACTCATATCAGTGATTCCCTAGAAGTCTCCACGTAACACTCTGTCAATTTTTTATTTTTTTATTTTTTATTTTTATTTACACAAATGAAACGAAATTTCATGCACTCTGTCAATTTCACCTCTGTTGACTTTGTGGCCAGCAGCTCCTCACTCAGGAATCTGGCCAACAGTGCTGACCGACTGCTGACAGAACCTGATCACCAGTTTTACAACCAGCCAGTCAATCTGTTCACTCAGATTATAACTGAATTGATCTCCCTGCCAGACTCCCTGCCTTCAGGGAGGGATTATCTCTCCTCCAAGCTGGTTAACAAAGCTGTGTTGGCTCTACAATTAGATCTCCAATACTGTAGGCTGTCGACTCTCACTTTTTTACTGTGGATTGCTGGGATTCCGTCCTCGTTTGGGTTGATTCGCTCGGTGAACTTGGAGTGTCTGCGCGCACCTGATTGTCGGGAGAATTGATGGCAATTCATGAGCGAGGCATGTGAGATGGTGAGAGAGAAACTAGAAACATTTGTCCTCCTGATTAATTAATTGGTATATATTAGGGTTCAAACTAGTAGTGGTCGATGGAGATCTTCTTCTCTCAACTAGATCTCTCAGGTGCATTAATTTCCATTGAAATCATTGAAACAATAGAACATTGAAATATATCGCTCTCAGCTGCAGCTGTAAGTAAAGATCGAACGCATTTGAATCTTCTTAGATTTTTGGACTGGTGTCCATGAGGCCAGACAGAATTCCATACCATTTCAGATCGATGTGCAATCAGCAACAGAGCAGATAACCGAGAGCGAAAATGAATCATGACCTGAGACCATATTCGATTCTCTCGTCACGTGGTCAATCCTGCATCATGTCAGGGTTTTCATTTGTTCAATTCGCGGCATGTGGACTCAACCAGTCCTACCAGTCCACCGGATTTTCAACGGATCCATTCGATATTTTCCTTTCGATCGACTTGGGTCCTTTCCCGTTTGCTCAAATTAGTTTGATTCCCGCATTTTTTTCAATGATCTTTGACTTGAATTGACCCCTCAAGAATCTAAGATTCATGCATGCTTCAAATGTGGCCTATTCGATTGAGAAAAGTCAATAACTCAAATGGGGTCGATTTATATGTTAATTAAGTCAGATTCAGTGAATAACAGTGCAGATGTTGGTGAGAAAAGAATAAAATTGAACAAAAGGAAGCATCCATATGACCTACGCAAAAGAACTCAAAAAAATGTGACTCTGTTTGGGCGTTTGATCGAGGTTAGTGTCACTTTTGGAAGGCGATTGAATTGGCTTCCCAATAGTAGGCCGTGACTGCCTCTCTTAGACGAGCATTGCAGAAAGGACCGATCGAAACCTCACATTGCAATTGAGGTGAGAATCAATGTTCTTCTACTTTTTTTTATTAATCACTCTCTTGTATGATTTGAATCTTCGAGTATCAATTTTGATGAGTCTTGCTTCCTACACAAGTGCCTGCATTGTACCGTTCTGCGTTTGTAACATTCAATATTCTCATCACACAAGAGCCCTCATTGAGTTAGATTGACAAAGCTCTTACCGTTAAGTTCATGGACATTAGATTCAAGTAGACCTCACGAGGAGTTGATGTTAACGTTAGTGTAAAGCAACTGGTGTTGGACGATATTAAGGTAGCAACTACTATGTCAATAATAAGTGAAAATTAGCTTGACAATAACCCTGTAGCGCCTGAATCTTTTCCTAATTTTTTTGCATAGTTTTGCTTATCTCATTATAATTATATATTGTTTACCTCAATTTCATCATATTCATCTCAATGAAAGTGCTTTTTTTAAAAGTCAAGCATTGGTTCAGAAGAACAAATAGTTTTGTGGTAAAAAAAGTCCCTCAAACTTCTTTGTTCATTACCCTTAGAACCTCAAATCTCTTTAGGTAATGAATAAAGAGGTTCAAGGGCCCTTTGAACTTTGGAGTGCTAAAGAGTTAATTAAACTTAATCTAGATACTAATCTAATGCTCTCTACTTGGTTAGCCATTAACAACTTTTGCATCTTTGTGGTTTAGTGAGAGAGAATTAGTCCAACCACTTAAAAAGGGTTTACTCCTGGGTATGCAACTTCCATATTATATGGCCCTGATTATAATCACTTATAATGCATTTTAATCCAATCTTAAGGGATGTAATTTGTTTTAATATAGAATAATCTTGTAGTCCTTTTAACAAAGAATCCAAAAATATACTTATGTACATGAAACAAATATTTTTTAAGACAATAATAGCATTAGAAAACTAATTATATGAGTTTTTTTAATACATGTATCATAGGCCAAGCTAGGCAACTTTTGGGGCTTTCTAATAAAAATTTAATTTTAACTAGACCCAACTTCTTTGTATATATTTTTAAAAACTATGCATAGGTGTTTCAATTCTTCATATATATTGTGAGTTTTTTTCTAAAATGTATGCAATTCAACATTATTTACATTTAATTTTCTTTTGATTTGGTCTTCACCTAGCTTTTTGGTCTTTTTAATTTGATATAATTTTAACAAAAGCCGTCCTCTAAGCTGTTTTAATGTCGATGACCCTTGTATATAATACAAGAGTTGCGTACCCGGGGGTTTACTTGGCATATGTGAAGAGTATATTTTGATGTAGTTCATTTGATTACAACTAGCTTTGAGATTAATTTTGTTCTTTCAACTTTTTATTAAGCACAAATTTTGTATTGAGTGACAAATTTTTGATGGAAAGAAAAAACAAGTTGAAATGGGGGCAAATCCAAAAGAGCACTAAAAGATGATATCATAACAATTTGAAAAGGAGGGTGTAATGAATATTATGGATGACACCCCACATAACTCCCACTTGCTTCTAGTCTCATTTCTTATTTTCCCCCACCTAGAGTAATTTAAGCTTAAGCTTAAGAGGACATTCATTGAAAGTTCTTCTTAAACTCCCTTCCCGAGTTGTAATGATAGTTCAGAAGCATCCCTATGGTCAATTTCATTAAAATGGCAGTATTCATATGCCATTTTTCAGACCGTGCAGTCTAAACTGTAAAAGGATATCTAAGATTGTTATAGATTTCAGACATCTAAGACACTTCTAGATTTCAGATATATAGAAATAGTGTAGATTTCAGACTACACTCTCAAAATTATCTATGACATGTCTAGATTTTAGACATCTAGGACAAATCTAGATATCTTATATCTAGGATAAGTTTAGATTTCAGACCATGCCAAAGTAGTGAAATGGACCACCAATTTACTAGATTGCCTCCAATTTATTGGAACACCGCCATTTTAATGAAATTGACCATCCCTTCAAATTGTAGAATAATGAACAATGATTTCATTGTGTGTCTAAATCGCATCACAATCACCTTTGCAACACAAGGAGCATGATAGTTTTTAATATAATAGTGTTAGCAATTTCTAATATCATTATTACTCATTTTCATAATGACTTTTCAGTCAGCTTTACTTTGCAAAGCCCCTCCCCCAAAAGATGTCTCTACCCTCATCATCAATTGCTTGCAACAACAAAGCCCTAGTTTTTTACTTGGCATATTATTTCAGTTGTATGCCAATTTTTATTTTTATTTTTATGGGCCCCATTAGGAGACGCTTATGCTCCCCTAACGGGGAACTTCCGTGGATTGTGGGAATGCATGGAGGGCGGGGAACGGGGGAGTCTCAAGTCCAGCGCTACCACGCTTAAGGTGTCGTCTATGATCGGCCCAGCTGGGATTTCAGGAAAGAAGGTGCGCAAGCTTTAGAAGAGATGGCGATAGGTAGATTGATTGCCAAACTTGCCATTGCCACAATTCATTCAGTGATTTAGGGCTTCTAATTTTTTGAATTACATATAATTTAGACGTCATGGGGATTGGCGCGTGTTTGCCTTTTCTTTACGAGAGGATTGTGTGGGGAAATTGATATTAGAATGCAAGATGATCGGCCTTAGAAGCATTGAGATGGCCTTGTGGTTGCAAGGGTCCAATTTGCCAAGGATTTTTGTCTCCTAGAAGAGGCCCGGATTTTGCTTCATGATTTTCTTAGTAGTTTTGAGTAGGTCATTTGGGGACTCTTTTTGTCCGATTCTATTTATTAATTGGCCTACGCATGCAATGTTGTTTGCGGATTTTGGTGATTTTGGTGAAATTTGACTCTAGGTGAATTTCATTTTTCACAATCTGATTGATCGTTTCAAACTATGAATCCTTTTTTTTAGGGTTTAAATTATGTTTAAATGTATTGGCGACTTTTTGGCTCTTGCTTATGAGAGAAATGTGCAAAGGACTTAGAATTAGAATGAAATTTATAGCTGATCTACTCTAGAAGCATTGAGAGGGTCATGCGGTACCGAGGGTTCAATCTGGCGAGGATTTCTCAGCAACAGATTTTCATGCCAATTCTACCAGTAGATCTTTGTTTTTCAGCATTGAGTTAACAGATGAAGTCTAGAACAATCTGTAAGTATTATATATTTTTTTTCGGTGGGAGTGTGGTCTGTGTGACCGTAATGACATTTCTTGTGTATAGCAAAAAAATTAGTTGAGCACAGGGTTGAGATCATCAGGAACTTCAAGGCATGTGAACATGGTGCCACGATGATGCATTGAAATGCAATTAAGTTAATTTGGTGCCAACCTCCATACCAACCTAGCATGGATAAAATGACACTAAAATGACCTGTATGTGGCCTTTGGTGTCAAAATGGCACCAAAACAATCTGGCCCAACTTTTCTGATGATGGTCTATGAAAGAATTTCGTCTGTTAATTTGTGCTTATTGGTTGGCTATTGCAGGCACAGAAAGAGGCTCTACAGTAGGGGCTGGTCATTGTGCATGATATTGAGATGATGGCCATAGATGAAGAAGGTACAACTCTGTTTCTGCATTTTTAGTATACAAATGCTTAAATAAGAAGGATTTTCTTATCTTTCTCTTGAGCAATTCTGTTGTTTCTCTTTGATTTACGAAATGCTTCATTAGGTGGAGGTGATCAAGGATCGTTACAGCCAAAGTTGCCTAAATTGGGACGGGCCTTTCTCATGAAGAAGCGTGCCAAGCTAAGGTTGAAGAGCTCTTTGTCCAAAGGTATGGTGTTTGTCGTCCATTCTCATATATCACTAGAATTCACTAAAAGAAAGAATATCCTGAATCGACAAAATCATGTGGTTTTGGAACGTTTGTATGGACATAATGAACAGAAATCAATGATTTCTGTCGATTTTGTCAGTATCAAATGGTCCAAACCCCTAGTATTTCGTTGATTCAGGGGTGCATTTTCTTGTAAGGATTGGTGTCGGAAATGTTAGTATGTTGATGTGGAACTAACACATCAACTCTCTTGAATGGATTATATGGCACTTTCTTGATGGTGATTGTGCAGGAAAACAAGTTCGTGATCCTGTTGCTACCTCTAATGCTGAAGTTGAAGTTTCAGACGCAATGATGCAATAAGAAATCTGTGCGTGGAAGCAGAGCTCCTTGATGCATCTTAAGTGAAGACAATTTATCGAATCTGAAGGTATGGGAGAGGAAGTCTGCGATGGATTACTACAGATTTATGTGGTTGCATTTCTATAATGAGGTTAAGTCCTTGTCTCTAGTTTCTCTGGATATTCTGAGAAACTAGAGACAACTGTCAAGGAGAAGTTTGCATTGCTAACAATAGAAAATTACTTAGGAGTGACTTATGATTATTTTGCACCATTTTCTTGAAGGTGTGTCTTGGAAATGGGAAACTTTTCACTGTCAAGTTTGGTAAAATCGCCCTCTTCACATCAATCACTCCGAAATCACTCTTGGTTATTCTGGTATTTTGATTTCTCAGTCGTATTCTTGAGCATGATCCGTGGATACTCTAAATTGTATGAAAGTATTCCTGCAAGATTTGTGGGTAGGAAACACAGCAATTTCATGGTATTATGATGTGAACAGCAAGATGAATGACCCAATTGCTATTGTAGGAGTGACCTGATGAATGCCCAAATTGTTATTGAAAAAAGACAAGGTAGATTTGAGAGGAATTTCTGCTTTTTGCTAGAAAAAGATGGATACCCAAGATACAACAATGTAGCCTCTACATATAATTTTAGGGACGACTTAAATTAAGGCTAATATAGAGCACCCGCTAGTAACACATTGATCGACAAAGTAATTGAAATTATGGATTTTAGACAAATATTTGGCACTTCAGAGTTATCCTGAACTCTGGAAATGTCACCCTTCATCTGAATCCTCCTTCAATTACAATTTCATTTGAAATTTGGTTCAATATTTTTGTGGAATGACAAGTCATATTTGTATTTGCTTTAGTCACACTGAGTAATGCACACCCTTCATCTGTCACCTTGTCACCCTCTTTCAATTGATGTTTAATTTGATCTCACATGTGCAATTTTGAGTTAGGATGATTGCAGTCACATCAAGTTATCTCTTTTCTTAAATGAGGTTTTGATCCTACTCTTACAACTTTGAGCCTCAAAATGGAGATAAAGTTCTTGACCCCTCTTTCTAGCTTGGGGTTGTAAGAATGAGACCAAAATCTCAATATAGGGAGACAAGATCTCAATGGAATTTGAGTGCATGCAATCATGGCTTATTGTCATTCAAAAATCATAAAGTTGAATCAAAATTCAAGTCCAATCTAGCCTAAGAATCAAAAGAAGCCAAGTAGAGGGTGACAAAATTACAAAGATTACATGAGAATTCAGTAGATATGTACTATATGTATGGTTGTATCTAGTTTTAAATTGTTATAAATCACTCATAATATTGAGAAAATAAAGAAAATTAAATATGTGTATTATGTATCTTGCCAAGATACATTTAAAGAGTCAAGAATTAAATCAATTATAACATCCAATATTTGATAAGTTATAGAAATTATTTGAAAATAATGATTGTCTAAATCTACATTAAAATTGGTCAAATCTATTGAGTGATGAGATATGGTCCTATAGTGCTCTTGCTTAAAAACTAGGCAACATTGATGGACATCCAAATATTTCACTTTTCTATTCTTAAATACCTAAAAAATGGAATTGAAGGAACACCTTCATGACTTAGAAACTACAATAAATCATCATCAACAACCAATGATAGTTGAGACATTTTTGTTTTAAGGATGTTCATTCAATGTAAGTCCAGTACTATGTATAGAGTACCCTATGTTCCCAACATTGAAATTTCCAATAACAATCTAGGGTATTACTGTATTGACAAGTATAGGGTGCACTAGGTGTGAATATTCACCTAGACACAACTTGGGCATGGAGTCATGAGGCTATGCAACAAAAGCCACCAAATAAGACCACCATTTGGCTATGGAATCATAAGGCCACACAACTAAAGTAATGAAATGACGCCACACAAGTACAACACACTTGTTGCTTCAAATATTTTGAGTGTTCTTTCACCAATAATTGCATTACTTTCATAAAAATAAATTAGATCCTTGAGGGTTGAAGAGTTATTTAAGGCACAAATTTATTAATAATTTTATTTTTCATCTTGTATTTTATTGCCAAAGATGTTGATGTTTCAGTAAGGCTAATAATAAGAGCTTAGGTTGCATTTAAATACACCTATTTTAACCCCTAAAGTTCCTTGACTATGTTATCACTAAAACAACCCAAAAATTGCCATTTCTAATACAAATACCAAATTTTTGAAAAATATCATTTTTGGACACATGTAACCTATAGGATCTTGTAGTACAATAGATTGAGAAGATGTGAAAAAAAATTCAGAAAATTCCATCGTGTAGATTGCAAGATATTAGCATTTGAAGTGAAAAAAAATCCTTTGGGGGGTCTTGTGAAAAAACGGGCAGCTGCACTTCACAAGGTCACATTTGTATGAAAAAATGTCCAAAATGGTAAGATTCATTTAGATTCATTTTTCAATGCAAGTTGGCTACATGCTTGAAAATTTTCAAATCATTTGGAATTGTGCAACATATAGGAAAAAAATAGTAAGTAGAAAAATGTAGAGAATGATTCAAAATACTAAATTGCTAAAAATTTATTAATGGAATTGAAAATTCCAAATCCAAATGGTAGTAATGTTTTAATAAACAATCTACATCTAAATTTTTACCGGGCCCATCATAGAAAGGTGACACTTCCCTAACGGGGGAACAACGCGCCACATTGGAACATTGTGCCCGAATTCAATAAAACTTGTTGGAAAATTTTCACTCTATCTTCTAGTTTGTGTGGTAAAATTTTCAAATCAATCCAAGAGTCATTGAATTTTTGGAAGCCAATCGAAGTTCAAAAGTTCAATTTGAGTTCACCAAATTGTATTTGATGGCTACAACTTTGGGGTCTTGTATCTCCTTCATCCAAAGTTCATTTTCAATAAAATTTGTTGGGTTATTTTTCCCTTGAAGTCTTGTTATTGCGGTAGACTTTTCATGTCAATCCAGATGGTTTTGAATGACTGGGAACAATTTGAAGTTCAAAATCCTAACAATTTTGGATTATAGTGAACTTCAGTGGCTTGTTTCTTCTTCATACAATATTCGTTTTGAATATTTGTTTTTGGAAAAGTTGTGCATACTAGTCTAGTTTGTATTTATAAAATTTCATATCAATCCAAGAAGTTATGAGTGATTGAGAAGCATTTTAGTAGAAGGAGGTTTAGTTTTTGATGTGTTTTTTGCAATTTTTCTTGCTATATTTTATATTTTAAAGCCATTTTGCAGACACAATAAGTCAATTGAATGATATTTTTTTTCATCAATGTGTTTTTATGCTGATTTTGAATCACTTTATAGTTTAAAGTTTCTTCATTTGAGTAGATTTAGAAACCAAATTTCGCCTCCAAATGTATTCTTAGGAAAATTTCAGCATCCTTTTTCAACACTAAAACATTATAATCTTGCAATCTATGCGGTCAAATGACACCAAATTTGATGCACATCATCTACAACAAGTGCACTACAAGATTGTATGGTTGAGATCTCTATAACTCAATGAAAATCATATCTATAACACTTCAAAAGAAATGTTGTTTTTGAACCTGTTCAGGCCTTGGGCGGTGAGGGGTTAAGCAAAATTCCAAAACTCAGCAGCAGTCGCAAACCTGCATGTGAACACGTCTACGATATTCAAAATCGCATATAGATGAACCTTTCCTGCATTTTGAAACTCCTGTGCAAAATTCACACCTTAGTTTCTCTGCCTCCATCAACCAAAGAAGAAAATTCTCACGAATTGCTTAACCTTATGATTTGTCACCATTAAGCCATTGCAATTTCTCCCTCTTCTACTATCAATCAGATTCACCTCACCCTACCATTCAAATTCAGCTTCTAACTAAATCCTTTCTTCTTCTCGAGAAATGCAACAATCGAGCAAGCACATTGCCACAAGTAACCTAATTCACCCCTCGCTCCTCACCAAATGCACCAGACATCTCTCCGCCGTCTTTTCGCCAAAGAAACCTATACTCCACTAAAAACATGAATAGAGGTACAAACTCAATACGCAATTAGCACTAATCTAGCGCCTCCCATGTAATCGCAAGTTTTTTGTTACATTTATAGAGTATAGTTTTAATTTATTTTTCTTTTCAAATATTCTTGTCCTTTTGTACATATGTATGTTTGACTTCAAAATGTGACTTATTAAGTTCAAAAATGGCCCTTCAAACACCAATTGAATAATAAACAATTAAAATTATAATCTTAAACATGACCATAGTAAAATTTTATTTTTTTGAATTAAAAAGAATGAAATTTTTTGTAAAAATCCCAAATATTTAATCTATAATTGATTTCAGAAGGACTTTCAAATTTTTGGTTTCAAATTTTATTGAAAAATATTGGTTGGCATAGCATTTGATCTAATTATGTGGTATAGTTTTTAGATCATATTTTACAACAATTTTTTTGACATAAATCATTAAATTATTATTCCAAGTTGTATTTTATAGTAATTTGATTACTTACAATTTTAAAAGGTGTCTTCTTTGTCTTTAAAGGGTTAAGGCAAATATGATATATGGATTTAAAAGATGTGTTATACAATGTTGGATGAATGGCAAAGCTTTAGTACATATACAATGGGGCAATGGGCAACTTGGGCTTGTGAAGATGGCAACTGTTGTGTAATGGGACATTCCAAGCGGTTGGTGAAGTACGATAAACCTTTCAATCTAGGGTATCAAATTGCTTATAGAATTGTTGCAAAGGTAATGAATCTTGTGTATCTTTTTGAGCATGTTTTTGCAATTATTGTAGAAGTTGGTGTATGCAATTTTGAATTGGTAGTGAAAACAATGGTGAGGATGTTGGGGTTGGATTGGATATTGTAAAACAGATCTAAACTTGTCCTTTGTTTTTTGAATTGGCTTGAGGAGGTCAATGCTCTTTTGAAGTAAATAGTTTTGGTGATTGCATTTATAAGTAGATAGCCACCCTTTCGATGTGAACAAGATGTGTTCATGGACTGGCCAGATTTACATTTGTAAGGGGCCAAAGAGATGCAATAGGGTTGAAGCTGCCGACCTTATATACCATGCCTTTTTTAGCTAATCACATTTTTCTAGGTCAGTTTATTTGTTACAATAAGTTCAAATTCTGACTTGCTTTTGGGAGGACATTCTATATTAATTGAGAAATTGTGATGTGGTTTAGGACTCTAAACCCTTTGTAAATCTTCGGAATTAGGAATTCTTATCTACGGTTCATAGTATGCATGTAGAAAAAGTTCAAGATATTAGGATTACATTTGAGTGCCCCATTGCAATTGCAAGTTGAGTTGTATTCTTGTATGGTTACAAATTCCCTCTAATATCATATTAACTATAATAAAATAATTCATTGTCACTATTGACCTCTTGATATTTTTAATGATAAAATATATTTGTTTGGTAAAATGTTCAAAATGAGTAAGGTAGGAATAGCAATAAGGATGCCCCCTCTCTAGTGGTAGGTTAGTATGTCATGAAATCAACAATAGTTGGCTTTGAAAAAATTTCAATTGGCTCACACTTTATTAGGATCAAATTCTAGGGGTAGCCGTTTCAGGTAAACCTATGAGACAAAAATGGAGTCCACATGAGGAATCCACATTTATATTGTATAGAATATTCATTCTTGAGGTCTTTTTATTTTTTTTGAATTCTTCCTCATCTTTGTTTTTGCAAACATTGAGCATAATTTCTCAATGAATACCCCATATCCTACAAGCTAAAATACTTATTTTAAATATTTATGGTATTCCTACCTTAGCATATGTAGCACTAGATATTAATTTTTTTTTAATTTTTTACCAAAACTTTGAAAAAACACAACAATTCTGGTGTCCCCGATTTTTTTTTTAATTTATGTTTTGCAATGCTTATATATTTTCTTCTAGTGGTAATATTAATTATTTTTATTTAATTGAGCACATATGCAAGTTTGAGTATGTAGTTGTAGGCTTTGTCCTTTAGGGGTTTATTCCATGACATTCTTTGACATTTTTGGAAGATCCTTGTCTCCAAATTGAGTGGCCCTCACTTTGCATGACTTGTAATGCAAGAATCAAATGTGTATTTTAATGATTGAAGCAATTCCAAAAATTACAACTTTGAACTCACTCACTTAGTCCCCTAGGGTTCAAATTAAATAGGCTTATAATAAGTATACTTGTACACAAATATATATGAGTGGTAAGTGACAAATACTTGGGTACATAGTGACACAACTACCACGATCTACCAATTATTTAATTGACAATCAATGTACTTGTGAAATTCATTTTGTATCCCCTTATTATATTTTTTAGGAAGATGTTGTCACTACAATTGATATGGGATATTCGCTCTATATCATGTATCAATACCTGCAACTATGTACCATATATTATATATTTATATGTATTTGTATACCATGTACCATATATCCATATATTTTGTATATCTATGTGTATATCATATGTTGTATATTGTAAGTATTGTTTTCAAGATTGACAACAAGGACTTGATTAAAATAATTTCTTGGTGCAATTCAAATCAACCAAATGGTAGGTGGGGGACTAAATTTTTTTAAGTACATTGATGGATGTGAATTTTTTGAGATGGTAGTGGTAGGAAGGGGCCATGTGTTTGCACCTTTGGAGGGTATAGTTACTTAAAAAATGGATTTTCACCAAAAAAAAACATAACCATTAGCAAAGAAAAATTTACAACAAGCTGCCACATCCAAATAGAATCCTCAAAAAGCAACAATAGTCTCAAGGACTTAAATTTGACTCAAGTTCTCCATCAATATCTATGACATTGACTTAAGTGCAATAGAAAGCATCTTAACAGAGACACAAGCATAAAAGATATCAAGGCAATTCCTTTTTAGTGAACTATCATCATTTCAAGAATTCCAATTCAAAGTGGCATTCAACTTACATGATGATGATTGGAAAGATCTATCCCTCAAACATGCACAAATTTAATTTAAGAAATGAAGGATTCTACAACTAAAACTATGCTAGAGATGATTGCTACTTCAACCTCTAGCTACCTACAAGAAAACATTACATAGATTTCAACCGTACCTTAAGAAATGTCAACATTAAGCATTCATTACAAATGGTCTAAAAGTAGTCTACATTGTTGCACCTACATGAAATTATTTTCTGTGTTTCAGAGATAAAGACTAGTAACAAAAATAATAATAATCCTCATAATAAATCCAACTCTCTTCAATATGTGTTTTTGTAGGTGATTCTCTAGGGCCCACATGTCTTGTTTTAATTTAAAAACATCATGCAAAAAGTGATCACACATGATATCAAACACAAATGCTAACCGCACAGCTTCTCGTAAACCTGTGTTTGTTCCAACCTTTAAATCCCAATCATCTAGTAGTACAGTGCCGTGACAGTCACAGAAAAAGTTACAGCGATGGCACTTCCAACATACTCCGTATTAAGCTTAGCTGCTTACTACCTCAAACCAAAAACAGGCCAAAAAATACAGAATTATCAAACTTGACAACCACCACCTAGCACTTCAAAATTGTTCCTACTACTCTACTGTGCTACACTAGCTTCACTGAAACCTTACCTGCTTGAGTATCACACTGAATACCCTAATGAGGCATTATGAGGGGATCATGTAGGACTAGGCCAACTAGAAAACTAAGAAATAGTAAAGGAGTAGCAATATTGACGTAGGTTGCTTCAACTCACTACTCTAAGAAACTCCCAGATGCAGACATCAACTCGAAAAAAGTACAGGACATGACCCACTATCATTTCTCGTCTTCTAAAACATTGAGATGCTCATTGAAGGTATTGCTACAAAAAGTGAGCGTCTTGGCTCTAAGGAATCTCATGTTGACAGCAGATTGAGACACGACTTGCCAAAAAACTCCAGTTAATGCCGCAGCTCGAAGAAGAAACGGCTAAGCTGTTGAAGACCCACGAACGAAAGGTCTACAGCTAAAACCAATGCAAGCTGCATAACACGTGGGATATTCCGAGATGTGAGAGAGGAACCAAGTCGAAAAATATGATAATATATACAATAGGTTACAGAAAGAGGACTTGAGGTGAAATTAGCAAAAAATAGAAGACCTGAATGTAAAGAAAATGCAACAAGGTTAAATCGACAACCACCACATTGATTTTACTCAGCCAACCAGAATTGTTCAAACAACAGCATACTAATAAATTTTAGAACATTATCAATTAAGAATACTAAAGTAATAAATATACAAGTCATTCAAATGTCCCAATACAAGGAAAGAAGCAAGTTCTTCCACTCTCAAAATACTCTGACGCTCCAGTGATGACGATTGCTTGTTTATTACATTAGAGTGTCCTAAGGCCATAGATATTCAAAATTACGAGCATAATGAGGAACATACCAGCCTTGCAAACAGTGCGACACGATAGCCTAAGCCCTGTTTCTTTGCTTCCAGCCTTTGCACATCGGTCCACCTTCACAAAGATTCCACCATGTAAAGATCATAATAGTACCTTCGAACTTGACAAAACGATTAAGTAAAGCCCTTTGACCTACCCCAATATGGTTCCTAAATGTAAAGACTGAAGACAAATTGAGAAAGAATGATCATTCCTACCAACCTTGAAAACATTTCGATGCTATTTAAGAGCCTTACCCAATAAATTCAGACACGCCACCAATGCCACCAAAGTTAAATGGTTGAGGTCCATCTCTATCCAAATCCTGTCAATGCCACATGACTGACATGTCAATATCCAATGTGGAAGAAACACCCGCTTAAACCAACTGAATCCTTGCGATGCAAAAAGACCAACACAAAGTGAAGATATATTCTCAAATGCGAAAGTTTTTGAAAGAGAGGCTGCTTATGTTTCCAATATCTGTACGAATATAGGCACTAGCTTTCCAGATTTTATTCAAGTGAAAACAACCGCGAATAGAGAAAACGATGTCTACAGTATCCAGATAGCAATCATCGACAGTATGCAGATAGCAATCTCTTAGCATTTCAAAATTCCAATTGCACCAATTGTAAGGTAAAATACCCCTTCTTGAACGGCATCTAAACCACCACCCAACCAAAACAAGTTCCGGTATCCAGCCTTGTACAATTGCTCACAGGCAGCCAATGATCTGAGAAAAAAATAGAGCACATTGGTACACAAACTCCTTGTGTGAGATCTCCAGCTAATTCTTCGGTATTACTTGATTCTAAATTTCCTCATAGGAGCAATCATCAAACGAACCGAAGGAGGCAGGCAAGTCCCAAGAAATTGACATAAAATCACGAGAGGCAAAGGGATGATAACCCACCGCAGACCCTTCTGGCATCCAACAATTATGCTGGCATTTTTAGGAATTTTGGCCACCACATCAGGCATAAATCGCCTGTTCCACAAGCATAGCAGACAACCACTCCAGTATTAGAAAATTTTGCCGCATATAAACTTAATTCCAAATCATGAAAGATTAGTAAAGATAAAGTTCATTGACAAACAACCTTCAGCACATGAAAACGAGAAGGTCTGCACTGAACCCGCACTTACTCGTTGTATTTCATAACCGGAAGACCATTCCACCAACCTCCTGCAAAATAATCGTCAAATCAATCAGACATCTAAAGTGAGGAAAGTTATTTCGATTGGACAGAAAGTCAGTTCAAACAGATGTCCACAACAGTGGTTTTGTTTGCGATTCACAAGGAATGCGCGAGCCATTGCTTCGGAAACTATTAACCTACCCATGGTCAAGTTGGAAAACTTCTTCAGCAGAGTTCCAGGGTCTAAATTTCGATCAACATCATAAATGGGAATGTGAACTGAGCCCTTTACAGACACCTGCAAAGTACATCATCAAAGCAAACGTTAGATCATTCCTATTAAAGCATTCTAAATTGAGAAAGTATGAATGGAGGTGCTTAAACTATGAAACAAGAAAGTGACATTCGCCCCTTTGTCAGCAAATGAAGCACCATGAAATGATGGAACATACCCTACTGTGCTCGTTGGATGGCCGAACGTCTAGAAAAACGTAGTCATTCAGCTGCATCGCATACCCTGCCTCTTTTGCAGACAACTGCTTCACTTTCCCCTCTTTCACCTGCCCCAGGCATCACAATGTGAGCCCGATGCAAGATAGAAGCAATTATATAGCAAGTGGAGCAATGTGTCAGAGGAAGAATCATGGACCTAATCAACATTTTCAAAGTCGATTTCAATAGCAACAGCAATAGTCGCAGAAGTCAAATGTATGATGAGCACATCCTGACATACAAATGGCAAGCTGAATAAGGCCTCCCAGAAGAACGAGCAGACAAAATTCAAGGGTTTATTACACTTCCACTTAGAAATTTCTTCGTCGATAATCAAGCATGGTTCCCAATAAAATTCTGTAGATGTACCCACAGCGGAAGATTCAAAATCAAAAAAATTGCTCAAGAATCAGGGTAGTCAAAATTTCCAAAAATATGAAGTTGTGTTATAAAGTGCAACTTAAGAGAACAACTCAGAGGTGCATTCAAACAAAAGTCGTAAACTAAGACTCATCCATAGTTAGATCCATCGTTGCACTGACCAACACTTATCAATAAATTTTGAAAGAAAGAAACCAAGTTCCTTGTAAAATTGTGTAAGAATAGAATATTAGTGATTTTCACAGGTATTTTAGTTTTGTAATCTAAATTTTTCATTAAGTAAATTATAAGGACTACTATCTTGTTGAAGTCATTTTTTTAAGGGCATTTTATAATTTCTCAAAAAAATCTACAATTGGCAAAAGAATTCTTTGTTCTTCCGAATCTAATCAATGATTACAGTGGTCAGCTTCAAAATAATTCAGAAAAAAAATTAAAATGAAGAAATTATTGTAGGATACCTCAAGAATGCAAGAAGCATAAAATCAACGGCATGAGTACCTGTTGCTCCCAGCGCTTCTCAGCGGCGCGCATCTCCTTCATCTGTTCTGCGAGATCTTGCTCACACCTAATTCGACCCTGTCACCAATAATAAGTCTAGATTACTTCCCACTCTTCCACACGATTCCCAGAACTTATCATATACCAGAACGATCGCAGAAATCGGAGAGTGAGTTGAGAGGTCCGGAGTAATGTACCGCGGAAGAAGAGGACGACCGCTGAAACGCAAGGTGGCGCACTGAAGCGGCACTAAGGCTCTCATGTGAGGCAGAAACACATGATAATTGTGAAACCTGAAATTTTGGAGCTGTGCTCCTGTAAGACCTTTTGTCAACTGACTGAAGAGGCCCTGCGGTTATTGCTGCCGTGGCTTTCAAAGAAAGTCCTGCCATTGCCATGACCTTCAAAGGAATCTCAGCTCGTCTTCCTTGTACTTCTTAAATTCCTGCGATCGACCCGACGTGTAACCATCAACAATGACCTTATGTCAATTTTCATCCATTACTGCATTAAGGAAAGAGCCCAACCATAACTTCCGGAGCATATTTCGAGTAAGAGACGCTGGTTATCGCAAGCATTAGTGATAAGAGAACAGAATGTGCACAACCTGCAAATTCAAGGATATCGAGCATCACGTGAAGTTCAAGGACCTCAAGGCCAGAAATAGGTACACGAACTGAGTATGGAAACTCCTCTGCAAGCTCAACGAGCCTCCTATCACCAAGAAAAAGTCGACCTCAAGTATGCGTTGCGTAACTCTTTCAACATTCAGGCTCCAAGCACAATCCCAGTACCGAGAGGGATGTATACGTAAAGATTCCTCAGCAACTTAGAAGAACGGATGTCTTCCAAGTGAGCATACAATGACGACTTAGGTCTAACCTAAACATAACCTCTGAAAACTTAATTCACAAACGAGATTAAAATCAAATGACTAAGAAAATCCAATATTCTCAAAGATGTCTCTAATCTTGCAATGACGTTTTCAGGATCTGTAAATCGCCACAAAGACATTGGCAAAGAGAAGAAATTGTTGTCAACACAAAAACTAAATCAAATAACAAAACAATGCCGATATGATCATAAACCCTGGCACCAGGGTTCAGATAGCAACAGTGCTAAGCTCTGCTACTTCTCAAATACCGGTACGCTTCTAAAATCCGCGCAGCTCAGATCAACTTCATCAGTGAAACGATTCTTAAACCCTGACTGAAACACGAAGTCGACTATGGTCGCCATTTCAAAGCAAAATCCATAGAAATGAGAAAATCTGAGCGTAACATACCTCGAATTCCGCAATGAAAACGTCGCACGGTGTCAAAGTCAGAAAGCTTCGAAGCATAAAATTAAATGAAACGACGAGTGATTGAGCGCGGCAACGTCGCTACGTGATGCTTCCGCTAGACGCGGTGTACAATCTCCGTGGATTGCATTCTCTATCTGTTATCCAAAGCAGATTAGGGAGCTTCGGGGACCGCGGGGGAGCGCGCGAGAGCGGGAGCCGGCGCCGCCGTCAAAGGATCGCGGCTGCGGCCGGCAGGGTCCGAAGGGCAGGTGGAGTCGAGTGGGCGGGTGTGAGGATAGGCGGTCACCCCTATAATCGCGCTAATTACATCTGAGTATAGTTACTATTAGTAAACACAAACTAACCCTTGCACGCCAGGCTGGTGACCGTGGAAATCAGACATTCTGGAACCGTGTGATATCATCCACTTTAGAAAAACCAAAAATATTCATTGGGAGTCAAACTATTGTAGAAGATCTTCCCTTTCCACCCCTAATTCCGAGGATGAATAGTTGCAATTTTGTCCTACAAAAGAGAATTCCTTGTCATTCATCGGACAAAAAACGTCTGTGGCATCATTTAGGGGCTAAGTTATTTTCAATGAAATTTATTTGCAACTCAAAGAGTTGCTTTGGCACCTATTATTTGGACACCTTATGAATAAATTATGAATTTTCAAAGTACTACTTCTATAGACCTTCTATAGCATACAAAAAACCAACTATAAACCCTCATAAACTTTCATGTTTTGATTGTATACATCTCTTGGTTTACAAAAAGTCAATAGTAGCCTCATAGACTTTCTTCTTTTGATTGTAAATGTCTTGTTTAATCAATGTTAGGAAAAAGTGACACTTTTTGGTCCGAGTATTGGTGTACATTTTTGGTTGTGTTGATTAGAGGGGTGTCATACTTTATAGGGTATGCCTATAGAAGAGGGAATTATGAGAAGAAAATGTCTATTCCAATGGATGCAGCCCAACAAGGAAGACATTTTATTCTCATAATTCCTAATTACAAGGAACAATTTGCAATGGAAATGAACACCAAATATTTTGCTAGTGGTTTACAATGTATAGAAGCCTTGGAAATAGGGCCAACCAAGATTTTTGTTTCAATTTTTCAAAGTACATTGATTTCTCTTATTGTCAAAGTCATGGTGTTTTACATTAGTTATACATTAACAAGCAAATAGTATTAAATAAGAATAATGTGACCAACCTCTTAATTGGAATTATTTACTTTAGTCACACATTCACCATAAAATAGAACCAAGTCAAGGGGGACTATCCACCTTCACTTAACCCCTAAATGTATTTGAGTATGTTTTCACCAAAAATGCTTCAAAACTACCATTTCTAGAACAAGTAACAAATTTTAGAGAAAATACATTTTTGGACACATGTAACCATAGGATCTTGTAGTATGCTAGTTTGAAAAGATGTGAAAAAAATTTCAGGAATTTCCACCATGTAGATTGCAAGATATTAGCATTTAAATTGACAAAAAGCCTTTTTTTAGCCCTGCAAAAATCCACACAGTTGCACTTCACAAGGTCCGATGATTATGAAAAAATGTCCAAAATGGTTGTAACTCTTTGGATTCATTCTTCAAGGCAAGTTCAGGAAAAAATTAGTAAGTAGAAAGAAGTAGAAAATGATTTAAAATACTAAATTGTTAAGAATTTAGTCATGGAATTGAAAAATGCCATTCCCAATGGTTGTAATGTTGTAATAAACAATCTACACATAAAATTTCTTATTTTTTTTCATAAATATTGAAAATTGAGTTAAATAAAGAATTTCAAAGTTTATTTTAGAGTGGTGATTCCATAACTATCCATAAACTACCCACAACTAAAACTCTTCATAACTTTCATTTTATAAATCAAAATGAAATGATTAAAAGCTTTCCATATATATATAAATCTAAAAAACAATTTCAAATTTTTATTTAAAAAAATAATATTTTTTTAAAGAAGTTTTTCTTGTTGCCTGGGTTGCCCATAGAGCTATGAAAACTACATATCATACAATAACTTTTTCACCATATATTCAAAAGTTATGAAAATTATTGGGCCTTAAAGCTATTCCTTGGGCACATGTTGTGTGAAAAATTCATAGAAAAGAAATAAAAGTTCCATTTGTAGTGAGCTACCCGAAATCGCTATGTTGCCAAAAAACATTGTTTGGTCCTTTAGGGGTTAATGTTATTGATGGTTGCAATAGTGGCATATTGGTCAATAAATGAAGACCAAACAAAAATTATGTGACTAAATACCTTTAATGGAATTTTGTCATGTTAGATAAGTGTTTAATAATTTTACAATGAAACAAATGTAACTCTACATTTATCATTCTCACTTCATATAGAATTATATGTGAAATTAAAATTAAAAATTAAAATTACTCTACTCTACTTAAGTGGTGAAGCTTCATACAAAGTATCAGAAGGGGATTTTTTCTAAAGAAATTTTTCAATGAATTTGTTATTCATCGCAACATTGCTCTCACAAAGGTTGTTCCTTGAAGACACAAGGTAGGGGATGGGGTCATTGTGTTAAAAAAATTAAGGATATAGGTGCAAACAACCACTATTTTATAAGGGAGTATGAATTATTTTTTAATTTTTTTTCACATGCTATCATTATGTAATTTTCTAATGGGACTTATTATTCCATACCCTATAGTACATTATAGACATCCAATGCCATTTTCGATACCCTATATTACTCTAAACCCATTTATAATTTTTAGCCCCCATTTTTTTAACATACCCTATCATTTCTTCACACATATGTTGCTACTCCAACTACTCACTACCCCCCCTTGCTTGAAGAGGGTTGCTATTATGTGAGCACATGAGTGTCAACCTATGAATGAGCCTATAATACTACACACCTGTGTTATAGGTGTATATACCATAGAAATTGTCTATGATTATAGGATATACATATGTTACAAATATCCATATCATAGGTGTCTATGATACATACACCTTCTATAGTATGTGGTATCTATATTATAGGTACCTATAATGTAGCCTCAATCCTCAGAAGCTCGCATTCTTGGGCTCACATACTAATACCGTTGGTTCCTTGAATAATAAACGATATGTGTTGAAAAGTTCCTATTCAATCTTTCACAATCTATATTTATGATTTTTCTTTTTGAAGATATTTTGTTGAAATTCAATATCTATATTTAGATTAAAGGGTTTTATTTTTTGGAGAACCAACTTCTATATTTTGAATAAACAATTTCTATATGAACTTTTTTATTGTAAAAAAATCATTATTTAATTCCTTTCTTTAATGTCAAAAGAATTTGCAAGTAGTGATTCTAAATTGAAGTGCATTGGGCCCTTCCTAAGCACTTTGCCCTTCAAAAGGAATTTAAACAACAAGAATGTCCTTTGAGAAGGGTAAAAAAAATATCCTAAGGAAAAGAAAAAGGACTATCAACACGTCAACCTACCCCCATATCTTGTGGATTTGGAATTTCTCTCTTAACCTCTAAAGAACTAAGGCCTTTTTATGCCAAATAACACTTGAAAGAACCATTTCTATTGCAAAGAGTTAAAAAAATAGAAAATTGTATTAGTTTTTGGACAATTAACTGTAGGATCTTAAATCAAACTAGTATGAGAATGTGTGGAACAAATTTCAGAAATTTTGACTACAAAGATTGTAGGATATTTGCATTTATAGTGAAGAAAACAAACTTTTTCCACATTGCAAGACTAGATTATTTGACTTTGAACCTTCTTAACTTCAATTTTTTGTACTACAAAGTTTTGAGGTTCAAATCTTTATGGTGGAAAGTAGTATTGAGAGTCCAGGGGAAAAAAATTCAAAAAAATTCATTTTTATTCTTAAAGAAATTATGAAGTAGAAGTAGGTATGAAATAGAAGGAAAATCTAAATTATTAATATCTCTAAGATGGAAATACTAATTCTAATGGTGAGATTGTTCTAAAAAACAAAATGAACCATGCAAAATGTTTTTTTGAAAATTTTTGAAAATTGCATTCAAGAATGATTCCTACAAGTTATTTTTTCAAAAAGATGTTTAGATTGCCTTGAAAATAAGATTGTCCATAACTTTCACATCACTTATCCAAATCAAATGAAGCAAAGCTTTCCATGTAGAACAAAACATAATCTATGAGGAAAAAAATTTGAAAAAATATTCAAATTATTTTTCATTTTTTTATTAATTGAGTTTTAGCTTATTTGAGCATAACTTTTGTTCCATGGCAACAATTGAAAAAAATCATATTTCCACAAAGCTAATCAGTTTTTTCTATCTTCAAAATGAGTTTAAGAAAATCATGACAAAAATTGAGATTGTAGGTACTTGCCCAAAATCCAATTTTTTCCCAAATGGAACAATGGTCCTTTACAGGTTAATTTACTCTCTTGCATGTGTACCTTAGCCCTTAACTCCTAAAGGAAGGACTAAGGCACATTTTGGGCAAAAATTGTCAAAAATTGCTACTTTTTAGGGCAACAAGAAAAAAAAGAAAAAGAAAGTTTTTTTTTCAAAATTCAACCACGAAAATTTGAACTAGACTTCTTTGAGATCATGTGGAAAAAAATTTAGAAACTTTGACTGCACAAATTGAAAGATTACAACGTTTGAAGTTAGGTGAAATTTTTTTTTTCCAACCTTGCCCAACATGGCCTACAAACTTTAACTCCTTCTAGAATGAGATTCTTACACTTAATAGGTTTATTTTTTGACATTTGCATCTTGGATCATTTAGGCTACACACCCGCCAAATTTCAAAATCATAAGAAGAGTTTTGCACATGCTGCCTAAGTTGCTTGGAAAGTTCAGGGTAGCATAACTTTTGATCCGTATACCCAATTGGAAAAAAAATTAGATATCCGCAAAAAGGGGATACATAATTTTACATTATGTCGAAATTTCATGAACATCTGACTAAAAAGGACTTTGTAGGAGCCTACCTGAGATTTCTTATGTATGGTGAATGGGCACTTGGTCCTTTAGGGGTTAATTGAATTGTTGTAGTAGTTTGATGTGCCTTGGACCCCAGTCACTTCATGACTTGTTGCTTGAACTTCACATCAAGACACATGGCCATAACTCCTTGTTTCTTTAAAGGGCAATTGTTGATGATGTCACAATGTTACATTTCTTTATCTCATAGTGAGACAATGATACTTGAACAAACTCTATATTGAGTGTCCTTTGTGGCTCTATTTAATTTCATTGCAGGTTGTAAGTTTTGTCCCCTAAGATTTTTCAAAAAGGGCACATCATTCTCCAACTATAACTTGTCAATCCAAGAAAGTGGTCATCCATCTCTCAATTCATCCCTCTAATTCCAAGGTTAGAAGTTACCTTTCATAAATCTACGTTTCTTTTTAAAATTAGAATTCATTTTTATTTATTTTATTTAGGATTTTATTTCCTTTCCATTCAATTATAGAGACAACCCTTAGGTCAAAACTAGTTTAGGCAATATTTTAAATTTTATGTATCTATATCTATATCAATATTTCTGTATTAACCCCTACAACACTAAGAGCCTTCTCAAAGGACTTTCAAGAGTTGGAGTAGGGACCTACAATCTCACATTCACTCTTTATTTTTGAGTTTTTTTCTTTAGATGTCTTTTTTTTTGCTAGCTTTGTACACATCTAATTTTTATGGTGATAGAATATATGGTTCAAAAGTTATGTGTTTTTTGTTGGATTGGAGGTCTAGGGCAAGATAGGCAAGTCAATTTTCATTGACTTACATTGTGAGTAGTTGAGGAGCAATGGAAGGAACTAGTGCCTAGGCAATAGGCCTTGTAGAAGACACAAGTCATAGGCCAAAGATTGGGCAATAGGGGTTACTCGGACAATTGGGGTTCAATTGAGGCAAAAAAGGTTCAAAACTCGTAGTCATCAAAAAGATTAGGAGCAATAGGAAGTTGTGCAGTTGATGACAACAAGAGTGAAGTCCATCACCTTTGTTGCCATGATGTAACACGACCCTTATAGAACTTGTCCAAGTGTACCTTCAAGTTGTTTGGACCAAGATCTCCCTTGATTGAAGTCACCTAATCCAACTCTATTGAAATTTGAAGTTGAGGTGCTAAAATTGATAGATTTTGGCTTTAGGATAATATATCTCTGACAAAATTGCAATTTGATGTGTACAACACACTCATTTCTTAGTGAATATGGAAGAGCATTGATTGTCTACAACTCATTCTTCTCTTGAAATGGAAATTCTTTTGTTAAATTGAAGACCAAAATTGCCATAGAAAGACAAATTTGTGAGTCAAATGCAACCAAGCTATCAACTTGCAAGTACTCATTGATAAACACACATCAAATTTCACCTCTATGTATCAACAACACATAATTGACCCCCACAATGTCACCCACCTCTCAATTCTCTTCAATTGCAACTAAATTTTGTCACTACTCACTTACTTTTCAATTGCCACTACTTCATGTAAGAATGTGGATTAAAAAAAATTGTCATTCCACCTCTTCTTTTACAAAAATGCCCTTGTGACAAGATACTAAGGTATTGTGGACCATTGACTTCTTGAGCTCATCAAGTAGAAGAAAAAATGGGAAGAAAAAAGTCCACAATAAAGGGCAAAGAGGTAATGCTTTCTCTTCCTTGGCAACCTCTGTTCATTTCTAGCATATTCTTGCAATTTCTAATTTTTTTCCTTCTCTAGATTGTTTGGGATGGAACACTAATGTGGCAAAGTTGTCAATTGCTTGCACTTTTGGCAAAAGTGTACAACAATCCATCTTCTCTACTCTAGAGTCTTACACCCTCACATTGAGATTCTCCTTTCTTCATTATATATCTGACACTAGTGCCTCTATCACCAATTTTGCTTGTATTAATGATTTCTCTAAAAAAATGCACATTTTATATATTACATCAATTATACTAACTATATGACTATATATAATGGAGATAAATATGTTTTTATAATAAAATAGATTATAGCTCTATGCAACTCAAAAGAGGTTGAAAATACCAATAGGAATTAATTTCCAATGTAGCTTGAAAAAAAAATTTACCCCTAAAGGACTAAAGAGCCCACTTTGAGCTTTTGGAGAACTCAAGTAGGCTCCACGGACTTTGTGATTTGGACTTTTGGCATGAATTTTTTAGATTGGATGCTACTCATTATAATCTACATGTGAAGTTTTGTTTTTGTCATTCCAATAAATATCAAAAAAGTTAGAAGTTTTTTTTAATTTCAATGTCAAATTAGGCAATGAGAAATATATTCTAAAAAAACATGAATTTTTTTTTTGAGATTGTATAAGTTGATACATTTGAACCATTCAATTCCAAATAATGAACTAAAAGTTTTGAGGAATTAAATTTTGCAAGGCAATGAAGGTAGAAAAAACATATAAAGCCATCTTTTGCTCTCAATTTAAAAAATTCTCAAATAAAAACAAAAAGAAAGGATGTGAATTCATTACTAGAACATTCTCACCATTGAAATTAACATCTCTCCATGTCTTATAAAAGTTATTAGCAGATTAGTTCTATTTTTCATTTAGTACCACATTCCACTTTACAATTTTTTTGAAGATGAATATGAAACTCTTTTTGGTTTAAAAAATTTATATGTGTTTTCAACCTATTTTTTAGTGTATTGGAAAATGTGCCAATTATAGGAAATACTTCGTTTTTTCTAAAAATGTTGAAAGACCAACTTCACTTTTGAAAAGGGCTAGAAATTTGGTATGTATTTCTACCCTTGCAATGAAATTCCATTTCATTTGTGTCATTTAAAAAGGGGGGTCGGGCCAGAAAAAACTACATTTTGAAGTTTAGGCACATTGAAATTGCAATCAATGGGGACATTCACTCTAAAAATTCTAGAACAATGCACTTGAACAAGTTAAACAAAAGATCCTATGGTTGGATTTGTTAAAAAATAAATATCGATGAAGATTTTGCCCTTGCTTTGGAGAAAAGTATTTTGAATCAGTTTTGGGCTTCCAAAATTGAAAGAATTTTTCATATTGGCCCCTAAAGTTCTTTGACTTCGTGTTCACCAAAACTGTTCCAAAACTACCACTACCAGTACAAGTAGAACAATTTAGAAAAAAACATTTTTGGACACATGTAACCATAGGATCTTGATTGTACACTAGTTTGAGAATAGGTGTAAAGAATTTCAAAAATTTCCACCATGTAGATTGCAAGATATTAGCATTTGAATTGACAAAAATCCTTTTGAGGGCCCTCGAAAAATCAGGTAGTTGCACTTCACTAGGTCACATTTGTATGAAAAAATGTCCAAAATGGTGGTTCTTCTTTGAATTCATTCTTCAAGGCAAGTTGGCTACATGCTTGAAATTTTTTGGATCATTGGTAATTATACAACATATAGAAAAAAATAGTAAACAAAAAGAAGTAGAAAATTATTCAAAATGCTAAATTGTTAAAATTTTAGTTATAGAATTGAAAAATGCCAATCCCAATGGTTGTAATGTTGGAATAAAAACAATCTACATTGTATGATTGTATTTTTTTCAAAAATATTGAAAATTGAGTTAAATAATAGACTTCAAATTTTATTTTAGAATAGGGATTCCATAACTACTTGCATACTAAAATTCCTCATAACTTTCATCCCATTGATCAAAATGGAATGATTCAATGCTTTTCATGTGCATATGAATCTAGAAAACCAATTTCAAATTTTTATTTCTCAAAAAAGTGATTTTTTCTTATTTGCCCGGGTTGCCCAAGTCAAGAAACAAACAACATTTTGCAACATAACTTTTCACTTGTATGCTCAATTGAAATTAAATTTAGCACTCATGAAAGATATTCCTCATCCACACCTTGTAAAAAAATTCAGACAAAATAAGTAAAATCTTTACACACATGTACTTGCCCCAAAAAATTATGTTACCAAAAACACAAGTCGGCTGGTCCTTTAACTCCTAAAGTTCCTTGACTATGTTATCACCTAAAACCCTCAAAAACTGCCATTTCTAATACAAGTACCAAAATTTTGGAAAATATCATTTTTGGACACATGTAACCATAGGATCTTGTAGTACACTAGATTGAGAAGATGTGGAAAAGAATTCAGAAAATTCTACTGTGTAGGTTGCAAGACATTAGCATTTGAAGTGACAAAAATCATTTTTTGGGCCCTGTGAAAAAACGGGTAGTAGCACTTCACAAAGTCACATTTGTATGAAAAAATGTCCCAAATGGTGGTGCTTCTTTAGATTCACTATTCAATGCAAGATGGCTATATGCTTGAAAATTTTCAGATCATTTGGAATTGTGCAACATATAGAAAAAAAATAGTAAATAGAAAGATATATAGAGAATGATTCAAAATACAAAATTGTTAACAATGTATTAATGGAATTGAAGAATCCCAATCCCAAAAATGATTATGTTTTAATAAACAATCTGCATCTAATATTTTTATTTTTTTCAAAAAATATTGAAAATTGTGTTAAATAAAGGACTTCAAAGTTTATTTTAGAGTAGAGAATCCATACTTGCCCACAAACTACAACATCTCATAACTTTTGACTCATTGATCAAAATGGAATGATTCAAAGCTTTCTATTTATATATAAAACTAGAAAACCAATTTCAAATTTTTATTTTTGAAAAAAATGATTTGTCCAGATTTGTCCAAATTGCCCGAGTTGAGAAACAAACTCCCTATTAGGCCATAACTTTTGACTCATATTTCCAAATGCCTTGAACTTTAGTGCACATGAAAGATATTCCTTGTCCACACCTTCTATTAAAATTTGGACCAAAAACATAAAAATCTCTAGTCACATATACCTACCCAAAAAGTTATATTGCCAAAAAAAACACTTTGGTCCTTTAGGGGTTAAAGGTTAAAGACAATCTAACAAAACTAAGTGATAAAAAACAACCCATTATATACATTGTCTTTGCATTATGTGAAAGTATTTCAATGTGTGTCTACAATAAATCAAACCAATGTAGATTACATATTGCCATGCACTATTACAACACACTTGGAGCACATTGCCTTAGAAAGGTACTTTACACGAGACTTTACATAAAATGATGCAACAACTTCAATATCTACAACATATCTCATGGTAGCATCTATGACAAAACCAATAATTAAGGATCTCATTTTCTTACAATTCAAGTTTTTAGATGCTACATGCATTGTATTTTATGAATTTTGAATTTGCTAGCAAAGGATCCTTACTATATATATATATATTTACAATACACATTCATTGTTGTAACGGCACTTTCAAGGTAAAAGATTTGAAAGAAACATGTAGCCCAATGCAATGGCCCTTTGAATCTTGAAGCATGTTGTTAAGTAGAAAGGCCTTGCCTTGGGAAAACACAGGGCTTCTAGCTGCAACTAGATGTGATCCAAATAATAGAAGATCCCATAGTCATATAAGATCACACACATAATAATAAACCCCCGGATGATGCCATATGAACCAAAATACTATTACATCTCGAGATACCCCTTAAAAGATGTTATGGAGTCTCAATATACATCATATGTGATAAAAGGTAGTAAAAAAAGTCATATCCTCTACAAACTCCCCTTGGGGAAGTGTCTAATAAAAAATGAGTGTTACGGACGCTCTACAACTCCAAACTAAAAGTGTGATGTGTCCCTGAAAAGCTAACAAAAAGTTTTACAACCTCTCCAAAATTCACTGAAAACTAAAGTATTGTCCAACTTTAATGGTCGGTCAAAGTTCATCCCTCCCAACTCAAAGGCAGCTCACCTATACTTCACTCTCAAGTCCATAACTTTCTCATACTAGCTCCAAACTAAGAAAATAATACCATTTTGAAAAGCTAACATGAATATCTACAACCTCCCTAAGTTTCACTCAAAAATATGTTACTTTCCACCTCTCTTAGCCCTTCAAAGTTCACTCTCTTGAAAACCCAAAAATAGCTCTTCACCCTTTCACGCTTAAGCCCATAACTTTAACATACTAACTCCAAACCAAGAAAATAAACCCATTTTGGAAAGCTAAAAGAAGTATCTACAATCTCTCCAAGTTTCACTCAAAACTAAGGTACTGTACACCTTTTATAGTCTACCAAATCTCACTCTCCTAAAAGCTTAATGCAACTCCACAACACTTCACTCCCAAACTCATAACTTACACATACTATCTTCAAATTTAGTGAGTGATAACTTTTCGGAAACACAAAAAAAAGATACACAAGCTCTCAAAATTTCATTGCAAAAAACTTCATGTACAAAGTGCAATGTCTTCTCAAAATGACGGCTTCTTCCAAACAAACAAGAAGGAGGGAGAAGATGACCCTCCACCTCCATGCCATCCACCTAAGCTAGTGAATTTTAGCCACTAAGATGCCACATGGGCCATAATACACTCATGGGTCACCTCCCATCCTTGATAAGTCTATCCACATCTTCTACGTGGACTTCTAATCCATTAAAAACAACTAAAGAAAAGGTAAAACAAACTTTACCTTTTGTTTTTACAACTTCAAACAAACAAACAAAAATATTAAAACATCTTTGAGTATAAAAATCAAAGAACTAAATGTTTGTCAAATAGAGGTAAAAAAAAGAGTTCAAGTGGAATATGGCCCCATTTGTTTCTTGAGACTCTAGGAAAAAAAAACTTCAATTTAACAAACAATTATGTATTTTTACATAATGAACGCATTTACAATGCAACAACGTGAAATCAAAACACTCTTTTATAGCATCTAAATGGATGTTGTTGAGTCCTTGACTGACTTCAAAATGATGTAATTAATGTCAAAAGACCCAAAAAGGACAAGAAGAGTCACTTACCATAAATCTTTTTTTCAAATGTTGCTTTAACAAATGCTTTCCCTCCTTGGTTGCAAAAGTGATTTGCCTGAAATCAACTATTTGCATCCATTATGATTCTAAAGTTTCCAACTCATTTTCAACAATGTTAAATATTTTAGCATAAGTCCAATTGAGTGATAGTTGTGGGGCTAATTTCTCTGGTTAGAAATAAAAATAATGAAGATTGAATTCTTTTTTGCTAATTTTTCATCAAGTTAGGACTTTGTACAAATTATGGAAGTATAGATTATTGTCCAACTTATTTTCAATATATAGGGGAACCTATTTCCAAAAAGCGCAAAAATAAAACTCTTAGCTACTTTTCGGTGTTAATGTGTAATTTGTCACCCAATAATAAAGTTGCTAAGACTATATGATATTCCCCTCATTCACCCTATCTTATGCATATGGGGCCTTGTGCAAAAATATGTTGCATACTTGCATGTATTTTTGTTATTCCCTACACACTTGCAACGGCAATCTAAAAGCATCCCTCAAGCTTGTTGAATAATTCAAAAGTTGTAAAGCATAGCCATTGTAAAAAGAAAATACACAAGTAGGTGAGTCAACCTCTATTTTTTTCAACAAAAACCTTGATGAATCTTTGTAAATTGTAGCCATTAACAATTAATCCTTAGAGCTTTAACCCAAAAATGGCCAAATTGCATTTTTTGGCAACATAGTGATTTAGAGCAACTCACTACAAATGGAATCTTTCTTTTATTTTTCTGAAATTTTTTCACAACATGTGCCAGAAGAGTTCCTTTAAGGTGCAATAATTTTCATAACTTTTGACTACATAGTTAAAAAGTTATTGCATAATATGTCATTTTCATTGTTTGGCAGGCAGCCTAGGCAACTTAAAAAATTTCTTTAAAAATCACTTTTTTCAAAAATAAAAATTTGAAACTGGTTTTCTAGATTCATATGTACGTATAAAGCTTTGAATCATTCCATTTTGATCAATGAGATGAAAGTTTTGAGGAGTTTTAGTTTGTAGGTAGTGAACTCAATTTTCTATATTTTTGAAAAATATAAAATAAAATCATTGGGTGTAGATTGTTTATTACAACATTACAACCATTAGGGTTGGCATTTTTCAATTCCATGACTAAATTCTTAACAATTTAGTATTTTGAATCATTCCCTACTTCTTTCTACTTACTATTTTTTTCTATATGTTGTATGATTCCAAATGATAGGTATTTTTTCAAGCATGTAGCCAACTTGCCTTGAAGAATGAATCCAAAAAAGCACAACCATTGTGGACATTTTTTCACACAAATGTGACCTTGTAAAGTGTAGTTGCCTAGTTATTTTGTAGGGACTAAAAAAGAATTTTTGTCCCTTCAAACGTGAATATCTTGCAATATTCAAGGTGGGAATTTCTGAAAAAAATTCCATGTCTTCTCAAACCATCATACTACAAGATCATAAGATTACATGTGTTCCCAAAAATATTCTAAAATTTGGTACTTGTATTAGAAATGGCAATTTTGGAGCATTTTGGGTGAATATCTAGTCAAATACATTTAGGGGTTAAGCCTTAATCCTTGAATGCCCAAGGGGTAAGGGACATACCTAAGATATACTATGAAACATATCTTCTTCAACCTTTTGAATGATTGTGTCACACCCCTATCTCCTTGGGGTGCCCAAAGTGCCTTAGTGAGCAAAGGAGACCTTAGAGGTAACTTCCCAAGCCTTGCAATAGTCTAAGAAGGGAGAAATGGGAGACTCTTTAGCAAACAGGGTGCAATAGTGCCCTGAGTTCAAAAAGAGTAGTAGCATATTGCATATGCTTGGAAAGCTCTTGAGAAGACGCTTCTAACTATCTAAAGAATGCATGATTTGGACTAGTTGGATAGAAGTTATGGCTTTTCAAAGTTGGAAGTGCCCTTATGGCTCTAGGACACTTAAGGGCTAGGAGTGAAGGGTTCCTAAGGAATACTTCAAGGAATTATAGCATGTAGCATATCATTGGAAAGCTATGAAGACAAATAAGCTAGAATGACAAGAATTACAAGATTTTAAGATGCGAGCTTAAAATTATGGCCAAAAGAAAGATCGGGGTGAAGGCATGACGTCACTCCTAGTGAACCCAAATCTTTGAAGGGCCATAAATTTGCAATAATTTGGTCAAACGAGACAAGTGAGAAGTCCATCAGCATCTACTTGTTGCGTAGATATCCAAAAATGGGCTTGTATGTGGGATTTGAAGCTCTACCGCAAAATTACGTTGTTTGGAAGTTCAAGGAGCCTAGACGGGGTTGTAACTTGGCAATTTTGGTTGCAAATGGGTAGTCCTCCCAAACTAGAGTGGATTTTGGAAGTTCCTTTGATCTACAAGGGGATTTGCCAAATACCACATAGAATTTTATAGGAGGGGTTGGTCTCCCTCTTCACTCCTTCTTGGTGCCTTGGTGAGTCTTGGTGATTCAAGGTTAGTAAGGTTGGTGATACATCCTCAATCACCACTAGTTCTAAGGCACCATGGGACACTTATATGGGTGTCCCGTAATGCCATTTGGATGGAGTCCCATTCCTTGCTAGGCCACTTTCAATATGTCATAAGTTGTAAGTCTCAATTAGCTATAGTATAAAAGTAGCACATATACAATGGGCCTAGTATGGAGTGGGGTGACACTCAAGGGCAGTTAGGATCATGATGAGTAGTGTAACCACAAGTCCTAGCACAATAAGATGGAAGTACTGCCCTTTGTCACCAAGTGACATGTTAGGTGTCTTGAGTGGAAGGTACGCTAGTAGTCCTGAGGACTAGGACTTAACAATATGAGTTGGAAATGAAAACTAATGTTGTGGGTGCATGGCATATGCTATATTAGTCAATTGTGACCCAAGTGACACTGGAATTGAAGCATGGTGAGCCCATTAAGCCATGAAGGGCTTGTAAAGGTTGTTTGAGTTTGTAAGGTGTTACTAGGGCCATGACAAATTGCATCAAAAGATTAGATATTAAACATGAAAAATATAAATTTTTTATAATTAAAATTTGAAAATATTTCAATTTCTCAATCAAAACACTTCTCAGGTAGTTTTCTTTTTAAATCCACCAAAATTTGATCATATATTTATAACACTTAAAAAGTGATTGGCTAAAATTTATAGTTTCAAGTGATTTGCGCAAAAAGGCAAAGGTGATAAGATGAAAACATCAATACTTTCTCCTAATGTAAAATTTAAAGCATTAGACAATATTGAACATTCTATACTATATTCCTTACAAAGAAATTTTAACCATAGTGATCTCAATTCAAAACAATAAATTAGAAGATAAGCAAATCTAATAAATGTTAAGAAAATATGATTGAATATTTTTTTTGTTGGAAAAAGTTTTCCAACTTTTAAAAGGATTCTTTAATGGTCAAATGGTCATTTAGGAGTTAAGTAATCATTAAGACATAATTTGGATGTGTTATAAAACATGCTATTTCTTATTTTTTGATATTTTCATCAAGATATGAGATGTTAGGCATGATATTTAGAGAGGTTCTACGAGTCAAACTTCAAAAAACTTTATGGATCTTCACCAAATCCTTTTGACGGCATTTAAGTTTGAAAATTTACTGATAAAAAGTTTATTATTATTTTTAGACATTCAAAATTTTAGTGATTGGCTAAGCTTGTGTTTTTAAATGTTTTAGTGGAAAGTAGAAGAATATTTTATGTTAAATATAACCTCATCACTTTCCTCAATTAGTGGACTTTTATTCTAACTTCTTGACAATACTTGGTATTCACATTTACTTTTTAAAAAAATTAACCATTGCAACTTTAATGAAGAACATATAGATAAAAAAAAAATTGAAATGATTTATTCAAGACCAATATAAGTAACTTCACAGGGATTTTTTCTATGAGTTATAATTTTAAGATATAATTATTGAAGTTACTTAAACTTTTAATCTTACTTAATTTCTTGAATCATTTTTGAAGGGGCATAGTTCGAACTTTAAAAGTTAGTTTTCGAGGTATAATGTACTTGTGGCTTTAAATTAACTATAGAATATTTGTAAAGAGGTATTTTCAAATTCATGCATACAAATTCTAACAACATTCGCTATGAAAACCTATAATATAGAATGCAAGGGAATTGATAAAAAATCTTCAAAAATTAAGATGGGAGAGAAAAAAATTGTGTAAAAGTGACATATTTGCATTTATACATTGTTCACAATTGGAACATCTTATCTTTTAGTAACTTCAAAATCAACCTCCAATGCGAGGTTAGTTAATGTCTAAAAACAACAATCAAAATATAAGGTCATATGTTGTTCATTTGCCATATTTTCTTACAAGAGGTCTCGCAAGAGGTAGAATTCTACATTATTATTCTTCTATCAAAAAACTTATGAGTGACAAGGAGACTCTTTGGGCTCTATTCGACACAAGAATTGTAAGAGCAACTCCAATACAACACTAGAACATGCACAACAAAGATGCCAACGAGGCTTGTAGCATCCTTTTGCAAGAAACTGCTCTCCAATGCAACCATTGTAGCCTACTGCATTTTCCAAGGTTCTTCACATGAGAGCCCTTGCTCGGTATTTTTAGGTGATTTGTTGAGCACTAAAGAGTATATTAGAAACTTGGATTCTCTGACGATGACAATAGGTAGTGGTGGTTCCCGGCACCAAAAGTGCGTTCCCACCAAGAGTGCAGTCTCATAAAATCCAAAAAATAATGTTTGCCATTCCTTGAACCATCCCTGCATTGGAGGTATGGCCACAAATGGTAGGTCAAAAAGTAGCCAGGCCCGCCCCCTGCTCTAGCAACAAACCCTTTTCTGATAGCTTCATGTGCCCTTTTTTGCTTCACTGTTGGAGCTATTCTAATATAGGATAGGCAAACCATTCTATACATCCAAACAATTAATTTCAAAACCTACATGATGCTGGAGAATTAGATATCTAAAATCCAATCTTATCCCAACCAAAAGTTCAATTTATTAAATTTTAGTATGTGGCAATCAAAGATTGGTGATGAATTTAACAAAACATAATTGAAATTAATAATGAATGAATTTTGTGGTTGAATAGAGACAAAAGTAGCCTTCATAGTTTCAAGTAGAATCCACCCTCCCAAAAGTTCTTGAATTGGCTTCCATTGTTCTTCTCACCTTATTATCTCTGCAACAATGCTAGAACGTGAGTATAGAGACATGAGCCTATAAGCCTTTCAAGAACCTAGTTGTAGGTATGTACCTAAAGTCATTTGAAGGTGTTTATAATATACATATACTATAACAATGAAATAATCTATAACACAAGTACCTATAGCATAGACACTTGTAAGCACAAAAAGTGTCTATAATATAAATTCCTATGTTCTTGGGCTCACAAATTCTCTACTCACATACTAGCACTTCCCTTATCATCATGCAGGGTCTTTAACAAATAAACTTTTAATTTCCATTAAAGCAAATCTCATTGCGTTTCTAAAAAATGTGATTCACATTCACTTCACTATGCATTTCAATTCTCAAAGTTATTTCTCTCCATAATAATTGGAGAAACCATTTGAACTATTTAACCCTAAAAGGCCTTGAGGTAGTGTTAAATTCTAAAAATGTGAAGATTTGTTTCAAAGTGCAAATTAGAGGATAATTTAGTGATCACCCCTCATTAAATTTTAAATTTTAAGCAAAGAATCATTGATCATATCTACATGATAAAATCTACCATTACATTCATTAATTTTTATTGATAAAATTTGATACAAAAACTCTAAAATTGTTCTGCCCAAGATTGATTGTGAATTCAAATAGAATTGAAAACAAAAAATCCTGACTTTGGTGATTTTTCAAGTTTTCTATTATACAAATTTAAATTGAGAAAGCCAAGTTGTAAGGTGAATCACACTTATGCTCTTTTGACTTATAGTGTATTTGTGGATAAAAATTCTTAAAAAACATGCTATTCCAATGTTAAGAAATTTATATGAGAATCTTTTAAAATCAAGATTTATGGAAATAGTCATGTCTACAGGATATATTTGTGTTTGAAAAGACGAAATCAACCCAGAAGGGATCATTATCTAAACTATATGAATTTCATCCTTTATTGTCTTAAACAAACAAACAAAATTCCATTTTGAAAATTCATGATCTAACACTAGAGGAAATTTAAGTTTGCCTCAACAAAATCTACATGACATGTTTGTTGAGGCAAACTCAAAATCTGCATTTTTCATTGTTTTTTAGAGTAGATTTTCTATTTGCCTCAACAAACACGTCATGTAGATTTTGTTGAGGTAAATAAAGACTTCTTCTAGTGAAATTTCCTACTTTATCCTAATTTCCTACAATATAGACATTAATTATTGTAGGATGGTTTGGCCATTGTCAAATTGAATTAATTAACAATTTATCACAATGATCTATATGACTGTATGTGCATATATTCATGATTCAATGAAATTTTCTGCTCCTATATATTAGTAGAGCTCACGGATTACATTTAAGATGTCGTGAGTTTGAATTTTGACTTTTACTTCAATTCTAATGTCTAGATAATAAGAGAAAAAATCCACCTCAAGCTTTGATATATTCACTTCAAAATGCATTTTACTATTTGAAATATAAGGAGTGGATCTTTGATTTCATATATTTGCTATCTTCTTTAAAGCTTTTCAATTCACATACATATTAATGTGACCATTTTTTACCATTTAGATATGAGTGTGAATTGGATTATTTTTTCATTTGTATTGTAAAATGTAAATACTAAAGTCATACAATTTGTCTTCAATTTGCAAAACTCTCTCATTTTTCTCAGATATTGAATATTCAAGGCTAGTAGTTACATTTGCAATTTAATCAAATATCAACAAACTAAGATTTTTCAACCTTGTCAATTATATTTAAGTCAATTAAAAATCTATTCATTTTATGAAAACAAAATAAAAAAGTCACCCATCAACCACTACAAGAAAAAGTAGTGTCCAAACCACCATAATAATCAACTCATATGTATTGGTTAGGACTTTCTAGTTAGGACAATAATCAATACAACTATTTTAATTTTATTTCTTGATTCGGTCAAATTATGGTTATTCAAAATTTTGCCACATAGGATGCTACAAAGGCCAAACAAACCACATAAGCACTGCCTTGTCAACTCATACCATACCGATAGGGCACATTGAAGCAAAATAAATAATTAAAAACTTCAAAGTAGAATCACTTTATAATTTAATTTTGAAGAACTCTACACTATATTCAAAGCAATCATCTATAATTAGCAATTGAACTTAGAATGTCACTTACCTTAATATTTACAGAGGAGATAACACCAACTCTTTATACAAGTGAGATGAAGGAGGTTACACAACCCGTATGAGACATGTACCACTTCCTATGATGTTTAAAGAAAAGAGAAGACAAGACAAACTCTTTATACAAGGGGGGCGTTAGGAGGTAGAACAAACCATATGGGATATATTTGATAAGGATGAGTAGGAGCTCAACCGCTCATAGTGAAGTCAAACTAGTAAACATACTCTAAGTAGAATTTTAAACCTCATTTAGGCATAGTAGAACATCTTTTTTCAAAAAACCCTTGGAACTAAGACTACATGGAAAATCAAACCAAATTCCTTCACCAAAACTCTTTTTAACATTTCAAGCCTCCAATCAAAAGTTATAGGCAAATTTCAGAGAGGAAGTTTTAAATTGTCAAAGAAAGTATCCCTTCCAACCCCTCTCTAAAATTTGCCCATAACTTTTGATTAGAGGCTTGAAATGTCAAAAGGATTTTTACAGATCAAATTTGGTTTGATTTTCCACCTTTTTCTAGGTTAAAGCTATTAGAAAAAAGTTTAAAATGAGAAAAATGAGGTCTAAAATTCTACTTTAGAGTATGTTAAATACATTGCTAAATCAACTAAGCAAATTTTATTTTTATTGTTGATTGCTATTTTTTTTAAGAAATGCAATAGCTAGATCAACACATGAAATTACATATTTTTCACAATCAATAAAAATTAGTTCATCTTGTGTTGATTGGGGCCCCTTCTCTTGTAGTGAACAAAAAAATAACAATCAAAGATATTTTGCTATGTTTATAAGAAGTTGACTTTAAACCTTAGACAATTTTTTTCAAAATTGAATTTTGGAAGTTAATGTCAAACTCACCATCTAAATCTATACATCCTCAATATAAACAATTTTGGAACCTTATATCTAATTGCATCACTTCTTGAGCATTCAATGCATACAACACATTTCTTCAACAATCCAAAATAATTGTACAAAGATTAATATTCATCTTCTAAAGGAATCTTTATTGTAGATGAAAATGTCTTATTGTCCACAAAGGTAATTGTTGTCTCCTTTAATTCCTCTAATCAATATTAACCATTTGATTCCTCCATGATTGTCTTGACTAATAGAGCATCTTTTGCCAATTGCTAAAGCAAGATCTTAATCTACAATTTGGTGGTCCTATAGAATAGGATGAAATTTAAGTTCATGTCCTATGTGACATAGATGACTATAGAGGCAAGCCTACAAAATGCAAAGTTCTAGGCTATATGGACCAAATTTTGCAAGCTTGCAAAATTATAAAGAAGACAAATAGATTTATGTTTTGCCATACAATTCGCTTTTGTTGGTGATTAAATTCTCCCAAGGTTCTACAAAAGCAACGTTCTTTAGTTTTACTCATCTTTGACTTGACATATACTATACCTTAGTCTTCAACAAAAAAAATCAAAACATATTCTCCAAGGCCCTAACACACTCAAGGTCTCATACTCTTCAAATGTGGACGAGGGCCACTCCTAATATTCTCTTGACATTCAATCCTAGCACATCAAGCAATGGTCACTAGAATCATTATCCATCTTCAATTTAGTTACTTTATCCTTTATTCTAATTGATGATTGGTAATTTGACTATTTATTGGTCATATACGGTCAGTAAAGATGGGGAACAAGAATGATAAGTATAGATGTAAATTTGTAGTGCGTTAGATTTGGCACACATAGTTACAAATGCTCTAATATCTCAACATGAGCCTACATATGACACAAAGTCACAAACCTCCCTACTTTTTATTATCATTATTAGTAGGCCTTGTACCATTGCTACAATAGAATAAAATAGAAATAGAAATATTTTTCTAATTTTTCAATTCATAAAAACTTCAAACTCCCATTTCTTCTCTATCATGGGTTGAAACACCACGAAACAAAGCTTGTGCACCCCTTCTCACGAAAGAGCTTTCGATTGGTACCAAGAGTGCACCTAGGGGACGCATGGTTCTGAAGACCTCACCATAACAAACTAACAAACAAAACCAATTAAAATAGCCTCATTTAAGGTATAGATTATTACTAGCCATTATTATTACTAAAGCTTAGCATTCATATGCAAGAATGTTGATGATTGTGTTGCAAAAAAGAGATATTTGCAAGTGCACAAACACATCAAAATAATAATAATAATAATAATAATAATAATAATAATAATAATAATAATAATAATAATAATAATAATAATAACAAGAGTAATTTTTTCTACCATCATTGCCACTCACCAAAGTTTCATACTTCAATCTAGATAAACCTTCTCTGATCGAAATACCACCAATGGAATTATAGTTAGAAATAGAATCTAAGGTGTAATTTAGTAACCTTATGCAAATTGTCTTGGCTACTTCTCCAATGAGAAGTTCTAGTATATGAATATATAATTTATAAATCCATGAGTCTAGTGGTCTATATAATAGACGCTTTCTATGGTTATAGGTGTCTATATTATAGATATTTTTCCGTAGTTACATTGTACTTATATTATAGGTATGTACATTATAAACACCTTTGATGGTTGTAGATATCTACCTACAACTAGGTTCAAGGCTTGCATAGGCTCACATACGTATGTTCACATGCTAGCGTCATTGCTTCCACTAGCAATTGAATGTTACAGGAAGGAAAGTAACCCTTAATGACTCAAGGGGGGTATACTTTCAAAATGGGCCAAAACTACCAAGAACTTGAGCAATTTTTTGGTTCATTTTTCCTTGAGATCGGATAAAATATAACCATGGAATCTTGAAGTTCACATTGAGATTGAGCACCTCAAAAAAATCATATTATTTGACTATACAATTTAAGACATATTTTAAGTTTGAAATTTTATTTGGATAAATGGAAATACAAGGTAGCACTATTTTGAAGGATTATATCTTTGTGAGACTATCTTGAAATGATGCCTTTCTAAACTCACTGAAAGGTAAGAGAGTTGAGAATGTACATGTAAAATTTCACAACATTCGAATTATTTTTCAATTCATAGCCATGAGCTTACAATGTACGGTAGTCATTGAAATGATAGTAGTGTTTGTAAGAAAATCAATAGAAAAAGAGCACTTGTCTTCTCCTTGAACTCCTTGGATCAACTCTTTTCAAGGTGGATCTACCTTTTTTGAGGTGGACAAGAATCACATTGGTTGACTGACGTTTTAGTCCATCATCCATTCCCCCCCCCCCCCCCCCCCAAATGAGTTGTAAATTACACTACACCACTTCACTTTGAAAAATTCCACAAGGCAGAGTTTAACTCAGAATTTGATGAAACTACAACCATTGGATCCCAAGGAGACCACTCCTTGTAATTTAAGGTATACACTAAATTAAGAGGGTATTTGATGTGGGGATATTTACCTTCATTATGCCATTTAAGATGATTTCATTTTTACACAAAAAGCTATGAGAGAGAGTATTTCCATTACCTTATGTTTTTTGTAAATTCATTCATTTAGTTTTTTAAATGGGGCTATCTTACATATACTATTTAAGTATCTAAATTTTTCTAACTACTCCCTTTCTTTACAAATTTTCCCTTACCTCTACTATATGCATATATAGGCTGGGAATACACTATGAAACCAACAACAATCAATTCAATTCAAGTGTCATTGACCAAGTGACAATTTTTAATAACAAATTTACCATTGAATACTTTAGAATCCCCACTGAATGAGCTATGAACATCCCATTCAATATAATTGAGTATGTTTAATACATACAACTTCAAAGATTGAAGTTAAATGAATTGTATATTCTATCCTCTTATTGTACAATTTTCGGGGCATTGAATCCACTAAGGTAAACCTCCCTGGTTCTACAATGTGACAATTTTTGCCATTTGTGGTCAATGTTTTACATTTGCACTTAATTTTTTTGATATATACACTATTAGTATTGTAGCACAATTTATGTCAACCACCCTTCATTGTAGATTTTCTTGACTGTGTCCATTTTATCATCCACATGAAATTATTTGTCTTTATCTCTACTCACAATACTTCAAAAAATTCACACGACCCTATTTGTTCAAGCTAACTTATTAATAAAAATTCCTACTACATAATGTTTTAATGTAGCTTAATTTGTGTATATATAGAGTATATAGAATTTCATGGACCCTATAGTAGCCCTACATATTATATAAAATTTTCCCCCTTTGAATTAAATGGACCCTATCTTTAAACTCACATAGTTTTCTAAAACTCAAGAGTAATCTCCATGGGTATTGGATTCATAATGCAATCGATTTTTCTAGCAAAATTTTTTATTGATTTTTAAAAATCAAAATCTAAGAATGGGTAGCTCAAAAAAGAGGAGCAACACCAAAAAATGTTTTGCACTTTGGTCATGAGGGTTGGTTAACCCCTCATTGCCTAAGGCTTGAAGAGGTTCAAAAACAACATTGCTTTTGAAGTATTATAGATCTAAATGTCACTGAGTTATCGGGATCTCAACCGTACAATCTTGTAGTGTATATGTTGTACACTACATGACCTGCATCAAATTTGGAGTCATTTGACCGCACAAATTACAAGATTATAATGTTTTATTGTTGAAAAAAGATGCTGAAATTTTCCTAGAAACTCATTTGGAGGTGAAATTTGGTTTCTAAATGCACTCAAAGGAAAAAACCTTGAACTAAAAAGTGATTCAAAACTTGCATGCAAACAGATTGATGAAAAAAATCATCATTCAATTGACTAGTTGTGTTTGCAAAATGGCTTTGAAATGTCAAAAAATAGCAAGAAAAGTTGCAAAAAACACATAAAAACCTGAACCTCTTTCTTCTAAAATGCTTCTCAATCACTCATAACTTCTTGGATTGATATGAAATTTTGTCCATACAAACTAGACTAGCATGCTCAACTTTTCAAATTTTTTTTATTGAAAGCAAACACTAAATGAAGAAGAAACAAGCAGCCAAAGTTCACCATAATCCAAAAATGTCCAGATTTTGAACTTTGAATTGCTCCCAAATATTCAAAACAACTTGGATTGACATGAAACTTTTACTATAATAACTAGACTTCAAGGGGAACATAACTCAAATTTTTTTTATTGAAGAAGAACATTGGATGAGGGAGATATAAGCCCTTGAAGTTGAAGCCATCAAATACAATTTGGTGAACTCAAATTGAACCTATGAACTTTGATTGGCTTCCAAGAAAATAATTACAACTTGGATTGATCTACAAATTTTACCAAAAAAACTAAAAGAAAGTGCAAAAAATTTCCCAACAACTTTTATTGAATTTGGACATTCAATAAAAAAAGTTATAACACTTTGAATTGGACTTAAAACTATGTGAGGACACTTTAGGTCCCCTTCGGCAATAAGGGGTTAAAGCTTTGATTGGAACCCTCCCTAGCAACCTGTTTTTTTTACTTTTTGAGAAAGTGCCAAGATGGCAATCACTGAAAATTTAGTGAAGTATTGTCTTTCTATATTCATCCATCTTTTTGACCAAAAAACACTTTTCAATCATATTCATACACTTTATCATCCAAATTTGCCAATCTCATCCACATTTTAAATGGAAATGAAAAAATTTGGTGAAAAAAGATTACTTTTCTTTGATGAAAATGAGACATTTATTTTGAAATGGTGCAATCTGGCCCCGTAGTGCAATAAGAAAAAGGACCCCACTCTTTGTCTGTTTTCCCCCCACCCGGGGCCTTTGATTTATTGGTTCCCTCTCAAGCGTCTGTCCGCCCCCGCCCCCCCCCCCCCTGACCCCCTTTTCTTTTTCTTTTTCTTTTTCTTTTCTTTTCTTTTCTTTTCTTTTCCTTTTTCCCCCCTCCGTCTACCTTTTTATCTTTTATCTTTTTCTTTTCCTTTTCCGCCATGTCATGCCGTAATGATGAGAGTTGCCACCTGGGGGGGCAAGCAAATCTGGAGCGCATCCTCATGTTCCATGAAGCAGAACGAATCTCCCCCTCGCTGCCTGCCAGGAAGCATCCGACTTCCCAAAGCCCAAACCCAAGCCAAATCCAGGCTTGGCGCCTGGCCTGGTCTGGGCCGAGCCTCATCATCATCCATCAACAAGACAACAAGACCCCAACCAGATCCCAGACCAGACCAGCCAGCCAATCACGAGGCGCAACTGGGAACGAGGCTACAGGACAGGAAACCCAAGCCAAGCTCCCCAGACCAGGCCAGACCAGACCAGGGCCTGGCAAGGCTGCAGGAGGGCGGGGCGGGCTGCAGCAGTAGCAGCAGCAGCTGCAGCAGAGACGCCAGAACATCCCTTTCGGAAACCAGGCAGGCAGTGCAGGCAGGCAGGCAGGCAGGCACTGACTGCCAGGAAATGCTGGCTTAATTTTCTGGATACTTTAGAAAGCGAAATCAGCCAGTAAGTTAATCAATCAGGTTGTGCCCCCCCCCCCCTCCCTTCCCTCCCCTAATAGGCAGGCATGACGCCTTTTTCATCCGTCCCTCATCCATGTTAGATCATAATAGAGGTCTTCATGAAGATCGAAATTGAGGTCATCGTAAAGATAGTAATCGAGGTCATCGTAAAGATAGTAATCGAGGTCATCATAAAGATTGTAATAGAGGTCATCGTAAATATCATAATAGAGGTCATCGTAACGATAGTAATAGAGGTCATAGTGAAGATCGTAATTGAGGTCACTATGAATATCGTAATAGAGGTCATCGTGATGATCGTAATTGAGGTCACCATGGAGATTATAATTGAGGTCATTATAAAGATCCTAATAGAATTCATCGTAACAGTGTTAATGGTAAAGTGTATGCAATGAGAAACTAAGAGCTCGAGTTTGAAAAAAACATAGGACAAAACTCCTTGAAGCACCCAACTACTTACTTTAATGGAGTTTGTACTATTCTTAGATAAACCTTCATCTGACAACCCTTCTACAAACTAGGTTTCACTTTATGATTATCTCTATTATGGAAAAGAAATTAAAAGACCTTGTTTGTTGAGTAGGCTTTGCCCACCTTGTTTGGGACCCTTATTTTCTATAATGCCCGATGAACAAGATAAGATTGCCATATATAGAAGTATGCCACTGGCAAGTTATCAATCCCTTTGCCTTAGTGTGTAACAAAAATTAATATAAAAATGAAAAAGACAACATTGTGTATTTTGTACCATAAGTAAAGGTTTGATTTGGCACTCAGGTGCCAAAATTGAGTTTCCAAGTCAAATTCTCAAGGGTTCAAGTCACCTCACACCATTTACAGTATGACATGCAATATTTTTTTTTAAATGACTTAATTTATGCCAAATCTTACCTTTACATAGGATATTCTAGGCATTGGATTGTTGCATCTACCTACATTCATGGAGATTGGACATGGATGAAGCATGCAAAATGTAAATGAGAATTCATGGATTCATCCAAAAATGTGAAAATTCATCCCCCCTCCTAGCAATTGGTTCCATTGGTTCAAAAAATTGACAACTTTTTTTGCAGTTCTTGTCGATTGGGGGAAAACTTTGGAACTTCTTATGTGCCACATTAGGAACTTCAAGACATATAAACATGGTGCCACAATGGTACATTGAAATGTAATTAAGTTAATTTGGTGCCAACCTCCATACCAACCTAGTATGGCTAAAATGACACTAAAATGACTTGTACGCAGCCTTTGGTGCCAAAATGGCACCAAAACAATTTGGCCCAACTTTTCTGATGCATGAGGTGATCAAATTTGGAAATTTTGAAGTCCTGTTCATTACATTCTTTACCACTAACCTCACAACCTTCCTCCTGCACCTGGAAAGAGAAGGATATCCTTTTCCTAAATTTTTTTTTCTTGAAACACTTGGATAAGTTCCATTGAAAGGGGGAAAGAGTACACAGAACTAGAAGGACAAGCCCTCGGCAAAAATATTCTTTGGGGAAGCTTAAAGTGAAAAGTTCAGCTTGTCAAAGCTCGCCACAATTATTTTTTTCCACAATTAACCACCTCGCCAATTCCTAGTCAAGAATGTTATAGATGGACTCATAGACCCCCAATCAATACAAGATTATGAAAAAACATGAAATCTACCAATTTCAAATTAGAAATTGTATGTAATTGTTGAGTCAATTGTAGGGAGAATTTTTTTTAAATTTATTTGTCGAGGTGAAAATTTGGAATTTTGCACCTTTACTTTCTTAATCCCTGGAACCTCCTATACATATTGATTTTGTAATTGCTTATCAAATTCACCCATTGGGAATGGGAGAATGTATTGCCAAATACTGTCTCACTAATTTTGAATGTCTTCTTTAGTGATATTTGTTCAAAGATGAAATTCTGAGTGAATTTTCATTTGTTTCAAAAAAATAAAACATCTTGAATCAATGCCCTTGCAAAATCCATCCCTACCTTTAAGTTTGGTTGTTTTGTATTTGTTTGTTTTGTTTTAATTGTTTATTACAATGAAATCTCCAGAACCATGCATCCTTCGGTTGTGTTCTTGGTACCATTAAAAAGCTCTCTTCAAGGAGGTGTGCATGAAACTATGTTTTGTGGTGCTTTGATTTATGATAGGAAACATATTGAATTCTGAAGTTTTAGATGAAATTTTAAAAAGTTAGAAAAATGATTTGTACTTTTATTTTGGTTGTGGCAACAACACAAGGAACACTACACTAAATTATAGTGAAATTAGGTTGCTTAAACAATTAGGTTGCCTTATCCCAATTTTTTTTTATAACAAGCCATCAAAGTCAACAAAAAATTCTACATGTATTTCCACTTCTACACATGGAGATCCATTAGTCCCAATTACAACAACACCTAATTCAAAAGTAGTGCATTCTTGTAGAATAACACCAAATATTCATATTGTGTCAAATGTCAAGAAATTAGTGTCGGGAAACCAAGTTTCACTATTTAGTGGACTGCAGTGATCATGAACTTACTAAAAGCATCCCTTCTTCCTGCCATTGGTCGGGGGTGAATTGGCCCCCTCTCTTGGCCCCTCCAAGTCATTCGAGGTGTACAAGTAAAACAAAAAGCCCCCTATTTTGTGCTTGATTAATTTACCTTGCACACCTCATTCAGCTAATTTGGGGCCTTTGGTTATAAATATGACTTCAAAATTTGCAAATCTTATTATGTATGGAAAATTTTTTAAATGCAACATTTTCCCAAGCGAGGGGGTCAATTCCAATGCTTTCTTTTTGCATTTTTTATGAAGTGCCAAAGTGGTGATATAAAATGTTATAGTTATGCTCAAATTTCAACATTCATCCACATATTGAATAGAAAATATCACATTCACACATATCACATGTTCATAACTCTATTTTCATCTACAATCTGGCAATTATGGCCAAGAATTTTATTTATTTTTTAATGGAAATTTTTCTATCAAAAAACTTCACTTAATTTTGCCATTTTCTAGCCTATTTTTTATTTTTTTATTTTTTCCTAGTGCAATCTGGCACCATAAAGCCAAAAAACAAAAAAAAAAGCCTTGCGGCTGGGCCCTTGTATTCTCATTCTTTTGCAATAAAGGTCCGCCTTTATTTGTGTCAAAAAAGAAAAGAAAAGAAAAGCCCACGTCAGTTCACCCCGGCCCCTGCCAGCATGGGCCGAACTGATAAGTTAACTTACTGGTAAGATCCTCCTGATCCGACGACTCCTCCAGTCCCCAGAGAGACGGAGGCTGCGCACTAAATAACTTCCCTGTCCCTGTCCCTCACCCTCACCCTGCAATTAAGTTAAGTGGGCGTGCTAAAGCGAGATTAGCAACGAATTTGTTGACTTAGCCCCACCAATCATGTGGAGACAGAGGAAGGGAAGCGGAGGCGTCGTTCCTGACTGGGGAGCATCCCAAATGCTGATGAGTCAACCACCCGGCCCGGCCCGGCCCGACCCTTCCGGGCGATAAGCCGATAACTTTAACTCAACCCGGCCCATTCCCAAACCAACTGACGGACGGACGGACGGACGGACGGAAACCAAAAAAAGCGGCCGCTGTAACTTTACTATTCTTCTCTCGCCACGACACCTGGCGTCCGTCCGTCCGTCTCGCGCAGCCTGCCAGCCTGCCTGCCTGCCTGCCTGGTGGGGAGGGAAGTACTACTGGAGTTATTTTAACTTAACTAAAGTTAAGTTACGTCCGCTCTGCTGCTGACCACAACGTGGTCACGTCGGTCAAGGAAAAGGCCCATCGCCCCTTCCGAGAGTTCCGTCGCTCTGGGGGACGGCTTCAATACGCTTCCGTCCCCCGGCCTGACACTCATGTCTGCGGGCAGAGTAACTTAAGCTTTTTTTATAGTAGTATAATAACTAAAACTATTTTTGCCTTTTTAAAAACTACTTTTGCTTTTTTTATAGTAGTATAATAACTAAAACTATTTTTGCCTTTTTAAAAACTACTTTTGCTTTTTTTTGTAAAACTATTTTTGCCTTTTTCTTAAAAACTATTTTTGCTTTTTTGGAAATGAAGGGACAAGCCCAAGGTCACATTAGGGCACCCCGCCCCAATCCATCAGTGGAACACAGGGACAGTACCAGAGGGTTTTCTTTTTCAAGTGGAGGGAGGCGGACCCTCATTCCGTTCTTGGTCATCTAAAAAAAATTGACCACGTACAATCTAAACTTCAAATGGAATTTTCTAAATTATAAAAAGGAAATGGAGAAGATTCTACATTAAAAAAGAAGCTTTCATGCCAAAAAGGGAAGGTCCTATTTATTGGTACACTTAACAAATGCTTGAAAAGGTATGACAATTGTGGATCTTTCTATTGTGAACCAAGTGGAGGTGGGGGGCTCTTGATATTTGGTCAACTTGTTGGGTTTGGGAAGGAGAATGGCAGACCTAGGAATAAGGAAGAACCAATGGGCTGGTTGCATTGGGTGGGGTGGGTTTTGCATTGCCTTGTCATTATGGTGTTGACATGCTAGTTTCTAGTTGGATTGAAGGTGCTTTTCCATAATAATCAATAAAACTCCCATCCCCCCCCCCAAGTACTTGATTGTTGGAACAAAAAATGGTAAAATCATTTTAAAATCAATGTAGAGAAGAATTGTAAGTCATCCACATTATCTATGATTAGTCAAATGTATAGGATACGTTCTTCTTTTTAATGCTTTATTGCAAGTATGATTTCTCTTCACTACATTGAAATGGTTATTTAGTAGGTAATAGTAGAAACATGATCTTGGTAGACTTGACATTAAGACCCACCCTAAATTTCCTTCTAGTGATGAGTGAATAATTGGTTAGTAGGGAAATTAATATGACCAATTTGACAATGTCATTTTTGCACATAATAGATGCTAAAAAGCCACTCCTACACCTAATGTTGAATAGTTTATCCTTGTGATGAATAGTTTTGACCATACTAAATAACTATTTTGGTATAGTAGAAAGGAAGTTTGGGACAATAAGCAACAATATGATAGTTTGATTCTACATGTCTATATGGACACCAAACTAATGTCCATGTGTGGCTATAGAAACCATGCTCTAATGTTGAAGCTTGGTGCTAAAAGACTCTCTTTTCTACAAGGTGCTTGAAGTTTTTGCAATGACTATTTTCCATACCAAGTGCATTTTCCAAAATATTTGTCTTGAACCATTTAGGGATAAGTAACAAAAACAAAAGTACAATATTATGTTGTTTTCAAAGGCTGAAAATTCAACAAAGTTGAACATCACGCATTCAAGAATAAAGAATAGATATGTAAGACTAGTAGGAAGTGTCCCAACGCTCGTCGTCACCCATTTGTATTCTCCATGTAAGTAATCCCCATTGTTGAATATAATTACACACACTAAAATTGTTAACCCCGAAAGGACAATTGTCCGTTGAACGGACAATCAAAATCTGGGTAGGTTCCTATGAAGTCAATTTTGGTTGGATGTTCACATATTTTTGACACAAGGTGTAAACATGTACCCCCTAAGTGGGAATATAATTTTTTTTTCGATCAGATGCCCAGATCAAAAGTTATGCTGCCCCGAACTTTTTTTTAATCGGGCAGCTTTTGCAAAACTCCTCCTTTACTTCTGAAATTTTACAGGTATGTAATTTAAATGATTTCAGATACAAGTGTAAAAGAAAATAACCATGTATAGTGTAAAAATCTCACTTTTACAGGAGTTAAAGTCTGCTGGCCCTGTCGGGCAGGGTCAAAAAAAAACTTTTTCTTCTAACTTCGAATGTTACAATCTTTCAATCCGTGCGGTCAAAGTTTCTGAAATTTTTTCCGCATGTTCCCATAGTAGTCTAGTACAAATTTGTACGGTTAAATTTTGAAAAAAAAACATTTTTTTTTCATTTTTTTCTTACTGTTCTAAGAAGTGGCAGTTTTTCACAGTTTGTGTCCAAAATGTGCCTCGTCCTTTAGGGGTTAACACCCATTATCACCATTGCTGAACATAACTACGCACACGAAAATTGTAATGAATGTGGGGTTTGAAATTCCTACAAGACACTAATACATTACAGATTGCAAAATCTCCAAATGGTGAATAATTCTGTACTAGAATTCCACTTTTCGCAATCAATGATACCCGCATGAATTAAAATTAACAATTTTTTTTGGAGTTGTGGATACCATTTCCAGTCATATTATTATTATTATTATTAATGCTAGTATGTGTTTTCCTTTTCCCGAGAGGGAGGGGGGGGGGACAAATGAATGACACATTGTAGTAAAAAGGTACGAGTACCGGTACCAGGCTTTACACCGTTTGGTAAGTTACTTTTGGTAAGTTACGTTTGGTAGGTTGTAAGTTACTAGCTCCCTCCCTGACCTCAGGCGAACGTTTGCAACAACCGCCCACACGGACATGTCCACCACGCTCGCCCCCCTGGCCACCTGTACGCCCCTCGAACATCTTCCCTCTGCCGCAGTGTGGCAGTGTGGCACCTGCACCCCCTTCCATCGCCGCCTGCTGCTGCTAACTTACATGTCACGAATCTCCTCACTAGTAAGTAACGTAAGTAAACTAGTAAGTTCACTCACTACGTTACTTACTAACTTAGTCCGAATCTTTTCCTCCTCTCCGTCCGTCCTCTCCAGCCGGCTAAATTAGTGCCTGTGCAGCAGCATCATCATCATCAGACGGATGCCTAATTAGGCGGGTTAATAAGGTTCCTAATTCCCTTCCCAACGCAATTATATTAATTGGGGTGATTCTTGCGTGCGTACCCGACGCAGAATTAGCGCGTTTCTGTATCTTCGAAGATCTAACAAAAATGGTATCGCATCGTCGTACCACTCGACCACTCAAGCCGTCACAGCAAGCCTCTGTGCTGCTCTGCACCCAAGCACCAGATATTTTTGGGCTCCCCAATCGTGGTAGTGAAATCGCGCCTTGGCGGGGGCATTTGTGTCAAAAAGAAATCAAAAAAAAAAAAGACCCATATATAAATGAAAAAGAACACACCAGAGACGCGTGTGTTGAATGTTTCGAAACCTTCAGCAGCAGCAGCAGCGGCGGCAAGAAAAGCAAGATCGGTGCCTGGGATTTCTCATCAAGCTTCCTGAAGTTAAGGATGTTGTAAGATTCGTGGGGTACGCGTACAAACAAACCAAAGCTTCATGCGTAAGTCTCTATCTATCCTCAACCGCATCTCTCTCATTCCTTCACAAGGCCAGTACCTTACGCTTAGCTTGGTGAATACCAAACCGTGCACCATGCGTGTTGAAACTCACGAAGTACTATGTTAATATGGCATCCATTTAAGAGACCTAAAACGGTAATGAAGCCAATATACCATACTTGTGCGAAGCATGGTGATGCACGGGTTGCAAATAATCCCTCTCGAAATTCATTCAGTACACCTCGTAACGCTCTCCAGCATCAAGGCCTAGTAATGATGCTTGCCACTCAACTACCCTCCACAATGCATTCATCCCGTTCGTGTTGTGCATACTTCACCTAAACTCAGATTCGCAACACCACATACCAAAACGTCAATAGAAATTCGAATGCAACAACAGCATACACAACAAAAGGAAAGGAACCCGACATGGACATGGTTTGAGGATGTGAAAGTGTTACACGCAAATGGTATAACGCAGGCAAAATGCTATTTTTATGAATAAATGGAAGTGTGGAACTAGTGAAACAAAGTGGGAGCGGTGCTGGTGAAGAAAAGCTCTCCGGTTGTGTGTTGTGTGCTTGCTATCTATCTATCTGGGGGGGTCGTTCCGTCCGTCCATGGCCGTGCGTAAAAAAAAGGGTTGGGCAGAGCTGCCAAAAACTACACTAACTCAGAAAGACTTGTCTTCCGGGTCGGGACAAACAGAAGTCCGTTTCTACAGCCCGTTGCAGATGTTGCTCAATACTACAAGGAGGATGGTTGAGGTCTAACAAGAAAGGATACGTTCTTCGCATCTCGGGCTTCGCATCGTGCGGGGTAGTAGTAGTCGCCGCTGGGGCTGCCTCAGAGTTGAGAATCACGGAAGACGACGAGTCGCAGTCGCTATGGCAGGCTCGAGTCTCGGGAGGAGTCGTGACGACGGCCGGCATAGCGCCAGTACTCAACCAGTCTCGCCCCACAGGCGTCACTTTCTTAGCGATTCTCTGGCGCTTGCTGTCAGACTCGTCGAACAAGACGTGGATCGGAGTCGTGGACGCCGTGGGGCGTTTACTAGACCACGCGTATGGCATATCGGCTTCCTCAATACAGGAACGAGCCGCGCTCATGCTCTTGTATTGGGTGTGCGTGTCGTCAGGATCCGGGGTGGTGACGGAGATGTTGAGGTCCAGGCCACTGCGCCAGGAAGAAGACTCCGATGCCCCACCGCCGTTGTTGCTGGATCGGTAGATGCTGTGGCTTTTGGAGGGCTGGTGGTGATGAAGAAACGCTTGGTGGTGATGCTTCATCGGACTGCTGGAGAGAGACTCCACGGTGGAACTTTGACTGGTAATGCTCTGATCGTCTGCGCCGTGGGGGGGTGTCGCGAAGTTCGTCTTGGCTTTCGTGCCACGAAGTGCTCGTGCGGCTGCAAGAAAGAGAAAATTCGGAAATGGTTAGCAATTCGGCATTCGGGTATGCAGTAATCACGAGTGAGAGAGAGAGAGAGACGGGGAGGGGTTTCAATCAAGGCATTTCATTCGGGGGTGATCTTGGGTTTGGAGTTGGGGTTGCTTACCACTATCGTACGCACGGGCAGCTTCTTCCGCAGTGTCGAAGGTCCCTAACCAAACGCGCGTCTTCTTCCACGGATCGCGAATCTCAGCCGCGAAACGACCCCACGGACGCTTCCTCACGCCGCGGAAGTGCGCACCTTGCTCGGCTTGGTGAGGCTTCGCGCTTCCGACCACTCTATCTGCACCATCTCTCTGCGCCATCGTTTCCCTCTCTCACTTAACAAAAAACACGCTCCAGGAACACCACCAACACGAACTCGCCTTGTTCCAGAGTGTCTCAATCTCGATGCCGTCCGCAACAAAAACTTCCTCCAATTATTATCCCCTCCCCAAACAAACTCACCGTCATTCCCCGAGTATATCACTCCTTTACACTCAACTCAATCTGCAAACCCACAAGAAAAGCCCAACCCACCAACCGGGTTCAAACTCGCCGCTAATCACACTCTCTCCGCTTCCCTACACGCCCCGTCTAATCTCAATCGCTCTACCACCACTTCGCCACCGCTGCTGCTGCCCACCATTCCCACACTCCAAAAGCTATATATCCAAAACCGCAGGCACTGACTGGATCTCCAATTCCAAACCAATTGTCACGCCACCACCAAAACTCGAGGATCCGATTGAGCCTCCTCCCAATTAGATGAGCACTCACACCACACGAGTGGCAACAAAAAAAGAGCCAAGTATCTTATGTACGTGAGCCGCTGCTGCAAGAGAGAGAAGAAAGAGAGAGAGAGCGTGGGCGGTGGAAGAGTGTGCGCAGAGAATGAGCCTGCGCTCGAGCTTAACAAGGGAGCGAGCGAGCGAGTATGGGACCCCATGGAGGCTCCCCAGGGAAGCGCGGAGGGAGAACCTGGATGGTGGAGCCGGCCGCTGCTGCCGAGAACCCGGCCCGGCGGCAACATCGCGGGTCCCACGCGAAATCCCGGGCCGGGCCGCGCACTCGATGTACGATGCCTGGACAGGACTGGACTGGACTGGACTGGCCGGGGGGCGGGTCCCATCCGTAGACTCCAACCCGACTTCAGTTCCTACCGATGGTGCCGTTTTTTTACTCACTTCTCACCGAATGGGGGTAAATTAAGTAGGGGTAAATCCAACAGAGGTAAATCAAATGGGGTAAATCAAATGGGGTCCTCCTCTGGCTCATCCAGTTTGCGCGTTCCCAAGAAGGGGACGAGACGCGAGACCGACGAAGGTGCCCTCCGACCAACCCGACCACGAGCAGACCATCACCAGGCAGGCGCGCCTGCAGCTGCTACCTACCGGGTGGCTGTGGCTGCTGCAGGCTACAGACAGGGCGGCAGGGGGGCAGGTAGGTAGGTAGGTGGGTGGATAGCTGCGCTCGGTTGGGTTAGGTTGGGTGGCGTGGTGGGGCCCGGAGACCCGATGGCGGCTCGCTTCCTTTCCGGCCGGCCCATTCCCTCGCTTGCTGGCTTGCCTGACTCCCACTTTCTCGCGGCCTTCCCTTTTCCCACTCACCGTCAAATGTTGGCTTTTGGCTGCGCTTTGTGCCCGCGCCTCCGTTGGGCAATAGTTTTGCTGCTACTGCGGTTGTTGTTGTTGTTGCTGTTGTTGAAGGAGTCTTTTTTTTTTTTTTCTTTCTTTTATTTTGACTCCTTTTTTTTAGGAATGCTAAAGAAGGGAATTCATTGCATGCGTAAAAGAGAATCTCACTGCATGCTGAATTTGACACGCTTGAATTTCACATCTTCGGTATATTTTTTTTTAATTTTTTTACTTTGGGGAGGAAGGAAAAGGTAGAATTTGTGTCTGTATTTGAAGGCGTATTTGAAGGTGAGGGAGCATAATAATATTGTTTACATGTGCTTTCTCTCTCTCTTCTTTGGTATACCAAAGAATAATTTGTTGTAGGAGACTTAGAAGCGGTGGCTTTTGGCTATGCTTTGTGCCTGCACCTTCGTTGGGCAATAGTTTTGCTATTGTGGTAGCTATTGTAGGAGGAGTCTCCTTTTCTTTTCTTTTTTATCTCCTCTTTTTCGGAATGCTAGGGAAGGGAAATCCTTGCACGTGTAAAAGAGTATCTCACTGCATGCTGAAATTGACACGCTCAAATTTCACATCTATGTTACATTTTATTTTATTTACTTTGGGGAGGAGGAAAAAGGTGGAATTCAAGTCTATATTTGAAGGTGTATTTGAAGGTGAGGGAGCATAATAATAGTGTGTACATGTGCTTTCTCTCTCTTCTTCTGTATACCAAGAATAATTTGTTGTAGGAGAGTTAGAGGCATTGGCTTTCGGTTGTACTTTGTGCTCGTACCTTTGTATGTTGTTGTAGTCTTCTTTTTTCTCCTTTCTTCTAAAATGCTCATGAAGGGAATTCATTGCATGCATAGGAGCATCTACATATTGAAATTGACATGCTCCAATTTCAAATCTTCAAAATTTTTTTATTTTGAGGAGGAAAAATTGGTATTCATGTCTATATTTGAAGGTAAGGGAGCATAATGAAAGTGTTTACATGTACTCTCCCTTCCTCAGGATACCAAGAATAATTTGTTGTAGGGTAATTAGAAGCATTGACTTTTGGCTACACTTTGTGCCTGCACCTTCATTGGGTAATAGTTTGTTGTTATTGTTGATGCTATAATCTTCTCCTTTCTTCTTTCTTTTTCGTAATACTAATGAAGGGAATTCATTGCATGTATTAGAGCATTTGCATGCTCAAATTTCACATTTTTAATATAGTTTTTTTACTTTGGGGAGGAAAAGGTGGAATTATCCCATGCATTGACCATGTTTTCAACCCTATGGAAAGCATTGAAATTTATTATTCACCAAGGATGATGAATTTGAAAAAATTCTAATTCTTATTTGGATTTGAGAACTCAAAATTATATAAAGAATGTCACACTAATAGAAACCATGCTTGAGATAACCAATGGAATTCACCAACACATAATTGGAATCAAGTACATCAATGATCTCAATAGTTATTTAATGCATGTTTTCCGCCGATGTCAAAAGATACAAATTGACTAACTTCAAAATGAGGTCAAATTCTTACATTTCTCTCAAATTGGGCCAATGAAGTTGAAGAGCCTTCCAACTTCACTCAAATTCTCCTTTACCATATTTGAAGAACCTTTCAACTTGACTCCTAATCTCTTGAACTCATTTCTTGATTTAAACTCTTGTTTGGATGTAATATAAACAAAGACTTTGATAATTAATGTAGCGGTGGTTTGTACATAGAAGTTGTAAATTATAAATTGCATTTGAACAATTAGCTTGACAATTGGTCTCTCCAGTACGACATAAATATAATCTAGGAATTTAAAATTTTTATAATAATTAATTACATCCTAAAAATTGATATTTTTAGAGTAGATTTTTTATAATAGATTTTTGTGGTAATGAATAATTTCTTTAAGATAAAATTGAAGATTGTGATTGGAGGTCACTTCTTGAACTATGAAAGACTTGTTTTTTTACTTGGCATACTTCCAATATATTTTTTATAGAACATCAATAGGAATTATTTTTAGAAATTTTTACCGTTCAAGCATTTTTAAAACAACATATAAACCAAAGAAATTTAGTGTGGATGGAAAATGCATCTTTATAAACATCTAGAAAATTGATTCTAGAGTTGAGGAGCTAAAATTCCCATTCTACTACATCAAATAAGATATTCCTCTCACTTTTGGCCTTTATGTCTTTGAATTTTGGTGGTGTACATCTTCTTAGCGAAAGAAATTATCTTTACTTAGAAAAAAATTATAAATAATAATTTGACCAATCACATGTAGAATGGTAAATAAAACATCTACAACTTAGATTTAAACAACAATTGCTTGACATAATAGAATTAAGTGATAACAAATGGTACAAATGAAAACAAGTGATACAAGTGAAAACTTCAAATTAAGACATAAGTCTAGACAAGCGAAACTAAGAAAAAAAAATTCAAAGCAAGATATGACAAAAATGAAAACAAGTGAGACAAATATAAATGAGTAATACAAATGAAAAACATGTAAAAACTTGAAATGAAGAGATGAGCCTAGACAAGAGACACCAAAGTTAACTTGAAAAGTAAAGATTAATTAAAACAAGTGATACTAGTGAAAACCTCAAATTTAGAGATGAATTTGAACAACATTTGACACAAGATCAAAACTTTATTTTGTTGCAAAATAAAATCAACTATCAAGCTGGCACATCCACTGTATGTGAACCTTGATTTGTTGTTATTAAAAAATGAAAAATAGTATCACATTATGTTTTCAGAAAAGGAAAATGTTTGAAATGCTAGGTGACATTTAAGTCATTCTAAGAGCCCAAATGATGAGGGAACATCCATTGTTCATCAATTTTGGCTAGGATTCTAACCTAAGAATGTAGAGAACTACTAATGGTTTCTTCCATGCTACCTTTTGTGAATCTATAAGTGAATCTTATAGCAATAGTTGGAGATTTTGTAACAGACAAAACTTAGGTTTTATTTAAAAGGATTGTTATCACTTTTCACTTTTTCTAGCATTAAGTTAGTTTCTCCTAGTCCAAAGAAACATATGAATAAGTGAAAAGGATTATGCTTACAAACTTATTTGGATGTTTTAGATGTAGTTATGTTTGAAGAAAATTTAAATTAGTTAAAAAAAAATTTTGATAACACTTTTGTAAGTTAGCCTAATAGACCATATTCTCAACCATTTCAATTATCAAGGTAGCAATGGCAAGGATAATTTTGATTGAAAATTTTGTTAATTGATGTAAGAGCACTACCTTTTTGTTTTGTGGACTTGCACTCTCTTAAGTGACACCTCGCTTAACTTACTCCTTTTCAATCTCACTAGCTTGCTTGTAAGAGCTACTCTAATTTGTATTTCATAGTATTAAATATTTGATCAACAAAATCATCTTAAAAAAATCAATTTTAATCAATAACCCCAATTTAACTAATTATGGACTTATTCATGAATTATGGACATTCTTTGTAATTGAAAATGTATTGGTTGACAGCCAATACTTGTCTATATTTTATTTTTTAAAAATTTCCTTTTATTTGAAATGATGATTTTAATGCATTTTAACTCAAAAAAATTCATTTGATATATAGATCATATTTTCATCATTCATCTATAGGTGCGATGTTAATTTTGGACTATGGATTGTCCATAATTAGTTAAATTGGGGTGAAATTTAATTAATCTCAAAGGACATTTGTAAATGACTCTTTAATGTGACTTCTTAAATCAAATAATTTGAAAACAAACCAAATCTTTTTAAATTGTATTTAACATTCAAGAAATTTTTGAAACAATTACTTTGACAAATTCTTAACCCCTAAGCACTCTGACATCCATTTTTAAAATGATGAATGGATTGAAACTAAAGTTTCATCCTCCTAATTGCTTGGATGAAAGTTATTATAATTTGCGGGGATACTTTATCAAGTTGTTATTTTATCCATGGATTGGATTTGGTAATACTAGAGTACATATTTTTCTAAAATCACCAATGTGCAACTATATCAAGTCATTGATTTAGCCAAAACTGTACTAACTTTAGTTCAAAACTAGATTTGCCGAAATGAGGTCCTAGATTTTTTTAAATTCAAAAAAACACTATGTCAAGAGAACCTCGTTTCAAATCCATTCCAAAAAATATTACTCCAAAAATGATAATGTTTTACTTGTAATCAAATTCAAAAGGAATTTTGAAATTTTCCTTTCAAATTTTATAAAAGAATATTGGTGATAACAATGGTGAATCTAACCATACGGATGGAACCTAAAACTCTTAATGTACAACTTTTCTTTGTATATCAATTCCAAAATATACTTCCAAATAGCACTTTATAATGATTTTTCTCAAATCGTCAATTCTAGAGATGAATCTAGACATTTAGAGATCAATATGCCAATGAATAATTTAGATTTTTTATTTTCCTATTTGTCTTTTGATCATCTACAAAAAGATCAAATTTCCAATCAATTAGGTAAATGCTATATATTTTGTGAATAAACAAATTAACCTAATTTTTACAAGTGCTTGTTAATGCACGATTAAATGCAACTTTAATTGCACTAACATGCTAAAGCATTTATTGAACTTTGCAATCAACTACTTCACTCTTTTAAAAAAATCCTCAAAGAACGTGGTTGATTTTGCTTGACATTGATCCTTCGACATTGCTTAGAACCAAATCTAATACTTAGAAGGGACTTCATTAGGTGAATAGGATTTGGCTATATTTCAATAATATTTGACTTGCCTCACACTTCTTAGCCATCATGAATGGCTCTTCTAGAGTGTGGCAATTGTCATGGACCTCCTAGTGCCTTATAATTTTGTCTACCATTGACTCCAATATTTTCTATATTCACCGCTCTAGTTGTTGTTTGGTTTACTTATTTGCAAGAGATTTCTATTTGTTGCTAAAATATTAAATGAAGTTTTTTTTTTGGTGTTTGCAAAACACCTTCACAAATAAACAAATTTTTGTACTTCATCCTAAAATCTCCTCACCTCATTGGGTTTGAATGAAGTCTAAGGTAGAACCAACCCAATGCTGTTAATCACCCTAATTTTGACATCTATTAAAACCTTCCATTTGCTTCAATCACACACCCATTACCACGTTCTTAGCCAACCTTTTAGCATGATGACAATGCACTAGGGAAGGGGACATGTGAACGTGTGGTTTGGGATGAATCTACCCACACTATACTAATTTAGTTTCCAACAAACTTCAAGAAATCACAGTAAATTCATTGAATGTTGGAATGTCTTTATTCTATTTACAAATGACTTCTATCAAAAATTCCCCAATCTTTGAAAAATATGTGAGTGGACAAATAGCTTCTTCAAGGTACTTCGATAGCAAATTTGCCTGGTGATAGGCATGTTTACCTTATCCATACATTAATCCATAAAGGATGCCACAAACATTTAGTGTCCAATGAATGACAAGGCATTCTCCTGTGTAGGACAAAAATTTGACTATTCATCCTTGAAATTAGTGGTGGGAAGTGGAAAGTCTTCTACATTACTTTGACTTCAAATGAATTATTTTGATTTTTTTAATACCAATAATTCCCACAGTTTCAGAATTAGCTCTTTTGTTTCTTTTGTTTGTTACAATGAAATCTCCGGAACTATTCATCCCATGGTTTCATACTTGGTACTATCACAAAACCCTTTGTGAGGAGGGGTACACGACTTTGTTTTGTGATGCTTGAACATATGGTGTGAAAATTATGGATTTTTGAGTTATTTTTTAATTTATAAATTAGAATATTTCTTTTACTTTTATTTTGATTGTGGCAATGGACACATAGCATAATAGTATCAATGGAAACACAATGTAAATTTGGGGATGTTCATCGTCACCAAAAACAAGAGTCCAAAGACAACCCACTTCCACACAAGATTGAAACACCCCACCAAATCAGCTATTCAATTCCAACCTTATTTTTTTTTCAATCATCAAAACAAAACAAAAGTTTAAACATCCTCAACAATTAATTAATTAATCTTACTCCTTGAAGCAATTGCCATCATCCACCACACCTCTGCAGCACAGTCCCCCAAATAGCTAGTTCACAACAAATTAAACACGTCTCCTAATGCAACAATAAGTGGGTTTTTTTTTAATGAGTCCTCGAAGCATGCTTATTTTAACAATTCATGGAGGTGTGGCAAACCATTAAAATTTCCTCCACCAAGGTGCAATCATTTCCAATGTGGACTACCAAGTTATTAAACTATTAAGTACGCTTACGACCAAGATGCAACAGAGGGAAGTGATGATGTTGCTTCCTTTCCCATGGAACCCATGATTCTCGATGAGCAGACAAGCAAAGCAAAGTGTATTATTATTATTATTATTATTATTATCGTAAAGGGCTCAATCTCGGGGGACTACCTATATTGGGGGACTACCTATTTCTCTCGGAGGACTATCTATTTATCTCGGGGTCCATGGAATGGTACTACTACCCGGGGACCCCGGGAGGACGCAGATGGCGAGGCAGGCGCAGGGGTAAGGTAATGATAACCTTTGGCTTTGGAGTTTTGAAAGCAGCCTATGTGGTTGACTGCATGATCAAGCCCAAGCCCAAGCCCCCATTCATTCATTCATTCATTCATTAATGCCACAGGAGTTGTCAAAGCGAGTGCCAGGAGGGTTCAGTTGGGGATGTCAGCCCTGCAAGGCAAGGCACCACGCGCACACGAGATTACATTAACTTACCACATAACTTAATATTCACTGAAATCAATCACACCCTGGCCACCCCCCCACGGGCAGTGCTCAAGTATGTTATGTTATGGGGAAATTCACCTAAATTGGGCCATGATGTCCATCGCAAACAGTTTCACGTACAACATTGAAGTAACACACACACACACAATAACAGAAAACAAAAAAACAAAAAACAAAAAACAAAAACTTAAATATCCACTTCAAAAACCCCCCAAAAATAACACTTAAGAAAATACTCAATGATACTTTGAAACACACTTAATAATACTTTAAAAAATCACTTAATAATGCTAAGAAAATCATTTATATAATAACACTAAAAAAGTATTTTGAAATTTTCTTGAAATTTAAAGCCATATTTTTGTTTTATTTCAAATATACTGTACAGAAACATAATTCATCCATACCTAACATGAGTTACTTCTGGTTCAGGAGATGTCTGCAAGCCCCATGTTTTCTCATTCACCCACCACTTTGACATAAGTTAGGGGTCAGGGTTTATTTGATTTTTATTTCATTTCATTTATTTGGGGTGGGGGTGGGCGTTGACAAATTCAGTTTTTCATTTTTCATTTTTTAGTTTCATTTTCAAGGATTTCAGGATTTTTTTAATTTTATTTGAGGCTTAGCTGGAGTGATGGCATTATTTATAGACATGGGAATGGATGAAACATGGATGAATTAGGGGTGTGTGGGGGTGGTGTGTGTGTGTGTGAAAGTTTGTTGATATTCATAATCAAGAGGAAGATCTTCTTGATATTTTGTACCATAGTTTTACTAAGAAATATGAAATCTATTGTCAAATATTATCTTCAAACTTTTCGAATTAGATCAAACAATCATACAATAAAACTCTAGCTACTTAGGCACATTGGAGATGAAAAAGTTGTGAGTGTTTGTTCCTTCATCATTTTTGTTTTGTGTCCAAACAAACTTTAAACATCTAATATACTAAAAGATTTTGAATGTTAAAGATTACAAAACTTCAATTTTTTGCTTATATATATTTGAAACTCTCAATGTTACAATAGTTTTCAAAATGATGTTTGTACAATATCCAATTAGCACCTATTATTTTCATAAGCAAAATATTTTGTATGTTTCATTTATGATATATTAGAAATGTAATTCCAATTAAATTGTAGATGAAACCAATGAACAAGAATAGTTTGAAATTCCAAGTTGTTTATCTAATTGACTTGGACAACGAGAGCAACATGATTACTATATACAAGTGTGTGAGTAGATTGTATACTATAGATGTTGATAAAGGGAAATCAACTCTTGCTTGAAATGATCATTTTTTACAAACTTAGTCTAAATGACAACATGATTCTTTATCCAATTTTTCTCATAAGAAAACTTAAATATATAGTTTAGAACTTATTGGATACAATTATGGCATATTTTCCTTCTTCCCAAATTACTAAAGTTGTTGTACAATCCATCACAAAAAACTACCAAATTAGACAAGGGCAATGACCAAACTAAAACAAATATTAAACCCTGGCTTCAAATGGTGACTTCTTGGATATTTTCATTTTCATTGTTTTTAACTTATATATGTATATTAAAATGAATTAAAATGAATTGAAAAAATAATGATAATGAATAAAGTTGAGATGTGACAATAGTAGAGATTCAAGATATCAAATTGTAAAGGAGATTATATTTGACAATAACAATAAGATTATATTTGGCCCTTAATATGTCAAATTTTCCAATTGGATCTCATCTTCTATAGTGTTTCATGTAGAAATTGTACTTTGTTATTTAACCCCGAAGTACTCTGATGTCCATTTTTTGAACAATGAACAAATTGAAACTAAAGTTTTCATCCTCCTTATTGCTTGGATGAAAGTTATCCTAATTCGTGGAGAGACCTATCAAGTTGTTGTCCTATCTAATGGTTGGATTTGACTCACAAGATTGGTCTTTTAAAGATAAAAGTTGTATGGCTCTTACATGTGAACACACTAATTTGAAAAAAACACTACATTTCAACAATTTTAAACATTTTCTACAATGAGCAAGGAAAAATTTGAATTTTTCAAATGGAGGTAAAATTTTCCATTTGTTTTTTAAACAAGCAATTCTTTTTATTTCATTGCCCAAACTAAGCTGAAAGTAATTGTCATCGGAAATGAAGTAAATATGAATTGTTCTTTCTTGCAAATGCCAAATTACTACGTCTAAACTTCATTTGAGAGCTCCAACAATCAACAAAACCGTAACATCAAATATTCATATAAACAATCAAAATTAAATGAATTATTTTTATTTGTTTGAAAGCAAGGGCAATTACTTTAGGGTTCAAGTGACAACCATCTTTACAATTGATGGTTTCCATCTTTACTCTAATTCAAATATTTGATTTAAAAGGTTGCAGTTCCCTAAATCATTTCAATAGGACATAAATTTCAATTTGAGATAGACTGGTAAGATTAAATATCGTGTAGAATTCGATGAATAGTTTCCTTGTGGTGATGTGATCTCTTAGCTTTTGTACTAGAAATTACAATAAGATAATCTACTCTTCAAACGACCTTTTAAGAGCTGATTGCATTTGGGGGAAAGCTTAACCCCTAAATGTTCCGACATCCATTTTTTGGACGATGAACAAATTGAATCTCAAGTTTCATCTTCCTAACTACTTGGATGAAAGTTATTCTAATTTGTAGACATATGTTATCAAGTTTTTGTCTTATCTAAGGGTTGGATTTGGTATTACTCGAGTACATATTTTTCTAAAATTATCAATGTGCAAGTATGTCAAGTGGTCAAATTGGATTTGCCAAAATGAGGTCATAGATAGGAAGAACACAAAAATTTCAAAAAATCACCATGTGGAGAGAACCTCAATTCAAATCCATTCCAACAAATTTTACTCAAAAAATGATAATATTTTTCTTGTAATCGAATTTTGAAGGAATTTTGAAATTTCTCTTTCAAAATTTATAGTAAAAAATTGGTGATAGTATTGGTGAATCTAACCGCATAGATGGAATCTAAAAATCAAAATCTACAACTTTTATTTGTATACCAATTTCAAAATATACTTCCAAATAGCACTTTGTAATAATTTTTCTCAAATCATCAATTTTGGAGATGAATCTGGATGTTTAAGGGTTAACTACTTGAAACAATTTTCAGTAAAATTTTGTAGGAAGAAAAATGGAATTGGCATCTAACCCAAGTTGTTTCATATTTTTTGGACCTTCATGGAATTAGTTACGAATTTTTGAGGTTGAAACGCAATAGTCACTAAAAGCAAACACCTCCTAAAATGTACATTGTTGGTATATTGAAGAAAGCACATTTCTTAGGCTTTGTGCTAGTGGTCGCTTTTGGAGTAGGGTAACTTTTAGAGCATCCCAATTTACTTTCATTTTGTTCTTTCTATTATAATCACACTTTATGAAGCAATCAAGGTTTGATAACTATAGACATAATTTTTTCCATTTGTGTCTAGTTTGGCAAAAATAACAATCTATACAATAGGAAGAACATTGCTTTATGGACTAACATTGCTAGATTTAACTACAAAAAAATTGGTCTTACTACAAACTCAGAAGAAATGTATGGAAGAAAATGTGATTATACATCCAAATTAAATAGTGAAATTGATGAGAATATATTTTAGATTGAATTTTTTTAAAATTTGGCTACCAAAACTTAAATATTACACTAATTATTTGAGAATTGGTAGTCTCAACTATGTTTTTGGAGCTATTCCATCAAAAAATGAAAAAAGAATGTGTGCAAGATGTAAACATCAACTAAAGAATCAAGAAACAAAAATAAAGATAAGTGTACCCAAAACCAACAAACTAAGAAACTAATACCATATATGAGAAACTTAGATTTAGATGTATCAAATACACAACAATAAACCAAAATTTAGAATGTATTTTGGATTCACATACATTAATGGGTGCTAGAAATGAACATTGTAGTGGGATTTTGAAAATTCAAGTTTTTTGGTTCTTGAAGAAAGAAACTATACCAATTGGAGAATGAGTGATAGGCAATGGATGTGCAAAAAATAAGGACAATCCATTGTTGGTATTGCAAGAATTTTGAGTTTCTTAACAATGTATACAACATTGTTGACTTTGACTTATGAAAAATGCTAAGATACAAGCTTGAAACCCTAGCAAACTCATAAAAGTTTCACTTGAAGAACCTTTGGATTTGGTATACATTGCTTACATGATCCAAAAAGACTAATCAATACTAAAAATTACACCTTCAATATTTGAAAATACATACTTAATACAAGAACACTTGATATGGGTGTATATAGAATCTTCTACTAAAAATTGACACAAATTCTATTCTATTTCTTTTGTGACTAATCAACACTTACATAAGGGTAGTTAAAGCTAATGTCTATAGTAGAGGATGGAAAAAAGACTTAGAAAGGCATATTGTTGACCATTATACTTGAAAGTTCTAAAAAACATTGCTACACACAATATCATATGCAGTATTTCCTTGTAATGACGTGCTTTGCATAAAGCGCCTATCCAATTGTATCATCTTTGTGTTCACTTTTCCCCCCAAGTACCACCAATGTTGTTCAAGACACAGAAGGGATGCAACTTTGCCATCATTTTTGAGTATTTCCATGTATTCTATGGAGATTGCCAGACATACCCTCATAAACACACACACACACACACAAGTGTTGCATGCAATTGCATTTTCCAAATTTGATTATTCCAATTCATTCTCTATCAAATAAATCAATGACCTCCATTTCCTTAATTCACTTCCAATTCCTCTCAAATTATGTATTAGTTCTATTTTTCTCACTTTGGAAACCAGTTTGAAGTTCCTTGGGGACTTAGGGCTACCTTCCATGTGAAGTTAGTTTACCTATGATTGATGGGATGGGAATTTGTTTTTTTTGGAGTTCCAATCCCACCATTTATCATTGAATGGTTGGGGCAATGGCCCACGACTCCATATAGAAGCCAACCCTCAGAGGGTTAGTTCTCTCTATTCATTTTGGGTTCTTTGATTGTTTTGAGTTTAAAACAAGGTGTTCTAAAAGCAGACCTACTCTAAAAACAACCACTAACATGAAGGTGCATTTTGCTTTCTTCCATGTACCAAAAATGTACATTTCATGAAGAGATTGCTTTCAGTGATCCTTGTATTCCAACTTCAAAAATTCATAACTAATTCCTCTAAGGTCCAAAAAACATGAAACGACTTGGGTTAGATGCCAATTCCATTTTTCTTCCTACAAAAATTTAATGATTTTTTTTTTTAAGGAATTTAGCTTCCCCCAAATGCAATCATCTCTTAAAAGGTCACTTTTACGAGCAGACTAGCATACATGAACACTTTGTCTTCGGAAACCCAAAGTTGCACATCAATTTGTCAATAAGTTTGTTGGAACATGAGTAAGTCTTGCGTCTGAAACTGAAGGATGGGACTGCTTGTGGCCTGCAGAGGTCATGTAGAGACATTCACTGTAAGTTTTCAAGTTCTGTTGACCAGGGTGCTCATGTTGAACATTTTCATTATCAAAGATGAAGTTGATGCTAATTTTTAATTTTTAAGAGTCACTCCACCAATCTCAAAATAAAAGTGCTGAAATATTAAATAGTCATGGTCACCATCATTGGAAATGCATTCAAAAATCAAATAGAATAGAACTAAATAAGAAACCATGAATTTGAAGATGGAAGTATAACTCCCTTGAATGTATGCAATTTTAAAATTTTAGTGTCTCTAAAAGTTGTTTATAGTTTGTTGAAATCAAGCGACCCTAGCATAGGAATATCACCTCAAAGTTGATGCAAACTAAAGGATTGAGTGTAGTCACATGCATCGATAATCAATATACAAGAGTGAAAGTATGGTGAAATAAATATGTTTTGAATATTCTTCCTTGCAATCAAGTGATTGATGTTCGGTAAATTAGCAAACCAATTCTGTGAAGGAGACACATTGGTATTGTAAATATATTATAAAGAAATTAAAAACTACTCCGTATATGTTTTCTTCACTCCTTGTATCAATGGTTGATGTTGGGAAGAGCTTGTCCAATTTTGTAACACCACCTAGTAGGCCTTTTGAAGGTCAACATGTGAAAAAAATGTTTAAATAAGCACAAGGAAGACTCCTATTATTAAATGAAAATATTGTTTGGTAATTGAAAGACTAAGTTACATACTCTTTTAGCATAAATTTTGTATACATTGTTGAGATAGCCATAAAGGATCTGGTGTGGTTTATAGGTTTAGGCAAAATCCATTGCAGAATATCTCATATTCAAATAGTGTATTATGTAGGCAATATCATAGATTGGTTACTTTTTGTTACATGGATGAAATTAGGCGTACTTACGTTATCAAAATCATCTCTATCTTGTTACAACAAGATTCTCACTATAAACTTTAAGTAATCCTCGTTTAGTGAGTCTTGATGTGTAAATCCATCCAACAGATTTTGGTATAGATTCAATTTGCATTGGTGGTGGTGCATCTACAACAAAAATTCACTAACTTCAAGCCAATAGAAGAAAGGTGGAAGAACTCTAGAACTAGACCCAATAGACTCTTTGTGCATGATGATCCTCAAGCTAGTGAAGAATTTGGATATTAACACCTAACACTAGTGAGTTTTTAGATTATTGACACAATCCAACTCAATCACCAATCTCCACTAATAAGCTTTTTCATCTATAATTTTCTTAAATAAATTTTATATTAGTTGGTTAAGACATTAATATTGCAAATTTCTAATATTAGTACTAAACCTTTTCAGCATACACAAAAGTTTATGTACTTTATGAATGCTAAATTGAGGTGAGAAATTTGTTCATTTACAAGGCACCATAGTTTGTGGATCTACCCAAAAAATTTGCATTTAAAAAATAACATTATAGTTATGCAAGTAAACAAAATTCAAAGTAATATACATAGATGATTTGTATTTAAAGACTTCCTACTCTTCATAATGCAATAAAGTTTCAAAATCCCTCCACCATGACATACTAGACTATGTCAACATCCACTTCTAACAATACTATATGCCTTCATGTACACAAATTGCATATAGAAATGTAGAGAAATCTAGGTTTGCAACTTATTCCTCAAATTTGTTCAAAATGGATACTACAAGTAGATTAGGGGTTATTGCAATAGTTTTTGGGGCATGTGCTAGAGATCAATTTGAATTAGATTTAATGATGACCACTTGATGTGTGATTTTTGGTTGTAGTTAAATGAATAAAGCATGTGTCAAGCCCTTGCCAAGTTGTAGAATGACAATGACCAAACCTATTGTCTCAAGTTAGATTGGGCTTGGTTTTGATTAGCTTTTAGATGTGTTTGTTGTGGGATGCATGGCTTATGTGAGCACACTCTTCTCTACATTTTGGAAAATGATGAATCTAGTGATTATGCAACAAAAATTGGGGGTGGGGACTATATAGTGATTGTATTTGCATTTTTATAGTATCTACAACAATATAAACTTATGGTCATCAAAAATTGCATAGAATTTTTTTTAACGTTAAATATGAAAAATTATTGTGTTCCTAATTTTATAGTTGCATCAAATGATCAATATAGTATACAACTTACACAAAACTCTCATTAAGTAACTTTTCATAGATAAATTTTAGCCATATGCCCACTTAGGGCTAAAAGTAAGCCTCACTATTGTGGTCATTAAATTATTATAGATACTCTAGAATTAGTTTTATTATGGTTGTATAAGAAGCATAACTAAGTGTATTTCTTTTGTTTACTACCTAAAGTCCCAAGGTCAGTTTTTGATCAAAAAACATTAAAAGCTGTCATTTTCAATGCAAACAAAAAGAAATTAAATATGCGTTTCTTTTGCATAACCAAATGTTGGATCTTGCACAAAACTAGCATAAAAATGTTTGGGAAAATTTCAAAAGCTTTGATTGTATTGATCACAAGATACAAGCATTTCAAGTGAATAAAATTAATTTTTTTTTGCTCCTAGCCTAATTAGATTGTAAGACTTTGAATCCTCTTAACTTAAAATTTTTGTACTACAAATTGGGAATAAATTTTTTTTTATGTTGAAGGATTGAATTGAGAGTTTGGGAATTTAAAAACAAACAAACCATGTGATCTTCATTCTTAAAATGATTATTAAGTTGAAACAAGCACGAGATAGTAGGAAAGATTAAATTGTTGATAGCTTGGGCAGAATTGAAACACTCAAATTCCAACAATGAGATTTTTCTAGAAAGAAAAATAAACCATGTGCAACTTTGTTTTTGAAAAAACATGAAAATTGAGTTAAAAAAATGCATCCATTATATGATTTTCTTAAGAATTTACTAAAATTTCCCACTAAACATGAAGCTTCATAACTTTCATGTCACTTATCCAAATGGAATGAATCAAAAAATTTTAAATAGATAAAAAATATAATTAAGAATTAAGAATTAAAAATATATATTTCAGGTTTTTTCTTTATTTTTGTTGACTTGGCTTGCCTATTTGGGGCTTTTATAGTGGCATAACTTTTTCTCTCAAGCACCAATTGAAATAAAAAATATATTCCCCCAAAGCTAATTAGTTTTCTTATCTTGAAAAAAATATTCAAAATATCTTACCAAAAATTGAGATCATATATATTTGCCTGAACCTTCAAAAATTTCCTTGAGGGGGACTCTTAGGACTTTAAGGCTTAAATTAATTAATTTTCAGTCTTGGGATGGGATCATGGTAGAGACATTTTTTAGGTGTGAAACTGACAACTTACATGACTTAGTAGCCACAACAAGATCACGGTCTTTGGGGATGTAAAACCATCAAAGAATGTGATCATTTGAAGGCCTTGGCATTATCATCATTCAGGAAAATATAATGGCCATTTTAGGTCATTAAGATGGACATTATGAATGCACTTTTTGTTGGTTTTAAAATAATATAGTGACACTTATGGGCCCTAAGACAAATCACTTCAAAAAATTCATAAAAACTTCACACTTTCATAACAAATCTAGTTCCACTCTCTGCTTTTTCCACTCTTTGATACTTCAACTCTCTAAGGAATCAAATCAAAAACTGTGGGCACAACATAGTAACTTACTTCAAAAATAGGCTTATATTTTTGAAGTTTGGACTAAGACAACCGTATACCTAATTATGACCGCTTTCCAAAACAAACCCCTACATATTCTTGCCTAAATAGTATTCTTTCTTTTCATGAGAGCCATCAATCACATTATTTTGGTACAACTATGTTTAACACTTTGAAAATTCAAATTATATTCCTGCGTTGTTTAGTAATGCACACAAAGAAAATCTTGAATAATTTTTTGACTTCCAACAAAAAAACTGTGCTATTATTGAAATATGCTATTACTAATAGAAAAATTGGTCAATTGACTTATTTGAATGCATTTATTTTAAGTTGGGCACCCCAAAATGTGCTACTAACCCTAAACCACCATCTTCACTCTATGTACATCTCCCAGATCAATTATTTACCCATGTGGAAGAATCTATTTTAGAACCAAACTTAGTTCCTTTATAACTTTTGCATGAGATATCTAAATGTCACGTTCTTCCGTGCATTGGAACCTCCTTTCAAGTGCCAACAAGAAAATCAATGAAAATGTGTCTATTCTAATAACAATAACTAGGCACTAAAGCAAAAAGTGTCAATTTGGGGGATACCTACCCAAAGTTCAAGCAACACCTCTCAAGTGAGAACTTATTAGAAGCAAGTATTAGAAGTTAATCATAAAGTTCTCCCCTTTTTGCACCCAAGGTGTCAGAGGAAGGATTCATTAAGTATAGTGCAAAAGAAACACAACAACAAACTCCACTAAAATCCCAATTTGGGGCCATAGTGAACTGCCCCCCTTACTCGTCTTCCCAAAGTCCTTGACTTTTTTCCCAAAGGTGCATGTTGAAATAAAGTCCCCCTATTTGTGCTTGATTAATCTATTTTCTATACCCCACTCAACTAATTTGGGGCCTCTAATTGCAAATGTGAATTCAAAATTTCCAAATTTTATCATGCATGGCAAATAAAAAGGTCTTGTGTTTTTCCCAAGGGATAAAACATGCTACGATTTGAGGGGATCGACTCACCCTAGCCTAGTTTTGGTGCCTTTTTCATATTTTATTTTGGAAACAAATGAAATGGAATTTCTAGTTTTAGTGCTTCCAAGAGTTTCATCATGTGTTTTTCTCGAACTCCGACTCCTAAGTTAAGTTAGTCCCTCATTTCACACACTTTACGATTAACTCTCAATTGTGTTGTTGTCCACAACACTTGGCTCCATACACTATTCTTTGGTATTAGAGAGGATAGGAGCATCCCACTTGGCATCTGAAAAGACCCCCTAGTAGGCACTTTGTGTAAACTAAGGGAGGTAACCCATTTCCAACTACTTCAATGGTTACACATATTTGGAGGGTGAGTTTCTTGGGTGGGAAAATTTTCCAGTGTGCAAAAATAGTGTTAAGAAGATTTCCATAATTTTCTAGATTTTTATTTCTCAAAACATAATTACTATGAATTTTTGAGTAGAAGATTCCATTCCTCCCACTATGGTCATGTAGAACTTCATGTTTCCCACAAAGGTTGGTTGCAAAATCCACCGAGGATTGAGAGTGTTGTAAAACAATCACAATGTGCTACAACTGCACGGGGGAACTGTCTTATAATTAATCACTGCCATCTCTTCTTGCGCACAAAGAGAACAATCTATATTGCCAAAAGGGGGTGGTGATCAAGAATGGATTGCCTCCCATATGGTAGTCTGCTCTAATTTTGCCTTTGTTTTTCAAAGTGTCCCTAGCTAGGGTCTGAAATGGACATTAACAAGTTGTAAAATGGATTTGTATAATGCATTGAATGTTTTGTCAATGTTGTCAGAGCGGTGTAACATTCGTCAAATGTTCCTTTATACTTCGCTAGTGGATGGAATAAGAGCCAAGGTGGGTCCATTTCTGATATGTTTACCTATATTCAAAAACACTTTTCCCCCATAACTTTGAATGCTAATATTTTTCAATCTATACGGTCGAACTTGATAAAAATTTTACCACATGATCTCATAGAAGTATAGTACAAGATCCTACGGTTAGATTTTTTTAATTTTAATATTTTTCTTTCTTGAATGAACACAACAGAAATAACAATTTTGAGTGATTTTTGTCAAAAAATAGGCCTTGGCCTTGTAGAAGTTTAGTTAGTAAGAGGTTGCATTTTAGAACCTTGTCTTTTACTTTCTACATGCTACAATGCTTGTTTTTGGTGACTACGCATGTGTGGGTTTTGTAAGGCCTATGATCAAGAAGTAGATACCTATGGTAGAATTCTTTAGACATTCGTAAGTAATTCAAAAATGCTCCAAAAAATATGAAACTACTTGGGTTAGATTCCACATCAATTTTTCTTCAAGGGAAAAATAAAGAAAAATGAATTTGTGCATCAAAGAACCATCGAAAAGGCTGACCAGCCCTTAAATGGGCCATTAAAGGAGTTTGGGGGGGGGGGGGTCTAGAGGGTTGTGTGTTCCCCTGGGTTCCCTAACCCTGGGATCTGCCCCACAGGAGCTACCTGATGTGGCACAGTGACTGCCATGTCACTTTTTCTTTCTTTTTTGAATTTTTTTTTCAACTTTCTTTTACATTTTCAAAATTTATAAAAATAAAAAATCTGACAACGGCCATTCCTGGACTGCTGGGGGAACAACGCTGGGAACATGCCCGAAACAGCCCTTCAGACCCCCAAAACGCCTGTAATGGCTTTTAGAGCAGACTACCATAGTAAGGTAAAACAGCCCATTATGGACCAAATGGAGGGTTTGCCCTCTTGTCATTTCTGAAATTTTCTAGTTTTTTTTCCAGAGAAAGTCCAGTGACAGAAATGGCGAGAGCATTTGAAATTATATTTTTTTGACAAAGTGTGAATTTGTTATGAATTTTTGAAGTGTTCAGCCCATCACAACATGTAGACTACCCCAAAACCAACAAAAACTGATCCATAACACTCATCTCACTTACCTATTACAGTCACAATATTTTCTAACATAGAAGACCTGAAAAAGGCACTTCCTGCAATGAACTAACACCAAAAAACTGAAAGTTCCTATTACAGTCACTAAATTACTCCATTCCAGTTAGCTAAGACATTGAATGTGGCCCAAATCTCAAAAATTAAAAGAAAACTATAATGGGCTCATTCATAGAGTTCCATAATGGGCAAAAGTTCCGTAATGGGCTGTTTTACCTTATTCTCTGTGGCTTCCTGGTTGTTTGACATGTTATTTTTCTCCAGGGCTCTGCCCTCTGCTTTCTGCTGTTTGTTTTTGGTTTTCTTGGTATAAACTCCGAGTTTCCAAAAGAAATAAAAAAAAAATGTTGTTGTTGTCCGACTACTGTAGTGGCCTGAGAGGCATGCATTCAATTCAATGAATTCCAGAGAGTTTCTGAACCTTTGTGCAGACAAATGCACATGCTCTGGAGGGAATAATGACAGTGTGTAGAAGCTCCCCATAACTAAGTTAAACTTAACTTAACCCCCCTCACTGACTGACTGGCCCTCCTCCTCTTCCAAGTTTAACTTAACTGGCAGTGAGCCCTGAAACCATCATGTGGAACTTCTTTATTGGGTATAAATTTGGTCCTGGAAAAAGCTGGCCTTAGCTACAAATGATGTGTTCAAAGCATCAATAGTTAAATATTTATTTATTTATTTATTTTACTTCTAAAAAAATAAATGACAAAGAAAATCATTTTTTTAATTTTAAAACTTTAACCCCCAAATGTATTTGACTACCAAAAACACTTCAAAACTGCCATTTCTAGTACAAGTTGCAAATTTTTAGAAAAGGAGACATTTTGGGGCACATGTAGCCATAGGATTTTGTAGTACATTAGTTTGAGAAGATGTTAAAAAAATTTCAGAAATTTTCACCCTGTAGATTGCAAGATGTTAGTGTTTGAATGGACAAAATCCTTTGGGGGGCCTAGTGAAAAAATGAATAGTTGCACTTCACAAGGTCATATTTGTATGAAAAAAATGTCCAAAATGGTGGTGCTTCATTGGATTCATTCTTCAAGTCAAGTTGGCTACATGCTTGAAAAATTTCAGATCATTTGGAATTGTACAACATATAGAAAAACATATAGGAAGGAGCCCATTTCTAATCACCCCTTCCATTTTGGTAGTGTTGGGTGCTCTCTTTCCATGCAAGTACAAATGAGTAGAGATTAGTTATAGTGCAATTGTGACACATTATAATTGACTAAAAGTCTCTTGATATTGCAACCACCCCTTGGTCAGAAATAGAAAGACCTATATGGCCAATATGGGTCAAATAGAATCTTCAACTAAAAAATTCATAGTAATTATATTTTGAGGATTTTTTTTTGAAAAATTATAGAATCCATCCAAATTCTATTTTTTCACACACAAAATTTCTTCGTCGAAGAAAGCCTCCGTGTAGATACATGTAATTGCTTAAGTGGTCCAAAATGGGTTGCTTCTTAACCCCTAAAGTTCCTTGACTACCTTATCACCAAAACTCCTCAAAAACTGTCACTTCTAATACAAGTACCAAATTTTTGAAAAATATCATTTTCGGACACATGTAACCATAGGATCTTGTAGTAATATACATTGAGAAGATGTGGAAAAAATTTCAGAAATTTTCACCATGTAGATTGCAAGATATTAACATTTGAAGTGACAAAAATCCTTTTTTTGGCCCTGCGAAAAACCGGGCAGCTGCACTTCACAAAATCCTATTTGTATGAAAAAATGTCCAAAATGGTGGTGCTTCTTTGGATTCATTCTTGAAGTCAAGTTGTCTATATTCTTGAAAATTTTCAGATCATTTGGAATTGTGCAACATATAGGAAAAAAATAGTAAGTACAATGATGTAGAGAATGATTCAAAATACTAAATTGTTAATAGTTTATGATTGGAATTGGAAAATGCCAATCCCAATGGTGGAAATGTTGTAATAAACAATCTATACCCTATGATTTTATTTTTTTCCAAAAATATTAAAAATTGAGTTAAATAAAGGACTTCAAAGTTTATTTTAGAGTAGAAAATCTATAAGTGCCCGTAAACTAAAACATCTCATAACTTTTGACTCATTGATCAAAATGGAATGATTCAAAGCTTTCTATGTATATATCAATCTTAAAAACCAATTTCAAATTTTTATATTTGAAAAAAGTGATTTTTTCAGATCTGCCCAGACTGCCCGAGTTGAGAAACAAACAACATATTAGGCCATAACTTTTGACTCATATTTCCAAATGTCCTGAAATTTAGTGCATACGAAAGATATTCCTCGTCCACATCTTTTATTAAAAATTTGGCCAAAAACATGGAAATCTGTAGTCACACGTAGCTGCCCAAAATTTCTATGTTGCCAAAAAAGGCACCTTGGTCCTTTAGGGGTTAAGTGGCAACCCTTCCAAATTCACTGCCATTCAATTCTTGGCCTAGAGGTCCATTACATAGATTTTATATCCAATTTGCCAACATAGTAGTCTAACTTGCGATTTCAACAAGAGTTAGCCAAGAAAATTATTTTCCTTGATAAAGATATTCATCACACCTAAAACTTCCAATATCTATCCCAATAAGGCAATATCCTCCTTTAAATTATTATTTTCCCCATCGGTGAACTACCCAATGCTTCCATCCATTCCAAAAAATGGAGCCGACACTTCCCAAAAATATTCCAATCTTTTGTTCCACCTCCGCAAGTCATAAAAAAAATTTCCATAATGAATCAAATCCCTGATACTAGGCTGGTACGTATCACCACCTAAAGCAAAAACCTCTCTCGGACTGAGATATTGGGCCGGGGTGGATTGACCCCCTCACTCGTCCCCAAGTAAAAACCCTGAATTTTTTTAATTTTTCACACATGATAAAATTTTCAAATTTTGAATTCATATTTGCAATCAGAGGCCCCAAATTAGTTACTCTGAGTAGTGAAATTGGGTTGCCTTAACAATTAGGTTGCCTTACAGCAAGAAAGTTATTTTACAAGTCATCAAAGTCAATAAATATTTATAAAAATATTTCCATTTGTACACATAGAGGTTCATGAGTCCCAAATATAACAATATGAAATTCAAAAGTAGTTCATTCTTATACACTAATTGTAAATATTTAATTAGTGTCCAATGTCAAGAAATTAGTGAGGGGCAACCTAATTTCACTATTCAGTGTAGTAGAAGTAGAGATGATAAATTAATGAAGCACAAAATAGGGGGTCTTTTTTTTTACATGCACCCCTGGAATGACTTGGGGGGGACGAGCAAGGGGGGCAATCCACCCCAGCCAGATATTGAACCTTGGACCTACGAATTTTCACCATTTCTTAAAGCAGAATAATGCAAGCGCCACGAATGTATAAATTGTATATGGGCCATGTGAAAGTGAAGATATCTCCCGGACCCGACCCCAGACACACCCAAATTTATTTTTTGTTGATATTTTCTCTCGGTGAGGGGTTTGTCCTTGATATTTTTCGGCCAGGGTGCAACATGTCAAGATGTGAGCTGACAGACTCCCCAAGCCAAGCCAAGCCAAGCACGGCATTTGAAGAAGACTGTGTCCGCCGGCAATCGGACTTTGAGCAGAGCAAGGCAATGGGGTCTGATTGACTTTAACATTCAGGCGGACTGACGGACAGACCGATTATTATTATTATTATTAAAGTTATTATTGAAGTTACCTTATTAGGGGCTCTTGGTTGCCGTACCCAACACACTACACTCACAAGGAGGACATGTGGAGCGCCCACACTAATTTCAAATTCTCTCCATTAGTCTGGATGTTGCTTAAGCTTATGTCCTCGTACGTCATCTTCAATCTCTGTTGTTTTTAGAGCATCTCCACTGTTTCACTGGCCGGGGGGGATTCACCCCCTCACTCTCGCTCCCCAAGGGAAAACCCTGAAATTTTTTATTTGTCATGCATGATAAAATTTGCAAATTTTGAATTCATATTTGCAATCAGAAGGCCCCAAATTAGCTAGGTGAGCCATGAAAGATAAATTAATGAAGTTCAAAATAGGGGGTCTATTTATTTACATGCACCCTTGGATTGACTTGGGAGGATGAGCAAGGGGGTAGTTCACCTTGGCCTTTCACTAAGAAGGGACCTCCCCTGGTCTATAACTTAACTTATGGTGAGCCCACCCTCCCAGATTTCCTCTCATTGCAGACACATCAAAAGGGAAAAAGAAAGAAAAAAGAAATTGGACTCTATAAAATAAGCCCTCAATTTTGGCCAAGGTGAATTGACCCCCTCATTGCCTTGTGATTTATCCCTTAGGGGAGAACATATTGGAATTTTTTAATTTGCAATATATGATAAAATTTGGCAAATTTTGAATTCATATTTGGAATTAGAGGCCTCACACGAGGTAGGAGAAGCAAAGGAATACAAAAAGAACGCGGCACCAAAAGAGGGGGCAATCTTTTACATTCACCCTGGGATGGTGCAATGAGGGGGGCAATCTTCTTTGGCCCTCAACACAATCTATGTCATAATGGGCTCTCCCATCTTCAATGAGCTTGATTTGTTGGCTTCTATGACTAGTTTTTTGTAAGACTTTTTGAAATGTTTGACCATTGCAGGAACTCCCACCAAGGAGAGTGTAAAATTGTAGTGAACATACAATACTTATGTTGATGTAGAAATATTGTATAGAGAGAGGAAGGGTTAGGGAGGAACTACTTTTGTTGGTGAAGGGAGGACAATTGAGCCTACAAAAAGCCATTTGGCATGGTAGTTTCTCTGAGAAAACAACAGAGATGATCTTATATCAATGAAATTAGGTTCCATAGCTAGAAGGTTGTTTGATTTTCCAATCTAAAAAATTAAATGAGAAAGAACAACCAAGACCATTTCAACCATTAAGGTTTTTTTTATCAAGTAACATAAAAGGAAAACCCTTCTATTAGAAGTAACATCCCTCTATCACTTTTGTAGCTTGATATGTCATTTCTCATAAAAAAACAAAATAGGCTCTACTTTCATATTACCTGATCTAATATTAACTACTACAAAATAACTAAATTCTTTTTACTTTTACTGCCAAGGGCTCCCTACTCATCCATTCAACTATCATCATCTTCATACAAATAAAAATAACAATACTAAAATACGTTTAATAATCTCAAAAAAACCCTCTTTTTTATACATATAAATATAAAAATTGGCTTTCTCAGGTTCAGTTTCCCTGAAGGTTTCTTTGGGGGGGGGGTGTTGTAAGGATTTTTTTGGTATTATATTTGTTTTTTGGATCCACATGAAAGGGGGATCCCTTTTACTCACTGTCTAGCACAGACAGAGGGATTGATTTTGCAATCAAGAGTAAAAGTGAAGGGATAACTTTTCTTAATTTTTTTGACACAAATGAAACGGAATTTCATTGCGAAGAAACTTTTTTTAATTTTTCGGATCCACATGAAGGGGGCGGGATCCCTTTTACTCACTGTCTAGCACGGACAGAGGGATTGATTTTGCAATCAAGAGTAAAAGTGAAGGGATAACTTTTTTAAATTTTCTTTTTACCCGCCCTTGACTTCCCAGAGAAGCAAGGACAGATACCTAAGCCAGGTGGCGTCAGCCCCCCAATGGAGCGTAGGCCGGCGAAGGGGGGCTGGTCATGGCGGCTGGAAAAGGGGAGGCATTGGGAACGTCGTGGGGAACTTCGGAAGGGGAACAAAGCCAAGAGTGCGGCACTGCAGCCAACAACAACTGAAGTACGGAGTACTTACTAGTTACTTACTACCGGATGAATAGTTTAATATTATCATCGATCGTCATTTAATTATTGTGCAGACGGTGACATCCATCCGTCCTGGAGCCGCCACAGGGAACCAGCGTTGGTCCCCTAGGTGGCAGGAGGACCGTACGGCCACAATTAAGTTACTATTGGGGAGAGGGTCTAGAGGCCTAGAAGAGTAGAGAGGGGACCTTTGCGGTGGGGTTTGTTCCACCAACGGCACCAAGACTTGAGGAGGGGACCACTTCAAGTCATTGGTACGCTTAGCTCTATTTGGAGGGGATGCCATCATGCAAGTAGGATTTGATAGGGGAAAAAATTACCCAAAATAGCAGGTCTCGGTGGAAGTGTATTTGCATTGTCGCCTTTCGCGTGAGTCGACTTTGGGAAAAAAAAGGTAGGCGGGTGGGCAAGCAATCCGTGAGGGAACTCCAATCTATTGTAGGAATGCCTAGGGTTGCTAGCATATGAGCCTAGAATCTTGAGACCATGATTCTAGGATCTTGAATTTAGGAGTCTATGTTATAAGTACCTTTCATGGTTATAAGATATTGATGTTATACATATGTTTGTTATAGGCACCTTCGATAGTTGTATTATACATACTTGCATCTAGATTCAAGGTTGATAGATTCACATTTTTAGGCTAACACAATAGTGTAATTGCAAAAACAAACTCCACACATTATTTTTTCAATAGGTTGTTTTGATTGCCTGCAAGTCAAGATGCTCTATAAATTTTTCATCACTTACACAAATAGAACAAACCATATCTACCTATTTAGAAAAAATATATTATAATAGAAACAAATTTTCAAAACTTTTATTTCAAGTATTTGTGGGTTTTTTGAGGTTGTATTAGGTCAACTAGTTTGCAATTTTGGTAGCATAACTTTTGCTCTTGGGCACTAATGGAATTAAAAAATTATATTTCTTTAAATTCAATGTGTTTTTCTATCATGAAAAAAAATCAAAAAAATGCTTGCAAAAAGTTGAAATTATGAGAACTTACCTAAACTTTAAATGGGAAACTTGAGATTCTAGAGATTAAGAACAACACTAACCTTGCAAATTGAAATTGACATGCTTAGCTTTTGCATCCATATTAAAAGAGTTCTCTAGTTTAAACGTCTCTTTTATTACATGCCAAATATGTACCATGTATAATTAACCTCTAATAGGTTGAGGAGCCCACCTTGGATAGTTTGGAACTTGGAATGAACTACCGCATCTCAATATGAGTGAATGAATTGTAGAAAAAAATGTGAACATGACTATAGTCAATAACTTAAAGTCAAAAATAAATAAATAACAATCAAAGTTTTTTCAAGGAGATATGCCCGCATATGTAGTTTCAATGTTGACAAGGGCATGCCTTTAAATGATCAACTACAAAATTGATTAAAAAAATGTGTGAATTTAAACTTTGATCAACTTGTCTTCATAATCTCTCAATGTTGAAGTTCACCAATGATCCATATAGGATTATAGAGTTGCAAACAAACTTACAAATAGTTCCAACAAAAATTGAAAGAATATATGTTGCAGACATTTTTGTCAAGGTAGTCATATCATAGAGATGTTGATAAGTTTGTAGAAAGATGTATCAAGGCAAAGGTGAAAGTATGTAGAGAGATGTGTCATGGTGAAGTTGACATCCAGTTGCGTCAAGACAAAGTTGATAGCCCATAGAGAGTTATGTCATGGGCAAAGTTGACAATGTGAAGAGATCCATATTAAAGCAAAGTCAACAATTTAAACTTTATATCTTTGTTGTGATGTTCACAAATACATCACTACTTGGAACATCAATATAAATTGTGTACCATAAAGAGTTGTGTCAAGGCAAACATGAAGAGTCACGTCCTCATGGGTGAGCTATTCATAGCATCCAAATGTGAATGAATAAGATAGTGACCAAGTGTAATAAAGACATGTCTTACTGCAAAGGTGAAAAATCACAACCACACGATTCTTTGCAGTGTCCAAAAGTGAATGAATGAACGAGATGGTGTCAACATAGACCTACTCTCATCTAATACGAGTTGTATGTAATGATGAGATCCTAGTGATCCACATTTCACAAAGCCATCCATGACTTCAAGTATTTAGAGATTTCACCAGAAATTTAAAGAATGTTTTTTAGGATTTTTCAGTTTTCCTTTGGAAATGTGTTTTGTAATATATGTACCTTGTGTGGGCCTCATGGATTCTCAAATAAATAATTTCTTACACCATATTCATACCTTCAAAGTCTTCCATGTGTATTTGGCCATTCAATATACCACATGGCTATATATATATATATATATATATATATATATATATATATATATATATATATTTAGAATACTAGGGGCATCCAATGTTTACAAGATTCAAATCATCTAAAGCCAATTTTACTTCTTTCAAAAACATTGAATCCTGCAAGCACTTAGAAGTGGAAAAGATGGCAATTCAAATCACTAGAAAAATGATAGTAGTTCCATAGGCAAGTGCCAAACAAAATACACCATCTTTGACCCATATAATCATTTAGCATATGCATATTTAGAATTCCAAATTTTATAAACATATTCCACAATAAGTTATAAAGACAATCTCAGGTCAAATAAAAAATATTATTTATTTATTTTTATCCCTCATTTTTCCAAAAGGGATAATTTTGAAGGCATTTTGAAGACTTCAATCAAAAAAGAACTTTCGGAGTTAAGTAAGACATTACAAGAAAAATGTGGGATAATTTGACAAAACTTTGATTGAAGGGCCATCACTTGAAACAATAAGATAGAGGCCTTGAAGGCTATTTGAAAGGCCCATAATACTCATCATCCATCTGGGTTGTGTGTTAATGTGTGGATGCATGCTCTAAACTTACCTTCTAAAGAACTAAGAAGACCACTTTTTGAGAACTTGAACAAGCTTTATTGAATTCATCATTTGGAATTTTTTCATGAGATTTTAAGGATGGATGATATTCATCCTAATCTACATCTATATTTGTTTCACACCATTTCAATAAATATCGCAAATGTAAAAGTTTTTTTCCAATTTCAATGTCAAATTGGATAGCTAAAAATATATTCTAAAAACATGATAGTTTAGATTAAATTTAAATTAAATTTTGAAAATTTCAAATAAAATAAAAAAGAACAGATACCTATTGTGTACTAGAACATTCTTACAATTGGGCCTAATAATTCTCAATTTCTTCTAAAAGTTATTAATGATTAGATTTTTTCTTTCATCAAATTTCACCTTTTACTATATATTTTTTAAAAGATGAATATAAATTTTTTTGTTTTAATTTTCTAAAAAAATTCTAGTATTTCAACCAATTTTCCAATATATTTGATGAATCACACAAAATTCAGGACATTTTTTTTCTTAAAATGTTGAAAGACAAAACTTCACCTTTACAAATGGCTAGAAAAATCTATATTTTGAAGTTTAGGCATGTTGAGTTGGTAGTAGGTAGGGATTTTTACTCTTGAATTTTCAACGGATGTACTTGAATAAGTTCACCCCTAAAGGACCATGTAATTATTCAATGCATGTAAAGGCCACTTCTCACTACAGCACAAGGTCGAGAGTCCATTGATTTCAGCCAATGAGATTGCAGAAACCCAAGAGTTCGGCCTCTCGAGCCTTCACACAAGGAGGCACAATCCAAAGTCCATCACCCACTTGTCTATCTACATGGCAACCAAATGCCTACATGGCGACGAACTCTCGATTAGAGTTTGGGTCTCCATTCCTGGCTGACCCAAACTCTAATCGAGAGTTCGTCAAGTTTTTTTCAAAATCTGACAAAATCTCAGGCATTTGATCGGACTGTTTTTATAGAAATAGGTAGGATGCCCTCCCTTGTTTATTTGTTTATTTGTTTATTTGTGTCCCCATTGGGGTTTGAACCCTAGTCTCCACCATTACAATGGGGAGTCTTTGCATTCTATAAACCTACTTCCCTTCAATGTTTAATGCCACCTTTTTATTCCATTTATATCCTTCATATTCTTTGTTTAATGATGAGAGCATGTACTGTAAATATTTTTCCAAGGCCACTTTTGACTCCTTTCTCATGTTTTTTTAACCTTTTGCTTGAAAAAATTGTCACATGGGTGACAATTTGTTGAAAATTTCAGAAATTGGATGGATTAGAAGTTGAAAAAATGGAATAGGTTTGGACTTTGGGCTAGGACTTTGGACTTTGGCCTTTGGAGGCTTCACACTATGGCTGGCCGAAGGCTCCAATTCCTAGTTTTTGTGGCCTATTTATTGCTCATTTCCTTGGACTCTCACCAAAGTTTGCCCACTCAATCCCATGGCCTCTTGACTTGGACGGCCATAGTATGAAGAGGCCCTAAGAAATCCTTGGTAGTTGTGTACAAAGTCAATTTTGGTTGTATGATCACAAAATTTTCACACAAGATGGGAACATGTACCCCCTTGGTGGGAATATATATTTTTTGTAATTGGTTACCCATATCAAAATTCTTATGTTGCCCGAACACTTTTAAGCAATCCAAAACAACATTTTCAGAAGTCAATACAAGAGAAGTCAAAGATAAAAATATAAAAAAGATTAGGATATGTGGAATTTGTCTTCAAATTAGGAGATAGATTTGAAGTTATTTGTAATTATTTTTAAAAAAATCACCCCTCCTCCAAATTTACTATAAATAGACTATTGCATAAACCTAAAGAGACCATGATAGGAGAAGGAATGTAGATCTCAATTTTTTTACACAAAATAAATTTTGTCTTGTAAAGAATCTAAACATTGTTTTTCTTAGGTTCTTTTGTTTTCTTTCCACCCCTAGATAAATTGATTCAAAATCTTATACAAAATCCCTGAAACACCAAGTGATCAAACTAGTCACATTGCTAAAGAGTAGACAAAACTTGTTTTTTCAATCTTTTTATGTCACTCCTTACTAGTAAAAAAGAGGATCTTTTGGCACCAATCTCAATAGGAGACCTTGGTTTTGTAGGCTCATATGGGCATCAAGCTATTACTCATATGGGCTTCAAAATCAAATTCTCCTATCATTGCCCACAAAAGAAGAAGCTCTATAACTTTCACACCACTAATCCAAATGGAATGAATAAAAGCTTTATGTGTCGAAAAAATCATAATCTATGAAAAAAATAATTTCACATTTTTGTGAATTTTTCGGTTACTTGATCTTCCCCATTTTGAGCTTATAATGGCATAACTTTTTTTCTTTTTCTTTTAAACAAATGGAGATCCAATACAAAGCAACAAGAACACATCAACCAAACCTATTGTGGCATAATTTTCACTCCCATGCATCAATTGAAATTAAAATCATATTCCTTAAAAGCTAATGTATTTTCTCTATCTTTTTTTTCAAAATTCAGAAAAATTTGTTGAAAATTAAGGTTACACTAGCCTACCCCAAATCCATTTTGTCCCATAAGAAAACTATGAGACTTCAAGGATTAAAAATCAAAGAATAATCCGTTGTCAAATTCCAAATACCAAAACGAAATAAATACATGTACACGTGAACAAACCAAATATAAAAAATGAATGAATCTATCCAAATTTTCTACTTTAGACATGTACTTAACCCCTAAATGCCCAAGGCACTCAAATGTGGTGTTTGGAAAACTTTGAAGTTAAGTAAAACCCAACCAAATTACTATTATTATTAGTTTATATTTTTGGAGAATTATTTTTGAAGTCTAGTTTTAGGATCAAAAAGCTGATCTTAAAAATAAAGGATTATAATTTTTCTATTGAAGATTTTGTGCAAGGATACCTAGTGCAATCTTGACTTCCTGTAGTGTTGTGGGCTCTTGGAAATGAGCCTCAAATACACTAGATCTTGGAGGCAAAATCACATTAGAAATTCATTTAAAAAAAATCCTAGAATAGATTTTGAAAAACCATAAATTGATTGGGTTTGTGCATGCTAGGCCCTATAACCTCATATTTTTTTAGTGACCACCTTTTCAGAGTTGACATGCAAAAAGAGAATTGAAAAATTTTCATAGTTTTTACACCCTCGTGATCAAACATTATAATCTTTCAATCTATAAGTGATATTGTTATGTTTTCTTTTCCTATGTGATCTCTAACATGTCTAGTTTGAATTTGTATGGTTACAATTCAAAAGAAATTGGTACAACTTATGAAAATGTTGACTTCTTGTTCAATTTAGAGCAAATTTCAAGAAGCTCCAAACAGGCCTTGGGCATTTAGGGTTTAAACTGGATCCATGCCTAAAGATATATATAAGCACCCAACTTTTGACCATTTCGATACCAAGGTACCAAGGGGGAAATTCAAACACAAATAGAATATACATATTCTCCCGAGATGCACAAAATTGCAAAAATAGTCTCACAGTAAAAAAAACTAAAAATGACCTAACTGAACTGACAAAATCTAGTGCACAATTTTGGACAATGGATCATATCATCATCAGTGGTTAACTTATATTTTTTAAAAATTCAAAATAGTTTATGGTTAATTTTGGGGTTTCCAAGTTGCAGTTAATAAGGTGGTGGGCCCGGGACCCGGGGAGGGAAGCTTGTGTGAGGATATGGGCCGCCGTCCGTGGGGGTAGGAGGTTGCACGTGAGCTTCCGATGCTTCAATATTGCACCAAAAAAAAACCCTAAAAAAAAGGGGCGTTTACCAAGGTTTAAAAATTACCCACTTAATTAAATGCCTCGAATAATGAGCGGGTTTAGGGGGATGTTTATGGGTACTGCCCGCTCTGCCCGTAAAACCCGTAGTAAAGCCCGTAATATAAACATAAAGCCCATAAGCCCGTTCCTCCGTGCCCGGTTGCGTTCTTTGGAGGCATCCCAATTCTTATTATTTTTAGGCATCTCTCGGATTCGCCGTTCGAGGCTTCGGCTGATTGAATTAATTAATTAATTAATTATTTTAATTAGTGTAGATTCGAAAATAGACTGAAATAGACCCCCTAGAAAGGGGGAAAGCTAAAGGGGACTCTATTTTGGAGTAGTTTTAATCATTTTTAAGGTAAGTGGTGGTGGTCCTGCTAATTGATCAGGGAACATTCAATGGTGATGTTGTTGATTTTGGGTACTTCCTGGTTTGCATTTTTGTGTACAGACAGGCTGGGGAATCACTCCAATGGGGAGGTGGGGGGGGCTTATTAATAATAATTTATTCTTATCTCTTTTAGTAAATTATTAAGCCCCCCCCCAATTGGTGCCGTTGGGGAACAAGGAAGGGTTGAGTGAATTCTATCGAGGTTGCACACTGACTGCACAGGACTGCACACAGTTTTGTTTTGTGGTGTGTCCCTTTGAAGAGCATCCCCACTGTTGCTCACCATAGGTGGCCCAGGAAGGTATAGGCTGGGCCCAGGAGTCCAATCCCCCCTCCCCTTAACCCTTAAACATCAACACGGACGTTTAGTGTCTGATGGATGACAAGGAATCTTTCTATACGAACTGCAACTATTCATCCTTGGAATTTTGTGTGGAAAGGGAAGATCTTCTACAATACTTTGACCTCCAATGTGTATTTTTTATTTTTTTTAAAGTAGATGATGTCACACAGTTCCAAAAGGCATGATTTCCACGGTCACCAGTCTGTTCTTTAAAGGTTAACCCCTAAAGTAAGTAAGTGTGAAAGTCCGAAGGACATTTTTTTTGTCAGAAACCACTCACAATTGCCACTTCTGTTACATTCGACTATGAAATAAATAAAAAAAGTAAAATAAAATTTAGAATCTAACTATAAGATCGTGTTCTACACTTGTTTTAGATCACGTGGTAAAAAATTCTTGATTTTTGACCATATAGATTGAAAAATATTAGCATTCATAGAGAAAGGAAAAGTTTCTTTCAAGAAATTGCTTTGATTGCCCTATAAACAAGAAGGTCCATAGCTTTCACGTCACTAATCCAAATGGAATGAATCAAAGCTTGCCATCTAGACAAAAATATAATCTACAAGAACAAAAACATGAAAATTCTGATTTTAATCTTTGATGGATTTTTTCGTTGCCCAGTCTCTCCCATTTTGAGGTTATTGTGGCATAAATTTTTCTCTTGGGCACTAATTGAAACCACAAAAAATTATATTCCTAGAAAGCTAATAAATATTTTTTATCTTATGAGAAAGTTCCAATAGAAATTGAGATAAGAAGGAACTGCCCAAAATCCATTTTGTCCCTCATAAAGACAATGGGACTTTAGGAGGTTAATTGTAGTGCGGTTGACTAATTTTTGACCACCAGGTGCACCAAATGTGTTTCTTTTTCCTTTAGCATTTGGAGCACAGTGAAATAGGCATAGAGTATTGCATTGATTGTTTGGGGTAAATTTTTGGTATTTTATTCTTAACATAGTTGTTCACATCGTGATGAGATGTGGGTTGATATTAAAAGATTCAAAAAAATCTCATGCTCTATCAAAACTAGTTTTAATTGCAAAGAACATAAACTTACAAGGGACATGTCACACTTTTTCATTTTCACATATCAATGAGTCAAGCTATTTTATAGAAGTAATTATAGACTCCATTTCGGGACAAACATATCATGGGATATTATTCCATCCAAGAAAATATTTTATGGGCCTCTATAGAAGGCACTTTAGGAGACTCACTATTGTAGCCTTTTTTATGACTTGTTCAGATTTTTCACAAGAAAATTAGCCTCCTTTGCAAGTGGCTATAATCTTGAATACTAAATTAAGTTGATATTGTTCAAAAGAGGCCCACTTGTAAGTATGTGTAAATGGGCGATTAAAATTTCTTGGAATGGGACTCTAAACCAAAATAAATTGTAGACCCTTCATTCACAAAGATCCTTGCACTATAGTTAATTTTCTTCCATGAGAAATAAAATTTGAAATTACTAGTATTTGAAAAGTAATTAGACAAATTTTAATCTTCTTCTAATATACAAATAACTATTGAAATGATAGATTTTTGAAAATTTTCTAGCATATTTTGGTTTTAACCCCTAAAAAAGTGGGGTTGTTTTTCAAGAAAAATTGTTTAAAATGCTAATTTTTAGTGCATTGCCCACTAAAAGAATTTTTTTATTTGGAATCCCCAGAGTAGAAAGTTAGAGACAAAAATTCAAGAACTTTGAGGTCATAAATTTTAAGATAATAATATTTGAAGTTAAATTTATTTTCCTCCAACACTTGCTCGGTAGGATTAGTAGAGTTTGACTCCTATTGGAATGAGATTTTCTGCTAATTATAGTTTTTTTAACAATTACATATTATATGATTTTAGTTACCTATGTGCCAATTTCAAGAAATGAAAAATTTGGCAAAAGTTCCAAAATTGTTCAAGATGCCTGAATTTTTTTGGGTAGCACAAGTTTTGATTTGGAAATCCAATCAATTTTTTTAAACTTCTATCTTGTGTTGAAATGTTGAAAACATTTGTTAAAATTTGACTTTTGTAGTATCATACGAGCACTTTGTCGTTTAGGGACTAAGACAAATGTTCTTTCAACCCTATTGAAGGACAATTTATAATAAAAATTTTAATCTTTGTGGTTTGTTTACTTTCTAAATGGTATTCATCTTTCCAGATTTGAGGAAGTATTTATTGTCCCATGGTAGAGAAAATATGTTTGAAAACTTTCAACACTATTTCAAGAACTTCATTCTCTAATATATTAGCATTAGAAGAAAATTGGCCATTGACTAAAATGATTCGTATTAATTTGGGGTCAAAATAAATACAATTTGCATTGAAACAATGTGGGACCTAAACAAATGCACTAACAATAATGAAATTTTTTTATTTCTACAAATTGGTTTTACTATTGAAAGGTATCCCACTTGAAAGAAAGGTTGTTTGGAAAAAAATCCATTCTAAATGCAAAGAAACATTAAAATGGTGTCACTAAAGGGATAACTTTTAACAAAGCAAAGTTGTTCTAAAACAACAAAATTGATTGGAAGCTTTCTTGGGACTAACCCTCCTAAGAGTGGATTTCCATGTTGAATTGGTATTGACATGATTATTTAGAGTTAGAATTACTTTCACACCAAGTTTCATGATGATTTCACTTTTATATAACTAGGATAAAACTACATATAGAAGAGCTTTGCCTTATTGTCAAAATAAAAGTCTGTACTATAAAACTTCAAAATTCAAATCCAATGTTCAAATTATTTCTTTGGAAGTTAAAAAGTTATCTTCCTTCCTTTTTATGAGCCTCTCTCCAAAATTTTGCTACCGAATGATCCTTGTTTACTTCTTGCAAATATTGTATACTTCTATGTAGAATCTTGGAATTTTTTGCTTAAGGTTTGAACAAATTATGTATATGAAAGTCCACATCAATACTTTATGTACGACATGAATCACCCATTTTTAAAAAATTAATGAATTTCAAATTTTTACTTTAATTACATATGAAAAGCCATGATTATGACATGTTTTCAAGAAATTTTAAGATTGATTAATGTGTAGAATTCTAGCACAACTATTTATTAAAAATTATTTAGACAATTTATTCTCAAAATGACATAATTCAAAAAATTGAAAATGCTAGATTCTCTTAACCCCTAAAGGTTTTTGACTATTTTTTCACCAAATATGCTCCAAAACTACCATTTCTAGTAAAAGAACCAAAATTTAGAAAAAAAAACCATTTTTGGACACATGTAACCATAGGATCTTGTATTAAGATGGTTAGAGAACATGTGGAAAAAAATTCTGATTTTTCCACCATGTAGATTGCAAGATATTAGCATTTGAATTGACAAAAATCCTTCTTTTGTCCCTATGAAAAACCATGCAGCTGCTCTTCACAAGGTCACATTTGTATGAAAAAATGTATGTGCATCTTTAGATTCATTCTTCAAGGCAAGTTGGCTGCATGCTTGAAAAGAATTCAAATCATTTGGAATTGTACAACATAGAGGAAAAAAATAGTAAGTAGAAAGAAGTGGAGAATGATTCAAAATACTAAATTATTAAGAATTTTCTTATGGAATTGAAAAATTTCAATCCCAATGGTTGTAATGTTGTAATAAACAACCTACATCCTATGATTTTATGTTTTTCAAAAAATACTGAAAATTGAGTTAAATAAAGGACTTCAAAGTTTATTTTAAAGTAGAGAATCTATAATTGCTTGCAAACTAAAACTCCTCATAACTTTCACTTCATTAATCAAAATGGAATGATTCAAAGATTTCCATGTACAAATGAATCCATAAAACCAATTTCAAATCTTTATTTATGAAAAAGGTGATTTTTTTTATCTACCCAAGCTGCCTAAGTTGGGAAAGAAACTACATATCATACAATAACTTTTTAACCATGTCATCAAAAGTTATGAAATTTTTGGGCCTTAAAGCTACTCCTTGACCACATATGTGGAAAATTTCAAAGAAAAAAATTGAAAATTCCTCTTGTAGTGAGCTACCTGAAATATCTATGATGCCAAAAAATGTTGTTTGGGACTTTAGGGGTTAAAATGTCCAACACCAAAAGTAGTAACTGTAGGAAGTAGGGAAATGCTACTGAAGTAAAAATTGATTGAAAGCTTACTTTTCTTAGAACATACTAGTCCCCCACTTTCTTTGAAATTTTTCCACTTCAAAAAGATTTTAAAAAGAAATAGCTTTGTATTCTCACTAGTAGATAGTTGTGACTAGAACAAGAAAAAATCAATCATTTTCTATTATTTTGGGTGCTAGCAGTCACAACTTATTAAAATCAACAAATTTTTGTAATGACACCAACAAATTTATGTTGTTTTAGGCACTTCCATTTTTTTGACCAAATCAACAAAAATTTAATAAATTGTGTAACCCCTAAAATCTACATTGTTTGTAGATTTCTAAAATCTAGAACTGTTTTAGGTGTTTGAAATCTAGAAATGTTGTAGATGGTTTGGATTGCATTGTCTGAAATCTAGGTATATCCTAGATTTTAGATATCTATACCATCCTATCTTAAATGTTGCTTTTATAGTTTAGACTGCACAATTTGAAAAATTAATGGCACAGGAAATACTACCATTTTAATGAAATTCACCATATCCTTGCTAATTAAGTGTAAGAAGTCTAAATGTTGCTAAGGTATGAAAATCTCAACCATACAATCTTGTAGTGTGCATGGTATAGATGGCTTAGATGAAATTTAGAGTCATTTAGCTACATATATTGCAAAATAAATTATAATGTTTTAGTGTTGAAAAAAATTGCTAAAATTTTCCTAGCAACACATTTGAGGTGGAATCTAATTTTTCATTGGTGAAAAAAATATCATTCAAAGTGTCTACAAAATGACTTTGAACTATCAAAAAACAAGAAAAGTTGCAAATAACACATCTATGGCTAAAGCTCCCTCTACTAAAATGCTTCTCAATCACTCATAACTCCTTGGATTGATATGAAATTTTTGCCACATAAACTAGACTTGTATGCACAACTTTTCCAAAAACATTATTGAAAACGGATAGTGTATGAGGAAGATATAAGCCGCCAAAGTTCATTGTAATCTAAAAATGTCTGGATTTTGAACTTCGAATGGCTCCCAAAAATTCAAAACAACTTGGATTGACATGAAAATTTTACCACAATAACTAGACTTTAGGAGGAACATAATCCAATATATTTTTATTGAAAACGGACATTGGATGAAGAAGATACAATCCCCTCAAATTGCAGCCATCAAACTGTAGTTTGGTAAACTCAAATTAAAACTGTAAAATTTGAATGTCTTTCAAAAAACTATTATTTCTTGGATTGATGTGCAAATTTTACCTCAAAAACTAGACTAGTATGCGCAACTTTTCCAATAAAGTTTATTGAATTTGGACATAGGATGCAAAAATTATGGCTCTTTGAATTGAACGTCTAGACTATGTGAGGACACTTCTTGTCCCTTTAGACAATGACAATGAGTGGATAAGTAACACCTTGACATTTGGGAAATCCCTCAGATTGCGTAAGTGAGGTCTTGAGTTCCAATTCCGTCAATCACACTCGGGGGCTTGGTGTGAGGCTATTGATGTGGTAGTTCTAACTGCTTTGGTGGCAATGTTGATGTGGCAGTTTGACTGGTGACATGGCAATTGACTTTGCTACAATTTCAACATTTTGAAGAATATAAATTATTGTTTAAATCAACAAAAATGGACAACAAATTTCAATAGAATATTGACCAATAGAATGTGACCAAATCAACTAAACTAGACAACAATTTTCAGTTCAATTTTTATTGTCTAGGACACAACATTTCTACTAGTGTCATGATCTTGCCACTAGTCAAGATGATTTTGAGATACTAGGTCTCCATGGAAGGTTGAGTTTGGTGTGAGATATGCTAGTTTATTATATATCAAACTTTAGTATCTTTGAGTCTTGCTTCTTTGCTTGTAATTACCAATGCAAATTTGTTTGGAATCACTCTTTATAAGACTTTTCAATTTTTGAAAGGTATTTGAATGACTTTTCATTGTTCTATAATAGAGGGTAGTTTGAATACTTTTTTTTAACACCAAGTGTGTTATTGAAGCAACAATTCAAAAGGATGATAAATTACAAGGAGAACTAAAAATTATTGAAATTTTTTCTTATAGTAGAATCTTTTGAAACTTGAAAAATACATAAGGAATTTATTTCACTTTTCATATCCTCCAATCGAAATGCACTTTTAATGATTTCCAACGTACAACTTATCAAATACAATTCAATTTTGAGACATTGTTTAATCCCTTAGTGCCCAAGCCTTTCCCACTAAAAGAGATTTGAAGGCAAAATAAGCCTGCAAGTTCCCTTGCGTTCTTGGATTGTGGGAACTTGCCACATCAGCTATTTGACGTGGTCTAGACCATACCACATAAGATAATTTTATTTATTAAATTAATATTTTTAAGTATTCATTTTTGAATTTAAAAAAATCAGTTTTCAATCTTGAAATATATAAAATTAAAAATTACTGACAATAATGGTTGGTTCAGAGTTCTTGGGTAGCAAGGGGAACAACTAGAGAAACAACCTTGAAATGGCCCTCCCTTTCCCTCAAATTCCCCTAATGAAGTATGTTTTTCCTAGGAAAAAAGAGCATGGGCTTACAGCTATCCCCAATGAGGCAAATTGTTTTTTTTTCTTCAAAATCTAACCATATAGATGGTTAAAGAGCTTGGTTATAAGTATGTATACCAATTTTGAGTGCAAAATTGCACAAGAGCTGTGAGATTATAACAAGAAAAATATGTGCGTTCTATTTTTAGTATATTGCCCCTTCCCACAATGTTTGAGATATTCGCATATGAGTTTTGGGGATCAAAGGTGACATGAACAACTAAAAATTGTGTTAGCACAATTAAAATGCACTTCCAAAAACCTTAAGTTAAAATGAAGAGCTATCAAACTTATTACATAATCCACCTTGCAATTGTTGAAATGCAATTTTTTTTATATGTAGAAATTGCAAATAACTCCAAATCAACAATTGAATGTTCAAATTTTCAAATGTGAAAATCATGAAAGCACTTCAATCTTTCCATTGGGACCATTTTTCAAAGCAAATGGATAAGTATAATTTTTAAAATCTCAATTCAAGTGAAATTGGCAAGCTTTGAATAAAACTTTACTCTTCCATTGAGGTACATTATGCCTTTGAGGACCCCTCAAAAATTAAACATTGAACTTTTCAACTACGAAAATAAATGCTTCCAATAGTTAACCTTCAATACTACCTCTAAAAGGTTTTAGAATGGTCAAAGGATTTAATTGCCATACCAAAATGAACTGGAAATTCTAAAGCAACCATATATAGGTGCTCAAGTAGTTAGGGGTTAACATGACAATAGCAAAGGTTTATGATGCTTTTTCAAAATGCAAAAAAAATTGAGATGAATAATAACAAATTCACAAAGAAACTTGAAATTTAAAACTCAAAATTACTACCTTATTCAAATGAAGGATTGTTGGTTTGAAATGAATCCTCAAATTATAGTAATTTCATGCACCAAATAATTGAATCACAATCTCAAATTCAAAAGAGGAAGTTTGAATACTATTTATGTTTATACTATAGTATAAGGTACTAGTGAAAATCAGATTTTACATTTTTAGGGGAAAAAATTTCATTGTTGCCAACTTTGATACTATTGAAGAATTGTTTATTTACTATATTTTTTTTGCATGAGATCACTTCTATGTTAATAACATGTTTATCAAATTAGGAGGTTAAGAGATTCACACAAATGGAGATATTCTAAATCTATCAAGATGTGTAGTATTGTAGTTGTGAGAATGATTTTAAGGACATATTAAAAATGTTGAGGGAATTGAAGTACTTGTGAGAATGATTTTAAGGACATACTAAAAATGTCGAGGGAACCTAAGCACTTCATGCTTCCATAGTGAAATTATCCATCTTACACAATCCTTTAACATTGAACCTTCTCAAAAAAATCAGTGATATCTAAATCTTTAAGTATCCACTTGTTTCACCTATAAGAATATACTTATTTAAAAATTGTGAACCATACATGCATGAAGGAACTTTCTTCCTATGAATATCAATGCTTACATTTCAAGTTCAACATTATAAAGAATGAGATGTGATGAATGGCAAGTACAAGAGATGAGTAAGTGCTTATTTAAGTGGAGGAATCAAGAGGTTTGAACATGAGTGAGGGCTAAATGATGGGTGAATGAATGAAGGTATTGAATCAATGCTTGCTTCGTTCTAAACTAACTATGGCTTCAATTAGAACTTTTGTTGTTTGGTTTGCTCATAGTTTAGAGCATTGAATGGGGTAATCTTTGAGTGGTTTGTTCATCTAGATGACATCCATCATAGTTTGCCAAGAGTTTACTAAGGATTGTTGTTGAAAAGGTTGAAGAGAGTTGGTGATAGTAGTTATTGGATACCCCTATGATATTGTTTTGGGTTTGATTAGCATTATGAAATTTGTAGACCATGGCAATTTCAAATGAAGCTCATAATTACTTGCATTGTAGGTTTGAGTCAAGCAAGGACTACAAGAATCAAGATTGCAACAATTGTCATAGAAATGCTATAACAGTTCAAAGGTTGGTCAAGAAATTTCAAGAAGGAATTTACAAGTGCAAACCTTGTGGTAGAATTGAAGCTCTAAGAAGCTTAGTGATAGAGATTACCAATGTTTGCCCTACTAAAGTGAGTACAAGAATTATTTGTAGTTCCTTACATAGAAGTGGCACTTTTAGCCTAATTGCAATCAAGAAACCTTTCTTGACACCTTGTTACATGTCTTAGCAATTGGCTTTTGCACAAAAGTATTGCAAATGGAGTATAGAAGAGTAGGAGCATGTTGTTTGGATAGATGAGTCTACTTTTGAAATTGGAAAAAATTCTAGACAAATTCATGTTTGGAAAACTGCATATGAATGCTATTCATCAAATTGTATAGTTCCTACTTTTAAAAGTGGATGGACTTCTTTGATGATCTAGGGCAAATTTGTTGAAGGGAAAAATTTGAACCTTGTCTTTATGTGTAAAGATTGACATTGTGATTATTTTTATTTTGGAACAATGAACCTTCCATACCCTCACTACATTGGCAAATTTAAGGGAAAACAAGTCCAATAGGCCAAAATGTTCTAAAGAACAATGTATCACCCCTACAAAAACCAATTGGTACAAACTAGGAAAATGACCACAAAAAGCTTCACAATTAGCCATATTTGTAATATAGTTTTATCCTGAGTCATTTCCCCTATCTACACAAATCGTGTTTCATTTTCCATTTTTCAATTCTCATTTTTTATGTTTAGGTTGATTTAAAATTCCTAATCTTGTACTTACTAATGTTTCAATTTTCAAATTAAGATTTTCAACTACAGCCCCGATTCTTTTGGAAGTGTTTCACAAGAACCAACCAAGAAGAAGAGCATAGCTTACATGAATGCAGTAATAAAAGTGACTTTCTTCGGGGTTTCTGATAAAATTAAAAAATTACTTTCTTCTTCACTAAATAGTGAAATTAGGTTGCCTTAACAACTAGGTTGCCTCACCTTAAGAAAGTTACTTTCCAAGCCATCAAAGTCAACAAAAATTTCTTTACATATTTATATTTGTATACACGAAGGTTCATGAGTGCCAATTATAACAATATCTGATTCAAAAGTAATTCATTCTTGTAAAATAATAGTAAATATTTATATAGTGTCAAATGTCGAGAAATTAGTATGAGGCAACCTAATTTCACTATTTGGTGTTGTTCATTGTGCCAACATCTCATCTTATCATGCTACAACATTGGATGGGCCGCTTGAGATACAAAGAATTGGACAATTCTTCATTTGGTTGCTTCAACTTGACTTCAACGGCCTAGGTGAAAAAATCAATTTAGCTAGCAAATCGGCCATTGACCTCTTTATGATGTTTTGAAATGGCAGACATGAGCAAATTTCAGTGTATTTTGAGGGAAATGATGTATAACCATTGTTTAGTAAGTCTAGACTAAGTATTTTTGAGATAGGAATTTTTCATAGCGACTATTTACAAGTGTGCTCTATCATTTTGAAATCAAAAGTGGTTTTGAAGAAAATAAGGTGTGGCATGAAATTTGTGACTACAAATGGATGATGGGTGCTCTATATACAAAGATTGTATTGTACCAAGTCAAAGAAGAAGGAAAAATGAATATCAAATTGGCCATTCAACTACCTCACATGCTTGGTCTCATACCTAAATCAAGAACCTAGGTTGTAAAAAAATAAAAAATAAAATCTTTAACCTAGCTTGTTACAAAAATACAAAATGAATCAAAGACACTACCTTCTTCCAGAAAAAGAAATAAATTATGTTTTTTCATTTTCATGTATTCTTGTAGTATGAATTTTTCCTAGACATCATGGTTGCTCCCTTTCTAGGGGAAACAATGATACTTGGTCCCCCCAAAATGAAAACCACAATCAATATTTTAGAAGATCCTATTTACACATTTACATATACTCTTGTGGTATGAATTTTTCTTACACAACATGGTCGCTAACCTTTCGTGGAGAAACAATGATACTTTGTCCAAAAAAAAGCGCAAACCTCAATCAATATTCTACAATATCCTATTTATCCATTCACAAATACTCTTGTAGTATGAATTTGTTTTAGGCAACATGGTTGCTTCCCTTTCCAAAAACAACAATATTGAGTCCAAAAAAAATGCAAACCACATCATCAAAAGAAATCTAATTGTAAGATGTTGGGTGGAGAGGTCATTTTTAAAATGAAATCCATAATCCGGTATGAATCTTCAAAAGCTATAGGACAATTTGAAGATGAGAGCTTGACCGCTCATTGTGAAGACAAAGGAATTATGTTCAATGTAGTACTTCATACCTAATTTAGGCATACTAGAACACCTTTTTCAAAAAACTTTAAACTAAGAAAAATTGGTAAATCTATCTAACTTTCATCTCCAAAAATTCGTTTGTGATTTTAAATCTCCAATTAAAAGTTATGGATGCAATTCAAAGAGGATGATTGTTTGAAAATGTCAAGGAAAATGTCCCTTCAAAACCCTCTCCTAATTTTGTCCATAACTTTTGATTGGAAGCTCTAAATCTCAAAAAGATTTTTGAATATGAAAATTAGCTTGATTTACCAGCTTTTTTGAGTTCAAATTTTTTTGAAAAATTATATTCTACTATGCCGAAATTAAGTTTGAAGTTCTTCATTGAACACAATTCCGAACTATAGTATTTTGTTTTCATTTTGGTTTACTATTTGTTTTTGTTTTTCTCTTTTAGGTTACCTATTTAATTCTGATTTCATTTTTACTTTTTTTATTTTTATTTTTATTTTATCACCATTTTATTGTTTGCCTAATTTGTTTACTTCACCAAATCTTGTTGAAAGGACTTTTAGTTTAGAATCCCTATTTTTCCCCTAGTATCTTCCCTTTGTTTTCTCATACTTGTACATTTTAGTTTTTGACCTTGAACTCCCAATGTTTCCATCATTATCTAATGAAAATTTTCCTAATTGATAGTTATAGTTTAATTTGGAATACTAATACTCTTGGATTTGTAAATTCACACAATTTGATTATAATTCCCATTCTCTAAAAGGTGAAAAAAAAATGGTGGTTCACAACATCCACAAAAAATATTGTTGGTTTTCAATTGGATGCACCAAGCATGTGATTTAGAAGTGGGTATGTGTCTAGATGAAATTTTTCCTCTCCAAATTCCCATTAACTTATTAAAAAATCCATAATATAACTCAAGCAAGTGGATTAATTGAGGAATCCAAGATGAACCTCAAATGCCAACAAACACCCTCTATTGCACAATGGAGCATGTAGGATAATTGCTCTATATAGCTCTTGCTGGTAGCCAAAGATGTATGCGTACTTTCCAAGCAATGTACGCTTGACACAAAGTCTTCTATAGCAAGAGCTTGTATCATTGTGAATATGTAGAATATGTCCTTTATATAGGCATAGTTTCTACCCTTTTATTCATTTAATTAATTAATTTACTTCATAATTTGCTCCACAGCTTTGCCAAGGTGTTTATAATTTCATGTTTTGCCCAATATGTAAGGGAACCATCACGAAAATGTGAAATACTAGAAATCAAGGCCTAGGCATGGTCTTCACGTCCTCAAGGGGTTAATCCTTAAAGGGCCTCAAAGCCTTTTGTAACCATTATATAGTATATTATGAATTCAATGGTATTTGATTAGAAAAACAGTGACCAAATATTTTTTTGTAAAAAGTAAATTAATAATCATGATAGTACAAAATTAACAATGTATTGCAATTCGTATATTAAACCACAATTGAAGAGTTATAAGGCTAAATAAAGGTTGTATAGAGGTACACCCCCAAGGGCCTTTCAAGGATTAACTTAGTTTCTGCTTTGGACTTAACTTATATTTTGATTTGTTGAGTGGCTCTAATATGAAAGATTTGGATGGAGGAGGCTTTGCATTGACGAAATTTGTTGCGAGAAGAACCGACAATTTGAGTAGGTGACTTCATTCACAAAAGTGAGAGCCAATGCTACAGGGACAAAACTTCTTATAGTGTACCAGCTTACTTTTTTTTTTTCTATTTTTTATTGCTAATTCTATAGATTTTAAATCAAGTTGTAGAACTCCTTGTAAGGTGAAACCAAACTATGATAGGCAAAACGAGTGGTTTGCCCTGTTGCTATTAGCAAAAAAAATCAGATTTTTTTTCCATACAAAGACAAAGGTGAGTAATGAAGAGAGCATTTGCTTTTTATTTATTTTTGACAAAGTATGAATTTGTTATGGATTTTTAAAGTATGCATGTTATCCAATTAGCCCCAAAGAGTCTCTAGACTATCCCCAAACCAAAAAAAATGCATCTATAATGATCATCTTACTACCTAAAGCAATCATAATATTTCTGACATGGCCACAACATGAAGGAATAAAGAAACTACTTCTTGTAATGAATTTACATTGAAAAGATAGAAGTTCCTAAAGTGGTAACTACTAACTCCATCACCATAACCCAAGGCATTGATTTTGGCCTGTAACCAACCTAATGTAGTCCTAATCTCCTTTCTTAGAAAAAGTTTGTCATGGGTTGATGTAAGATTCTAATGGGTCTTCCCTAGGTGCATGTTATGGGTAGTTTGTGTGTCAAAGGTTGGTTTACCTTAGTTAAAGTTGCTAATCTTTGAATGGGAAGTAACTAAATTCCAAGGGGTGCTAGAAGTTTGTGATAGATGTGAGTATTAGAGAGAATCAAAATAGGAAGAAAATTGGTTCAACTTTCAAGGATGCAAATGAATCCCCCATAGTACAAATTTGTGAATGATCATTCCTTTTTTCAAGGGTATTACATTAACCTTCATTAGGAAGAACATAATTCAAAGTGATCAGATTACTTCCAACCATGCCCAATTGTCATTCCAAAATATTTTAAGAGAGTAAGCAATGCCTTATTGTCATTCCCAATAAATTTAAGTACTAGAGAAAGAATTCTAATGCATTCTAGAATAAGTATTGAAAAATACACCACATAAACACAGGGTACATGATTTTACAATGAAATCTAATATATTCTAGAAAAAATAGGTCAAATTCCCATTTGTTTGGCACTAAATGCAATGAACATATTTGTAGACAAAACCAATCTTTGAAGATGTCTTGATTTAGTATTCTTCTTCTCATATTATATACAAAAAGAAAAGTTGGGACTTCAAGGAAGACTTAAAGTCTAGCCAAAATAGAATCTTAAATCTCGCTCAAGTTCCACTTATTTGGTGCCAAAATTTCCAAAAAATATAATCAAGTAAGCTTTTTGAAAGTGAAAAAGGATTTACAATAAGACTTAGGAGATAGTGTGAAGCCCCCCTAAGTCTTAATTTTCAACTCTACTCCAATATAAAGTTTAGAATTTAGTGGGACTTAGGACATAGTGAGAAACCCAAACCTTTAACTTTGCTAAATGCAATTGATTATGCAAGGATTGATTAGAATCTTTCTAACCAAATGATTATAAAAACCTTAACTAATATGAATATTTGGACATAGCCTTTTTTTCAGGTGACAAAAAATCACCACATGAGAACATTCTATTCTATAAAAAGAAAAATCTAGACTAAAATAATATTATCACATCACTAAAATTATCATCCATTTTCAGTATTTTTTCCATCCACATAACTTTCATTCTAGTCATTTAGTCTAGCTACAAATCGATGTTACCATGGTAATTGGCATGGTCAGTGCATATTTAACTTAGTTTTGGTAGATGCTAAAAATGGAAATACATTACAAGATTCCTTTTTTATTCTTACTTTTTTTAATTTCTTCTCCAACATCTTTGTCATGTATTGGTAGAACTATTCTTTGTCAAATGTGCCCCCAAAACTATGTTATTGATGACCACCTTAGCTCCATTTTTAAATTAATTTTTGGGGGATAGTACATAGGAATCCTAAAGCTCTTTACATCCATAGATAGGAATGAAACATAGAAAAGATGGATGCCAATTCATTTATACAATCCAAAATGATATAAATTCATCCATGAAGATACAATACCACTTCAAAGATTTTGCAAAAATTTATTGTCTAATTTCCTACATAGAAAAGGAGGAACATATGCAAGATGCTAAACCCATCCTTTGAACTAGGCCTTGCATGGTGAATTTTGTGTTCTCTAAGGTAATTGTGAAAAAAAAGTCCCCTGTAATTTTGTGTTGTGTTAATTATAATTTCTTCACCTCTCCTAGCTAACTTTGATTGCAAATATGAATTCAAAAATTTTGAATTTTATTATATGTGTCAAATAAAAACTTCTTGAGTTTTTCCTAATGGTAAATTCACCCTAATTGGCCCAATTTGTAGGCTAGGGAGAATTGCCCCCCTCATTGCCCTATAGAAGGGTAATTGTAAAAGAATTGCCCCGTAGTTTGTGCTGTGTTTCTTGGTATTTCTTCATCTCTCCTAGCTAATTTGGGGCCTCTAATTGCATATCTGAATTCCAAATTTCCAAATTTTATCATGTGTTGCAAATAAAAAAATTCTGCGGGCAATGAGGGGGGCAATTCACCCTGGCCCAATTCATAAGACGGCAGGGTTTTATGAGCGCCCTGCGGAACATATCACCAAAACACATATGGACATCCATTTCAATTGTTTCAAAAAGCAGCAAACAAAGCATGTATTGAGCAATTTTGAGCAATAACTTATCTTACCTTAGATCACTCCAAAGAGATATCACTCACCGCATGCATGCATGCACTCACTTTAAGTCTTAAATTAACCCCTCAAGGCCCAAGCAGTTTCTGTACTTTTTCGCACAAGTTTGAACTTTGATTGACAGTATGCATTGTACATCAAGCTTATTACATGATGTCAACTGTACTTTTGAACTTCCATGTTCAATATGAACATCATAATATGAAATTCATTTACATATATTTCTTAGAATGTAGGGAAATGAAGTTATAACTTTTTCTTTTTGACACAAGCAAAGAAAACCTTTACTGCAAGAAAGATAACGTACAAGACCCCAGCCGCAAGTAGCCTGGAGCGGCGAAAAGAGAAGAGAGACACCTTGGCTTGTGCCGCGGTGACTGCCAGATGGGGCGGGTGAAGTTATAACTTTGACCTGTTGAACAGGTGAGAGGCCGAAAACAGGCTCCTTAGGCCTTGAGGGGTTAACTTTGAGATCTTACCACCAGGCCACTTCTGGCTGGTGGCTTTGTATTTCACCTCTTGCAATGAAATTCCGTTTCATTTGTTTCAAAAAAATAACCCAAAAAAACCAACAACTTTGAGATCTTATTTCAAACTTTGGTACCCAAACCAAAAAACACAAAAAAATGCCCTGTCGCGCATTGAGGGTGCGGCCTTCAGTTTGTCGCCCAGACAGACTGATGAAACCCGAACTCAAAACAGTGTGGCAGGACTCTGCTTCCAACTCAACCATGTCCGTAGTCGTGGTCGTCGTCCTTCGTCAACTGCTGCAACACGGCTGCTTGGGCAGCAGCAGCAGCAGCAGCGTCCAGTTTCATCCGAGTTTGCAGACACCAAGTGATGAGTGGGATCCTGTGCTGGCAGGCTTTTTCCGCGAGCTTCTCATGGTCGCATTAACTCTTAATAAAGAACAAATTGGTGACTGTGGAACGCTTTTGGAACCATGTGACAATCATCTACTTTAAAAAAAAACCAAAAATATTTATATGAGGTCAAACTATTGTAGAAGATCTCCCCTTTCGACACTAAATTCCGAGGATGAATAGTTGTTCTTATGTCCAACACAGAAAGATACTTTGTCATCCATCAGAAAACACAAAACGTCCATGTTGAAGTTTATGGGTTCAAGTTGACAAGCAACCCTCTTCTGTTTTTTACTTTTTGTGAGAAAGTGCAAGAATGGGGTGAGCACTTAACCCTTGTAAGGAAATGGCCCCCCATGACCAAGGTAGTCACCAAAATTCTCCAATTCTTGGACCAATAGGTGCATTTTCTTTTTCTACAGTCAATAGTGAAGTCATCCATTGGACCATTTTGGTCTGCAATGTCCTTGAAGCAAGGTTACAATTTGGTGAAAGCATTGTATTTTTCCACATTCATCCATCTTTTGGGCCTAGAAAACACTCACTTTTCCAATCATATTCATACATATTTTCATCCAAATTCATCGACTTCATCTACATTTTAAACCCTGAAAGGATGGATTGGTATCAGTAGAAATCCTCCCTTTAGAACCATGTGACATCATCTACTTTTAAAAAAAAATAAAAAATACTCGTTGGAGGTCAAAATACTATAGAAGATCTCCTTTTTCTGTACAAAATTCCAAGGATGAATAGTTGCAATTTTGTCCTACATAGAGAGATTCTTTGTCATCCATGTGGACATCTATGGGTTAATAGACATGGAAAAAAATTCTAGTGAAAACTAAGAGTACATTTATTTGACAAGAAGTAGACATTTATTTTGAAATGGTGCAATCGGGCCCAATGGTGTCATCCATCAAACACTAAACATCAATGTCAACATTTATGGGTTAATAGACAAGGAAAAAATTTATGGAGTAAACAAGAGTACTTTTGGTCAGTTTAACCCTGTAAGGACGCTGCAGACCAGAGTGGTTTGATGGATGACAAAGAACTCTCCCATGTGAGATAGAAATGTGATTGTTCATCCTTGGAATTTTTTGCAAAAAGAAGAGGTCTTGCAGAGTAGTATGACCTGCAATGATTACTTTTGTTTATTTTAAAATAGATGATTCACACTATTTTAGAAAAGAAGATTTCCATAGTGACCAACCCGTCCTTATAGGGTTAACTGAAAGGCTCAGGTGTTTGCAATTCCACTTGGCCATTACTCTTCCTATGGGCTTGGGTTTCTAGGTTCGGTATTTTTTGTAGTCTTAAAATGTAAAAAATGCCGCCAAGGACTAGCTGGTTCTCTTGGTTTGTTCTACCTTTTCCTCTATCAATGGAAATTGTCTAGGTCTTTTTTTTTTTAAAAAGAAAAAAAAAGAGTACTTTTATTCGGCAAAAAGTAGACATTTATTTTGAAATGATGCAATTGATGGCCCAATGGGTCCCCCACCCAAAGGCGGTTGACAAGTTATGGCAAACCTAGCCCAGCCAATGGCATCACATTTAAGGTAAGAGCCTCCAATGGTGTCCCTTTTTAGGCTAGGAATTCATTCTAGAACATAAATGTAGCTGGACTGTACACATCTTATCATTTTAGGTGAAAAAAATAAGTTCTCTACTGTCTACTTATATTTACAGCCTGAAATGATTATGCTCTATAGAATCTGACGCCATTGGGTGCTCTTACCTTAGCTTCCATTCAGTTGCAGCCACAGCCTTCAAGGCAGCACCAGCACCAGCACCAGGAGGAGTCTCACTTCTCAAGGCTTGCTGCACCAATTCCTGCGCTCCTGGGTGACGGCACTGCACACAACTCAACTGAACTGAAGCTCCCCCACCCCCCTCCCCCCCTCTGCCTGCTCAGCAAAGGCAAAGGCAAAGGCAACGCAAGGCAAGGCAGGTCATCACTCAATCAACCCCCATGATGGTGATGATGAATCTCGTGGCACAGGGGTGCGGGTGGGGGCCGCTGGTCCACCGTGATTTTCAGTCAACACACACTTGCAAGTACATCTTTGACTGGGACCACGTCAACAATTCTGAACTGAACGTCCGTGTGAAGGAAGGAGAGAGAGAGAGATATGTCGTCACTTTTTGAAGCAACAAGGAAACTTGGATGCAATCTCAACGGGACTTCGGGGAAGAAGAGGAAGAGGAAGAAGGAGAAGAAGGGTGTCCACTCCAACTTCTTTGGAGATTTCTAGTGTGTGTGCAACGAGTTTTTTCTTTTCCATCTATGAGAACGTGGCTTATCTATCAAGGTAGATCGCCCCAAAAAATAACAATCAGATTCTTGGGTGAATAGGTGCATTTGTTTTGTTTTGTTTTTATACATGAAGTTGTTTACTCAACGAGTCACCCGGGGGGGGGGGGCAGGGGGCATTCTTGAGAAGGGGCCTCCAATGGTGAACAAAATTGTCTTAACCATGTAAGGATGCAATCCCCCGTGATCAAGGTAGTGTTCAAAATTCTTTGATTATTGGACTAATAGGTGTATTATCTTTTTCTACGATTAATAGTGATGTCATGCATCGGACCATTTTGGTACGCAAAGTCCTTACAAGGTTAAGATCAATGGCTCCTCATCCAACTTTGATCCTTGAATTAACTAATAAGTCCCTTCCAAACATCTAGGAAAGCATCGTACTTTTCCAACATGGCGGGGACCATAGCTTGGTTGTACAATGTTATGATGCTTTCTATGAAAGCCATTCATGAGACTAGTTTTTGTCCTCATCATCCTTGAGTTGGGTTAAACTTGGAAGGAGGGTGTTTATCACCAAATAACTTGGCCATTTTTGTATGAATAGGTGCACCCTTTGCTTCTTCTTTTTTTAAAACCTTCCAAGTTATTTATCAAACAATTTTTGTCCAGTACAATTGTTTAGGTGAAAGATGTTGTCTTACTACAAATGACACTAGTAGACCAAAGTCATCTAAAATTAGTGTGGATTATTTTTATATTGTATTTTTATATTCCATTTTTTAATTTATTTTTTTGCAATATTTTTAAATCCATTTATTTTTATGGATTTTTAGGTTACAAAATTTTTGTGCACTCTTAAATAAAAAGGTTGGTCTTGGGGCACCAAGGTATGATATCAAAGTACCATTTAGGTACAGGGCTTAGTTCTTGGAGGATCCCTTTTTGCTAGTGTTGTCATTTGAATGAAGAGGGTTGATTGAATTTTGAATTTCATGTATCATACTTGCACTTGTAGAAACAAGGTCTTAGGGTAGCAATTTATTTTTTCTGCATGCTATGGTGTACCAATTTTTCCCAATTCCAACATATTATTTTTCATTGTTTTAAATTTAGAAAACTCTACATGTTCATAGAGAATTAAGCTAGTTTGAAATTTGATTGAGGTAGGTGTAACTTGGATCATCCTTTGAAATGTATAAGGTGCCATGTTTGTGAAGCGATTGGGCCCAAAATCGCTCACCTCCTCAAATGTACACAATTTGTTCATGTTGTTTTCTTTAACATTGTACTAACAATATACAAATAGTGTATATTTGAAGAGGTGGGCAATTTTTAAAGCCTTGTGCCATTTCAACTTCAAAAATTCATCACCAATTCTACAAAGCTCTAAGAATTATGAAATGACTTGAGTTAAATGCCAATTCCATTTGTCTTTCAAAAACAATTTACTGAAAAATACTTCAAGAAGTCTCACCTCCTCAAATTCAGTTTGCATCTCTTAAAAGGGTGCTTTATAGACCTCCTATCTTGAAAGATGAAGTCCCTATGACCAAGGTAGTCAGCAAAACTGCTCCGATTATTGGACCATTAGGTGCATTCTGTTTTTCTACAGTCAACTGTGAAGTCATCCATTGGACAGAAAATGTCCGCTTCGATGTTTGAAGGGTTAATAATCATCATCACCACATCATCATCATCTCTCATTCTATTTTTTCCTTTTCCTTTCCTTCTTCTTCAAACAATCTAAAATTTCAACATGTTCATCAAGAGCATGCCCCCCTTCCCCCCATCATTGAACCCAGTGCCATTCATGGTTCTCCAAGCCACACTACCCTCGTGGAATAACTTCTACAGTTGAGTGTCCTATTGCCCGATTGTCCTTTGTTTTCCTTGCACGTCGATTTGCATACAAGTGAACGAAGTGGGCCCATTTATTACTTCGTTCTTGCCGCCATCCCGGGTCTCTCCCCTCCTCCTCCTGCCGTTCCCTCTATGGTCCAATCCCGGGATTCCACACTTCCGTGACACGTGAACCAACAAAAGGAAAGAATCCCTCCTTTCAGCAATTGTGGGATACGCTATCTTGCTATGGAGTTTATTCTGGGAAAGAAAAAACAAACAGATTGGGTCCCTGGGTATCCTGTTTTTTCCTACCGTATGCGTCCATTTCAAATGTGCCCCACACTTGCAGTAAGTTAATAGGCTTTGAGCCATACTACTATTGGAAAAAATGATGTAATAAACGAAACGGAGGCAGGCCGGGAATCAAACCTAAAAAGAAAAGGAATCATAACATTCGCATAACCATGCAATGCAATTGACAAATTCTGGATGCCGTCTGTCCCAATCCAGGGTAATATCCATTTATTGAGTATTCTAATAATAAATGAAATCCAAAGCCAAAGCCAAAGCCAAGCTAACAAAAATACACAGAAAAGAAATGATTGAATATATGAATAAATAAAAGTGGGTAATAGACACCCAAAACTGCACCCTGACAGCCTAATGAAAGTGAATTGAACTGGTGGGTACATCTCTAAAACCAATATGTATCTATGTGGAAGAAAGGATTTCAGAACATCTACCAAAAAGAAGGAAAAAGCTTTGACCCTTCCTGACTTTTGAATATGGTGTCCAAATGCCATGTTCTTTGGTAGGTTGGAACCTCTTTTCGGGTGTGGTCCCAACAAGGGAAAAAAAAACTTTGCTTGATTAATAAAATTGAACTAAATTGGTGGGTACATCTCCAAAATCAATATGTACCTATGTGGAAGAAAAAAATTCAGAACATCTACCAAAGAGAAGAAAAAAGCTTTGACCCTTCCTAACTTTTGAATACAATATCCAAATGTTGTGTTCTTGGTGCATTGGAACCTCCTTTCACTTGTTCCCCAACAAGAGGGAAAAAAACACCCTGCTTGACTAATAAAACTAAACTACATTAATGGGTACATCTTCAAAAACAATATGTACCTATGTAGAGGAAACAATTTTAGAACATCTATCATAAACAAAACAAAAAAGAAGCTTTGATCCTTCTTAACTTTTGTATATGGTATCCAAATGTCTTGTTCTTTGGTGCATTGGAACCTCTTTTCATTTGTTCCCAACAAATATAAAACCACACCCTACCCAACTAATAAAATTGAAATGGTGGGTACATTTCCAAAAAAAATATGTACCCATGTGGAAGAAATGGTTTCAAAACATCTACCATAAACAAATAAAAAGCTTTGACCCTTCTTAACTTTTGCATATGATATCCAAATGTCTTGTTCTTTAGTTCGTTGGAACCTCCTTTCACTTGTTCCCAACAACACCAAAAAAAACAAAAAACAAAACCTGCTCGACTAATAAAACTAAATTGGTGCGTACATCTCCAAACACCAATATGTACCTATGTTGAAGAAATGATTTCAGACCATCTACTATAAACAAAAAGAAAGCTTGGACCCTTTCTAACTTTTGCATACGGTATCCAAATGTCTTGTTCTTTGATGCGTTGGAACCTCCTTTCATTTGTTCCTAAAAAAAGGGGGGGAAATAATAATAGACCAGTAGTCTAGTAATAGTAACTAGACTAGGCCCAGTAGCGAAAAGTGGCGGTTTGAGGGGTACCCACCTCAGAGTCTTCCAAGGGAATCTAATGATGAAAATGCTTCGCCTCCCTAAAGACGGATGCTCACTAGTCACTACTGTACCATTGTACGTGTCCACGCGGTTTCGAACCCGATGTAGCGCAGCTGGGTGGGTGGGGTGGGGTTGATCCAACGGCGGGGATTGGAAGTCAAGGGCCTGGATTTGAGGGTGGGCTGTCTGGCGGCCCGCCCTCCTACCAGATGATTGATTGAGAGTCGGCCCTTTCAAAGGGAGGGCTACGTTATAAAAATAATAAAAGGTAATTTTTATTTTTATTTTTTTCTTGAAACACACGGACAATTTCCATTGAAAAAGGGAAAGAGATAAAAGGTTAGTTTTGAATGTTATGTCCCTGAAATTTCAGCGAAGTGAGACTAATTTGGGAATCAAAACTAAGTTAACCCTTTAAGGACCATGGGCGATTTGGGGGGCGGGCAATCTACTTTTGTTGCATAACTAAAAAATTAAAATTACAACACATTAGTGGTTTAAAACGAAGATTTGACTGTATATATGCATTGGGTGCAAAGTACATTTTACAAATATGTGTATCTTTGTCATCTATGTCTGTCTTTCGCCAATAACTGTCGTATTTTCAGCCACTTTTGAGTTAGTATTTTGAATCCCATTTCCACATGCAAGCACGGATTGGGGTGATTCTTGGCCCAGTAGATGTGGTTCACAAATCCCCACATCCATTCCCTTTGGTCCTTCACTATATTTTTCTCCAAACTCTCTCCACCGAGCAAAAAGTGTCCAGATCGACCACAATATAGTTGACCAGTCCTTAAAGGGTTAAGTTGCGTAGTTATAGGTTAGATACCTAGCTGTGACAGGTTAGTTTATCTGGCGTGAAATGAGCCTTTCTCCCCGAGGGAATCCCTAGCAATGTGTTCTTTAACATGCTTGTGTAAAAAAACAAAAAAACAAAAACAAAGTTAAGTCAACTTATTGGGTTTTTTTGGGGGTGGGTGGGTGTCCATTTCAATCATTTTTATAAATATTTTATTTCCTTGGTCTTTGGGAATCATTTGGGTAAAATTTCCTTTTTTTAGTTGCTTTACTTTACTTGCCGGCAGGCTGATCATTTTTTTTAGTAGGGGGCTTAGGTTATTATTGCGACTTGCTGAGTGTTGGTAAGTTTTGAATGATTGGTGGGGGAGGGGAGTGCTTTGAGAGTATACTTGAAATAGGGTACAATAAATCAGATTTAGACTTTGAGGAATCAAAATAGACTCAATAGAAATCAAGGTGAAATATTATTTTTTTTAAATTTGGGGAGGAGGGAAGGGAGTAAATGAAAAAAAGATGATTTTCTTGTAAGGAGAGAGTACTTACAACAAAAGCCTCATGGCTTCTAGATGTTGTGGAAGAAGATTGATTTAGTGCAAAATCCTTGAAATGCAAAAAAGACATTGGCCCTCCCAATTCCTTTTTATTTTTTTGGCATAACCTAAGTGCATGTATAGTAAGTAGTGAAGGTTTTCAAATTCAAACATTTCATAGAATCCTTACTATAGTTTGTTTTAGGAGAGAGATCTAGCCACTAAGAGGTCAACCCACCCACAAAAGATTCCAAGGATAGTACAAATAGACAAGTGTTGATTAGTTGGAGCAACATTTGGGATTTTTTTTTAGTTTTCCCAAATAATCTCCTTGAATTCCCAAATTGAGACGTTTTTTCAAGTACAAAGTCCAATTATTTTTTCTATTTTATACTCAAAATATAAATTTTGAAGACTTTTTCACCGATTTTTTTTGTCATAGTGTTGTTGTTTTAAATTTGTTCAAACCTAAAAAATATGATTTAAGAATAGTGTTATTTGGTGGTTATGCAATTAAATTTTAGAAGGTAATGAATTGGAATTGAAGAGGATTGTGAACAAATCACCTTTTTTTGTCTACAATGTATTGCATTTTTGTTTTGTGTATAAGCATATAAATTTAAACACCTAAATTTCCAAAGTCCCCTTGGGGGACAAAAAGGATTTCAAGTAAGCTCCTATAGTCTTAATTTTTATTGTGTTTTTTCAGAACTTTTTTGAAGATAAAATCACATTAGCTTTACGGGAATATAGTTTTAATTTCAATCCGTGCCTAAGAGCAAAAGTTATGTTATACTAAGCCAAAAATGGATTTTGTTGGGCAACACAATTAAAATCCCAGAAAGCCAAAATAAATTTATAAATTTTTTGTGTATTAGAGAAAGAATTTGTCTACATGGAAAGATTTGATTCATTCTATTTTGATTAGTGATGAAAAAATGATGGAAAATCTTGTTTTGGGGGCAATCTAAGCATTGTCTTTAAAAAAGAATTTGTAGGATTCCTTTCATTCAAGGGTAATTGAGGGCTTCAAGATCCCGTTTCAGGATTGTTTCTTGCATTGTTCCTTGTACTACTAGAAATTGGGAACCAACCCATAATGGGCTGAATTTCCAAATTTGGGGAAAAAATTTTCATTTTTTTCTCCCAAAATTTCTAAAATGTACTATTAAACTTAAAATAGAATTACAAAAATATTTTTATTCCAAAAAATATTATTTTCTAGCATGGCAATGATTGTGCGATGTCATACTGATAATGTGGTGAGTTCCCCTAGCTTGGGAACTCAAAATAACTCGGAGTCTCTTCATGCCCTCAAATTTTATCTAATGTTTAATCAAATTTTCACAATTTTTCAAAACATAAGTTCAACATGATTTAATGAACTTGTTAGAACAATCTCACCTTTGGGATTAGTGATCCTCAATTCCATCTTAGACTTATTGATGATTTCATTTTTCCTTCAATCTCATATCTACTTCTACTTAAACATTTTTTAAAGAATTAAAATCGAGTGTTTCTGTTTTTAAATTTTTTTTGTAGACTTTCAACTCAATTCTTCAATGGAAAAAATTAGATATTTAATGAGTGTAGCGCAAAAATTTTAAGCTAAGAAGATTCAAAGCCTTAAAAATCTAGTCAAGAAAGGTACAAAATACCTAGATTTATTCACTTTAAATGCAAATATGTCGCAATCCACGTGATCAAAGTTTTTGAATTTCCTTCCATACCATTTTTTATACTAGCCTAGTGCAAGATTCTATAGTTAGGTATGCAAAAAAAACAATTTCTAAAGTTTTTTGCACTTTGAAATAGAAATGGCAATTTTGAGTGTTTTTTTGATGAAAAAAAATCCCTTGGAAGTTGAGGGGTTAAATAAGAAAACATCCTATAAACCAAACAAATACTAAAGCATTTCAAATTCATCTTTTGGACAATATCCCTAATATTGTACTTAATATTTAAGTAACTATCCAACCAAGGAGAGAATTGCACAACACATAGGTTGGTGCCTTTGCTGTATTGCCAATATCAATATTATTTTCTAGGAGTTTTTGGATGGCACGGCGATTTTGGGGTTCCATCATTCACTTTGGTTGAAGAAGGCACATCTAGAGTTTAAAGCATTGTCCATTTGCATGTATTTTTCATCCTTCAATGTTTTATATGTTCAAGTGTGTGATAACAAGGGGTATGCTTAGTTTCCTTGAGTGCAAAGTCATTTTTCAAGTGGTTGTTTTGTTTTTAGCACATTTTTATAACATATAAACAAGTACTTGGAATTGCAAAAAGTAAACTTTATAAGTGAAAAAGGTTCTTGAAATGTTCTAACAATCTTTTTATATCTACTCAATGGGTCCTCACAAATTGAGATATTTGCACAAGTGAAGAGTGCCTAAAATTCAAAGAGCCTAAGATAATACCCTCCACATACAAATAAAAACCCTCAATCATACAAGTATATGCCAATAATATAGGGAGCAAACTTTCTTGGACTTTACAATTGCATTTAGCCAAAGAAAATTACAAGTTTTCTTTGAATTATTTTTTGAGATTTACCCTCTAGAAATCATCTTTCTTTCAGAATTTTTTTTCAAAAACTAATTTCTAATATTTTATGGAAAATTTCTAAAATCCATATGTGGGAATTCTTTGTCATTTGGAATGTTGTCCAATTTGATGGTAGTGAAGAACTCTCTACAATCAAATCTTGTAAAGGAGGATTCAAGAAAACAATTATAAATTGATTTGATTTTAGGTAGCAATAGTGTAGAGCTGATTTTAAAGGGAGGACCTCTTGGGTCTTAGGGGGGTGAAATTATCAAAAATTACCATTTTTAATATATTGAAAAGAAAGAGTAAAAAATTCTAAAATTTCACCCCTACAAAATTGTATTAGAGTACTGTGGGAATATATAGAAAATCAATTGACAAACATTGACCTTACAGATTGCATGTGTATTATATTTGAAATGAAAAAAATAAAATTATTGACCTTCCTAGTAGGATTCATGAACTTTGACTAATCTTGGAGTGAGATTTTAGCATGAAATATAAATATTTGATTAATTATAACTGCATATTGTATGATATTAGTTACCTATTAAAAAATAAAATAGAGAATTTGCACAAGCTTTTGGATGTTGACTACTTTGCTTGAAAAACTTATGGCATAATAATTTTTGCTTCAAGCACCCCAATTGAATTTTTCATTCTTCTAAGAAAGAAAAGACACATCCAACGTGATAATCCTGAAAATAACCATTCAAAATTGATTTTGTAGGAACTTGATTAAATTTTTGACTAGTTGAATTAAAAAGACTTCCTTTAGGGGGCAACTAATCTTTGTTTTCTTGTTTTCTCCCCTTAACCCCTAAAAGACCAAGTATTTATTAAATGACCATTGGAAAACTGGGGTAGGGTCATGCAAAGTCAAATTTTAACAAATGTTGTCAACATTTTGACTCAAGGTGGGAACATGTTCCTGCTTTATAGGAATTTAAAACACTCAGTTGGATCAAGTAGCTCATGCAATTTGGGAATATTTTGCTAAAATCTTCATTTCTTGAACTTTGGCATATAGGTAACTAACATTGTATAGTATGTAATTGTAAATAAACTACATTTAGCACAAAAATCTCATTCCAAGAGGAGTCAAATACTACTAATTGTGTTGAGCAAGTTTGAAGAAAAGAATTTTCTTCTAACTTGAAACACTATTATCTTGAGATTTGTGATTTCAAAGTTCTTGAAAATATTTCCACATATTCCAAATGTTTGTCTCTAACTTTTCACCATTTAGATTTGAAATAAAAAAATTCCTCACTACATAATAAATCATCAAAAAATGATTAATGCATTGCCATTTCACTTAACCTCCTCACATTGTAGGAGGATTTAGAATAAACTAAACTCCATATTCGCTTCTCAAATTTTGCACGAGTATACCCAACAAGATTTAGAACTCAAAGGTAGAAAGACACAAATTCATCGAGAGCAATAATTTTACTCTAGGACGGTTTGAAGTCTACTAATCATGTTTTGCAAGGGAAGGTTCTCACTTTAAATGTTATGATCTTTTGATCTACACAACCAAATGCTAAGAAATGTTTCCTCCACATTTCTATAATAATCTACTATGCTTTTGTATGGTTCAAGCTCAAAAAAAGAATTTTGATTTAAAATTTTGGACAATTTCTCTTGGGATTAAATATCAAGATTATAGGAGGCGATCCTTTTCTGACCCACCCACCCACCCCATTTCCACCATGTAGACTATTTTTCTTTTTGATTGGGTAGTGAGGAGTCATCATGAATTATGGCACAGTTCCCGGTGTAGTTGTTACACATTATGATTGGCTATATGATTGTCAATATTGCAACCAACCTTTGGATGGAAATAGGATAACCTATATGACCAATATGGGTTAAACAAAATTTTGAGGTAAAAAATTTATAGTAATTATGTTTTGAGATAAATAAAATTTGGAAAAATATGGAATCCTTCACAACTCTATTCCTATTTCTATACACGGGAAAAATTTTCCCACTCGAGAATCCCTTGCTCCATATATGCATAATTGCTTAAGTGGTTGGAAATGGGTCATACACCTTAATCAATATATATATATATTTTAATTTTATATTATATTATATTATAACTTTTATTTTATTTTATTTTTGAAACACATGGACGATTTCCATTGCAAATGGAAACAATACAGCAAACCAGAGGCCAAGACCCTGGCGAAAACATTTTTAACAATTTCCAGACAACTACGCCTTAATCAATATTTGATAACCACTATTAGTAGGAGTTTCATATTTGGGAGTTCAATAATCTTTGCTGAACTCATTGAATGAATTCAAAAGGGCAGTTTCCAAAAAAAATTAAAAAGGATAAAATCTCCCATTACATTTGTATGTTGTCCTTCATTTGAATATTATCTGGGAAAAGTTCCCCAAAGCTCAAAAGAACTGACAAAAAGTTTGCCCACAGTAAACAAGGTTGTGAACTAGCTTTTAATAAGTTGGGGTGACATTTTCTATGTTTCAATTTCTGATGCTCCTATTGGTCGCATTTTCATTCATGAGTACATTCAAATAGTACCTTAGTCTGATGGCTCGTACAATAAGTTTAGTTCAGTTCAGATTATGATATTTATTATTTGTTCAGTCTTGGGTGACAGAAGTGACTGGGTTAAATTGTCCAAAGCTTTCTAAATTAGTGCATTGTGCAAAAAAATGGATTTTGAAATTCAACCATACCTAAGTTAATTGCACTTAACCTTTAAACAATGCCGAGGAGGTTTTCAGTCCGATGGATGACAAAGAATCTTCCTATACAAGATAAGGGTGCAATTGTTCATTCTTAGAATTTTCTACGGAAAGGAGAGATCTTGCACAATACTTTGACCTCCAATGATTATTTTTTTACTTTTTTAAAGTAGATGATGTCATAGGATCTTGCATAAAATGGATGATTTCCACAATCACTTGCCCAACCAGGTTCAAGGGTTAACTATTACAAGAATGTGTGTAATTGATTCTAGAAACTTTGACCTCATAGATTGCAAAATTATAATGCTTGAAGTTGGGAGGCTAAACTTTCTTTGGGCAATGTCTGATAGGATCAAAAGGCTTTGACTCCTTATGAAGTGAGATACTTTGCATCATATATAGATTTTTTTTTGTGACTGCACCCTGTATCATGATAGTTATATACTTGCCAAATTTCAAAATGAAGAGAAGAATTAACTGAAGCTCAAATCCTTGATTCCCAAATTGGGATTTGGACTCATAGATTGCAAAATTATGAATCCTCCCTCAAAGGATTTATGTCAAAATTGACTTCGGACAAATGTGTCCAAATTTTCAAATGCATGTTTCACGGACAATTAATTGTTCTTTAGAGGCTAAAGTCTCCTAAAATAAAACACTTCATTGTTGAACAAATTATTGAAACTTTAAAAACAAACCTTCCATGATATCTTTATGCTTATGGCCCCACGTTTGACTATCTCCTGAAAAGAAACAACCCACTTGTCTTCCAAATATTAAAATTTTACCCCTCCTCTCACTCCCCTTATAAAATATTCTTTATACCACAACCTAGAATCTATAATATATACTTGTATGGATATGCATATGGACACAGACAATATATGCATGTATTGGATATTAATATTAATATTTTTTTTATAGATATTGACATTCAAGTATGGGTCTAATATATGGCTCTAATATATGGTATATGTATATGTATATGGCATATAGATACAAAATATAGTTACATATCCCTTGTCCATTGTTATCACATATGAATTTATTATTCACAAATCATTCATTGCAAATAAGATCATTTAATAACTGCAAACACCTTGGGCATGTAAAAGTCTAAATGTGCTACTTTTAAGTAAATTAATTAATGGACTTATCATTGGGAGTAGTGAAGGTGTGAGAATGGTAGTTAGAGAATGTGTAAGTGGTAATGTAGGAGTGACTTAGTGGCTAGTCACAACATAATCTTATACCTTTTGAGCAATATCACCTTAAAAAAACATAGACATTTGAGGGCCTCGATATTGCGGTTGACTTACAATATGATATGATTATTTTAGGTGGATAAGATGACCACTAATAATTATCCTTTTGTTAGTTATAGAGTTATATAATGGCTCTTTGGGGCCTTAGAACAATACGTTTAAAAAATTCATGAAAAAATTGTATATTGTCCAAACAATAAAATTTTAGTTGATATTATATTTACTCACATTTGCCAATGCATGAAAGAAAATTAATATCTTTCATGACCTCAAGTGGTTAGATAAAAAGTTGTAGTACATATAGGATGACATACCTAAAATTAAGTACAAGCTACAAATTTAACCCCTAAAGGACCGAATGACCGTTGAACGTACGCAGGCAATCTCGCGTAGGTTTGTATGAAGTCTTTTTGTAACAAATGTTCTTCAGATTTTGACACAAGGTGTAAACATGTATCCCTTTAGTGGGAATGTCATTTTTTTTCCGATCTTGTGCCCGGATCAAAAGTTATGTTGCCCTAAACTTTTCTGATAGCTTAGGCAACTTCAGGAAGCATGTGCAAAATACCTCCTCTACTTCTGAAATTTGGTAGGTATGTGACTAACATGATATAAGATGCAAATGTCCAAAAAAATAACCATGTGTAGTGTAAAAATCTCACTCTAGGAGGAGTTAAAGGCTGCTGGCCCTATCGGATAAGGTAGAAAAAAAACTTTTTCCCCTAACTTCAAACATTATAATCTTTCAATCTATATGGTCAAAGTTTTTGAAATTTTTTCCACACATTCCCAAAGTGGTCTAGTACAAATTTTTATGGTTGAATTTTGAAAAAAATCTTCTTTTTTTCATTTTTTTCTCACTGCCCTAAAAAATGGCAATTTTTCATAATTTGTGTCTAAAATGTGCCTTGGTCCTTTAGGGGTTAAATACTCTCAATTGAATAGGAAGACTTATCTATCTATCTCTCTCTATATAAATAATTTGCTTAGGCTGGCCTCTTGTCTCGTAATCATTATTTAGTGCATAGGAATCTTTTACATATTGGATTCACTACTATCATCTATAGTCACAAATGATACTTACAGCTCAATTTTTGTGAAACTCCACATCCATGTCACGTTCTACAAATCAGAAATTGGACTGGGTTTTTGAAATATGACTTTGTCAAAAGGTCTATTGAGTTGGAAAAGAATAATCATTTAATTCTAAAACAATTGGTTTATTGTTGTATTCATCTAATACCATGGTAATTAGTTATGTAATTAGTCATGTAATTATCCATTACTCAAATGTGAATATAAAATGTGAATGTGAAATATGGATGTTAGCATTCCTTATTTTTACATAAATACTAAAAGTCACTCATCACACTATTTATGGAGATTTCCTAATGCATCTCCTATACAAATTGCATCTCCTATCTACATTTGTCCTAGATTGTTGGACTTAGATGTTATGCTTGTCTAGATAGGGGAATGTATTGGGCAATGATACCTATTTGGTATACTAAGGGTGACTTCACACTATGTCCCAAGTCCCATTGCATTCTCAAAATCTAATTGACAAAAAGCTAAAAATTAGAACTTGGGCCTTCTCACTATCTTCCAAGTTTGAAGTCCCACAATACTTCTAAATGCCTATATGGTTGCATTTTGGAAGAGTTTTGGCACCAACAAAGTGGGACTTAGAAGCGGAATTGGGTCTAGCAAAAATGAAAACCCAACTTACCGTCCCAAGTTCCAACAATTTTTTTGAATACAAAATGAGGAGAAAAAAAACATAAAAAGCATCTTAGTGGGTTGAAACTTGTCCAAATCTATCCAATGCAAAATTTGAGCTACAATTGTCATAGAAATGATTTTTTGATTTTTGACCATTGTGGGGCACTTAATTGCTATACAATATTATACCAGAGACAAGTTGGGACTTAAACTTGGGACTTTGGCCTTCACACCAAGAAATCCCAAGTCCTACATTTAATATATTTTTATTCACCTTATTCAACCCAAGAAAGTTGCTAAGATTTGGCCTTAAACCGAGACTTAGGACATAGTGTAAAACATCCAGTGATGCCTTCCCCGATCATCAATAGAGGTAAGTCCCCCATTCTCCTTCCTGAAATGCCAAATTATTTTTGTCATGCTCAAATAACTTAACTTCTTTCCTTTTTTTGGACACAAACAAAACAACAACTTAATAAAAAAAAGTATATATTGTCATTGAGGGCTTGTCCTTCAGGGTTTGTGTACTCTTTCCCCTATCAATGGAAATTGTCTCATGTGTTTTAAAAAGGAAAAACAAAAAAAACTTAATTTTTTTGACACAAATGAAACAATGACTTAACCCCTCAAGGCCCAAGAAGTTTTTTGTACTTTTTCACAAGTTTGAACTTTGATTGATAGTATGCATTGTACAACAAGCTTATTACATGATGTCAATTGTACTTTTGCACTTCCCTATTCAACATGAATATCATAATATGAAATTCACTTAGATATACTTCTTAGAATGTAGGGAAATGAAGTTATAATTTTTTTTTGAAACAACCGTGTTCAAGAAATACACTGCAAGGGGTTCTATCAGGAGGAGAGGCTAATTTCACACTAGGTAAAGAACCTGTTGCTACTAGGTTTCGAAACCTGCAACCATGCCATTCAGTTTGGGTACCTCAACACCGAAGTTATAACTTTGACCTGTTGAACAGGTGAGAGCCAACATAGTTTTTTTTACTAAGGTAGAAGGCTCGAATTGTGAGTGGGCATTTATAAAGGTGCAATAGAGTTGTCATGAATAGTACAGAGAGTTTCAAAAATGAATCATAGTTCCTTCAATGCACTTTTTGCTTTTTAATTGTGTTCTTAACCCCTGAAGGTTTTTGACTATGTTTTCACCAAAAACACTCCCAAACTGCCATTTCTAATACAAGAACCAAATTTTAGAAAAAAAACATTTTTGGACACATGTAACCATAGGATCTTGTAGTAAGATGGTTTGAGAACATGTACAAAAAAATTTCATAAATTTTCACCTTGTAGATTGCAAGATATTAGCATTTGAATTGACAAAAATCCTTTTTTGTCCTTATGAAAAACCGGGCAGCTGCTCTTCACAAGGTCATATTTGTTTGAAGAACCGTCCAAAATGGATGTGTCTCTTTTAATTCATTCTTCAAGGCAAATTAGCTACATGCTTGGAAAATTTCAGATCATTTGGAATCATACAACATATAGGAAAAAAATAGTAAGTAGAAAGAAGTAGATAATGATTGAAAATACAAAATTGTTAAGAATTTTGTTATGGATTTGAAAAATGACAATCCCAATGGTTGTAATGTTGCAATGAACAATCTACATCCTATGATTTTATTTTTTTCAAAAAATATTGAAAATTGAGTAAAATGAAGGACTTCAAAGTTTATTTTAGAGTAAAGAATCCATAAGTGCCCCCAAACTAAAACTCCTCGTAACTTTCACCTCATTGATCAAAATGGAATGATTCAAAGCTTTCCACATATATATAAATCTAAAAAATCAATTTTAAATTTTGAAAAAAGTGATTTTTTTTATTTGCCCAAGTTGCCCAAATTGGGAAAGAAACTACATATCATACTAAAACTTTTTAACCACGTAGCCAAAAGTTATGAAAATTGTTGGGCCTTGAAGCTACTCCTTGCCCACATGTTGTGTCAAAATTTCAAAGAAAAAAAATGGAAAATTCCACTTGTAGTGAGCTGCCCAAAATATCTATAATGCCAAAAAACCATGTTTGGGACTTTAGGGGTTGAATACCTTTGAGAAAAATATACATTGATGTAAGGCTAAAATAATTGAAAACATGATGTGGATCATTCTCTAAGAGCTAAAATTACAGAAACTTCCTAAGTTTGAAGTGCTCCATTCAAAGGTTGATTTTGATTGAGATTGGTTCAGTCTATGAGCACCAATAGTGACCTATGCACCTTTCACTTTGAAAATTCATATTTAATTCATTTGAAGGCAAAAAATTACGATTTAAATTGACAATGAATTGTTTCTCTTTTCTCTTTCTACCAAAAATACATGAAAAATACTATGCTCTATTGATTTTCCTACAGAGGTTCATTTTCCCTTAGATGAACACTTCAAGAGCCTCCTACCTTAGTGTCCCTTGTGTTGGCTTCATTGCAGAGGCCAGATTTTGGAGGGATAGATTCATAATGGTTAGATTCTGATAGATCTGGTGAAATTTCGCCCCCAAAAATAAGAAGCCCTGGTGAGAGGCCCAAAAGAGGGCCGGGTGGATTGACCCCCTCACTCATCCCCTTCAAGTCATTCCAGGGGTGCATGTAAAAAAAAAGACCCCCTATTTTGTGCTTCATTCATTTACCTTCTCTACCTCTCCTACATAATTTGGGGTCTCTGATTGCAAATATGAATTCAAAATTTGCAAATTTTTTCATGCATGAAAAATAAAAAATTCCAGGGTTTTTACTTGGGGACGAGCGAGGGGGGCAATCCACCCCGGCCCAAAACAGGCTCCTTGGGCCTTGAGGGGTTAACTTATACCTTAAGTTAGTCCCCCCTGAAACTGAGGTAATCTCTTCATTCAAGCTATCTTATGGGGCTTTGCGTCCTTGATTCACTTTGTCAGCTTGAGCGCCTCCGCCGTCTCCCACAAAGTTCACTCATGCAACTGTTCTCCATCTGCAAAATTCTGCGGCACAACCGCGTGCCGCTGTACAGTACCGTATTACGAGTAAGGTGAACTACTGAACGTCCATGCAAAATAATCAGCCCTTTCAATCGTGCGTAACTACATGTTTTAGAAGGAAAAAAAATAAAAAATAAAACTGCTGGCAGATGCATCAGCATTTGTGAAATTCTTGATATTGAGGCCACGTCTGATGTCACTCAAAGCATGCCAGGCTACTAACCAAACAAATGAGACTTGTCCATGGGTTTGTCGCATAGCAATTGCGTAGAAGGTGAAGACAGTGCGTAATGGCTACCGGACACATGTTTCATATGTTAACCCCTAAAGTCGGCCCAAGAGTCTTCTCGGGGGGTAATCTTGAAGGTTTGTGTAGGTACCTATGATCTCAATTTTTGGAAAGATTATCTGAATTTTTCTTTTTCAAAATAGGAAAACTGACTAAATTTTTGGGAAAATGATTTTTATTTCAATTAGTGCCTAGAAGCGAGAGTTATGACACAATAAGCCCAAAATAGGCAAGGGTGGACATTAAAAAAAAGAAGTTTTGATTTGGATAAGTAATGTGAAAGTTATGAAGCTTCTTGTTTTGTGGGCAATCTTAGTTAGCAAGTTTTTGTGAGAATACATTGTATTGGATTTGATTATGAACTCAATTCTAACGAGTTTTCAAAAAATAAGTTACACAGGGTTCAGTTTGCTTTTGTAAACAATCTCAATGTTGGGATTAGTGTGTTTTAATTCCATCTTAGAGCTATCAACAATTTAATCTTTTCTTCTATCTTGTACCTACTTCAATTTAACAATTTTTTGGTAAAGAGTGAAATTCATAGATAGGGGGGGAGGGGGGGCTAAATTCTCAACTCAAGTCTTCAAACATAAATTTTTTTGATTTACAATTTGTAGTACAAATAATTTAAATTGAGAGGATTCACAACCTTATAATCTAGTTAGACTAGGAGCAAAAACAACTCATTTTCTTCACTTGAAACACTTATATCTTTTGAACAACATTGTCAAAGTTTTTGAATTTTGGTCCACAATGACCTTAAACTACCCCGAGTGAAGGCCATAGGTAAGGGACTTTCCGTTGGAACCCTTGAGGTTCCCAATTCAACTCCCCATGATCACATTGCTCGCATGGGGGCTCCCCATGTTGCTTTGTTCGCATGGGGAGGGGGTATTGTTCATCCACTTGTTCCTGATGGGTATACCCAAGGCGTTGTAATTCCCGTAAAAGCCGGGTTGCCTTGGATGTTGTGTCATGTCAGTCCAACTGCAGCCCTTGAAGGCCGAATGTTTAAAAAAAAGTTTCTGAATTTTTTCCAAACATTCTCATACTATTCTAGAGCAAGATCCTATGGCTGGATATGCAAAAAAATAAATGATTAAATTTTTTGATGTTTGGCTCTATCAATGGGAGTGTTGTAAAAGGTGCACTTCACCCCTTTAGTATTGATTGACAAAGCTTCAAGAAAAAACATGGGAAATGAAGTCATTAAAACAAAAGAATGACTTAAACATTGTGTGGAAGATTCAATTATTTAATATAAACTTTCAAATTAAAATTTCACTATCCTTAGTGTGAGCACCAAGGGGTTAACAAGAATCTTCAAATTCTTTGAGTTTGCAACACAAATTTTGCGATGGCCTTGTTTTTACTCTAGTTGTTCATCCTTAAACTCATAACTACTAGATCACCCAAGAAATGTTTGGTGTACAATTTTAAGAAGCTTTGGAGGATGAGAAAATTTCCTATTTTCATCCTTTTTCTTTTTTCATATTCCCATGCTAGCAAAGGGAACCATTGTAACCATAGATTATGGGGTTCTCATCTACTCTAATGGATGATATGCACAACATGTGTTCAATTGTCATTTGTTTTTTGCATTTCTTGTAGGTGGTTTGCATCATACAATTCCACCCTCTTCGTGGGACACTTTTTTACCTCTTTGGTGGAGATTGACCTATACTAAGAGGCATTTCACACTTTAGCCAAAAGTCAAGAGTCTCTCTATTTTCACCTATCAAATTGTCAAATTATCAGGGGGTTTTGCAATCTGATTGGTGGAAATCAACAACCTCTCAACCTTTTACCATAGTGTAAAGTGCCCAGCTATTCACCCAACAGCTGCAATCCCGTAACCCGCCCATCCAGTTCCAACAAAGAAACCAAAGAAACGATGATAAAGTATATTATTCCTTGCTTTTTCATTTAAGAAATTTATTCTACACTATTGTAATAGACACCCCCCCCCCCAAAAAAAAAGAAAAAAAAAAGAAAAAAAAGAGGGGGAATTAAATGCCTGTCATTCTGCCAGTAAACTCCTCACAAGATCTGAGCAGACCAAAAGAAAATCACAGCTTCATGATGATTTGCCAACTTGACAATCATACACACAAAAGTTCAATACAAACAATTACTGTTTTCCCTTGCAATGGAAATTGTCCATGTTTTTCAAAAAAAGATAAAGAAAAAGTTCAATACAAACAATTGGGAGCCTAATGTGTAACCTACTATCATCCAGCTATGGATGTTTTTTCAATACGGTATTCAATTCTTAAACCCTCGCTCGGCCCCTCAAGAAAATGCTGATTTAAAAAAAATTCCATGCATGATAAGATTTGCAAATTTTGAATTCATATTTGCAATTAAAGGCCCCAAATTATCTAGGAGAGGTGTTCAAGGTAATTTTATCAAGCACAAAATCCGGGTTTTTTTTTTACTTACACCCTTGGAATGACTTGGAGGGGCCAAGCAAGGGGACCAGTTCACCCCGACCCCCTATCCTACATGAGGGTCAAAGTCGGTGAAAAAATAAATAAGATTTTGTCCAAATGTGCCATATGTTGTCATGTGATTGGTTTAGGGTGACATGGATCTTTCAGAATCTAGAGTGGAATTCCATTTCAATACTCCCATGCTATAACATTGGAAGCAAGTGAAACATAGGTCTCTTGAACATTGTTTACCCCCTAAAGTCTCGTTGTCCCCTTGGAGAACAAAATGGAGTTTGGGTGGTCTCCTATAGTCTAAAATTTTTTCATGATTTTCTAAAACTTCTATTAGAGGTGTAGTTTTGCAAGTGCTTTGTGAAATTGTAATTTTTGTAGCAATTGGACACCCGATTGAAAAGTTACAAGTATTTTTTCAAAAACTTAAACCTGGGGGTAGGTTGGGCAGGGCCTTTACACTTGACTTTGAGGTGGGGCAATTCAAGGGCAGGAAGTAGGACTAGCAACAAGGAAACATGTCAATGGAGATGTTGAATTGAACATATTGGTTGGACATGTTAAATCTAGAAGGATGTGACCCTCTATGAACAAGGTAGTCACCAAAATACTTTGATTATTGGGCCAATAGGTGCATTATTTGCTCATACAATTAACAACAAAGCCATCCATCGGTCCTTTTAGGTTCACAATGTCCTTCTAGGATTAAGTTGTGGCATCTGAAGGTGTAGCACAATCCTTAGAATTACAATTGCCTTGGATGCAACAAAAGAGTAGGGGGGGAACAAGGGGAACTCAAGGTGGGAACATGCCGGAATCTATAGTAACTCCAAAAATTGAATCTATGTTTTATTTTGTTTCACTCCATGCACCATACTTTGAAGCAATGAGTGAACAAAATCCAAATGAACAAATGTGGATTTTAGAGGGTTATACATATACTACAATCTTATAAATATTTGAAGCAAAAAGTAATTATGGTTTGCAAGTTATTGGATTTCAAAGCTAAACCACCCCTAGATACTCCTTTATTTGTGTCAAAAAAGAAGAAACTAACCACCCCCACAGACTCAATTGTTTGATTGGTTTTCAAAGTCACTCAAAAAATTGTCAATATTTCTTTTATGAGCCACAAGGACTTCAACATTTTATTGCATGTTGTTTTACATCATTCAAGAGCCCCCCATGGATATTTTAAAAATTTGACAATTATATGATTCAATAATAAATATATACAATGAAAAATGTACATAATATTGATTTGAATAGAATTTGAAGATTCTTGATGAATCAAAGACTTGAGACCTCATTTACTATCATAGATTATATATAGGTTGCAATTTGAAATGTTGTTGCATCCACATTGAATATATTTGAATGTATTTGAATATATTTGTCCTATTGTACAATCAATACAAAACGTTTTAATTTGTATTTAGTAACCAAAACTATTTTTTTCACTCCAATCTTTTTTAACCCTACATGTTTTTTTGCCCTTCACTCATTTCTCAACATTTGACACTATATAAATATTTACTATTACTATACAAGGTGTAGTAATTTTGATCAACTCCAAACCATGGGTGTGGCATGAATTAGTATGAATTGGTGTGTTAGTCCATAACTTGATTCTAAAAGTTGCATGTGCCTCTACTATAGACAAATGCTTAGTCATGAGGTAAGTTTTTTTATGGGTAAGGCAACCTTATTGTTAACCCCTAAGCACTTAAGTGACCATTTTTTGGTCACTACTTGACTTTGAGCACCATTTTCGGCCAAAAATAACTTTTTTCAAATTTGTTTTTGAAAGATTGGGTTGTCTTTCAATGTTTATATTCAAAACTAAGATCAATACAGTCAAATAAAAATTATAAGAGAAATGCACAAAGTAATTAGGATTTGCCTAGTGTTGAAAAACTTACTATTTGGGGAAAGTGTTGGTGTTCTCATTACTAGATCTTATTCATTTTCTCACAAATCAATAGAAACCACAATTTTGACCAATCAAAAAAAAATTCAAATGCTAAAGAGAGAATTTATATTTTTCGTAAATTTTTGAAGTTATATCTTCAAATTTCATTTGAAGAGAATCTAAAAATAGTTTCATATTTTAAACCATACGGATACTTTCTACTTTTTGTACTCCACGTTATCTCTGTTGATGCAAACTTCAAAAAAATTGCAGAACTTATATTTTATAACACATTTGTGTTTTGTCCAAACCCCTTGAGCTTTTAGGGGTTAAAGGCAACCTAAATTTCACTATTCCGTGTAGTCCGGAACATTGCCGTCCACGTAATTAAATGAGAGAAACAAAATTTTGATTACATATGGAGCGAGATCAAATGATGGCTTGCGGTGCGGGCACCCATGTGTTTCCCCTCACATGAGGTGAATTCCAACTAAGTTATTTGTTACCAAAAAAGTTTCATTCATTTGCTTTGCCCAAATGACTGCCTGCAGTAGTTGCAGAGATCTTGAATCCTAACAGCAACTGAAGCAGGACAATTGTGTGATGAGTATGGGTACCACTCAAGTTGGCCAGCCGGTCTACATTAACCATCTCGGTAGAAGGATGAAGATGATGAGTCAATGTCGCACTTACGTGAACTTATGTAAGGTAGAAGGATCATAAACCGTCCCTTAAAAGCATACCTACTTCATCAATGACTGTCATAGATATTTCAAGGAAAATGTCACTCAGTCCTAGATGTATAGGGATTGCAATTTTATTTTGACAAAAATGAAATAGAATTTCATTGCACAAAGAAAATTACAAAGCCTACCAACCATAGGTGGCTTCGTAGGAAAATAGGAAAAATTGTATGATTTGGGTATTGTACAATACAATATCATTGCCATGGCTTCAATTGAAATGTTGTCTTGGTTTGTTGAAAGAGTTTGGTTGTCTTCATTTTGTGTCAACCCTAAACTATGAAAAATGTCACAAGCAAGAAACAATACAGTCCTTAAAATTGATTCTACTATTTATGGTGTCACCAATATACTCCTTGATTACAACATGGTCATAGAGCATGTGTAGCCAATGTTTGAATTGATTGAGATTGTTCATTTTTGCTTTTTTTGTGGGTGGGACATGCCATAGATCCAACAAATTCAAACTATGATTCTATGATTCTGGTGCTTCATCTGGAATCATTGGGTAGAAATTATTGTTCACCCACGCAATATAGAATGGTTCAATAGACCTTGGAAATAAGTCCAAATTATTCTAATTAGGGTGTAGGTTTCTAGTTGTTGAGATGACATTCATCTTGTAGCACACAATTGGTTTACCCAAAAGATGTACCACATAAATTGCTATAAAGTAGTCCCTCCGTATTCCACCTTCTCTTGTTGACTTCCACTAACTTCAGATAGTAAGAAAAAGTAATTCAAGAGGTAAGGTTGTTGTGTAGATCCTTCACTACGTTGATAGTTACATTAGTCAATAATTCATTATTAGGTCTAGCCAAAAGTACTCTTATCAAATGTTCCGCCTCTCATCTCCAAGTATGAAAATATGCAACTATTCTCAATCAACCCCTAAACACCCAAGCTACATTTTTTGACAACATAGTGATTTTGGGCAACTCTCTACGAATGGAGTTTTTCTTTTTTTTTCTTTGAGATTTTCACACAACATGTGCTTGAGGAGTAGCTTCAAGACCCTACAGTTTTCATAACTTTTGACTACATGGTTAAAAAATTATTGCATGACATGTAATTTTCATTGTTGTTCAAGCAACCCAAAAATTTCTTAAAAAAACACTTTTTAAAGAAAGAAAAATTTGAAATTGTTTTTCTAGACTTATATGTGGAAAGCTTTGAATCATTACATTTTGATTCATGAGATGAAAGTTATGATGAGTTTTAGTTTGCAGGCAATTTGGGATTCTCTACTCTAAAATAAACTTTGAAGTCTTTTATTTAACTCAATTTTCCATATTTTTGGAAATAAAATAAAATCATAGGATGTGGATTGTTTATTACAACATTACAACCATTGGAATTGCGATTTTTCAATTCTATAACAAAATTCTTCACAATTTAGTATTTTTAATCATTCTCTAGTTTGTCATACTTACTTTTTTTTCCTATATGTTGTAAAATTTCAAATGATCTGAATTTTTTCAAGAATGTAGACAACTTGACTTGAAGAATGAATTCAAAGAGTAACCACCATTTTGGAAATTTTTTTCATACAAATGTGGCCATGTGAAGTGCAGCTGCCCGTTTTTTCCTAGGGCCCCCAAAAGGATTTTTGCCAATTCAAACGCTAATATCTTACAATCTACATGGTGGAAATTTCTGAAATTTTTTCCACATCTTCTCATATCAATGTAGTACAAGATCTTACGGTTACATGTGTCCAAAAATGTTTTTTTTCCTAAAATTCGGTATTTATACTACAAATGACAGTTTTGGAGCATTTTTGGTGAAAACATAGTTGAAAACATTTAGGGGTTAAGGGTCCAATTGCTACAAAAACTATATATTCACAAAACTTTTGCAAAACTATATCTCTCAAAAAAATTCAAAAAATTATGACAAAAATTGAGACTATAGGAGCCAACATAAATTCCATTTTGTTCCTTGAGGGGACAACAAGACATTAGGGGTTAATAGTGCTCAAGGGACCTATGTTTGACTTGTTTAGAATATTAAGGAAGTGTCGAAACTAAATTCCACTTTGGATTTTGAAAGATCCATGTCATCCTAAACCAAGCACATGATGACATGCGGTACTTTTTTGATAAAAATTAAAAATCCGTTGGAGACTAAATATCCATTTGACAAACACTTAAAAACTCAAGTAGGGTCATATGAAGTCAATTTTTAAGGGATTTTTACAAAATTTAGGTACAATATGGGAACATTCACCCCCTTCACAGCATGTAAGAAAAAATATTATCGCATGCTTGGATTTAAAGTTATGCTCCTTGGTAAAATTCAAGTAGTTTGAGCAATTTGGGCATCTTTTGCTAAAACCCTCATTGAATTTTGAAATTTGGTATGTGAGTATCTAATAAAATATTTTAAAAAAATGTCTATAAATAAATAAGTTTTAGTTCTCAAATCGCATTCTAAGAGGAGTCAAACTTTGTTAGCTATGTTGAGGCGGTTTTGAGAACAAACATTTTCTCCTAACTTCAAGCTTATTATCATGCAATTTGTACAATCAAAATTCTTGAATTTTTTTTGACATATTCCAATTATATGTCTCTAATCTTTTATTGTTTGAATTGTAAATGAGAAATTTCCACATTGCTCAAGAAATCATCAAAAAATGACTAACACATTCACTTAACTTCCTTGTATTACGAGATGATTTAGAGTTAGACTCCACATTTGGTATTGAAATTTTGCATGAGTGTACCTAACAAGATTGTCTACTATACTTTTGAACACTTGAAATTCAAAAAAAAGATTTTGATTTTCAATTTTGAACACTACACTAAAAAATGGCATTTTTTGACAATTTCTCTTGAAAAACACATCAATCTTGTAGGGTTTACAAAAAGTTTCAAAAAATTGGGTCAAAAATTGAGATCACAAAAAATTGCACAAACCTTCAAGTGCCCTCCAAGGGAACACTTGGGACTTCTGGGGTTAAGACCCTATATAGTTGATTCCATCCAAAGCCTAAAAAATGTTTAAAAAAAATTAATATCTTCTAAATTTTGGACATACTTATGTCAATATTATTAACCCGTAAAGGACTAAACTGCATTCTTTTTTGGCAACATAGTGATTTAGGCAACTCATTACAAATGGGACTTTTTTTCTTTGAAATTTTCACACAACATAAGCCTAAGGAGTAGATTTAAGGTACGACAATTTTCATAACTTTTGACTACATGGTTAAGAAGATAATGCATAATATGTAATTTTCATTGCTCAACAAGCAACCCGGGCAACTCAAAATAATCCTTAGAAAATCACTTTTTTAAGAAATAAAAATTTGAAAATGATTTTCCAGATTTATATATACATGGAAAGCTTTGAAACATTCCATTTTGATTAATGAGATGAAAATTGTGAAGATTTTTAGTTTGCAAATAGTTATGGAATCTCTACTCTAAGATAAAATTTGAAGTCCTTTATTTAACTCAATTTTCAATATTTTTGGAAAAAAATTAGGAAGTGAGGTGTAGATTATTTATTACAACACTATAACCATTGGGATTGGCCTTTTTCAATTCCATAAATGAATTCTTAACAATTTAGTATTTTGAATCATTCTCTACTTCTTTCTATTTACTATTTTTTTCAAGCATGAATATGAAAAAAAATTTGTTTGAATTTTTTATAGGTATTCCCACCTTATTTCTTCAACATATTATGGAGAGTAACACATTTTAGGATCTACACATTTTTGTGTAAAAAATTTGAAAGATTGCATCTAACCCATTTGAGAAGAGTTGAAAATACTTCTTTTTGAAATATAAGCAACTTGACCTTGCAATTGGTAAGGTCTCTTATTTTGAAATTATGAGGGTATACTCTAACAAATTAACTAAAAGAACCTATGGTTGAATTTTTTAATAAATAAATATAGATGAAGATTTTAGCCTTGCTTTGGGTTTAAGTACTTTGAATTAGTTTTGGACTTACAAACATCGAAAACCTTTAATGGTTAATACACATTCAATTTGGGGGGGACTTAGTTGGTGTTTTAGAACATGCCAAGTCTCAAGAAACTTATGGCTTGAAGAGACTATCATTTGATAAATGTTGGGTGATTTCTATATTGGTACATATTCAAATAGAAAATTAACTATATCAAAGCTTTGCTTATTTATCTCTTCAATTGTTTATTTATTACATTATGCAACATTGCATACTTTAGGAATCATAGTGGTACACTGAGGAGCCTCATCCCGGGCCAAGCTTGGCAATCCCATGGTGGCACAACCATCTCCAAATCTCCTCTCAGCCCCCTCAAATTATCTTCTGAGTCCAGTCTTTACCTCCACGTTCTCATATTTCTATACATTAAATTAGGTTGTTGGTTTGGTTTGTTACATTGAGATCTCTGGAATAGTGTGTCCCCTAGTCATGTTCTTGGTATTGCTAGAAAGCTCTCTATGAAGACTAGTGTACAGACTTTGTTTCGTGGCATTCCCACTCATGGCAGAAAAGATATTGAATTTTGAAGTTTTTATAAAATAAAAAATTTCTTTTACTTTTATATATTTTTTATTATGGCAATTGCACAAGGCATACTAAGGTAGCCAACCCATTTCCAACTACTTAAGCAATTGTGCATATTTGGAGCAAAGTTTTTTTGAATGTAGAAATTTTCGCATGTGTAAAAATAGAGTTTAGAAGGATTGCATATTTTCCCAAAATTTTATTATACAAAATGTAATTAGTATGAATTTTTTTAGTGGAAGATTTTGTTTGACCTGTTATGGTGGTATAGAGCTTTCTATTTGTGACCATATGCTAATTGCAATATCGAGAGCCTTGCAACCAATCATAATGTGACACAACTACTCAAGAACTGCACTACCACTTCATGGAAAGAAAGCATGCTACATATTGGAAATGGGGGGGTGATCAGAAATGGGTTGGCTACCTTATGGGAATGTGTGGATAAAAGTTTAGAAACTTTGATTGCTTAGATTGAAATATTATAGTGTTGGAAGTTACAAAGAAACACTTCTATTTTGCCTTGCTTGACAAGGTCAATAGACTTTAGCTCCTAGACTAAGACTTCCATGCTACAAATGGGTAATTTTTTGAAAATTGCCTTCTATATCATATTAGTTACATACCAACCAAATTTTAAAAGTGGAGGAAGAGTTTTGCATATTTTGCCCAAAGTTGCCTCATGCTACTTATGTCGCTTGCAAAGTTTAGGGCGACATGACTTTTGATCCAAGCACCCAATTGAAAAAGAAAAATCTGAACTCCCACCAAAGAGGTACCTGTTCACACCTTGTGTCAAAAAAATTTGTATGAACTTTTGTTGAAACTTTGACCATGTGTGAACCTACCTGAGATTTCTTGCATACATTGAACAATCACTTGGTGATTTGAGGGATAAAAGTTTAATTATCTTACCTCCAGACTCAATTTTTGAGATCAAAGCATATTCTTGGGATATTATTTCACGTTTCAATGACAAAATGAATGGCCAGAACTCAGTGACCCAAATGTGCTTGGATTGATATGACTGAGAGAGCAGCTAGCGAGGAGGATATTCTGAGCGAGTATTTCTTGAGGTTCCATGGCAGCGTTGTCCAAGAATTTATGTCAGCATGGGGGCTCCTCAGAAAAACATTGGTACAGTGCACTGCAGTACAATGCATTGTCTTACTGCAATCAAATCTCACTTCCAAGTGCACCCAAAAATTAAAAAATGCTATTTGGTTAAAGTAATGGTATGGTTTGCATGTTGGCCTTTCCACAGCATTAACTTCCGTGTTGCACTGTTGTCAATGTGTTTTTTGCCTCCCTGCCACTGTTTGCTGAGTCCCAAGGTTGCCAACATTTGGACTTTCCAGTGGGGCAAGATTGAATTCCAGTACCTTGGTTGCATGTTCTGAGGCTCAAGTGGCGGAAGCTGTTGTAGCTGCTCCCCCCTCTGCTTTGCACATTACCCAATACAACTGATTGAGAAGAGAAGTGCCAATTTCCTTTCTGATTTCACATACAGTACCTGTAAGTTATCAAACTTTTATCAATTGCAAAGAAACAGAGCCTACCATGACATAAAGAGGATTCTATTTCACATCATCTTCAAGAAGCTATGAGATAGCTTTGGCTCTATGACTCATTCAATATGGAAAGGACAGTTTGGATAAAAGGTGAAAAAAAAAGGTCAATTTGACAGTGGCTGGAAACAAGAAGCTATGCTATGATTGGCACTGTCCCTGTTCCTGTAGGCATCTTGTAGTATTGGCACACTTTTCTAGTAAGGTACCTACTCAAACTTCCTCACATGTAGCTTCTGCAGATGCAAAGCCTCCTTAATAATAAAAAAGTTTGGGACGAAACTGACTAGTTAGGGTAGTCCACCTTCAAGTCCAAATCCAAGCACTACACTCACAGCTTTGCGTATTTCACATGAATATGGTAATGAATCAAATGAAATACAGTTTTGTTTCAAATATATGAAAATACTCAATATTCAGATTTAAAGAGTAAGAGTTACACTTGATGATTTCATTACCTCAGGCAGGGAAACTCATCTTCAAGCTCGAATTTGGATTTGGGTTTAGGCAAGGTGTAAACCATCCTGTTTCATCACACCAAATAATACAACGACTGGGGTTTAGGGTTTAGGTTTATGCTAACAAATGAACAGTGGATTTTGTGAACGAAACAGATAGAAAGAGAGCCGATGAAGATGATAAAGGAACTCCAACCTTCCGATTGAATATGTTTCATAAATAATCGCAGTACAAAATAGTTTTCATATTAAACTAAAAGCGGAGGAATGATGCAACAACCCCGACAATAAACTGATGGACTTTCCAGTGCGCAAGGAGAGGCGTCCACCCCCTATGCCTTAAGCTAGAAAGAATCACTGGTGTTTTGTTAACTGACAAAAATTCTCGTCCAAAGAAGAGCACTTCCCAAGGGCAAAAACCTTATTCGAAAAGAATTAGCATGAGAACCACCTACGAGAGGCCGGAAGAAGGAAAGTTACTGGGGTAGAGGTCGCTTAACTCCCCTTTCATGCAAAAAAATCCAGATCTTAAATGTAGACTACGATACTCAACCAATATCCTCCACCGCGACCTGCTCAAACAGGTGGTGCCATTTCCTGCGCGAGGCTCATGTGCTGCACCCTAAACCTACTATTAATGATGAGAACGGGTACAATGATCTATAGAGAACTAGATAAATGCTAGTTCGGTAGAGCAATGAAATGAACTAACCCATAATTTGAATGAGGAACGGCAGCGCTTGTCTCAGTACCTCATATTATGGTGCTAATGCGTTTACCGAGGGTAATCAAATTAAAATCAACCCTGCTCAAGGCTTGTCTATCCTTCCAAATTCCAAATCACTCTTTAACAAAGAGTCCTCTTCTTCCGCTACATTAAGATCCAAAACTCTAGCAGCTGCAGCTTTGGCTGCTTGAGTCTTGGCTAGCTCAACAGCCCAGCTGTACGTAATCATTCCAACTACTGCCATGAACATACCCAGCATGTTCTTAGCAGTCAACACAGAGTCGAAGAGGAACCATCCCAAAAGCAGGACACAAACAGTCTTCATATGTCCAAGAACCTACAAAACAGACAAACCAGAAGTTAAGGAATTCTGCAATGATCATGAAGTCAACTTTGGTCACTTTGGTAATCTTCATCTTCTCCCTCGGAAGAAAAAACCCACAGCTGCGCACAATATATTGCAGCTAACAGAAGTCAACCAGAGGAGGGTCAAAGCACCAACTATGAAGAGAAGTCCAGTGACCAAGCAAATAAACTGACCTGAAAGGTGACTGCCGAAAATCTTCCAATGCACAAATACTGACTGACATTGCAGAATACCGCAAGCACGCAAGAGAGAATTATGAATAGCTGCAGAGAGCATCAAACAGAGGAAAGGTCAATTAGCTCATGACATTCTGACATAAATGACAGTAGAGACAAACCCTGTACGAGAGAAGAGGATAATATCTGAAGTAGAGTGTAACTTGCAAATAGTAAAGCTGCACACATCGCAATTAGGAGTTCATCAAAATAGCAAAACATTCACTGAGCGGATGCAGAGCATTCCAAAGAGTGAAGGCCACAAAAGCTTTTCTCGTGTACTTACAATGGCTCCCAAGGTATAGTTGTAGTTCAAAATGTTCTGTCCGTTAAGAAAGTAGTCCATGTAAGGGCCAATGACGATCAGTGACGCAGCTTGAATCGGCGCAGTCTTGCTCAACAACTCAAATGAACCACAACTGTGCTTCTTTTGTAGAGCTCCAATGTACTGCAGAAGATCAAATTTTGAATGAAAAATTGCTCGGAATACCCTAGAAAAATATGCTGATCAGAAGAAATGCTATGAACTAACCTAATAGTGCGGAAGATTCTTCTTCATGGGGAGATAACAGAAATAGGTTAAAACAAGTCGTTTCAAATTTTGAAAATTTTAAAAATTATTAACAGAACATAAACATTTATGAAATTAAATGATGGAAACTTACAATCTGCTGCAGTGAAGTAGAAATAACTGCTACAACAGCTGCCATAAATCCCTTTAGATTCACACTGACATCTGTCACAGTGCAGACGCCTACACCGATCATAACAACAAATATGGAAATCTTGACCTCCCTTGTGTAATTCTTGTTGTGAAGTACCCACTCCAGGACGCTAACAGTTGGTATCATGCTCAGCTTGGCAATCTGTTTCAATGAATCGGGGTATTAATGAATGCACTTGTCTGCTACATGAGACAAGAATTTATCAAGCAACGACTTTGATGCTAATAAAAACATGAATTCATTACCGAGAAAAGAGAAGGACAAAGGTCACTACATGAGTAAATGATATAATATGTTCTCTTAACAGAGTAGAAAATTGCTACACCAGTCAGATCACCAATTTCTATAACGTACTCACAATCCAAGACAGAGTTGCTGAAACATCAACCTCAGGTGTATCCACATACCTGATAGAAACCGACTGAATTGAGCATGAGACTTAGATTCATGGCAACAATTGACGTGTTGGACACGAGAGAGAAAAAGAACAAGTCCTGGAATGGCACATGCTTCGACACGGAGTAGCCTAAAGCAGAAGATACGTAGCCCACTCCGGCCGTCACTGTGAAATGGAAAGCCGTCAACGTTGTTGCTGCAACCAGAAACAAAAATAAAATTGAATTAGAAACAATAAATAATCAACGCTCAACATCCCATGAACCGTAAAGAGGAAACTAAATCCGAGTACAGAAGGGAGATTGGAGCATGGATCCTCACCAAATCTGAAGTTATAACCCCCACTCGACATAACTTGTTTGTTAGCCATAATGATCCCCACAGAGCTGATAATGTTCATCGCCCAAGCTCCCACATCTGAAACTGCTTTCTTCTCATCTTTCTTTTCGGTTGGCGGCTCCATGTTGGGCTTCATCGTAGTTGCTGTTACCGAGAGATATACCTCTTAACACCTGTATCTGACGCAGAGAATGCCGCAAGAGCACTGGCGATATCCTTCCGTCACCTTAAAACTACTGCCATAAGCTCTCTAACAATAATGTAGGCTAAAGTAAAAGTTTCCAATAGAAAATTGATGCAGAGGACTGCACAAGAGCCCCTGTAACTTCCCGAAGAAACAGACAGCTTGAGCGATACGACGCGGTTACCGGGCAAATAAATATAGGATGTGCCACTCTGCAACACACAAAAGAGCACGAGTTCAGAGACTTTTTTTAAGACCTAACACCAGAACCTGTAGTATTCAAGATTGGCGGCGTCACAGAATAGCAGGGCACCAGCATTACGATAACTCGAATTCAGCGCAGCATTACGAACACTCCTGCTGCTGATAGGAGATGCCACAAGTCCCAGATCCAGATTCACCTCTTAAGATAGGTTATACGCAGAACGCCAATCTATAGATCGATGGATGCCGTGCACAAGACTAAGAGATGGCGTAGCAGTTACTTACTCGTAAGATTTAAAACGAAGAATGAGATGAGAAAAAAACAGACTCATGACCTGCGAAGTAAAGACGAGTACTTCGTCGCATTCTCCAATAAATGCAATAAGTGACTCCTAGGAATTACGACAGCTAGATCAGCGAGAGAAACACAAGCATACATGCAAATGCGACGTCGTCAAAAAAGTGAACAAAGGCAGGGCAACAGAGAAATTAGAACTTCACCCGCCAAAGACCTCGCTTGTCACACAAAACTCCTACCGGTCACCACAACGACAATCAAAATTCCTTAAAAATACCGAAAACACAACAACTAAATCCCGACTCACACACATATGCTCCAGATCTACAGATTCATTTTACATGCCAATAAATAGTCGAAGAGCGGATTCACTCCAAACATCATTTAAACCACGCATTTTCCAAAAAAAGATGCGACGCCTGACTGCTAGGACAGAAAAACTACTAGATCGAAAAGCGCAACACAAGATCACATGTGGCGTCGGCGAATCCACACAAAATCGAAGAGCTGAGAAAAATTGGAACTAAATCTGCCTTTTATCTCTTTTATCACACAAAATCCTCACACCACTTCACTCCAAAACCTCAAGTAACGCCGAAATCACCACCACCACAACAACGAAATCCCCAATCACGTTCAGATCTAACAAAAACTGCTCAAAATGCCCCCCCAAAATCGAACAGGAAGGAATTGATCCGAAATCTCATCAAAACTCGCAACACTAACCTCCACTGCCGCGTTTCTGAAGTCGACAGATCTACGCCCTCTGCATCTCCCCAAACTGAGCGCCAAATTCTGAAAACGGGACCAAAAAAGACGCGCCGCGGCTCTCCGAAAAGCTGTCGCGATGGCGGATCTAGTGATGGCGAGCGGCAACCGCGAGTAAGGTTAAAACTAGGAAGCTCCGGCGCGAATGAGCATCTCTGAAACCTGGGAGTGCACAAAGACAGACAAGACAGAGCCTTCGCTGATTGCCTTGGGGTGTAAAAAAGCTTCGAACGCAACCCTAGTTTTTCGACCTTCTCGTCCGTGCGGGGGGAATGTGGGATGGCAGGTCGGTAGACTAGAAGGTAGGTAAGCCGTAGGGGAGTGGCTGCGACCTCCTAACGCGACTTCCGTCTGACGCGGCATGACTTCATTGGCAATCATTTGTGACGCGTGGCATGTGAGTGGGGGGGCTGCAGTTATCTCGGACCGAGTCTTTACTTATTTTTAAATTTTAAAAAAAAATTTGACACAAAGGAAACCGAGTCTTTATTTTTGACTCCATTTCTTTTCTTACTGGGGAAAAAAAGAACGTGTCAGTTGACACTCACTTTCCATGTTAATATTAATACTAAATTCACTACCACATTATTTTAAGTTTACCTCCAAAAAAGTTAGCCATGCGGGGCAGTTTCTGGAATATCAGGGCCAATCATGGCCAATCATAGCTTCTGAAATACTATTTTAATACTATTTTCATATTCGACCCTGGGTACTTGAAATGCAATATAGAATGTTCACTTTTTAGAAGTATTAGCCAACTGGCTTTGATAACTTTTAACCCCTAAACGCGTCGACGTCCATTTCCTGGACGATGAAGAGTTTGAAACACCAGTTTCATCCTACTAACTACATGGATGAAAGTTTTTTTAAATTGTGAAGATACATTATCAAGTTTTTGTCCTATTAAGGGTTGGATTTGGTGTTACTAGAGTTCATATTTTTCTAAAATTACAAATGTGCAAGTATGACAAGTGGTCAAACTGCATTGACTTTAGTTCAAAACTAGATTAGTCAAAATGAGGTCATAGATAGGAAGAACACAAAAATTTCAAAAAATCACCATGTAAAGAGAACCTCATTTCAAATCCATTCCAACAAATTTTACTCAAAAAATGATAATATTTTGCTTGTAATCGAATTTTGAAGGAATTTTGGAATTTTTCTCTCAAAATTTATAAGAAAATATTGGTGATAGAATTGTTGAATCTAACCATACAGATGGAATCTAAAAATTATAATCTACAACTTTCATTTGTATATCAATTCCAAAATATGCTTCCAAATAGCACTTTATAATGATTTTTCTCAAATCATCAATTCTAGTTATGAATTTGGACGTATAGGGGTTAAATCGCAATTTTAACCCCTTTAGAGCATCGTCACTCATTCCCCCCAAACACGGCTTGGGAAATGGGGCGTCCTGAGCCCTTTTCCTCCTGGTTCTATTTGGATGGGGAGACACCCTAGTCATCCCTGTCCAAAGAACATGGGAAAAAAAATCAATCACACACTTAACAAGAAAAATACAATTTTTCAATTTTGATTCAAATGCAATGAAAAACATAGCTTCATCATTTGAGGGTTAACTTACAACTTTTATTTTATGCTTTTCGAACTTAAATTTCTCTATCATGAGTAATTGATTTAAAAATAAAAAAACCTAAAATGCAAGTAAATATGATTTTAATTCTTTCTTTTAAAAAAATCTTCAATTTGAATTAAAATTTATAAACAAATAGTGTTAAAAAATTATATTCAAAATTAAAAAATAATCAAAGTGTGCTTGAGATGTGCTGAGGTCTACCTCAACCACACCTCAAGCACACTTTGATTATTTTTTAATTTTGAATATAATTTTTTCAAGATTTTTTTAATTAACATGCAATAAGAAAAGTAAAAGGTTTGATTGATGTGTGATTGAGGTCTACCTCAAGCACACCTCAAGCGCACTTTGATTTTTTTTTCAAATTCGAAATATAATTTTTTCACCAAATTAAAAATATTTTTTCTTATTTAAATACAATGACAATAGTGAGTGTGCTTGAGGTTCATCTCAAGCACACTTTCACTCTTTTTATTGCATTCAAAATTTAAAAGAAAATATATATTTGTTGTAAATTTCTATTCAATTAGTTTTTTTATAATAGAAATGTAGTTGATATGTCCTTGAAGTCTACCTCAAACACACCTCCAACATATTTTTACAATTCTCATTGCATTCGAATTAAAAAAAGATTTAAAACAAACTATTGAAAGAATCTTCAATTGTTTTTTAAAAGCTTGCTTGAGGTGTGCTTGAGATAAACCTCTAGCACACCTCAAGCTTCTTCTTCTTTTTTAATGTTTAGGAGAAAAACTTTTCAAAATTTTATTTTAATCAATTGTAATGAGAAAAGTAAAAGTGTGTTTGGGGTCTTCCTCAATAACATCTCAAACACACATTGGATGTCTTAAAAATTTTGAATACAATAGTTCAACAAAAAAAGAATTCAAAATTTTCAATAGCAATGATTTGAATATAAATCCTCCCTGACGTTGCTTACGTTTCTCTTCTTCATAATGTATTCTTCCACCTTGTGTCATTGCACTAGCAAGCTAACAAAATATGAAGCCCGACAAAATTGTCTATAAAGAGTAAATTTACAAAGTCAACAAGCTTGGTAGAGACAGTGTCCTATAGTTTCTAGTGCCATTTCTATCCATCACAAAGTTTAGAACTTGTGGTTTGTCAACAATTAGCATGTGGTTATCATTATTTCATGGGTTTGCACATTAATATACAATTTATCACATCATTACGATGCATTCCTGTACAATTTATTGCACCGTTACAATGCATTATTTGCAATTGAAAGTAATACATTGTAATGATGTGATAAATTGTACAATAATGCATCATAATGATGCACTAAATTGTATATTAACATGCAAACCCATGAAACAACAATAACCACATGATACTAGTTGACAAACCGCAAGTTCTAAACTTTGTGATGTCGTGACCGGGCTCCTATTCTTCTTAGCCAGGTCCCCGGTGGACTACTTTTTTGTCACCAAGCTTGCCCAGGGTTGTTCTGTCGAACGTGTTTTGGAGTTTGGGTGTCCAGTTGTTCGTCTGATGTCGCATGTCGTATAAGACGAGTGTCGCATATACGAGACAAATTTGACGAGCGCGAAATTAGGATTTAGGGTTTTCGGGCAGGGCAGCCAAAATTTTTATCTTACGTGGTGGGTTGTCAACAGTGACGTGGAAAGCTTTGACCACGTCACCATAGGCGATTGCGGGTGGGGCGATTGTGGGTCCAATCCAGGGCGACTACAAGTTGGGTGGGGCGAGTGCAGGTGGGGCGAGTGCGGGTGGGGCGAGTGCGGGGGGGCGAGTGCGGGTAAGATGGGGCGACCGCGGGTCCTAGAATGAGGGCGATTGCGGGTTCAATCCGGGGCGACTGCAGGTCCAATCCAGGGCGACTACAGGTCAAGAGGGGGGGGGGGGCGAGTGCGGGTAGAAGGGGGCTTAGGGGGGCAACCACATGTCATTTCTTGGGCGACCGCGGCTGATGGGGCGATTGCAAGTCTCAAACTCAAGAGGTCTTCTAGTTCATGACAATGGAGGTGGCTGCGTATGGGGCGACCGCGGGTCAGAGGCACCAGAAAACATGAGTTTGAGTTTCCCCCCTTACAAAGTGGAGGGAAGGCGTTCAAACTTTTTAAGTACTGCTCCCCCCTTTTCTGAGGAATAACTCCAGAAAATCCTAAAACTGAGGCATTCAATACTAAGTGATCAAAAGTTAATTAAGTAATAAAGAAAGCAAATTGGTTTAGGAAGTGGAGATTTGGAAAAGCCCTTTTTCCTAACATTTCATTTCTCCTTCATCTATCCTTGTGGTCATGTCAAATTCAACGTAACCATTTCCTATTTTAATTTTTGGAGGGAGTACATTGAGAGGAGACCTTCCCTTTTGGGGGAAATCATGTACAAAAAAAATACTAACACCATGGGATGCACGAAGAAGTAATCTTCTTATCTACATAAGAAGTGGTTTAAGGAATAGAGACTTGGGGAAGCTCTTCTCCTTGACATTTTATTTTTCCCTCGTGGTCATGTCAAATTGAACGTGACCATTTCCTATTTTAATTTTTGGAGGGAGTACATTGAGAGGAGACCTTCCCTTTTGGAGGAAACCATGTACAAAAAAAATACTAACACCGTGGGATGGATGAAGAAGAAATCTTTTTATCTACATAAGAAGTGGTTTTAAGAAATGGAGACTTGGGGAAGCTCTTCTAATTGACATTTTTTTTTTCCTCATGCTCATGTAAAATTCAACATGACCATTTCATATTTTAATTTTTGGAGGGAGTATATTGAGAGGAGACCTTCCCTTTTGGGGGAAACCATGTACAAAAAAAATACTAACACTGTGGGATGCATGAAGAAGAAATCTTTTTATCTACATAAGAAATGGTTTACGAAATGGAGACTTGGGGAAGCCCTTTTCCTCATCATTTCATTTTCCATCATCCAACATAGGAATTTCAATATAGTCCTCTCCTTGATACATCAAGGGGATTTAAAACACATTTGAAGGGGTGAATGAATATTCAATTTATTGAAGATTAAAAAGTTAGGAAATGACACTTTGAATGGTTTTTATCTTACAAGTACAAGGTTTAGGAGTTCAAACTTTTTTACGACATATAATGAAAAGCAACTCACATGTGTGTGTCACTTTATCCATCCTAAAAAATAGAAGTACATTACTTTTGGACTCACATACATGGAGAAGGTCCATGGTTTTTCTATAGGGTTTAGGGTATAGGGTTAGGGTTTAGGGTTTGGAAAACCCTCTTCAATTTCTCTAATTAGTCATACTAAAATTTCTATATTTATAGACTAATTCTGTAGTATTAACTAACTATGAGCATTGAAGGACATGTCAATTATAGTGTATAGAAGATGCAATTAAGCTTGACTTCATTAGAGTTGGAGATGGCTCACATCTTATGGTATGTTGGTTTCTGCACTCACGTGACTTTAAGATAGAGGTGATTATAGGTCTTGGGCGACCGCGGGTGGAGGCGAATTCAAGTTTTGTTATTGTTGAGCCCAAGTTGCTGGATTGGGGGGCGACCTCAGGTCTTGGGCGACCGCGGGTGGAGGTGAATTCAAGTCTTGTTGTTGTTGAGTCCAAGTTGCTGGATTGGGGGGCGACTTCGGGTAGGGGGCAACCTCGGGTCTTGGGCGACCGCGGGTGAGCGCACATTCAAGTCTTGTTGTTGTTGAGCCCAATTTGGTGGATTGGGGGGCAACTTCGGGTGGGGGGCGACCGCGGGTGAGGGCGCGTTCAAGTCTTGTTGTTGTTGAGCCCAATTTGGTGGATTGGGGGGCGACCTCGGGTCTTGGGCGACCGCAGGTGGAGGTGAATTCAAGTCTTGTTGTTGTTGAGCCCAAGTTGCTGGATTGGGGGGCGACTTCGGGTAGGGGGCGATCTCAGGTCTTGGGCGACCGCGGGTGAGGGCGCGTTCAAGTCTTGTTGTTGTTGAGCCCAATTTGGTGGATTGGAGGGCGACTTCGGGTGGGGGGCGACCTCGGGTCTTGGGCGACTGCGGGTGAGGGCGAGTTCAAGTCTTATTGTTGTTGAGCCCAATTTGGTGGAATGGGGGTGACTTCGGGTCTTGGGCGACCTCGGGTCTTGGGCGACTGCGGGTGAGGGCGAGTTCAAGTCTTATTGTTGTTGAGCCCAATTTGGTGGAATGGGGGTGACTTCGGGTCTTGGGCGACCACGGGTGAGGGCGAGTTCAAGTCTTATTGTTGTTGAGCCCAATTTGATTGAACCCGCGGTCTACAAGGGGCGCATGCAGATCTCGGGGAGTGACCACGGGTCTGGTAGGGCGCATTCGGGTCCAGGGCGACTGCAGGTCTACGGGCGATTACTTGTCTTGGACAAGGCGACTACGGGTCTAGGGGTGACTACGGATCCTGGATAAGGTGACTACGGGTCCAAGGGCGCCTGCGGGTCCTCTGGAGGGCGACTGCAGGTCTTGGAGAGGGCGACTGCGGGTTCTGGGCAAGGCAACTGCGGGTTGAAGGGCGCCTGCGGGTCCTCTGGTGGGCGACTGCAAGTCTTTTGAGGCGCGTGCAGGTCCCCTAGGAGGCGACTACGGGTCTTTTGGGGCGCCTGTGGGTATTTGTGAGGCGTTACTCTCTTTAGGCTTCGACTTCATGTCTTTGCCTCGCAAGTCGCCAAGTACTTCCCACTCGCGGTCGCCTACCAGCTTGAACCCGAAGTCGCCCTATCTATAATTGCCTACACCCGTGGTCGCCCACACCCGCATGCGCCCCTTTAGGATGCCACATAGAAGACACATGTTTGCCACATGGCATCCAGGTGGCCTCACGGGCAGGGTGAATTTTAAAAAAAAAGTCAAAGCTAAGTTTGACTCTATTAGACGGACAAGAGGGTCTACTTGACGTGTTGGACGTCGTGTTCGTCGTGTTGTCGAACTGTCCACCGGAACAACCATGAGCTTGCCCTAAACTGGGTCGACTAGCTTTGGCATGAATGGGTGGTGATGCTCTTAACCCCTTAGTAGTTGACCTCAAGATAGTGAAATTATTTTAGAAAAACATAAAAATGTACAGAGAAATAAATAATTGAAGCTTCTTCAATATAACTCTATCATTGAATTATAGAAAGTTTTCTTTCTTCTTTATAATGATATATTACATAATTTTTTTAAAGCTTTCTTAATGAATAATAATTGGATAAAGTTCCCTTTTTACATCCCTCATCTCTCATTAGGTAGATGATTGTGCATTTAGGGATAAAAGATTGAGGATGAGTGCTAATTTCCAAAAAAATTTAGATGTAATTTAAAATAAAATAGAGAATAAAGAGAATTTAATGATGGATTTCAAACATAAATTGAAAAATATGATTCATTGATCATGTTGATAGGATGAAATCTATTTATACACAAATCAATATTTTTCAATAAAAGCCATATAGTGTTACCAAATTGTTTTTACGTAGTGCAAAAACTTAATTTATATTTTAAAATTAAACTATCTGTACCTTAAGTTAGATTATTGTTTTTTGTTTGTTTTTTATGTTGAAATCTCATGGACTGTACGTCCTTTAGTCGCATTCTTGGTACCATCAGAAAGCCCTTGACGAGGAGGGATGCACATGCCTTGTTCCTTGGCGTTTTGACCTATGGCATGAAAGTTATTGAATTCCAAAGTTTTTTTAATTAGAAAATTATTTTTGCTTGTATTTTAAGGAGATCCATACCTTAAGTTAGGCTCTTTGTTTTGTTTGTTTGTTTGTTACAATGAGATCTCCCGGTTCATGCATCCCCCAATTACATATTTAGTATCATCAGAAAGCTCTTTGAGAAGAGAGGGTGCACGGGCTTTATTTCATGAAGTTTCGACCTATGGCATGAAAGTTATTGAATTTCCAAGTTTTTATTGAATAAAAAACTAGAATAGTACCTTTATTTTAATTTCCAATGTGGCAATAACACAAGATACACTACAATAGTTATTATGAAGGGCTTAGCCATCACTTTTGACATTTTTTTTTTGTGACACAAATGAAATGGAATTTCATTGCAAAGAATAAAAATACAATACCACCAGCCACGCGTGGCCTGGTGGGACAAACCCAAACCCACCCCACAACCCAATAGACACAAAAGACAGATAGGCAGCAGGCATGGCACAGAGAGGGGCCAAGAGGCCTCTCACGGCCGACTGACACAAGCCGAACTGCCGTGCGCCAGATCAACTCACTGCCTTCACGGAGGCCGGAAGACAAAACCTTCTCGGGGCCTGGAAGTGACCCATGTAGGCTGCCCGTTCTCCCATTGCGCGAAGAAGCCAAATTTGCACCTTCGCCGCATAAAGGCATTCATCAGTTGCTGTTGAGTTTCTTGTGCTCGGGGCTTCTTCCGATTAACGAAGGCCCATTCAGCCCGGCCGTAGTCCATCAACCCACCCCAAATTTGGCCTAACAGCCGATCCACTGACCACCTTTGATTATTAAAGACAAAGTCGTTTCTCTGTATCTATAGGCTCCACATCACCGTAGTGCAAATTTCAAGCCATACCCGCATGACTTGGTTAAACTTGCGTGGGATACGACCCGAGAAGATCCCTTGTCTCCAGGTAAGCGGGCGCCATGGCCCTTGCGCGGCGCAGCCTGTCAACATCGCGTTTAAGATGTGGATCCCCCTTTGCCAAGCTAGCTAAGCAGAATAACATTCCCAAAATCAGTGGAGGACCGATTCCTCCGCACACCTTGGACACACTTCGCATCTCATGTCAATGTCCCTATCAATCCTACCTCTCCACTGGTTAACAACAACTGCTCGGTGCCATACAAGCCAAAGAAGTCCTACTTCTTTGCGGGTGCGCTCAGGTAGCCAAACCGTCTTCCATTTCAGCTCGAAGTCTTCTGGGAGGATTCCACCCCATTTCCTAATAATTGGATTCGACACCTGGTGACCTGTCATCAGGAGGCTGCGTCTTAGCTTCGAGGTGTATTCAAGCATTAGTGTAGTTTGTGCTCCAAGGTGCCATGCAAACTTCCTGAGATCACACCGCAATTGGTCCACGCGGTCGTAAAATAGCTTGACTATTTTTTTTCTTTGGACCTCTTCTAATGGGCACCACTCTCACTCTGTGAAAGACTCCAATGATGCTTGCATCCCTGACTCTGCCTCTTATGGTTGGGATTGGGTGCAGAATGCTAGCCCGGGGTAGTACAACAAAGCTGGGGTCTTCCCACGTCTGGGGCCAGCTCTGTGCTTGCCTGGCTATTTGGGCGGTTTCCTGATCCGGCACTTGGACTACCGCCTTGGGGAGACTATCTTCTACCCCTAAGTACCACCCGATCCACTCACCAACTTTTGCATCTAGGCGGGAATTGGTCAACAGAGGTCCCCACTGCCTTCGGAGTGTGGTCATGGCCGATTGCCAAGCCCCCGCCTCTTCTAGGAGTAGACCGAATTCTGCCTCCCCCTCCTCAACTGATAGGAGCCGGTCACCCCTCCACACATCTCTTACCTACTTCAGCCCATTTCTGTGTAGTTGAGCTGCCCTATTCTTCGAGAAGCCTAGGCCTATCAGGGGGGCGAAAGTCGACCACCACAGCGATTTGGAGCCCACCTCTTCCGGCAGTTTGGGTCGGACTGGAAGTAGCTTGGGCTGCAGTTTCCGCTAGGAAGACCCTACTCTATTCCACACTGTTGAGCCTTTCTTTGCTTGGAAGTGGTTCATCATGAAGTAATCCATACTCGGGCTCCACCTGCCCCTAGTGTAAGGTTGAAAGTGGCTAAGCCTATATCGAAGCAAAATGTAGAGGTTGGAATTACCAGGCTCGCAGGCTTTGAGGATCCACTTTGTCATCAAGGCGGTTAGTGCATTTGGCACGTTGATAATGTTAACCCCGCCTTTGTCTTTGGGTTGACAACATTGAATCCACGCCACCTTTGTCCAGGCCCGGTGTAGCGAGCTAGACCACATGAAGCTTTGAGTTGACGATGTCACTCTCTTGATCCCTGCTTGTGTCCCGCTCCATATTGCTACAAAGTGAAACGTGGAAGACAAGAGAATGCAATTGACAATGACCCCACGGCCCGTGTAATTAATTTGAGCTGTGCTCCAATACTTAAGCTATTTGAGCATGCGGTCTTGCAGGAAGTAGTCAACTGACTGGGCGAAGAGACTCAACCCGAATGGGGTTCCCAGTAATTTGCTCACTGGCTTCATCGGCCCATTCTATGTTTAATTGGTGCGTCCACTACGGCCTGGCTTCAGCCGCTCCACCCCGCCAGTATCTGTATGACTTGATCTAGTTCATGATTAGCCCTAACACTAGGCAAAACTGGTTCAGCAAAGTTACCGCTGTTGAGATACAGCTCTCCATTCCAAGAAGAGTAAGCGAGGTGTCGTCGGCATATTAGGCTATCACCTGCTGACGCCCGCCCCCTGGCAGCTGAATCCCTTTCACTAGGCCAGCCTCGACTCCCGCCTTTACCATAGCATTCAGGGCCTCTGCAACAATCAAGAAGAGATAAGGGGCTAATGGGTAGCCCTGCCTTACCCCCCTCTCAATTTGAAACTGTGGCGATTGAGAGCCGTTGACAGTAACCGCAGCTTTCGCGTCTTGGAACAATATCTTTGTCATTCCAATGAATTCCCCATGTATTCCCATTGCCTCCATGGCTTGGAACAAGAATGCCCAATCAACCATGTCGTATGCTTTGGAGAAGTCAAGCTTTAGAAACACCAGGGGTTGTTTTGTATGTTCTGCCCACGAGATTGTTTCGTGTGTTAGGAGTATGTTATCTAGGATGAATTGCATAGGTAGGAAAGCAGACTAGTCAAAATCAATTACCTCCATTAGTATTGGCTGGAGTCGTAATTGAAGGGCCTTGGCATATAGCTTGTATGCTACGTTGAGAAGAGTTATGGGACGCCAGTTGGTTAAGCGGCTCCTCAACTCTCCTTTGTGGAGGAGTGAAATAAGCCCTGTTGTGACTCTTGGCGATAGCTGCCTACATTGCACTACTTTGGTAATCATTTCCCAATAATCAACCCTAATTATGTCCCAAATTTTTTTGAAGAATTCAGCAATGACTCCATCAGACCCTGGAGCCTTCCCGTGGTCTAGGCCTTCAACTGCTATGTCTAGTTCTTCCAGGCTAATCGGTTTATTGAGTGAGAGCTTCATTGCCTCTCTCAATTTGTCTTGGAGGTTCGCCAGCACGCTGGCAACTACTACTCACTTCGCTTCGGTAGGCTCTGGTGCAGTGTACAGGTTGCCATAGTATTCCGAGCAGATTGCTTCCAGACTTTGTTGTTTGCAGTGGATACTCCCTTCCTCATCCTCCAGTTCTGTTATAATCGAGGCTCCTGACTGGGCTTTGGATGCCTTGAAAAATTCCTTTGTACAGGCATCCCCTACCTTCATCTACTTGACCCGGCTCTTGATCCTTTGTCCTTCCGCCAGGTGTTTTTCAAAGGTGGTTAGCTACTCATTCAGGTCTCCGATCTCTACTTGAATGTCTGGGTTTTGTGGGTCACCCTGAAGTGCCGCTTGTCGCTCCGACAGTTTGTGCCGCAGCTCAGCTTCTGCTTCCTTTCTACTTTTCGCTTTTTGGATGCAGTAGATCTTATAGAATTTGACTGCCCGCCTCAGCTTGCCTGTGAATTCCCGGTTATGCCTATGGGCCCAAATTCTAGACACTTTAGTCTTGACTTTAGGGTCTTGAAGAAAATAACTCAACATTTTATATGATGATTTCTTGGGCCCTGTAGGCAGCAGCTGCATGGTATGTGTGATTGGTAGGTGGTCCGAGTGCTCGTTGTCCTCTTTAATCAAGTACTCCGTGACTGGAGTAGGGCTGGCTCCTGTGCATTGAAATGAATAGCACCTATCTAGTCTAGCGAGAGAGCGCACCCCATAGCGTCTGTGGTTGTCCCATGAGTACCTTAGCCGGCCTTGCTCTGGAAATTGGTCCTCTACTCCGAGTGCATCTTCGAAGAGTGAGAAGATCTTACTTTCACCCACCATGATGATGCGCCCATTTAGATTCGACTTATCCTCATATTTCTCGAAAAAATTCCAATCTCCACACAGGAGCCAATGGCAGTCGCGAGGTAGGGAGTTGAATAGCTCCTCCCACAGCTCGCACCTAACTCTTACATTGTTGGTTGCGTACACGTTGAGCATTGAGATGTCTCCCCCCGGTAGACCTTTTAGACGAGCCCATTGTGCACGGCCACATGGCGAGTGCCCCGTGTCTGAAACAAGATGGGAGATATGAGGTGCTAGCCACATCCCAATCCCCCCTGTTCCGGCCCCCTCCTCGCCGGGCTCATGTCCGAATCCGATGGCTGCCTTTTGTCCCAAGAACTGAGCCTGTAGCCAGAACCTCTGTCCCAAGGTGGCCAATTTGGAGCCATGGAGTTGGTGCTCTTGGAAACAGAGGACTTAAATTCCCTTGAACTGCAGTCTATAGTAGTTCCGAACAACGTCAAATTTTAAGGGGTCGTTAAGTCCTTGTACGTTTTGCGTGATGGTTGTGACCTTCATAGCGATGTTGTAGGTATTGTGGGTTCCTGGAACAGTGTTGTGCTCCGAAAGTTGTTGCCGTTCTCAACTCTCCTAGGTGTGTCGCACCTTTGGCATAACAGAGAGAGACGCTGCCTACCTCCTTGCTTGCTGATTTGGGGTCTGACCCTTCGATTGGGGTGTGATTCCTCTGCCCCCGCCACCTTGCTGCAGGTAGACCCATTCATAAAATAATAGCCGCAGGTGAGTTGGGATGCCCTCGGCTACCGGGGTGCATGGTGTGGGTGGGTCCGTAGGCGAGGGCTGTGGGTCACGTTGATAGCTCGGAGTTGCAATGTGTCTAATTGCGTGATCACCGCCCCATTCGGAATTTGGGCATGTGAGCCTAAGGAAGTTGCTCTTGTGTTCAAGTCAAGAGTTCTTGCCTTGTTCCTTTGGACTGAGACCCCCAGACTCCCTATGCTACCGTTCACTCCCCCTTCCACTAGCAAACGTGGGGCCACCTGGTTCTGCTTCTCAACTTGCGTTGAGTCATGTCTCTGTAGTCACCCTGGCTTGAGTTTTTCGGCAGGCTCAATCATTATTACGTCTCCGAGTTCTGGATCTCCACCGCTACTTTGCCCTTGCTCTGTAGCCATGTGATGGGTAGTGGCTCTACATTCACTGATCCTAGTTTCGCCTGTTTCATCCTCGCCTCCTAGCGGTCCTCGTCTTGCTCCATCAGGATGCGTTATTGGTACACCCGGATATTCCGTGGCCAGTGTTATTGGCACTTCCCTCTCCTTCGGGTCTTGCTAAGCATCCATGGTGTCAGTGCCCTGTCCTCTAGCCCTCGTCACTGCCTGGAACATAAAGGGGCTTGGCTCAACTGGCTTCTTTTGTTCTCCTCTGCAAATGGTGCTTATGGTGGGGTCGAAATTGGTCTACTAGCGCCTCCACGCTGCCACCGGTGCCTTTGGACGGGCCTCCTTCCGCTTCCTCATAACCGTTTCCCAGCCATTGTCCTCCTCGATCTGGACATTGTGGGCCTCGTTGATTGTGGGTGAGTTTCTAGGCCTCGTGATCATGCCTGTTGAATCCCCTGTTTTCCCCTATGAACTGTCACTACCCACCAGAATGGTAGGGTTGTGATTGCTTAGTGCTGGGGGCGGGGGAAGAGGGATTTCCTACATCGCCTTCTCTGTTCCGCGCCCTCTGCCAGGCTACCTCACTTCGGCTTCCTTTCATGTGGACTTGTTGTCCGCTCCTTCTGTTTTTTTGCCGGCATGTCTTTTAGCTTCTGGGCAGTCTTTGATTAGGTGCTCCGTGGAATGACACCACCTGCACCTGATCGGTAGATTGCAGTAATCTACTACGATCACCGCTTGCTCTTGAGTGCTCTTGTTAGTGACAAAGAGCTGAGTTTTCCAGCCTTGGTTTGCTTGGATGGCCATGTAGAAACGTTGGTATGAAGAGGTGGCATTTCTCTTATCACTGCCTAAGAGTTCCCCTAGCCCGCCTGCAATCTCCTTAGCAACCCCGAGGAATTCCCCTGGTATCCCTTTCAACGTGACCTATGTAGATGCCTTCATACTTTTAGGCCGGTTTACATCGAACCCTAATGTCAATGATTGCAAAATGCACGTCCCCCGGTAGGAGTGGTGAGGTGTGAGCATGAGGATTTTCTGGGCTGCTGTACTCTGCTTCGTAAGGAGCTGAAAGAAGCCTTTACCTAAGTCCCTGCTGATCCCCACCCATTCTCCAACTTGTAGTTGTAGAGCAGCAACCCATTGGGATAGCAGTGCTAGAGCCTAACGGCCGCCCACAAAGTATGCCACTACTGCGTGCTTCCTTAGCCTCTCTATTTCTTTTCTAACTACTTCTTGGTCGACTTTCACCTCCAGGACGGTATTGCAGATCAAGGATCCCGCTGCGCTACGAGCGAATCCCTCCGGAAGAGTTTCCCCTTCAGTTGCCACCATTGGGTGTATCTTGGCGTGCCTGCTAATGCTAGTCACCGCTGCTATTAGTTCGGGCTCGATGGATTCCCCCCTGCCAACCCCATCTCTCTCTTTGTTGCTTCCTTCAAACCGGGATTCCACAGGGGCGTGTTCAATCTCCTCATGTACTGACTCTACATACGATCAACGTACCTGGGTATCCATGCTAATAGACAGGTTTACTTAATCGAATCCCTAATTAGCCCTAACCCTAAAGCAACCCCACTTAGATTTGATTCCCACACTGGAGCTGTAAGGGAAAGCAAATGACTGTGTAAAATAGGCATACAAATCCAAATTGAGTACAGAATCTTATCTCGGACGTAATGGTTCATCGATCGCTTGCAGTGGGCTCAAACGATTTGTTGAAGAAGCACCTCCGCCGCTGCACTACGCCCATCATCGAACCCCACACTTTTGACATCTTGATGGATGTGGCAACAATACAGGGCACACTAGTAAAGTAAGAAGTTCTAAAAGCACACATGCTCTAAAATCCCCCACCTCCTCAAATGTACCGGCACTAGTTGAATATGCTACTTTTTTTTCATTGTACCAATGATGTACAAATAGTGTACGTTTGAGGAGGTGGGTGATTTTAGAGCCCTATGCCATTTCAACTTTAAAAATTCAAAACTAATTCTACAAAACTCCAAAAAATATGAAACTACTTGGGTTAGATGTCAAATCCATTTGTCTTTCAAGGAAGCTTAACTGAAAAGGATTTCAAGAAGTTTTACCTCTCCAAATTCTGGCTTCAGCTCTTAGATGAGTGCTTTATGAACCTCATACCTTATATAGAAAATCCTCAAAAATCAATTTCCTTCTTCGTTCGGAGGGGTCACACAAATGTTGGAAACTTGGCAGAACACATCCACTGTTTCAGAGGTTCAGTTGCTTTGAAGCTTTCAAACCGGCAGCCTCTGGAATTGAAACATTATATAAATTTTTTATTTTATCTAAGTTAAGAATGTATTCAATTCTACAGAAATCTCTTGGCAACTGTGACTGACTCGGTTTGCCGGGGACTTTGGAGGTCTCCCGGCGTTGATCAATACCGGTACGGAGCTGGCGGTGGAAGCTCTACTACACTGAATAGGGGTATTAAGGGGACCCATACTAATTAATCGACATTCCACACTAAAGAAATATCTACTTTTATTGTACATCAGTAGTTATTGGAGTGTCCGGTTGATGTACATCATGTTTCAAATATCTACAGTTTTCTAGAATCAGTCCCTTTAATTTTTTGGTCCCCGTAATTAAAAATTCTTCAATATATCTCTATCATTGATTAATAGAAAGTGTTCTTTCTTCTTTATAATGATATATTACGTAATTTTCTTAAAGCTTTCTTAATGAATAATAATTGGATAAAGTTCCCTTTTTATAGCACTCATCTCTCATTAGGTATCTTGTGCATTTAGGGATAAAAGACCGAGGATTAGTGCTAATTTCCAAAAAAATTTAGATGTAATTTAAAATGAAATAGAGAATAAAAATAATTTAATGATGGATTTCAAACATAAATTGAAAAATATGATTCATTGATCATGTCCATAGGATGAGATCTACTTATACACAAATCATTATTTTTCAATAAAAGCCATACAATATTACCAAATTATTTTTACGTAATGCAAAAACTTAACTTATATTTTAAAATTAAACTATCCATACCTTAAATTAGGTTGTTTTTTGTTTTTGTTTGTTACATTGAGATCTCATGGACCATGCATCCCTTGGTTGCATTCTTGGTACCATCAGAAAGCCTTCAATGAGGAGGGGAGCACGAACTTTGTTTTGGGGTATTTCGACCTATGGCATGAAAGTCATTGAATTCCAAAGTTCTTTTAGTTAAAAAATTAGAAAATTATTTTTGCTTGTATTTAAGGAGATCCATACCTTAACTTGTTTTGGTTATTTGTTCTTTTGTTTGTTATGGTGAGATTTCGTGGATCGTGCATCCCCGATTGCATGCTTGGTACCATTGGAAATCTGTTTGCAAAGAGGGGTGCACAGACTTTGTTTCGTGAAGTTTCAACCTATGGCATGAAAGTTATTGAATTTCCAAGTTTTTCTTGAATAAAAAATTAAAATCGTACTTTCACTTTTATTTTGACTGTGGCAACAACACAGGACACACTACAGTAGTTATTATGAAGGGCTTAGCCATCACTTTTGACATCTTGATGGATGTGGCAACGACACAGGGCACACTAGTATATAGAAAATCCTCAGAAATCAAAAATCCATTTCCTTCATTCAGAGGGGTCAAATAAATGTTGGAAATTTGGGATAACACATCCACTGTTTCAGAGGTTCAGTTGCTTCGAAGCTTTTTTTTTTTTTGACACAAATGAAACGGAATTTCATTGCAGAGATTGCTTTGAAGCTTTCAAACCGGCAGCCTCTGGAATTGAAACATAGAATTTTTTTATTTTATCTAAGTTAAGAAGAATGTATTCAATTCTACAGAAATCTCTTGGCAACTGTGACTGACTCGGTTTGCCGGGGACTTTGGAGGTTTCCCGGCGTTGATCAATACTGAACTGGCGGTGGAAGCTCTACTAGAATGGTGGTTACAAGTGAGATTATATCCGGGTATAATAGCATCTCCACCGAAAGAAGTCTTTTAACCCTAAAAAGTCACCCTAAAAGTCAGAGCACCCACACCCATACTCAAGAAAAGTGACCCTCAATTTCCGACATATAAGGCTTAACCCCTCACCGCCTGAAGTCCAAACATGTGTAAAAGCTGACTTGTTTTTCAAGTCCTATAAGTCTAAATCTCAGTGAGGTATGAAAATCTCAACCGTACAATATTGTAGTGTGCATGTTGTAGATGGTGTGAAACAAATTTGGGGTCATTTGACCGTATAGATTGAAAGATTATAATGTTTTAGTGTTGAAAAAAGATGCTGAAATTTTCTCAAAAACACATTTGGAGGTGAAATTCGATTTCTAAACCTACTCAAATGAAAAAAATTTAAAACTACAAAGTGATTCAAACCAAAAGACAAACACTTTGGTGAAAAAAAACTCATTCAATTGACTCATTGTGTCTGCAAAATTGTTTTGAAATGTCGAAAAACAGTGAAAAAAGTAGTGAAAAATCACATGTATGTCTGAACCTCCCTCTACTAAAATGCTTCTCAGTCACTCATAACCTCTTGGATTGATATGAAAATTTAACCACACAAACTAGACTGGTATGCGCAACTTTTCCAACAAAAATGATTGAAAATGGACCATGTATGAAGAAGTTATAAGCCGCCGAAGTTCATTGTAATGCAAAAATGTCTGGATTTTGAACTTTGAATTGCTCCCAAACATTCAAAAAAATTTGGATTGACATGAAAATTTTACCACAATAACTAGGCTTTATTGGGAACAAAACCCAACAATTTTTATTGAAAACAAACATTTGATGAGAAAAATACAAACCCCCGAAGTTGCAGCCATCAGAATGCAGTGAGGTGAACTCAAATTGAACCTGTGAACTTCAAATGGCTCTCAAGAACTCAGTACATCTTGGATTGATCTGAAAATTTTACTACTGAAACTAGACTAATATGCGAAACTTTCCCAACTAGTTTTATTGAATTCGGACGTTGGATGCAAAAGTTACAGCACTTTGAATTTTACTGCCAGACTATGAGAGGACACTTTTCGTCCCCTCCGGCGGTGAGGGGTTAAGGGAGCCGACCCCTTACTAATCACACACCCAGTCTAGCTATGTAGGGTGGAGTAATTTCAATCAGCACGTGATTAGAAACAATTAATGCTGGCACAGTTCCCGGGCAGTTCGTGGTGCATTATAATTGGCTACAAGACTCTCAAATTTGGACCTAGCCCTTTTTGGATTTTGCAACCAGCCCTTGGTCGAAAAGAGGAAGGTCTGTATGACTAATGTGGGTAGAACAGAATCTTCAGCTTAAAAATTCGTAGTAATTATTTTGTGAGGAAAAAAAATCTGAAAAATTATGGAAACCTTATGAACTCTATTTCTGTTCATGGGAAAAATTTCCCCACTGTTGAAACCTCCCTTGCAATATGTGTATTTGCTTAAGTGGTCAGAAAGGGGTTGGCTCCCTTACACGGGATTTGTTTCTAAGACGTAAGTTTACATCAAGTTGTATGGCCTTGTCCACTCTCAACTCCAAAACAACCATATGGCACCTCCCCTAGTAGCTCACAATGTTGTGAAGCATGGAATCAACCTCTAGTAAGACCAAACAATGTTAGAAGTACCATATGTGAAGGTTTGATTTGGCACTCCTGATGACCAAATTGAATTTCAACATCAGATTCTCAAGGGTCCACTGTGTCACCTCACACCATTCACAAGATGACAAGTGGCACTTTTTGACAAAAATAACTTAGTTTACGTCGAATCTGACCTTCTCATTGGATATGATTGGAGTTGTTGCGCAAGCTGTTGATTGTTTTGGCCTTACCTTGCATATTTTTATAAAGCCCTCTCAAATTGTACATGTTGCAAGGGCCTAGATGGGGGACCTTTTTCCATATAATAGGCCCCTAGAGAGTCGTTGAGGCCACTTATTTGGAGTAGGAGTGTGGATGCTCAAAACAAGGATCTTGATAAGGCAACTACATGCAATGACCTAAATGCATTTGAATAAGCAATTCAAAATTGTTCCTTTTGTAAAATTTCCTAATTTTGGGTTGGATCTTGTTGAAGTTAGAAGAATATTTTAAATTCCCTTCTTGTGCATTTTTTTAGACAATGTAGGAATAAATTATCCATTTTTAAATTACTAAAAGTAGGTGTGCCCAAGCTCTCATTTTAGGCAAGACAAACACCATTGGATTTGCAATTCAATAATTAGAAAATTTCATTCATATCATGATCAAAACCTTATGATGCTCAAATATGACCATATAAGAAGAATACATGACCATTTTGAAGCTTTTCAAACATGTAGAAGGTGCAATAATTATCCATGTTTGAAATTCCTACTTATCATTGTATCTAGACCAACACTTTGATAAATTTTGTCATTGATAGATACCTCAATCTTATGAACCTTCTATGACAAATACAAAAAAACACATCTTGTGTCCAAAATTGGTCTTCCTAGCCTTTTCTATTTTAAATTATATATTGGTTGAGTGTTAGTATTAAGATTTAGGCATTCCAAAGTCCATATTCAATATGATAAACAAGTTCTTGAATGATATTTTGTCCAAAGCACTTTTCATTCATCCAAGTAATATGTGAATTTCTTAAAGATAATATTTCTTTATGATTTATTGAATGAAGTAACAATTAATTTGAAGTTAGTACATATGTACAAACATAAATGTGCATAGATTCAAAGAAGGATTGAGGTGTTAAAGGTCTAAAATTTGAGAAATACATATCTTGTGATACCTCCCTAATTAAAAATTGTTTTGAAATTGAAGCAATATTTTCAATTCAACACCACGCTAGTTCAAGTGTTGATCCAAAATAATATGATCTAAAATTGTATTGAAATTGAACAATTTGCATTTAAAATTGACAATAATTTAATACAACACCATTTCAAACCATTCTTTTGGTTGTACATTTGTGTTATTATCAACTTATACAATTGATACCAAATCTCATCCCCCCCCCCCCCTCTCTTGGTTTTTTTTAAGATCTCATAGATTATCTTTATTGCATAGTGTGTTGATTTCTATCTATAATTATATTGGAAGATGGAAATTGGGTGTATCCTTATAGAATATTCTTAGATAGAATGACAACGATAATCCTTTTCCCAATGTTGTATTGATGGATCAAAATATGTTGGCTTTCAAGAAGTGAAAGTACTAGGGTAATGTATTCTTTAGATGAATTGGAGATTTGAACTTGAACACACCAAAATGTACAATCATTAGTCACGGTAGGTAGTCCTTGTTCCTCCAACTCGTAGAAGAAATGCACTTGGAATGTTGAGAGTAGATAACCATTCAACTTTCAATAAGCTTGCTAAAAATTTTTACCTACTCAAAGGGGTGAGAATCACTTTCCCCAACTTGCTAAAGACATTGGACGCAACCGTGACTCCCCCTGTTGTGGAAATCCCAACCATACATAAAATATTTTTTAATGTGTAAAATAAAAAATCCACAATGGAAAAGAAGAATTATGTAATTTAAAAACTTTGAAACTTGCACTATAATTGTATTATGATTATTTTAGATTTCTTAGGAATTGCATGATTTGGGTAGTGATATTGTTAAAAAGGTTGCAAACAAATGCGATAATTAACATGGGTGCTAGTATGTGAGCATGTAAGCATGAACCTATGAGCTTGTGAGCATGTGAGCCTACTTTTTTTTCCATTTAAGATTTGTGAATCTGTTGGGGACTTATGACCGTGGAATTAGATGTAAGGATGTATAGTCTAAATGAACAACAAATGAATATGCTACTATGCAATTTTGTACCAAAAAATTGAACCAATATATTTTCAAAAATGAGATATAGTCAAAATAGATAGTATGTGTAAACAAATGCACAATGAAAATAGGTATAGTGGTTAGGACATTTCATTATGAAGCACATAGATGTAAAATTGCAATACATCATAACACCATTATAGTGGTGACATTTATAAAGTCTAAAATAGAAAGAGCAACAAAAGTGGGCAATATAGGCTAGACAAAAATTCGGTAACAAGCGAAGGCTATAAACATTAAAAGCAATGAATCATGAACAATATTTTTGAATGATTAAGTGATTAGTGTAGTCTTCATCCTAGGCTTTCATGTAAATTGAAATGATGAAAATTGTTCACCTATTTTAACTTATTTTTATAACTATACTTATAAATAAAAAATATCATAGACATTGAATATTTTAAACAAACATAGTAGTCATATATTATACACCTAATAAATGTATTAACCCCTAATGACTTCAACAACTAGATTTCTAGTTGATGCCCTTCTTTTTAAGTTATCCTTTTTCAAAAAACAAATTTTTTTATAATAATAAAACTAAAAGTCATTTAAAAAAAATAGACTATATAATCAATTGAATGGTAGTAGTTTAGGTGGATTCCAAGTTAAACTCTATTTTGTGGTATTTTATGAATTTAAGTAGTGTAGTGCGATTCAAGGCTCATGATTTATTGTTCAATTTGGGCATAAGTTGAAGTTTTAGGCCCCCAAATGGGATGTTGCCACATCATACACGGGCAAATTCAATTTGAAGAACAAGACAATAGAATAAAAATAATTTCACTTAATGAAAAATGTTATGCTTCATAGAACAAAATAATATTAATTCAAATTAACAATAAGAATAAAGTAAAGATCTAAGAATTGAAAAGAAATATGAAGTGAACTTAATATAAAACTCTCGAATTTAAATCCTCAATAGTCAAAGTGAACCAAGTTCTTGTTTTGACCTCTTGGCTTCAACTGTAGCAAGATCTTTTTTGGATACAAGTTTTTTAAGTATGAAAGTGGTTTCTTAGTTATATTTTTAATGCAATAAATTTTGTAAAGAAGATTTATAGAAACATGAAATTTTTGTTTTTTCACTTGGAAAAACAAAATTTATTGTGTTAAAATATGTGAAGTGAACATACACCAAAAAAAATGTAGAATAGTGACAATTATAATGGTTCTAACCAAACAAACTTTAGATACTAAAAAGTCAAATGAAATGAAAATTGATAAAGAAATTGAAGGGACTATTAATTGACTTTATGAAATGTTGTCAACATAATTGCAATGTCCCCCTTGACCTCCCAAACAATACTTTCAATAACATAATACCACATGAAGTCATCTATTTGATTTCAATCAATATTAGGCAATTATGCTTGCAAACAATATTTTCCATCTCACAGCATATACATCTTGTCATAGAAAACTTTGAGATCTTCATCATTTTTCAATTCATTTTACAATGCAGTATTTGCTTGCACCATATTGATACTTTGTGCTTTAATAATATCATTAATGACATCAATTCTTTCTTCAAAAAGACATGCAATTGTAATTTTAAGTGATCTTCAAAGGAGGTTGAAGTACAACATTTAGTTTTTGTACTTGTGGATTTCATTATGTCAATATCTTTGAAACGAAGTCTAAATCTAGATTAGAAAAAGTTCTCATTTGTGTATATGTATTTAACACAATAGCTATTAACAACTATGCATTAGAAAGGCATGAGAATTTTAGCATTTGATCAAATCTTTAGCATATGCTAGAAGCAAATCTAAATTGAAAAAATTGTAGCCATTAACAGCTATGCACTAGGAAGGCAAGAAAAATTTAGAATTTGATCAAATCCCTAGAATATATTGGAAGCAAACCTAAACTCAAAAATGTGGCCATTAATGGTTGTGCACTAGAAAGGCAAATTTTTTTTTCTAATTACATACACAAAGAAAAATGACTAACGTAATCCAAAAATGAAATGTGAGTCACATCCATTTTAAACAACTATATTTGTATTGGATGAGGTTGGAAAATAGCCTAGCTATTAACAACTGACGAATAGTAACAAACAACTTGAATTGGCCAAACTTTCTTAAAATCATAAACAAATGTAAAGATCTAGCACTAATACCAAGATCCTAAAAAATGAATATTTTTGAATCTAATCAAGATTTTTAAAAATTCTAGTTTGTGTATATGTAATGTATAATATGTACTTCAATATAGTAGCTCTTAATGGCTATCCATTTCGAAGGGTGAAAAAATTGTAGCATTTGACCAAATTCTAGAATATGGTTCAAACAAACTTGAATCCCAAAATGCGTGGCTTGTAATAGCTGTTTATTGGGAAGGTAAAAATATGAAAGCATTTGAGACCCAAGAAGCATGGCCGTTAGTGGTTGTCCATGGGGAAGGTAAAAATATGAAGGCATATAAACCTCCCAAAGCGAGGTTGTTAATAGCTGCCCACTAAGAAGGCAAAAATATGATAGCATTTGAATCCCCTATAGCGTAGCTGTTAATGACTGTCTATTTGGAAGGCAAAAATATAAAAGTATTTGAATTTCAAAAAAGCATGGCCATTGACGGCTACCCATTAGAAATGTAAAAATATGAAAGCATTTGAATCCCCCAAAATGTGGTTGTTAATGATTGTCCATTGAGAAGGCAAAATATGAAAACATTTGAGTCCCAAGAAGCATGGCCGTTAAAGGCTACACATTGGGAAGGTGAAAAAATGAAGGCATTTGAACCCCAAAAGCGTGGCCATTAACAATTTCCCATTGGAAAGGAATTTATTTTTTATTTTTTCATCAAATCATAGCCTATATTATACCACATAGTAAGATTTGTTGTCTAATGCTAAATTTTTTAATTTAAATTCAAAATAAACTTCAACATTCTTTTGTGTCATTTTGTACAATTGAAATCAAATTGATTAAAAAAATATGAAGCAACCACCTCACACGAATTCATATGTCACTTATTGTGAATATAGGGTTGAGAAGACAAGCTCTTTATACAAGTTGGGTGGTAGGAGGTATAATAACCCATGTGGGATACTGGGATATGTAAATTAGGATTAGTAGATGCTCAACCGCTCATACCTAATTAAGTCAAATGCATGAATTGTGTTCAATGTAGAACTTCAGACCTCGTTTAGGCATAGTAGAATAACTTACTCCAAAAAACTTTGAACTAAGAAAAGTTGGGAAATCAAGTTAAATTTCATCTCCGAAAATCCATTTGAGATTTCAAGACTCTAATTAAAATTTATGGACAAAATTCAAATAAGGGTCGAAATGGACATTTTCTTTAATATTTTCAAACATCCTCTCTAATTTTTGTACATAACCTTTTTTTGGAGGCTCAAAATCATAAATAGGTTTTAAGAGATGAAAGTAGGCTTGATTCAATTTGATTCTTAATTCAAAATTTTTTGTAAAAAAATATTTTATTATGCCAAAATGAGGTCTGAAGTTCTTCATTGAACACAATTCATGCATTTAATTTGACAATGAGCGATCAAGCTCTCATCTTCAAATAGTCCCATACCTTTTGAGGACTCATGACAAACAATGATTTTCATTTTATAATCGACCTCTCAACCCTTCAATATCACTAACTATTAATGAAGTAATTCCTTCATTTTACCATAACAAATTTTCTTGATGGTAGATGGTCAAACAATAGTTGATATTTGATTTAATGAATTGTTATTTGGCTATATTGGGTTCTATTAATTTTTGGCAAACCATCTTTACATTTTTTGAAAGGATTTATTTGTTTCATTGGGCAACAAATATGTACAAGCACATAGAGAAGCTAATCACCAAATAATTCTTGAATTAACATATCCAACTCTATATGCACTACAAGAATGCAACATTGATATGTGAAACACATAAGATATATTTAGATATCAATTGAAAGCTTGGTGGTACTTTTCAAAGTTGCATAAGAACCAAAAATTCTTGAACTAAAGGATTGGATTGCATTTTGGCACTTTTGATATCGTTAGTCGGTTGGATTTATAGAAATGGTATTATCTTTAACCTCAATTTTTTTTCTATTTCCTACCCTAAACCCTAAATTGCAAACCATTTGAATTATGACTTCATTGATCATCTTTGAAGAATTACAATTGATAATAGCTAAACTAGCAGACATCCCAACGTGCAATTTGGAAGAAATAATGCACAACAAATGGATGTAGGCTTTTGAGAAAATACATATGTGATTTGTTCATTGCCATGTGTAATGACTGGATTTGAATCTTCGTGCAAATGATTAACTGTAGGATGTATCTTTGTAGGGGCCCTTTTAGGAAAAGCCTATTTAAAAAATATTTGAAAGTAAAGAGAGCTATGGCATTTATAAATGGAAAGAAAGTTGCAAATGTACTGAATGAGATGCTTGGAGTGGAGGACATTTGTACTCGAATTCTACACTTGGAGGGAAAAGAGGTATTTGATTTGACAAAACAAATCGGACCCTTTGATTGATTTTGAAGTTGATCTCATCATCCCACAAGGTTAACTTCTCTCATCTCACTACAAGAGAAAGAGGTGTTTTAAGTGAGTTTTTAAGTATAATCCTAGACATAAGATTTTAAGCAATGATCTTTAAGGAGATTTTCAGTAAAAATTTATTAGAATTACATGTATTTTTAGTAAATTTTTACTGAAAAACTCCTTAAAGGTTATTACTTAATATTTTATGTCTAGGACTATACTTAAAAAACTCACTTAAAACACCCTTTTCTCTTGTAGTGTCTTCAGATTGAAACTAGATTGGTAATCGTTAGAGTGAATCTCAAGATTGTAGTTGAGGAATTTAATATGATGATGCCCTATATCTTATTTGTAATGGAAATTGATTGCAATATATTGAAATAGCTATAGCAAGAATTTCACACAAGTCAAGGAAATAATATCATACCATTCAGAAGTATATGTAAGACAAATGTAAGCTATTGATTATTATACTTAGGAAACCATTGTTGCCCCTACTTATAAAGAATAGAAGTGTGATTATAAGTGCATGGCAATTCACATTAAGGATTTTGGGTTTTGTGCAAACCAAATTGTATAATGTGTCATGGGACTTAAGCGTTTTCATGTTCTTACCTAACCCAAGATCCTAAGCCATTTGGTCTATTCTTACTAATATCAATTTTACCTTTACCGAAATCATTTAGACATATGAATGAACAAGCTAGTTGACAGATATTAGCATGATAAGAAGTAGATATGTAGTATCAATATATTATCTTCAAAATTCCCAAATCTAGTAGCAAAATATTATATTCATATTCCAATATGTATTCCTTGCAGTAATGAAAGAATATTTTATTATGTACACAAGGTTCTACATCTTATAATATTTTTGTTGCATTCCCCTTCCTTTCATCTTTAGAATTGCCTCTAAATTATTTATACTCTCACTTGATCAAACCACCTTGGAACAACCTCTCAAAACATGATACCAATTTCAAATTGTGCAATACCATCAACTTATCAAGTTGTTATATCTAAAATCCACAGTTATGGGTCCCGTGATAATAGTTCATATTTTTCTAAATATACTAATTTTTTTTGAAAAAACATTAGTCTTTTAACTTTTTAACCAATTAAAAAAAAATTATATCATATTTTAAATTTCAAGACTCTAAGCTCACACAATCCCCACTCACTGCTCATAGGCTCAAGCTCACACGCTCACATCCTAGCGTCGTTGGGATAATTACTAGTAGTTTGGAAAGTGTGAAGAAGATTTCAAATTATTTTTTGACTTTGTTTACTTTATCCTCTAAGAAAAAATTGTGTGAACTCAAACTCCAATTGATTTGAGTTCTGAGTTTCATGCTTTGTTTTGTCTACTCTACATTTTTTGGTCGCAAATTGAATAAAAAGAAGCTTCAATTTCTTATGAGGACTTTGAAATTAGATGTTCATTTGAAATTGTCATGTTGCAATTAATCTAATGTATATAATCCAAGTGTGGTGATTATAATTCTCGATAGGTCCTTCAAAAGGTCACAAAATTTCACCTTCCTTTTGGTCCCTCAATCCCTTTCTTACCCTCAATTGTATTTGAATTTTGCATTAGAAGAAGAATGAAGCCTAAAGAAGGCTACTGATTCCTAGATAGCTAGAAATACTAGTTGAAACCACCAGGAAAAAAAATCAGCAAATTAGAGGGTCAAATTGTGTAAGACAAAATATTTAAATAATTAAATAAAATGGGGAAACCCCTTAATGTTAAAATGAATCCGAAATTACAAATATCTGAAATCTAGCATGGCATGCACATTGCCATATCAAATAGTATTAATTAATTAATTTTTAAATATTTAATAATAATAATAATAAATTTTAATTATATAATATTCCAACTTATACTATGATGGTGCATAGCTTGGGGACATAACCTTGACACAACCCTCTTGTGTCTTCCTTTTAGTTCTAATGATTCACCACTTGAATTTTTATGGAATAAAAAGGCATGATTACATGCAATTTAATGACATTTGAGGGTTTATTTCCATTTGCCCCCCTCTTTTTGCAAAGATGGGACAAAATCCTTCATTCAGGATTGCATGCTAACATGCCTTTGTTGTCATTCCCCATAAAATCATACAGAGTAAGCCATGCCTTGTTGTCATTCCCATAAAATTCAAATCGAAATAGAATAAAAATGTAATCTTAAATAAGTATTAAATAAGTATTGAGAGAGGCTCCACATTGTTTTCTAGAATAAAGGGTATGTTCACACTTGGCGTTAGGGGTGCTGTTTGCAATGTGAATACAGTCTAAATTCGTTCCTAAGACCCTCAATAACAACACTCTTTTAACACTCCCCTTAGATACCAAACAGCAAGACCTCAGAACGTCCCTTCCAGGAGATGGACTCAAACTTAAGATGGTTTCTCAACATCAATCCACACAGAAACTCTCATAAGTTCTAAACACCTCATATATCATAATAAACTGTGTTTCCTGTGTATCACTGTTCTGACTTCCTAAATTTCATTAGCCCTAAGTGCTTCAGCTCCGATTGCGCACCTTCAAAATTCACCCTCTCCAAGTCAAACTTGACAGGATCTGGCGGTACATCCCCCTGCCAGCCATACAAATCATTGTCACCATGTTGCACGAAACGTGTGGGAAAGAAAATAAAGCAAATCAAATGAAGGCAATCATTGATATCTAACCTTGTGCGGTTGAACAGCAAACGTAATAGGGTAGCTTACCAATTCATAGCTGTCATAAGGTAGCACTGTTGAATCCAAACGCCACCCATAAGCGCCCTCCTTATAAACAAAACAACTGCGAAGAAACATGGATATGATTTAATGCGTGAAGTAGGGGCTTTTTTTGACAGGATGAGTTTGCATGGATCATAGACTTTACCAAGAAGAAAAATTCTTTCCAGAAGAAAGCATGAACATCAACTTGAAAGACGAAACTCGATTATTAGGTTGTAGCCATGGTACCGTTTGAAACCAGCATCTTGGGCCAAATAAGCAGCCCACGAAGCACGCCTGCTTGATCTACCTGCACAATCCAAATTCGACGTACTTAAAAAAACAAAATCACTAGCAGCGCCGACATGCAGAACCTTTTCAGAACTGCAAAAATTGAACACAAACAAGCCGCTAATTGCAAGAGTACCTCCCCAAATAGAAACAATAATTTTCTAACTTCTTTCCGAAGAATCCTCAATACTGCACGATCCTCAGTATATTCCTAAGTATGATCCTCACTCATTGAAAATAATTCAAAAACCCTCTTTGACAGTTTTGGAATGTCACTATTCCTGCAATCGCATGTCACCACTCTAAAAAAACTATTCTTTGGAATGATGGCCCCGACATGCTCCTATTGCTCTCAATACGTCAGATTTTCTTTGAGCACCAGAACTTTATACATTTTTGAACCACTGCTAAGTTTCTCCACTTGGGGATAGAGATGATAAATTTTGTTCCCAGTAAAATTATTCTGAGGTAACTCTGCACAAGGTCAAAAGACCTCTTTGAGACACATAAAAGTGGCAAAAAAAACACACATTACGGAGTATAAGAAAGTCTACGCCATCGGCTTTACTGAGAGGGAGGTATGGATTGGAAACCCTGGACATTCGAAATTAATAAGACATGTTTAACTTTCATCCTTACTGCTGCGGCACTAATGCAATTTGAGGATCTGTTGGAAGCACAAATCAATCCAAGGCGAGAGTGAAGGACTTACAGTGGAGGATAACTATGTCGTCAGTGCCAATCTTCGGGGCATGGTATTGCTTCTCATATGCAGCAGCATCTTTTGCCAACGCCTTCGGCCACTCCTCCACTGCATAGCCACAAGTTCTCTGGTCAACCTCTTCAGCATGGTCGCTTGTACAGTCGCATGCCATAAGTTTTTGTACCCTTGTAAACAATTTGAAAACATAACCCATTTCTCTCATTTTTGGTGCTTGAATATAAAGTTGTTACGATTATGATACTGCAATTAACATTTGGGATTTTAGTATGGCATGTCAATCTAAAAACAACTTTGCAAATAATCTTACAAATGTGCAAATTTTCCAACTACATAAATTATTCTACTCAAGGATGCTTAAATTGTCATCTACAAGATGTTGTAGAAATTGTTGAGTTCTACTAGGTACCTAATGTAGCGAATATTTTCACTAATATAGGCCACGCTAAATCATACACATGCTAACAACAATTGTCTCTGCCATTGTTTCAATCCAATTCTACTTACAAAAATTGTATAGATTCATATTAAATTCACTTTGTTGCTAAAATTGTAATGAAATGTTCCAAAAGAATATTTCTCCAACTTTCTCGAAGGGGATTACTGCTGTACTTAAAAAAGAGACAAATCTATGATTCCAGACAGACCAACTTCAGACCTAATGGAGAGCTCCATTCACACCTCGAATGTGCATAGATCCCTTAATGTGTCCATAGAGAGCTCGTTCATCATGCCTGCGCAGGTCGATCAACCATGGTGTATTGGTTCCTACATTCTTCTCATCTACCATCGCTTCTTTGTTCTGAAGCAATAGAGCAACTGCATCCCTGCCACACGGGTGACAAACTAAATTCAAACCTGTGGACAATAAGGGTCACTTCATATTGCATAGATCGAAGCAAGAAGCTTAAAATTGAAACATTATCACGTATAACTGGGGGCAGATAACAGGCTTCAAATAATCCATTGCATTTATGACGCCCAATAACGCATGCGTGGTAATAAATGTCCAATCCAACTGAAAGAGGTAGCATGAAACCTTATTATCTCAAACATTTTGAGCAGGTCACGTAGAAGCCATGTAATGCCACCTCTTCATGTTACTTGGGCTAGTGTAAAGCGAGCATTGAACGAAATGAATATCCAATTATTTGTAATCATTTTAAAATCTTTGAATTTTGCACCAACCAAAATGTAGGGTTTCTCAAGGTTTGTTGCTTCAACCTATGCAATCTAAAGTGACCCTAAAAGTGTTGGAAAAGAATATTATATTAATTCATCACGTAGATATGAAGATTACTAGAAGTCTGTAGATCGGTTACCTGCTCATATAATGCAACCCATCCGCATTAACTGAGGAAGTTGCACGTAAAGCTTGAAAGCCGCCCTTCAGTATACAACACCTACACCCCTCACGAATGCCACATAAGAAGAACATAAAGTGACTAGCAGATGACCATAACAACACGAAAATGAGATGGAAAATAAAGACTGAAATAATATTAAGAAAACCTTCTTAAGACAGACATAACATTCTAGAAAAGACTTGTTGAGAACTATCTATATTGACAAGAAAAAACCTCTACACCTGGAAAAGAACCCCTAGCAAATGAAATGGAATCCCTGACAACATCTGTTGCAAAGCTGAGCTCAAACTGAGCTCAGACTGAACAAGTGAGAGTATGACCAAGCATTAAATTTGCACTTTTTGCTTCGACTTGGCATGACATTGCTCAAAATAACTCTTTGTTGCCACAATTTTCAAAAGGTGACATGCCAATGTTACCCAAGAATATAAGAACACAAAGGACGAGAAGGAGTTTTTTCGAGAAGAAGTAAAAGGGTTACCCGTTGTAGCCCAAATCAGCAACAGCGGCCGCAACGCGCTGTGCTCGCTTCCCACGATTTGACAGAAACACCATCAGATCCTCCCGTCCTGGTTTCTTGGTAGAGGGGAACTTCACATTCCACTCAGCGGTCGAAAGTTGTAGAGAAGTTCGGACCTCCGTTTCTACACGAGGATGGATGCCCACAGTTAGCCTGGTCCGAAATCTAACCTGCCAAATCAAACTTCTTTTAAGGTAGAGGATCCCAAAACATGATCAAGTCTCCTATTGACTGCCCCCGCTTACCAATAGCAGCTCATCTCTTCCAATCAACACTCGGTTGGTCTTCAACTAGCGGGTTCGATGTAAAAAACCATGATTAGGCTAATAATGTCGATGACGAGTAATCTTGGAATGAAAATCAGGGGTTGTCTACTGTCCCTTCAACCTCCTACTTCTACAACAAATTATCATACATTGTGATAAAAATTTGATCTCATGAGCGTTTGGCTCTTGTTATACCCAATGTGACGCTGGATAGTGATTTCCCAATGAAAGCACAATCCTAAATAGAGGATCCTAACACCTGATCCAGTCTTCTATTGACTGGTCCCTGTTACCGACAGCAGCTCATCTTTTCCAATCAACACTCGTTTGGCCTTCAACTAGCGATTTAAGTGTAAGAAATCAAGACTAGGCCAATAATTTGTATGACCACTCAACTTTGAATAGAAATCAGGGGTAGTCTACTGTCCCTTCAACCTCCCACTTCCATAATAAATGATTATACACTAAGTGCTAAAAATATGATCTCAAGAGCGTTTAACTCTAGTTTTACCCAAAGTGATCTCGGTAGAGGGATTTCCCATGAAACCACACTCCTAAAGGAGCAAGATGTCCAATTTTGGACTCATGTTATTTGATCCAGTCCGAGCAAGTCATTTGCGGACTGTTTTCTGCTTCAATCAGGTTTATTTTTTGACCAACATGTTCTTCACTGATTCTGGTGACATAAAATATGCTCTCATTTGAATTAAATTTTTCACAATATGATCAATTGAATTGGCCCTTTTTAAACCTGGAATCCTTCGTCCTTTAGGGGTTAAAGTGCTTTCTAGTTGAAAGGAAAGAGTACCCTCTACATGAGTATCCTCCCACTTGTACAACAAATTATCATACATTGAGTGATAGAAATTAAAACTCGAGTGTTTGGCTCTTGTAATACCCAAAGTGATCTCTGTATAGTGATTTCCCAATGAAAGCACACTCCTACATAATGGTTAAAACTATTTCAAAGTTCGAAGGAAAGAGTATCCTCTACATGAGCTTACAATTTCCCCCCGATCAAGACACACATTTGTGAACAGTCACACGTACCGGGGATGTTGACGGCGGTGTCGAAAATCTTGGGCTCCATGCGATATGCATCGGGGTGACGGACGTCAATGAGAAGGTGGGGAGTAGGGTCCAATTCCACCAGCTTCTTCACTGCTAGGGGACTCAAGTGAGCGAACAAAGGAGGCTCCACGGCCCGAAACGGATTGAAGTTCGCACGGCCTCCCCCATCCAGTGCTTTGTTCTGCCGACGTCGAGCTAGGACACTGCGCAGTTGCCGAATTCCCCACGCGCAGAGGGCTATCTGTCGACAGTGCCGATGCTGCAGGAATTAGCTCTAGAGCGCACGGCATACTTCATGGTTCTAAAACCCTAATTTGTGCGCAAGGAGACACTCTGTTTCCAACAAGCACCTCGGAAAACAGTATCTGATTCCAAATGTGGGAATTGCGAAGCAGCAATGAGCTCTACATCTCATGGTTTCATAGTACACTTCATGTTCCTGAATCCTAGTTTTGTAAATAAGGAGACACTCTGTATCCAACAAGCCCCTGGGGAAACAGCAACTGATTCCAAGTGCGGGAATTGCCAAGACAGCAATCAGCTGTAGCAATTCCCACGAGATCTCATGGACTTCATGGACTTCATGTTTCTATACCCAATTTGTACACAACGAGCCACTCTGTATCCAACAAGCACCTCGGATTACAGTATCTAATTCCGAGTGTGGGAATCGCCAAGACAGCAATCACCTGCAGCAACAAGCTCTAGCTCTCATGGACCTCACGGCAAACTTCACGGTCCTAAACCCTAAATTGTCCACAACGATTCACACTAAATTCAAAAAGCGTCTCGGTGAACGCCACCTCTCATTAAAATGTGAACAGAGAGGAGACACTCATTCCCAGTGTCGGAATCGTCAAGATAGCGATTAGCTCAAGATCTCCAAACCTCACGGCATAATTCGCGGTTCTAAACCCTAATATGTGCACACCAAGGCACTCTATATCCAACAAGCACCTCGGAAAACGGCACCTCCCATCCCAGAAAGAAGAAAAGAGCGACCTGAAGAAGAAAGGTCAGCGAGCCTCCAACGTTGTGAATTCGCAACCAGCCGCGCTCCTTCGGCTGTCTGGCGGGCGAGGCGGGTGGCGAGGGATCCTCGTCCTTGTGATCAACAGGAAAGCGCTCGTCGTCGTCATCGTCGTGGAGGAAGCGGCCGGAGGGAAGTGCGGGCAAGGGCAGCAGGTCTTCGGCGGCATCGTCTGGAGGACGAGCTCGGTCCTCGTCCGCCATAGCCCCAGGAATCGAAGCAACTACAAAGGAAACACAAACTCAAAAGCGAAACACTCTGCCATATGAACGGTTTACACACATATCCAGCAGAATTAGGTCGGAAGCTGATCTCTCCACTCAAATGAACTCAAGCATTTATCCATCCCTACCGAAAGTTGATAGTAATCAATGGTGACGAGCATCTCACTGGGGTAGCTAAACCTTATTGGATAATGTCTTTGACTGTCACACGAATTCATGGCTTTTTTTTGAGCATTCTCTTCGGAGATTGGTTACAAATATCTGCAGTTTTGAATATTTTCGAATTCCCGTGAGACGTTCCGGACTTGGTAATTCTGGAATTGATAGTTTCGTCATGTTGCTTGTGTCTAAGAGGCAGCACTTGGCTGATTTTTTTAGCTTGAGGGTTATCAATGCAAGATGAGTTCCTTGGAAATACAAGTTTGAATCCGTCCTTGAAGCGGTGCTCAGTTCGACTGAGATTGAAGAATCGAACTCTTACAGTAAGAACAAATGGTGTTTTACAAGAGCTTTCTAGAGAGCACTTGTTGAGCATCCTCTGAGTTGACATGAAAATTGGCATGAAAACGAAACCCTGACACTTCGTGTCGCAAATTTGAGCTCAATTTGGAGTGAGCAACTTAAAACAATGAGTCATTGGATTTACATGTAAAAGGATGTGAAAGCCTTATTTTCGATCAATTTGCTCGCGTTTTGCATGACTCTGCTCTCTAAGTTGCCAAAATGTGCCATGCCACTGCTGAAAATGTTTGTAACAAGTGTCCTAAAAACAAATAACACATGTGCTAAGAGTGTTTTTCCAATCCACATATATCATTTGAAGATTTGAAACATCCTACGCTAATCTTAATCTTCATGAGAAAAACACCAGTCAAGTCTCGTCACTGTCCGCTGATTTGGTCAGGAATTAGCCTGTGAAGATAAACCGGGTTGCCAGATTCTATACTCAGTGTGACGTACGCGGTCTTGACTTGTCAATCGAAGCAGGTGAAGATGTCTGATTCTTGCTTTTGGCATCATGGCACTCCTTCAAAGCCTTGACTTCTGCATATCCATAATTCCAACACCAAGAGCCAGTAAGACTTAAAATGCAGATTAAACTAGTTAAGTACACATTCATGCGAACAAGAAATTGGTGTCATACAGAACCTTGAAATTCTAGAGAGCCAGTGATGAGCATCACCTTGGTTGCCATGAATAGGAATCCCTGACTCGTTTTGCAAAGTTGGGCTCAATTTGAGCAAGTGAGCTCTCTTCAAGCCAACCAACCCTTGCCTTCATAAGAGAGTATGTTGCCTTTAATTTTGCTTAATTTGCTTTGATTTGCATGACTTCGCTCTAAATAAATGTTAATTGGCACTGTGCTAAAAAAGTGCCATATCAGTGATGCCACAACTGCTTAAGAATGTTGTGAATCCGAAAAAGCATAGTAAATAATTGGAATTCTTCTCGAACATTTTTCCTTTGCATACATTGTATATACAAGGTCCTCATTGTCCGGTAAGAACAAAGAATGCTCACCAGTTTGACAAGCCCTCCAATTTCTATCTGTCTTCACCAAGCAATCCTGCGCATCAAGTAAGCTCGTAAGATATAAAGTTCAATAATTTCGAAACCAAAGCAAAGAAGTTTAGGGCAAATGATCTCGTGCCCTAAAACTTAAACCCTTAACCTGGAAAAGAGACGGAAATTCAATAGACATATTTGAGTGCAGCAATCGCAGTAGAACGAGCCTTGACAAATTCCATTTCTTAATCCACTGTTGGGGGAGTCAGACTGCGAGACTAGGATACCACAATAAGAGCCAAAATGAGACTAGCAATTCACAAATGAGACTAGTAATTCTTGGCCAAAATTTTGAGTCTTCGAATCACACAGTGCTCAAAAAGGAAAGAAAGGAAATAATCTTAGAATTGAAGTCATGCAATCCGATGCCCTATAACAGAACAACATCTCGAACTCCTTAAACGATAACTCAAAAATCACACTTCATCAAACTAAATCTACCATAGCAGTGCATTTCCTTATCGTATGCTCTAAACAAATGAATCAACGTCAAATTCAATTAAGGGTGTCGAAGTTCAAGACTTGAGCTCTAAGAACAGAGACAATTTGCAAAATGTGATTTGAAATCTCTCCAAGGAAGCTACTACTTTGAGACGACATTCTGGAGCTCAGAATTGTGCATGGACGGATTTGAAAACAAACAGATGGCTGAAAATTCCCGTAAACCGTAAAACCGTAAATCCCGTAAACCCTAAACGAAAACATTGGAGAAATTAAAACCCCCTACCTTCTTTGTCATGCGAAATTTTCCACCATAACTAATAAGAGCTTGCGTTACAGCATACGTGATATAATGTTTATTCGTAAGAAACTCCCAATGGAGATGAATTTGTAACCCTAAACCCTAAACGAAAACATTGAAGAGATTACAAACCACTACCTTCGTTGTCACGCGAAATTCTCCGCCATGGCTGATCAGAGATTGCGTTACAGAAGAGTTGACAGAAAAGACAATCGTAAGAAGCTCCCAATAGATATATGAGTTTGAAGGATAATTACTACTGACCTCGAGGCATTTGTAGAGACGAGCGCATTGCTCCAACTGCTGCACATTCTCGTCGTCTTCATCTTCGTCTTCGACTTCGCCCTCCTTCTGCACACGTGATTCAGCTTCGTCGTTGCTCTGTTTGGGTTGATGCCTCCGAGGGGAAGGAGAACACCATGCAATTGCCATCTCTACAAATTTGATTGACCTAAAATTCTCCGATGGGTTCTGGGTTGCAAGTGGGACAGGGTTTAGGGTGATGTGGACCTTTCAATATCTAACATGGAACTTCAATTTCAACACTCCCATGCCGAAATTGATTCTCATTTACTCTCCTTTCATGTCCTTTTGTGATATACATCACATTTGATTTTAGGGTTTAAGATGATTTTTTGAGGTTTATGCATGAACTCAACTAAAGAAATAAAGTAGAAAAGTCTAATTTATTCCTCACTTTACAAATTAATGAAAACAAAATATTTTTACAACACATTGAATTGGATTAAGACTCTTTACAAACTCTATATTCTTTTAATCAAATTTCTAATTTTTTTTTTTTGATGATTTGTCTACACTACAATAGATTGTTTTTCATTAAGAAATTCACCTTTTGTAAATTTTTTAACATTTTGATACATTCTATAAGGTAGAAACACTAGCTAGATTCTCCAATCTATGGAGGCAATGACCTTTCAAGGTTAGAGGTTTATTGTGGAGTGAGATTGCACATGGTTTGGGTTCAATGGAGTATTGACATACAAATATAAGTATTTTTTCATCCAACTTTGGAGAATTTGCTTGAAAACATTTGAAGTGATTGGTGTTAATATAGGAGGTTCATATCTTGACCATTTATAAATTGATTTTTTATTTTTTGGGCCACTAGATTCTTTGAAATATTTTTCCGTAAATTTTTCTTGAAAAAAAAATGTAATTGACATCTAAACCAAGTCATTTCATATTTTTTGGAATTAGTTATGAATTTTTGAAGTTGAAATACATAAGTCACACAAATGGATCACCTTCTTACATGTATACTACTTGTATATTGATGGTGTAATGAAGAGTGCCAAATGTACCTCTATATAAGAAGACCATTTTAGAGTCCTTAGGACCTCCTACCTTATTGGCTATTCTACAAAGATGCTAAATTTATAGAATGCATCCTTAATTAGTTAATTAGCATATTTTGGACATTCCTTATTCATTACTATTGATATAAATTTCAGCCATGAAAATGATATTTTTTGATTTAGAGCTTGATCAATGAGATGCAATTTAATTCTTACTCATAATGGAAAATTTGAAAAATTTGAATCAGTAACCATGGGTCCATCTTTGTAGAGTTTAACCGTAGAAGCCTCAACAAAAAATCATCAAATTCCTAGATGAATTCATAAATTCTTCAATTCTATAGTTTTTCTATAGGTCATTTTCCAACCACTTGGCACATTAAAAATCCTAAAAATTCCCCACTAAACTCCAAAGATGTTACCAAGGTGAACCACCCTCTAAGCTACAAAATGACTAATTTATCCTTTTGGCATTGTCTACATTTAATAAAAAGATTCCACGTAAAGACAAATGAGAGGAATAAGGAGAACAATTGAAATCTTATTTCCTAGGTGCCTATTATAAGTTGGTTTATCTTCATGCTGATGGGAGACAAGGTAGAAGCACCCAAATGTAACACTTTCACTTTATCTTTTGATCTTAATGGTGCATAGAGAAAAAGATGATGTACATGTGTTAGGAATTGGTTCAAGAAACCAACTAAGATTGGTTTCATGTTTTTCTGGGCTTTTGCCAAGCTTGTGTGAATATTACACAAATTTTTGGAAAGGACTTCATAGATGCACCAACTGCATACACTAGACTGACACCAAAAGTGGGCATAGAAACACCCAAGAGAAACAAACTATAAACTAGGATCGAGTGACAACTTCTTGAAACCCTCGCAATTGGATTTATGTCGTTTTTCAGTGTCAGAGAACGACTTGTGTTACATTTGGTTGCTACCACCTTAGTGATATAGAGGGAGCAGGAAGCATAGTCTTTGCCATAAACTCGATACAGTACCAGAGAAATGGCGGACTTCATGACAAAGTAGAAAACATTGAATAAGCATTAGAATTGAGAATATAGGTACTCAATTGAGAAGATAGCAGAGAATTAGACACACCAATGCAACAGACCATGACAAGAAGGATACATTGGACATGCAACAAAGAATGACGATAGATGATGTGCAATAAGTGTTATAAAGCTCTGCCCTGCTTCTTACATAACGACATTTTTTTATGAAGATGGTCTAGAAAAGAATATTGAACATCCAGAAACAGACATGTTCCCTTCACCAGATACCACACCAAACCGTAGGCAAGCCTTTCTGTTGCGTCAACCCTAGATTCAATCAATAAAAGAATCCCAAAACCTTGCCACCGACGTTCTTCCTCCTGGCTTCATCATGATCCATGATGCCAGCTGAAGTGGTCAAAACAATGTATCCGAACTGCAAAGATAACGAACAAATTGATAAGGAAAGACGACATTACCAGTTCGAAGCCGAAGAGACAAGAATTACATGAAATCTAAAATTTTCCAGTCAAAAGGAAAATGTTTCCGAAACGTTTCATGCACTCAGATATAATGCCCCAAAGGACTCCGTACACAAAAATAATGTATCACGAATTAAGAAAAATATGCAATATAATCTCTAGATGACCACGTTCTAAAAACATACAACTGCCATTTAAAGACAATCATATGTCTGCAAGGTAGGGCAATACATCCACAATGCACGTGTCATCTAAACACGATATTTGTAAGAAGAGAGATACTTCAAGAATCTATCACAGATAACTCCACGGGAAATATTGTCGATGTCAGAAGTATAGTTTCAAGGGTTGTCTAGTATTGTGATTGGAACCCTACTCCTTCAAACTTCAAAAATTCACAACTTGTTCATGTTAATCCAGATAATACATATTTTAGTGCACTGGAGTACTCATGAAAATGGGGACAGTATTTTAGCATTAATTTAAAATTCCATTCTAATTACTGAAACCACTCAAAGCCACGCGAATGGGTTCCCTACCGTTGCAGATATCAGGATTGGACCTTCTCTGAATGTAAGCAGAAAAGAAAATCAGCACAAGAATAAGTGACAGAAGACAAGCACCTGTCGGGAAGGGAGCAGACGGGCGGTCCAGGCCTCGAGCTCGCCAACTCCAACGTTGTAACGAGGGCTGATCACACCGCACTTGTTAAGTCTTCCGTTCAGCTCAACGACGATCTTGCCTGCTCTGTGATCATCCACCAGCTCAAACTCGCCGATGTAACCTGCAAAGAAACAAGTCCTTAAAACATACCAAACCCTAACTCGGAATGAGCGATAGAGTGACCTGGAAGATAACCCCAAATATATCATGACAAGAAGAACCCACCCGTGCAATAACCGGAGTTAAAAAATTTCAACTTATGCAGCTTACTGTCCAACAGAATGAGCCAGGTGAATATAGTCATTCTTGTCATTCGAGTTGATATATTTAGTCACTAGAGTACTATCCTTCAGAACTCGGTGTCATGAAGCTGAACCCCGAAAAGGACCAAGGATTCATGGATTGCAGATAACCAATTTAATTGATTACATTGGGAAAAATATATATAAAATAGAGCCAAATTTCATATCACCAGAATCAGTGGTAAGCATTCCATGTGTTCCCCAAAACTAAATAAAATTAAACAAAAAGACTCCCAAATCAGGCCTCTACCAAATTCCAATTTAGGTTTCTTTCTCTCAAGTAAGAGAGCAAGAGAACGAGGTCAAAGCTTGGTACCATGCTTCTGCATGACTGACAAGAATTTGATGACGACCTTCGAGGAAGGCCTGATCAGCACTTGGCGCTTGCCGCGCTTCTCAGCGTTGAACATGTTCTTCAACGCATCGTTCAACACACTGATTCTCACCATCGTGCCCTACCTGTCAAGTAATGAATACCACAAAAGTACGGACATTGTCAGCTGTAAGTCAACATCTAACTCGAACAACATCAATTACTATCAAGAGCCAAATTGCACGAACTCCCGGAACTCTGAAGTCTCCTCATCAGCTTTTCTCTAATTCATACAACAAAATCTCACGACCACGATAACCCCAGAACCCTAAAACCTCAGTTCCACTTCTTCTTAAGTGAAACAAACAAAATTTATAAACGAATATGAGCCATCTGCGAGCTCAAAAAACCGATTGAAGGCCGTTGAGGATGTGCTCCCACCATAACCACATGACCTCCCAAGAAAAACGTAAACCCTAAAATCTAAAACCTAATACTCTGCACAAAGTGGAAAAAATCTGAAAAAAAATTATAACAAAGGGCGTTACAAAATGCAAACTAAGGACAACACACCTCGGAAATACGCGCAAAGGCGTCGACGAGAGGCGGAGAGGGCTGGAGATGGCGGAAGCGCTAAAGGCTTGCGAAAGAGTTTCAGCTTCGTCTGTCTCAGCATAATAGCCCAGCCGCCCGAACCTAAAACCAATCCTGATATAGGATTAGGGTTTCCAGACTCGGACTCAGGTTCGGCATGAACGGGCTCCCTGTCCATTTTGACCACTTTATCCGTTTGCAGTGGAATTTTGGGTTTTCTCGGAATCGACGTTGCTGTTGCCGAATTTCGTGCACTCGTTTGCGAATTTATTCGGCATGTTTTGAGCTCAATTTAAGTCTGGTTCGGAGCTGCCGCAGCCATGACTTCAATGGCTGCACTACTGCATTCTTCGGGCGGGACCCTTCGGTAAGTTTGAAATCCGTCTTGTGGAGTAGTGAATTGGGAATTCACAACTAATGTAGCCAGGATTTGTGAATGCGAATCGTTTCAAGAGTAATTAATGACATTCTTTTGCGGGAGTAGAGGTGTTGCGTGGGTTTATGGCCTTTGTAGTTTATGAGGAAATCTTCAAACTTATCAATGTGACCATTCCAGAGCCTTTTAGAGGGCGATTTTAAACAGTAAGGATTTTGCAATCCCATGCCCTAATTGTATTTGGACAGGACCAGCACAAGCCTGGGAGCATCATGTTGTCTTACATCGTCAGAGAGGTATAGGAGTGATATACTCCGAATGCAGTCGACGATTGGAGAAGCGAAACCTGTCGATCAAAGGGGCTCAGAGGCTCGAATCTCTTCGAGGGTCAGCTTCAAGTCGCCCAGGAGAGGTAAGGTCCCGCATTCTACAGGCGATAGTTGGAGGTTTATGAGCATTTTCGGTTGAAAACACTTGAATGCGAAGCTTAGAAATCATCAGTAAATTGAAGCGGTTGCCTACAGAATTGAAATTAGCTGATTCTGATTCAAATTGAGTGAGTTATTCAATTTTGTCTTCTTGTGAACGCAGCAATAGAAATGAATACCGTGTGATCATTTATTAAAATTATGAGCAAATGGAAAGAAGACTTCATTGCTAAAGGGGGGTACAACAAAGCCCAAGGCAGGAGTATTTTACCCCACAGACTAAGCAGACTTAAGATCGGACAGACCCCAGGCTGAAAGCAACAAAAGCATAACTCTTAACAAAGTCAAACAAATACATACCCGTGAATCACTTGAGATTTGATTATAATAAAACAATCGTTCGTGCATAAATAGAGTCGGGTAATCAGAGAATGCCATGTTGAAATATCCAACTTAGCATTTCTATCAATGCATGGCATGCAATGTTGTGAAATCCAAATGGGCATTTCAATTGGAAATAGTGATTTTGAAGTCCTTGTCTGCCCTTTCATCCCTCAAACATGGCTGTTGCAATTAAGGTGGTGTCATAATAAGGCGCTGTTACCTTCGTCTTCAGCAAACAGTGGTCCAGTTTATGAATCTTTTCTTTTCTTTTGCTGCTTTTGGATTTGTAACTGAGTAGTGGAATCGATATTATTTTTCAGTTGCGATCAGGAGAGGGAAAGGCTGGGTCAACATGCCAGAGCCCGGGAATGAACGGGCACCTCCTATTCTGAGTCCGAGTGCTTCTGGATTGATGCGAGTCCTCATGACACAGACTAGTCCTCAGAATGTGTGGGACGTCCTCGACGCTCTCCCGCGTGGGATTGGCACTTGGGAAGATATCCTGGAGGTTGTTGCCGAGCTCAGAAGGCTGCGGAACTGGCGAAGTGTAATAGTGGTACGCAATCTGAATCTGAAATATGAATATTCAATCCTTACTTTTTTAATACTTATTGTTTGATCTGAATACTCAATCTTGAGGGACTTGATTTTAGAAACCGCTTACCTCTTCTTGTCTCTTCCTTAACGGCATGCATTTTTTCTCATTTTGAAGGTCATTTTCACCTCTTTTTCTCATACTTTTACAGAATCTCCTTTGGGAATTTATTGATTTCACCAAAATGAAGTCAACACTTTAGTTGACTTTATTATTCGATTTTTCCATTGGTTGAAGGAAGATCTCAAAAATTGAAATTGAAATTTTTTTTAGTTTTAAGAATCTAACAACGTTTGAATTTTTTGGGATAACATACTTAGGAATAGAGCTCCTGGTCGTTCTGGTGTTCTAAGATTTTGGTGTGTATCTGCAGATTTTTGAATGGATACTTCAGGGAAGTATGTTCAAGCCGGACGTGGGCTGTTTTAACATGCTTATAGACGCTTACGGGAAGAGCAAGCAGTGGATAGAAGCGGAAAAGACTTTTCATCTCATGAAAAAGTTTGGGTGTGTCCCCACAGAAACCTCCTTCAATGTCCTCATGGCTGCTTATTCTCGTGGGGGTCAGCTTGAGAAAGCTGATAATCTGTTTCACGAAATGCGAGACACTAACTATTCCCCTGGTACAGGCCTTGACAATCGTCACATAGTGCATGATTCTTTGGTTTTCACCTAAGGATCGAGAGGACAAATTGGGCATTATGTCTTTTTAGCAGTTTGGAGTAGGTCATATTTGGACTTCCTTTACTTTATTTTTATTTTTTTATTTATCTACGCATGCAGCGTTCTTCACTGATTCTGCTGATGTAAATTTGGCCTTATCTGAATTCTAGTTCCTCAATATGATCAATTGAACTGGTCGTTTTCAAACCATGGATCCTTGGTCCTTTAGGGGTTAACATAGTGTGACTTTCATGGGTGGTATTGTCAGGCTTAGTTACGTACAACACTTATTTGGACGTTTTGGGCAAGTCTGGAAGCTGGCAGCAAGCAGAGGACGTCTTTCGGGATATGCAGAAAAAAGGGGTTCTTCCAGCAGTCAACACTTTCACTCTTATGATTAATATTTATGGTAAAGTAAGTCAACCTACCTGCAACTCATAGTCTGTTTCATATAGGACATTCATCTTTACAGTTTTGCATTCCTCTGGTCATCACAAGTTGGGAATGTTACTGTCGTGTCATGATCATAATAGCAATTTAGCCTGCGTTTAAAATCCCAAGTGTCCAAGATAAAAATATGATGTACACTTCGGAAGCTAGAAGGCTGCTTATATTAACTTTCAAAACATATTTCTATTGCTGTAAACTCATAGAGTATGATTTCTTCTGTCTTTTGATTCATTTTGTTACCTTTCCTGAAGCTTCCTAAGTGACTTAATTCGGCTCTTGTAGATATGGAAGCAGTCACTGTTGGTTATTTGGGCACATCTGGTGTTAAAGACCTAATGTTGCTGCAGGATTAATTTACCTGTGTTCAAATGTTCATCGAACAGGCCTTTTATCCAGACAAGGCCGAATATCTTTTTCAAAGTATGCGGAAGGCGTTGTGTCCTCCTAGTCTGTACACCTTCACTGCACTCATTAATGCGCATGCAAGGGAGGGAAATTGTGTAAGGGCTGAAGAGATATTTGCAGAGCTACAATCTGCCGGTTTTGTTCCTGACGTTTATACGTACAATGCCTTGTTAGAAGCATACAGGTTTGTTGATACAGAATTCGCCACTTTATCTCCTTGCAGCTGTAAATTCAGTAAACTAGGAATATAATGACGAGTCCTTTGGCTTCTTTTTCTGGTGCTTATTCTAGAATATCGTTTTTGTACTCGATTAGAATTTGATGAGGAGGCGCTTTCCAGCTAATGTAATATCCGGAGCTAGATGGGGAGAAGATATCCGGAGCTAGATGGGGAGCTAGATGGGGAGAAAATACTCTAGAAGTCATCAATTTCGATGAAATAGAAAATCTAGTCATATCTCTGGAATTATCTGAAAATCCATACGTGTTTCATTTCGTTTCATTGAAGATTGGTACTTTGGGCATAATAATAAAAGAGCTGTCTTTGTGCAATTGCAGTCGAGGGGGGCATCCCGCCGGAGCTAAAGAAGTGTTTCAGGCAATGTCAGACGCAGGCGTGAGAGCAGATCATGTCTCATACAATATTCTCATTGACGCATTCGGTCGTGCAGGATTGATCGCTGGTACCTGTTAGTTAACCTTTCAACTTGTTAGTTATCTGATTGCTAATAAGCATCCAAAGCTACGATTGTCCAGTTTTGTCTCTGAAAGCTCTGTGCAGGTTGGGAATTTTAGATAACCCTTAATACTTGGATGAAATCCAATGCCAGAGAATTTATCTTCTGTAAGCTTACATTGCATGCACTGTATCGTATTGACCGTGGAACTGTGGGATTTTCAGAGGCACAAGCTGTCTACCATTCCATGAAGGAGGTAGGGTTTAAGCCAACTATGAAGTCTCACATGCTCCTACTCAGCTCTTATGCCAAAGCGGGAAGGGTCACTGATGCTGAGAATTTTCTACGGGAAATAGAAAGCTCTGGAGTTGAGCCTGATACTTTCATGTTCAATTCTCTCCTTAGCGCATATGGGAATTCAGGAAGGTACGAAACACACAATTCCCTTTCAATGTCTGTAAAAGCTCTAATCAACTACGTGGTACATGTTTGATCTTCGGCTATCTCAATTTACAGATCACGACATCACAAAAGTCCCTCCCCTCTAATTATCCAAATTTGTTTCAGTGCTGCTTCAATTAGTTCATAGGTCAATACTTCTGTGGCACTCTTTTAGTGTCATTTCAATGTTTTTATACTGTCGTTTTAGTGTCGTTTGAGTGCTCTTGAATCAATCGAAGAAGTACTGAAACAGTCGATAATCAAGTCTTTTGTTATGGAAAGATGTTGGGCGGAGCCATATCCTCATTTGCTGTTCTCATGTTTGCAGGATGGACAAAATGGAGAGCTTATATGAATCCATGCAAGGCAGTGTATGCAAACCAGATATCAGCACACTGAACACGCTTATCAATGTGTATGCTCAAGGCGGCTACATTGAGAAAGCCGAGGAAGTCTTCAATTCGCTGGAGTCGAAGGGCTTCACTCCCGATCCAATGTCATGGACTTCACTCATGGGTGCTTACGCCAAACGGAAGCTGTACAGAAAATGTGTTTCCATATACCAGAAAATGGTCACTGCAGGCTGTATTCCTGACCGAGCTACTGCTAAAGTTTTGCTGTCATCTTGTCGTAGTCCGGAGCAGATAAAGGAGGTCACAGACATGATTGAAAGTCAAAGATAATAGTTTAGGCATGTATGTAGTTGTATCCTTGCAATGTTACCTTAATTTCACCAGTCCAAAGCGCAGGAAGCATTATTTAGAGTTATATCCCTGAATTCATTCAAAGTAGGTGTTTACCTTTTTCCAGTAAATATCTTTTTTCACATAACACATGCAAGAAATGATTATTTTCCATCTCTAACCTACTTCGAGGTGTCCGGAGGAGGTGAAGATGGCCCGGAAGCTGGTGACGCGGGGGAGGCTACTTCATGAGGTGGAGGAGGCTGGAGGAGAACTTCAATAGCTTTATTGATGAAGTCTTTTAGGTCCATGAAGTTGGGTTGTTGCATGATCTCATTTGCCCTTTGCAAATGTTCCAATGCCAACATCTTCTTATTGGCATGACTGAATGCCAAGCCTGCGACGTAACAGGCCTCCCCTACCGACAAATGATCTCGCCCTAGCTTGTCACTCCTTAATTTGCAGATGTCCTGCGCCACATCTTCTCAATTCATTTGTCAACAAATCTCACTCTTCTTCACTAATTTTAGTGTTACAAAATTTGGTCATGTGTGAATTATGCTTTTCTAGTATATCGCTGACCAAATTTCCAAAAGATGAATTCTTGGTCCTTGAGGGGATGATAAATTACAAGTCTAGTATATGAACCAATCTTCAATTCATCACATCATATTGCAACACTATTCCCAACTTCAAAGAACAGGGTGATGCGATGGAGACTTTTAAGGGCTAAAGAATGATTTGCAGGCTCTCAAAACCAGTCAAAATAAGATTATAAGAACAATGAATGATGTCCAAAAACTCATTCTGCAACACAGAACCTACAGTTAACTAATCCTTGACTTTTTGTAAAATTATGGACAATTTTGTAATTGAGAATGTATTAGCGGGCAGGCAGCCAACTCTTGACAGAATAAAAAATTGTACCAGTTTTTGGGTTTTATTGACTCAAATGATGATTTTGAACCATTTTTAAACTCAAAAGTCTACATTTGGACAACATATTTTATGTTTTCAACAACAATGTAGACACTTATTCTAAAATTGAGGGAATAGGATAAATCATTATAATCTTACATCAGCCCAAGACAAAAAAATTTCAATAAATGAAATTCGGGCTACATTAAGTTGAGTCACTAGCCACAATCAATGTCTTGGATGATGACAATAGAGTGATTAGTGATTGCAATAGAGATTCCACCTTCTAAGTGCAAATACATCACAAGAAGTGGCTATTCTAGGCCTTTAAGTTGTAGTCATGTTAAGAAGTATTGTAATTGTTTTAGATGAGTAAGTTGACCATTATGGATGCACTTTTTGTTGGTTTGGGTAGCTTAGAGACTCTTTTGGGCCAATTGAGCATCACACTTCAAAAATCATAACAAATTAATACTTTGTCAAAAAAAATTTCAATTGCTCCTACCATTTCTCACATTTGTCTTCTATATGGAAAAAAAAGTTGGAACCATGTTAACCTGGATGAGATCACACACTTCAGTCAACTGTAGTGTGGCAATGGCTTGCTTGGCATTCAGATGTTCTGGATTGACACCCTCAAATTCTTTTTTACCCCATGGCAACTCCCTTGAAGGAATCACACCCAAGACCACCTCTTCCAATGCCACTCTCCACGAATAAATCACCACATCCCAAAATGCCAACGCATGGTCCACTTGATTCTGAGAAATTTTAGTTAAATAACTTTATCAATTGAAATTTTAGCATCAAAGCATTGGATGACATTTTGCAACAAAAACATCAAAGGGTTAAGATATGTCCATAATATTGTTAACCAATGCTGAGAGGGTCCTTTTTACTCCCCTAGAAGTAGGAGCCTCCAATGTTGCAACTCCCCAATCAACCATTGACACTAATATTGCAACTTCCCAATCAACCAATGACACTACTGTTGCAACTTTCCAATTAGCCACTCTCCTACAACTTCCTAGTTATCCATTGACATTACCATAGCAACTTCCCAACCACCCACTCTCTGCACCTTCCTAGTCAACCAATGATTCTCTACTCATTAAGATAGATTCACTTCCAAGGATCTAGGGAGGGATTATCCCAATCTCTAAGGAGTGGTTTAGGTTGATTAACAATGTGATGGTCTCATCATATTTGAAAAAGCATGTGAGATAAAAAGGTAAGGTCTCAATTAAGATTTGAAACACTCAACATGGATTTGCCCTAGTAGTGTGTGTGACACTAATTTTTCAAAGTCACGTTACTTTAAATTAGTGCAGGTTGAAATATTATTATTAATCATACTAATTTTCATCAAAATAAATCAAACTTTGTGATGACACTAATCTTCTAGGTGATGCTAATTTCCCCCATTTACGAAAAGGACAAATCAATGTAGTGCATTACAACAACTCCCCCTACCCACTAGTTCTTGCTAATTTTCAATGTGTGTTTTTGTTATTATTTGTTCTAATATTAAAAAATTATCAAATACTAATGATGTAACTTCAATGTTGATTTCATGTTATATTCAAGATAGAGAGACCACCCAATATGCCAAGAACTATTCACGAATGACAAATTTTTACCCAAGTCAAATGGATAGACTTTGTGGACATCCATTTGAATTCACTAGTATAAGTAAAAATTATGATTTTTAAGGAAATAAATATTTTCTTGGAAATTCGTTTAGAAAAATTCAAAAAAGATTCTAGAGAGAATCTTCAAGTTGAAAGAATATCTTTAAAAATATACATCTTACATATAACTTTAAAAGTATCCTTTAGTTTCACTAAGGTAGGCACCTACAAATGCGCTATTGACCCAAAACCACCATCATCACTTTGTGTACATCTCCAAAATCAATGTGTACCTATCTATATGGAAGAAACGATTATAGAACCTCTTCCAAAAAAATCTTGGACCCTTCATAACTTTTGCATATGGTATCAAAATGTTGCATTCTTAGGTGTGTTGGAACCTCCCTTCACTTGCCAATGAGAAAATCAATGAAACTTTGATCAGTCTACTAATAGTAACTAAATAGGCATAGTAGCAAAAAGTGGTAGTTTTAGGGGTACCCACCTTAGATTATGCTTCCACGAGTGAGTAAATCCTTGAGAAGGATGAATACATACCAAGTGATGGAAAACATGGGACAAATTATAAAAAGCAATGCTTGTACGAACATCGTAGATTCCAAATTCTTTTGACTTGTAATACACCTCCTCCGCAAATGCTTTCAGAGATGGTTCAACCAGCTTCTGCAAGCTAAATAATCCCACCATATGTGTCAATTGGATAGCATAAACTAAGATGGTACTCATAGCTTTAAAATCTAACACAAGTGTACATCTCAGGGTCCAAATGAGTAACTTTAAAATGCCAAACTCTTGCAATTTTGCCATTTCACTAAATGACTTTTAATGCTAATGTATATTGAATAATGAAATTAGGTTGCCCATCACTAATTTCTCAACATTTTACACCAAGGTGTTTTTTATTGGCGAAATTTCGCTGGATCTATCAAAATCTGACCACTATGAAATTGTCCCTCCAAAATTTGGCCTATGCAATGAAGCCATCACAAGGGACACTAGTCCAAAAAAAAAGCCCTATTTTACACTATAAATATATATTGTTACTATACAAAGATGAAGTAATTTTCATCAACTCCAAACCATGTGTGGCATGGGTTGGTGCACTAGTTGAGGGGCCAATATAGAGAATCACATGCACCTCCACATCGACAAGCAATGAGTCACAAGGTAATTTTGGGAGGTAAGGTAATCTAATTTCACTATTATGTGTAGGTCATCTAGTGGCAATCCTTTCACCCACAACTAAGATCTCATGTAATTCCTTCTATTTCAAAAAAGTAATAGCAGATCAATAAATATGATCTTAACTTATTATAATCTCAATGATTAATAATCTACATATGGAATACAACCATTCAAGAAGAGGAACTTCATTCTCATATATAGTGGTCAAGGTCTACATTTTCAACCAAATAATTAATTAAAATTGGAAAACATGTTTTGGTAGATGCTAGAAAATAGAAAGATTTTCTTTTTCTCTGTAACTATTTTTTTTCATGAAAAAATAATACCCTCAAAGTTTTATTATATATTTTTCAAAATGTTTTTTGATAACCTTGACCATTGGGGATGGTGTAAGCCATAATCACTCCCTTTTACTAAGTTCTTGATTCAATTTTCTTGCTTCACTTTTGGATCATCCCACAATCATAATATTATCATTCTAGTTATGCTAGGTATTTCAAATATGGAGCCTCTTATTAAAAAAAAAATACATATTTTGTCACCTGCATGACTTTGCATGTATCCCTTTAGTCTCCAAATGATCTTTTGGTTGCTCAAAAATTATTATTTTCATTCTTGAAGATTTAATGAATCAATAGCGACTTCCTTGATATACTTAGAAGCTAGTTGAAATACTATTATTTTCAAACATTATGGAATGTTATTTTTCACAACTCATCTCCAAATTTTGAGTTACCTAGTATGCAACACTCATTTCCTATCATGTATGTAACGTTATTTTCAACCTTAATCCCAAACATTTTGTCAAAACAAGATAATTTGGGGATGGAGGGAGTATTATTTTTCACAATTGATCTCTGAATTTGAGTTACCTAGTACACAACACTCATTTCCTATCGTGTATGGAATATGAAAAGGTTGATATCATAAGTACATTAAGCATGGAGAGCTTTCCAAACAATTGACTGATTTCGCTCCGAAGTTGATCTTTGGGCTCCTCCGAAGTGTCCTGTAGGAGGAGCCACGATCCAACTCCCAGAAGGTCTTCACTCTGCACTGGCCTACTCAACCCCAGGTTGACCTGCACATCCACAATCCCATTATTTTTTTCCTTAAAACTTGATTGAAATTGTTTGTTTACAAAGTACTCCCTCTGTATTTTACAAAGGAAACACTAGTATTATTCAGAAACATAGGGAGTAGATCTACTTTCTAGTTTTAAAACCTGATTGGATTTTGTAGGTCATTGGAAGCATAAGCAAAGAAAATAAATACATTAAGGTAACTACACCTAATTTCGAAAATTGACCACTCTAGATTCTTGCCTAAAAAAATATTCTTGTTATTCATGAGAGTCTATGGTTGATTTTAGAAACACCTATTTTCAGCACTTTGAAAATTCGTAGTTTATTATTCATGCGATATCAAAAAAATGTATTCCAGGAGAATCTAGAATCCCCTTTTGACTACCAACAAGACCCCACAAAAAAAAAATTCAATATAAATAATGGGACCCTTGCTGAATTGCTTATTTATGTGATTGTAGGTGTAGTTACCTTACCCTGACTGCCAGGAGGTACATAGGAACCATCCTGAGTGGCTCTCTTGGCCAGTACAAAGCCTGTCCCTTGGCAACGGCATCCATAGCAATCGGCAAAGCCTCCTCATATTGACCTCGGATAATCAGGTTCGTCACCTCTTTGGTGATCATTTGGAGCATTGCAGCTTGCACTTTCGGTATTAAATCATTCTGCAAACAAAACAAAAAATTTGCAACCAAAGTGATTTATCTCAACAGCTCGATCAATCAATATTGACTGATCTCCCAATGAAAGCACACTCCTATATATTGATTTAATCCTGTAAGGATGGTGTAGACCACAATGATTTGATGGATTTGATGGATGACTGAGAATCCTTCTATGTAAGACAAAAGCGCATATGTTCATCTTTATAAATTTTGTGTGAAAAGGGAAGGTCTTACATCATGGTAGTTTGACCTCTTATAAGTGCTTTTGGTTTGTTTTTTAAGTAGATGATTCACACTGTACCAAAAAAATGAGTTCCATGGTAACCAGCCTGTCCAAACAAACTCCCAATGTTGTCCTAATGGACATCACGACACGACAACATTCGATAGACGTCCTACATGACAGACATCTTATATGACAGACATGGACCAAAATGTGTTTGACAAGACAACCTTGCACACTCCTACGCACTGGTTAAAGTGGTTATGGCTCAAGCATTTGCAAAGATTTTAAAGAGGAAGAATAATTGTAGTGATAATTATGCACAACTTTTTTTCTCATACCCGGCGTCGATCATCAAAGATACGCAAGAGGGAATTTGGGGGCAACAATGTGGCTCCTGTCACGTGCGCAGATTCAGGTGGAATCCCCAGTTGTGACAAGCGCATGAGCGTCACAGTGTCGAGAGTACGAACTCGAGGGTACCTCAACCTCCTCAATTCCTGGACTCAAAACACAGGGTGATAGTACCTGAGTGAGTAAGCATTCTAAGCAAGAAAATTTGTTGCAATCAGGGGAGCATGTTTTTGCAAATAGACGAACATTGTAAGCGACTTTATATGAGGGCCTAGGCCCAATTCCAAGCTGGCTCGATTTACAAACATAGGGTCAGCTGAAATCAAGCTGAAGTGGACAAAATTGGGTCAAGCATACATAGATACCCAATTTTTGGCACCAAAACACCACCATGGAAGTGCCAATGTGATATAAAAGAAAATTGGGCTGGCTTTCGATATGAACTTTTAACACAATTTCAGGATCTAGGCACTTCTATTGAATGATTTCAGTGGTTTTGAAATTGGGTCAGCAATTGGACCCTAATGTATAAAATTGGAAGCATTTCAATCATGGAAAAGCTTGGAACCAGTGTTACAACGTAACTTGAGATCCTGCAAGCTGTTTTAGGGCACAACAGACTCTATCAACTTTGTGCAAACAAGAGCACTTACCTTGCCAAATGCTGCTGGATTTTCGCCAAAGACCTCCACTGCAACTTGGCTCATTGAGAACATCTGTTAGCAGAACCCCAAATGAGGGTTTGTGGGTTCCATAGCTCAGTCAATGCCAGGGTTTTTTGCATAATCTTCTTTGAACACAGCCTCATTCAAAAAAGCAAGCCCGAATTCTCGCTCATGTACACCCATCGAATACAGTTCTCAGAAGGAATGAAATGCAGGACAACAATGAAATCCTAAAGGGCAATTTTTTAAATGATCAATTCGATTCATCATATTATGAACAAAAACAATTTAGATGGGGTTCAATTTAACGTCACAAGAATCAGTGAAGAAAATTGCATGTATTGGTCCAAAACCAAAACCAATCAAACCAAAAGAGAAATACTCGTATTAGCCACTCCGAAGTGCTAAAGAACAATGAGGTTTCCGAGATCAAGACTACAGAATGAGGCAATGATCCTATAATGAATTCTCTAACAAAATGAGAAGAAGAAATCTTTTATCAGGAGAATTTGGGGCTCATAATCAAGCAAACCTCGATCACAATTGTGCAAGATTCAACAAGGAAAGAAGGAAGAAAATCTGACACAACTAATGTATCTTTTTTATTCACATTAAGGTAGGGTTAGCATTAGGGTTTCTGTGCACATACAGTACGAAGAAAAACAAGCTCGCTCAACTTCTGATGCTGAATGATACTGAAAAAATGAATGTATTGCGCAAATCCAAGTAAGGGAATTGATGTGGAGAGGAGACTTACAATGCCCTTCTTAGTGACGAGGGCGTGAATGGGGGATTTGCCTCCCAGATCCACAGCTACAGCTTCCATGATCTTCTGATTGTTGTTGCAACGTCACTATGAATTTAAATCATGCGGGTTTCTTACATAGAAACCTTGAAGGAACGCTGGAATGGAGAGAAAATAAATGAAATTGGAAACCCTAATCATAACATACATTACTGCAACACTAACTTTGCTAAATTGTTCACAAATGCCAGTGGACTAGGTAACCTTTGAGAGCTGGGACAAAAGCTGGGTACCCCCCAAACCACCACTTTTTGGAACTGTGCCTAGTTACTATTATTAGATTGGTCAAATTTTCATTGGTTTTCTTGGTAGAGGTTCTGAAATCTTCTTTTCCACATAGGTACATATTGGTTTTGGAGATGTACCTAGAGTAATTATAGTGGTTATGGGTTAGTGCTGCATTTTTGGGTGCCCACCTTAGTAAGTGCAAAGTGGTACTCTTTGGATCTAGAACTACCAAGATTGACAAGGATTTTATATTCAATTTTCTAAAGTAGTGCAATTTGAGATCTTGATTGGCATGATGAAGCTATTTCCAATCATGGTTTTGTTGAATATGGATGAAACATCTTCTATTCATCTATATGTATGTAAATTCATCCAAATGTGATGATAGCATCATTTTATGAATTTTTTGGGTGAATTGTGGGGATTTATTTATTCAAAAGGGAGAAAACTTTACAAAATGTTTTAATAAAATCTTGAAATATTTTTTGCCACATATCATCAAATTAATGAATGAAGAGTGCATTTTTTGGCTCATTGAAGATCTCACATTGAACACTATATACATAATATATATGTCCAATGTCCAAACCTTAGCATTAGACTCATTTGAGGCTATGAGTATGGTTCCTATTATATATAGAGATATGTATATACAAATGATTTTCTTGAAAGAAAGAGGATTCCACCACATTTTGGAATGTGCTTTTTGTACATTGTTAAAGTAAGTAAATTGAATTTGTAAATAACTAACTACATCCAAAATTTACTATCAATTGATTTTTAGAATCAAAATCTTGTACATTTTGAATCCAACACTAACTATAGTCATCTAGACAAGAGCAATTCACCTTATTCTTCTTTTTGATATTTCAATTCTCTAATTTGTCACATTTAATTAATTTCTTTTTATTTCAATTTGTTTCACGATAGTAAGTTTTATGATTTTCCTTCTATAAGTATTGTATTACAAACTATAATGTGTTGCAAAATAATTGCGTAATAGCATTCTTAATAACTTCATCCAAGAGGAAGATGGACTTGGTTTATTTATAAATTCTTCCGATAAGATAGTAGTGACTTGGCTTTATGGAAGTTTGCACCCAAAAAGAAAATTCATTTCTAAGATATGTCATGTACATCAACAATCAAACCTAGATATCAATGATACTAAGTATAAACAATTAATATATAGTTAGAACTTATAAGCCTAGGAGTGCCAGTAGTGACAATTTTGGATGTATCTACAAACAATAATTTGAAATCTCATAACATATTTAGATTGTGTCCAAATAATACATGCCGGAGTGAGTTAGAATCCCCTTAGAGCATCTCCAACCATCTATGCCAGACTACTAGAGACCATACATCAAGTTGCCAGAAGGGGCCTTCATCATATCAAGACCCCAATTGTCACACCCCCATCTCCTTGGGGTGCTCGAAGTGCCTTAATGAGCAAGGAGGACCTTAGGGGTGACTTCTCAAGCTTTGCAAGAGCCTAAGTAGGGAGAAATGAGTGACTCCCGTGCATTTAGGGCGCATTGGCGCCCTAAGTTGGAAGAGCATGGAGAAGTGTTTCACATTCTTGGAAAGGTCTCGAAAAGATGGTTCTAGCCGCCCAAAGGACGCGTGATTTGGACTTGTGAGTCAAAAGTTATGGGCGTTCAAAGGTGGGGGTGTCCCAGTGGCGCCGAGACACTTAAGGGCTGGGAGGGAGGGGTTCATGAGGAATCCCTCCATGAAGTATGTGATGTAGCATATCCTTGGAAAGCTAAGAACACAGGGATGCCAGATTGACAAGCATTACGAGGTTCTAAGGTAGGAGCCTCAAGTTATGGCCAAGAGAAGCACCGTGGTGAAGGCATGACGCCTCTCCTAGTGGATCCGAATCTTTGGAGGGTGATAACTTTGCGAGTACTTGTCCAAATGGGGCAAGTGAGCAATCCATCGGCATCTACTCATTGCATAGATGTTGAAAATGGGCTCGCATGTGAGATTTGGAGCCCGCAACGCAAAATTATGCCGGATGGAAATTTGGGAGTCCTAAACAAGGGCAAAACAGGAGAAATGGGGTGATCTTCCAAAACCAAAGTGTCTTTGAGAGTCCCCTTTGATATACAAGGGGGGAGGTCTGTCGAATCCCACAAAGAGTACTATAGGAGGGGTTGGTCTCCGTCTTCACTTCCTCTTGGAGCCTTGGTAAGTCCCGATGACTCAAGGTTAGTGATGTGGGTTCACCACCACTCCAAGGCACCATGGGACACTTGTGTGTGTCCGGTGGCACCGATTGGGTGAAGTCCCACTCCTTATTAGGCTATGTTGAGGTATCCCGAATTGTGAGTCCCGGTTAGTGACAAAGTGGAAAGTAACAAATACACAGTGAGCCTAGTATAGAGTTAGGATGACACTCAAGAGCAGTTAGGACCATGGCGAGTAGTGTCACCATGGGTCTTTGCACAATAAGATGGAAGTTTCGCCCCATGTTACCAAGTAACATGTTTCGGTGTCATGATGTGTGTGTATGTGTGTACTAGTAGTCCTAGTGATTGGGACTTAGCACAAAGAATTGGAATTGGGGACTAACATTGGATGTGCGTGGCATGTGCAGTGTTAAGGAGTGGTGACTCAAGTGACCTTGGAGTTTGGGCATGGTAAACCCAATAACTTATGCAACACCTCAAAAAGGGATTAGGTGTCGGAAGGGGGACATTTGGATCCCGACACCAATAGTACTTGCCTCCAAACCACACTACTTCCAATCTTATTAAAAATTCACAGAAATCAAGGCAAATTATTTTCATGAAGCCACAAAAATTTGGTCTCAACCCCAAGGCACTATAAAACTTCAAGCTTCATAAGCTTGACACTCAAGAAGTCAAAACGAAAGGACACTATAGTTTCAACTATGAGGCACAAATTGTGGTGTAGCCTATGTTTAAAAATATCAGAGGTTGCAACTACTAAGATACTACATATCCCTTGAGCGCTCCAAACCATTTGGCACATCCTTACTTGTCTCAAACTACTGGAGATGCTCTTACACTGTCGAATAACATCAAATACAATTTGATGAAAGCGAAGATCAACAAATACTCCCCACATTACATACAAAGACTTACATAACATTATTCAGTTAGGTCAATTGTTCCCAATAGTTGGAAAGAGACTACATACACTATTTATCAATGAATGGCTAAAAATTTCACAAACAAGTTTCTTAGGTTATAAAGATTAATTTCTAAGGTCATGAAGAAAACTATATGTTCCTTTGTCACAAAGACTAATATTTGTTAGTTTTGATATTTAGTAGGTGATTGTCCTTTTTTGTATTTTTTTGGACATTTCTGCCTCTATCATTGTTTGAATATACTATTTACCTAAATTTCATCAAATAGGTCATAAATAAAGATTATCTCCTAGAGATTCAAGAATTACTTTTGGATGAAAGAAAAGGTATTGGCTTGAAGTACTTTGTTCATCATTCAAATATGGATGTTAGAGCATCTACGGGTTAATGAATAATGACTCCCGAAGACACTCGTAGCACATTACTGAATAATGTTACAAGTAGTTCGAAGTAAAATGCATAATTTTATGTGTCAGACTTATTCCTTAAGCATTAAATTTTGGAATCATAAAAGAAAGACACCCATAGGTAGACGACTGGACGTATGAAAATAATGAGAAGAGCATTAATACTTCAAGTTTCCTAAACAATCAATCGCTCACAGGATTTTAATGAATTTTCTAATCAATACCTGCTTCTTTAAATATTTTTAGCCTATCTGCCATCATCACCTAGGCACAAAATAAACCCGACTCGCCAAAGATGTTGAGCAGACACTAAGATGCACTATACAAATACTACACAGCAAGTTTTTGTGGCTATCCTCACAACAAACATCTGAGTTCTACGCGAGTAGTCACCCACACACAATCGGCAGATACAAAGAGCAATTTTGAATGAACTCTGATGTATTAAAAAGCTCCCCTTTACATGTGTGCAAGTGTGACCCACTCCTGCACAGTCCCTTCGCGCAACTACCACTCTACCACTCTAGTAACATCTGCCGGAACAAAATTCAAATGTCCTGTCGAGCCATAACATGTAAATGGGGATAAAGAATGTAAGATGAGATCTGGAAATCAGGTACCTGCTCGACCAGCAGTACAACGTTGCCTCCTCGTTGCCAGTATGAGGAACGTCTACCAGTTCAGGTAACTAGCAATTGAGATGTCAGGTTGCAGTTCTTGTGCAATAGCACGCTAATGTACAAAATCACATAACCCTCTCCTGTCGTGGCTTTCATCACAACATTGCAGTTGGAAAAGAGGAAGAGGGTCAAGATTCATAACCCCTGTAGGCCTCCAAGATCTGATGGCCCTGGTTTTGTCTGGAGAAGAAGGGTTACGTCCAATAACTGGTTTTCTGATATAAGTGATTTTCTGGTATATATTGTCTACATGCTCTCATCGTCCTCCTCAGTGTCCTCCTCAGTGTTATTCTCTTTGGGTTGAGTACTAGGTGGGGATTCTTCTTCAGGAACAGCAGCTCCATGTCTAGACCGCTTGCGTTGCAGCCCCTTCCAATTGGCTGCAGCTTTGTCAGCTCGGTAGACAAACCGCAACCGATGCTCACTGCTCTCCTTGATTCGAGTTTCTCCTTCCACATTCTGCTGCTTCCTTTTGAAAACAATGCGAGTGCGAGTGTCGGTAGTCTTGACTTCTGATGATTCTTCAAAACGCAACTCAGCTTTGGTAGTCGTCCTGGTCATGGATTCTTCTTCCTCAGTGTTGATATCATCATCTTCATCATCATCATCATTTGCTATATTGGAGTTTTCCAACGTAGCATCATCATCATCTTCGAGCATCTCAGCAACTTCTTGCTCAAGAGCAGCCTGTTGCTGCTCCCTTCGTTTGACCCGCTTGGTGAGCTGCACCTTCACCGCAGCTCCCACATCCTCTCCATCCTCAATGGCCTTCATCCACTGGGAGTCACTCAGCACATCCGTATACATAACCTCCTTCCGAACGCGCTTGCCTGTCACAGACTTCTCGAGAGTGTTTTCCCCTTCGTCTTCACACTTGGGATCATTCAAAAACACCCACTCTGGCACCTCGTGCTCTTCAAGTAGCCGTGACCGATACCCCTCCTTCTGCCGCCTCTCTTCGTCCATCACCTCAAATTTTTCGAACTCATCATCTCCACGGGCTGACAAGCGGTTGATCTCACGCTCACTGGGAACATCAGTACCGATCACGTCTGAACCACGCTTCATAATCTCCTCCAGCATCTCCCTCCTCTCTTGAGCAGTGGAAGTTGTATTAAAAAGACCAGCTTGTATCACCTTCGCATCAATCCCCATCTTAGACTTGGCACGCTCCAGAATCTCCTCCTCAATGGAGCCCACGCTCACCAACACAAACACACGCACCTCCTTCTTCTGGCCGATTCGGTGCGCACGATCCTCAGCCTGCTGATCCATTTGAGGATTCCAGTCACTGTCAAAGAGAATGACGGTATCTGCAGTTTGAAGGTTCAGACCCAGTCCACCAGCTCGGGTGGACAGCAAGAACATGAAGTACGGCGAATCCGGAGCATTGAACCTGGACAAAAGCGTCCCTCTCTCTTCGGTCTTCGTGGTACCGTCTAATCTCAGGAACTTGAACCCGTGCCACTCCAAGTAATCCTCCAGAATGTCCATCAACCGTGTCATCTGTGAAAACAGTAACACACGATGGCCTGTTTTGGCCAACTTGGGCAACAACCTGTCTAAAAGCTCAAACTTCCCGGAGGAACGAATGAGCTCATCACGATCTGCAGGGTCGTAGTCTTGGCCCTCCAGGAAAAGGTAAGGATGGTTGCAGCATTTACGCAATTGCATGGCGGTGTTCAATAGCCCTCGGGACTTGCCTGTCCCAATATCCAAGCCGACACGCCCAGACTCCATGATCTGCTTGTAATACAGCCGTTGCCATGCGGACATGTCACACTTAAGAATAACTTGGGTTTTCCCTGGTAGGAACTTCTCAACCTCAGCCTTCTTGCGGCGGAGCAAGAATGGGCGAATGACTTGGTGCAGCCGCCGGATGACGAGCAACTGCTCTTCCTCGGTGAGGGAGACGTCGGACCGGTCTGTGAAGGGAGCGTTGAACCAGTCCTCGAAATTCTCGCTGGAATTGAAGATGGCGGGGAGCAGGAAATTGAGCAGGGACCAAAGCTCTTGTAAACTGTTCTGGATGGGCGTCCCAGTCAAGAGCAGTCTTCGCCGGATGTGGTACCCGGCAGTGAGAGTCCGGGACAGCATGCAGTCATGGTTCTTGAGGCGGTGACCTGCCATATAAACCTCGTCAGTAACCCGCGCAGGATTTTGAACCTGATGCCAGAGATTGAGAGGAGGAGGATAGAGACCCATGATGATAACTCTTCTGAATTGTACTTCCAACTCACTAAACAATCTGATTTCGAAGGATATGCAACCAACGAGATTCAAGTGCACAAACCTAACCCTCAATGTCAGATTGAATTTTGAATTTTGAAGCCTATAACTTCGACTGTTAATATCAACGGCTGCAAATTTTAGAATAGGACAAACATAACAAGATCTCCACGTCAAGTTCTGGAAATTAGTAACAAAAATTAACTTTGGAAAGATCGAATCTTGGTAGTGAGTTTAAAATGCCGTTAGCATGGACATTATGTGAGGGAATGGCAAGTACGGACATGGTCATCAAAAATAGTTTGCAAGTTAGTACCTATCTTGCCACTCGGAGGCTCACTAGATAGGAACTTGCAAGTTATGCTTGATAATTATGTCCTTGATTTCCATAACCTAGCCTAGAAACATCAACGAACAAGAAAGAACTCCACTTGTCATGAAGAAAATTAAATTTTGATTAGCGCACTGTCATGAAGACCACAAGGTAAGATTGTTTACCTTCGTCAACAATCATGTAGTTCCACTTGATTTTCTTCAAGAAGGCTTTGTCTCGCATGATGAGGTCGTAGTGGGTGACCAGCACGACAAACTTGCCCTCCCCACCATACTCTTCACGTAACAGCCTTCGTTCCTCAGCACGCCCATCGTATAGAACCGTTGCAATAGTCGGCGCCCAGTGCGCCAGTTCATGAGCCCAGTTCGGCAACACAGCCTTGGGAGCAATGATAATATGAGGTCCCACAACGCCCTTATTCTCAAGCAAATAGGCCAGCAGCGCAATCGTTTGGATCGTCTTTCCCAGCCCCATTTCATCTGCCAGTATCCCATTCAGGTTGTTGTTATACAAAGAGAGCATCCACTGCAGCCCCTCAATCTGGTACTCTCGCAGCTGTCCACCTTGAAGCATCCTCGGTTGCACCGTCACTTTTTCCTCAATGGAATGCACAGCCGAGTTGTATTGCCGCTGCCCCTCCAGCAGGTCCCTCTTCTTGGCTCCCACCTCAGCATCCACGCTGTCACTGTCTCTTGCTGACGCATCTTTTGGGTGTCTCTTGTCTTTCTTCATGATGAAGGCGTCCTCAGGCTCGGCATCCTTCTGCTTCTGTACCATCGCCCCCAACCGTTGGAGTAGGTCATCTGTTCGTGACAAGAGTGTCGTCAGCCGCTCGTTTTTGCTCTCTTCCACCATCCGCATGTACGCCTCCTGATCATCCGATTTAAGCGCCTGGAAGCGAAGCTTTTCTGCTCTCGTGGCTCTCTGCCTTTGCTTCCCATGCCACGCCTGCACTCCGTCGTTCCGTTGCTTTCTCCGTTTGAGGGCCGCCTGCGTTTGTAGTTGAGATTCTCGACTCATGTTGAGCAAGTCGTTGAAAAACTTCCGCTTGCGTGTGCTCTCCCTCGTCCTCTCCTCTTCCTCCAGCCTCCTCTGCCTCTCTGCTTCTCGTTTTCTTCTCTGACGTTCATCAGCTTCGGGAGCCACAGCAAGCCCTGATGCAACACATTGAACAAGTGAGAACAAAGCTTTCCAGGATAATAAAGATTTAGCCTCCCATGCGTCTGATCCAGCTATTCCAAATGCAGCATGGGAGGAAACGATGCAAACCGTAATCACAAGATTGTCAAAGAAGAACTGGACATACGGGATGCGCAACAGCATAAACGGTGGTATGTGATCGTGTATCCTCTTTCACTGGAGTGATAAAACAGGTTTATTAGTGAAAATTAGACTGTTTTTAGACAACATCAAAAGCGAATCATCACCAGGCCATCATAGGGAGGTCTCCAGATGATCAGTGTGACATAAGAAGACTTCCATATGCATCATGAGGAAGATTCTTTTCATGATGCTTTCTCAAAGTTCCTGGAAGAACCTAATTTCCTGAAACCCATATTTGTATCTCTAAAAAAGTGGAGAAGACACCCAAGATCACACTTTCACTTACCAGGATCACCGTAGCCCAAATAGGATGTCCCACTTCGTCTGATTCGCATGAGCCCCCAGTCGTAGACTCGTGAGTCCGGTGCAACGCAGAGCTCTTTCAGCCGCAGTTCTTGCAACACTTCCGCCCTCACCTTCTTTTGCAAGCTCAGGAGGTCTAACGAGTACTGCTCGATGAGGTTCATTTGTCGCACTTTCTCCTCTGAAAACGCCGGCAAGTCTTTGATTTCTCGTATTCGAGAGGAGAGTTTACCCTCCATGCGAGACCTCTCCTCCTTCCGTAGCTCTGCAGATGTCATGAACCTTTGCTTCAACATGGCCTCGTCAAGCTCTGCAAGCAAGAGACCTGGAACATATGCGTCCTCTTCTTCAGTGGCTGGGTCTGATCTTTCAGGTCCCTCTGGAGAAACATCACATCTATCCTGCCCGGTGTTTTCTTTTGAGTTTGATGATTGCAGTTCTTTATTGAGAACATGAGAATTCTCTGGAGCCTCAGATTGACTGGTGGTGCTTTCATTACCGTGTAGCCGCTCTTCTTTGCAGCCCTCAGCATCCTCAACGGGCGGCTCACCACTCAATTCACTACCATGCGCTTTCCAAGTATTACCATTCTCCAATACAGTCTGTGGCAATTCAGACTGTAGAGCTTCAGATTGGTGCAGATGCGAAGGAACAACTTCCAGCTGGACTCCGCTGTTTTGTACAACGGAAGCATCATTCTGAACAAGCACGAAAGAAGGAAAGTCTCATTCTTAGAAAATGGAAACAGGTCAGGAGGTATCTGAAGCTGAAAGCTTGAATTAAGTGGGATCAATGTAGTATTTTCCAAGGATTGTCACATAAATCAATTCACAGCCCTACACTTCAAGAAGTCAATCAATCAATCAATCACCCTTGGCTTAATTTAACCCAGATAATTGCCTCTCATAACAGGAATCAAATTAGAATACATCAGGAACTGTTAGACAGTATCGTTAAGAGAATTATTCCCATGATTCGTGGAGAGGTCTCCCTGTGTCACTCCCTAAGGTCACAATAGCACGATTCATATGGAAGCCTCCCTTATATCATGAGGAGAGCTCTGAACGATCATCGTAACCACGGGGAGGCCTCCCAATGAATCATACAGAAGATTCTCATTATAATGCTATCTAAAGTTCTTGAAACAGTACAATTTTACTCAAAAAAACTGTCTTATAAATTACCCTGTTAACTACAAAATGCATATTCCAGCGTAACTACCGGTAACCCAAGAGGCGCAGACCACACATGACACCATCTTCGACGAAGATAACACAAGCATGTTATCAGAAAACATGAATCTCCAAGCCCTCACGTTTACAGTCTGCCCAGCTTGTTGCATTACGGCAAGTATCTGGAAATATAACCTAGGAGCTCCGAAGTCTTTCACACCATTTCTATGAAATTGAAAAGGAAATCTTTCTCAACAATAAGGGCAGCTAACTATTGTCTCAAGCACAATAACAGAGGATGCTGGAAAACAGGGTACATCAGTCCACACTAGGACTGTTCGTAACAGATGAACAAAAAACACAGCATGCTCTTAGCATCACATAGCGCCAACAAGTCTTCCATAACATCGCTGTTATGGAAGACTTGTATGCTAGCAGCAAGTTTTCATGAACACTGAAAGGACCACTTGTCTTCCAGAGCTCAGAATGATCATTCCCAGCATACAAGTCTTCCACAACATCGCTGTTTCAGTCGTTCATCATGGAAAAGAAACTTAACCCTGGAGCTGGAGGTAAAAAAAACGCAAGCTAGTGTTAGGTCGCAGAAACGAACTAACCTCATAAGCTTCACTTCGTTGGGCAATCGCGGTCACTTTTTCAAAGAGTCGGTGCGGGACTTGGACGCTGTGAGAAAGCATGGACAGAGTGCTCAGCAAAACCTTCATGTCTTGCACCTGAGTGGCCGTCAGGCTATGAACAGCTTGATCATAAATGTCCATATCAGTGTGGAAACTCTCAGCGTTTCCATTCACAAGTCCTGTCTCCATCTCTTCAACCTCACGATCCCCCATCCTCGCACACGTTCAGCACTTCATCGATCGCCCCACATCAGTCTCTACAACTTTCAAACAGACACCGGTTTAGAACCAAAACACTCTAGCCAAAGAAACACGAAGAAAACTGCAAATACACGAACCGCCTGACTTTCTCCGAAATGCAAGATGCAGACAAACTTTGAACACGCACGATCTCCAAACACACGTCAAGACAACGGTAAAACACCAGCACTAAAACGCGGAAAATAATTCGCAAAAAACATTCAACATTGCACGGAACCCGCAAGAAAATCTAGTGCAGGAAGGGCAAAAGAAGCTATACCGCCAACAAAGCTTCCAATCCAATGACGATCAATTACTACATGAACTACCAACCTATCATACTCTCACCCACACACAATCCATCGCAATCAATCGAACGCAAAAACGACACAGCATACGAAATCCGAAAGCTAACCTGCGGTTCGAAATTCTTGCAACAGGGGAGCCAGTCAAACGTTGGAAGGATCGCAACGTGAGTGAGGAGAGACAATATAGAAGCGCAAGGAGGAGGACTATTCTTGCAACAGCTTCTTTGAGCCACCATGGAGATGCGCCCACTGAAAAAACCCTGACGAAAACACCAACAATCCTGAAACCCAATTCAGGGAAGCCAGAAAAATGCTGGAAGAATCGGGTGAGGAGCAAAGTGAGTGAGAAGAGACGATATAGAAGCGCAAGGAATAGGATTGTTCTTGCAACAGCTTCTTCGAGGCACCATGGGGATGCGCCGACTGAGAAAACCCTGACGGAAACGGCAACAATTGGCAAACCCAATTCAGATGAGCGGGACAAATGCTGGGAGAATCGGGTGGGAGGCAAAGTGGGCGAGGAGAGACGATAAAGAAGCGATCGAGGGGGCAGAGGACTGAGAGGAGTGAGTGCGAGTGCGAGCAGTCGCGGCGGCTGCGACGCGGATTTTCGAATTGGGTGAAGGCAAAATTTCGCGCGGCTTTTTTGAAACAGGAGTGACTATGGCTTTCGGATTGTACGATGGCTGCGGCGGAAGAACAAGCATGCGCGGCATTCATCGGCGTCTTGGTTGTTGCCTTCCTTAGAGTTCTTAAAGAAAAATAGGAACCTCGCGGGGTTGGCTTCTTGTTCTGGCTGGCTGGCTGGCTGGCCTGCCCACCAAAATCAGCCGTTCTCTTGGGGAACCCCGTCTCGCGCTCGCTCGCGCTCGTTCGAGGACGAATGAAAAAGGAAACAGTTCCGTCGACGAAGTGGAATGGGAGCGATGAACGGTTCTGTTCGTTGCTTTCGCTCCATTTAGTGTGGGGTTGGATATAGTGTGGATGTGGGTTATGCATTTACCTTCCTTGGTGATCAGGGTCGGAATTTCCCCAAAAAATGAGGTAAGCGAGATGCTAAATACAGAAATTTCCCCCATACAAAAAAATGGCAAAAAATCCAAATATTTGTAGCATTTTAGAAAAAAAGAAATTGCCAACCTTAACCACTATGTATAGTACTACAAGGAGATTGGGCACATTGACTGTCTCATTTATGATTCTTGTTTGTCAAGAAGTTTGATTGCAACAAGACTTACATGACGCAAAAATCCTAGCAGATTGGATTTAAATTGACCCCTAAATGCCCAAGGCCTATTTGGAGCTTCTTGAAATTTATTCTAAATTGAACAAAAAATCAACATTTTCATAAGTTATACCAATTTCTTTTGAATTGTAATCGTACAAATTCAAACTAAACATGTTAGACATCACATAGGAAAAGAAAACATAACAATATCACTTATGGATTGAAAGATTATAATGTTTGATCATGAGGGTGTTAAAAGTATAAAAATTTTTAAATTCTCTTTTTGCATGTCAACTCTAAAAAGTTGGTCACTAAAAAAATATGAGGTTATAGGGCTTAGCATGCACAACCCCAATCAACTTACGGTTTTTCAAAATCTATTCTACAATTTTTTTAAATGAATTTCTAATGTGATTTTGCCTCCAAGATCTAGTGTATTTGAGGCTCATTTCCAAGAGCCCTCAACACTACAAGAGGTCAAGATTGCAACTTGCATAGAATCTTGAATAGAAAAATCATAATCCTCCATTTTTAAGATCAGCTTTTTGATCCTAAAACTAGACTTCAAAAAGAGTTCTCCAAAAATACAAACTACTAATAATAGCAATTTGGTTGGATTCTACTTAACTTCAAAGTTTTCGAAACACCAGAATCTAGTGCCTTGGGCATTTAGGGGTTAAGTTGGAGAAAGTAAGAAGTTTGATTATACTTCATTCAAATCTCCACAAGGCACATAGCATTGTTAACCAACATTGAAACTTCTTAGTCCATTAAAATTATTGCATGTACTCACTAACGTAGCGCTCATAATCAATGGGTCTCCATATAGCTCTTTATACAATATTACATGTGTTGAACGTGAGGAACTTTATTCCCTTGACTACTAATTCTATGAAGTTGGAAAGTTGTTTGGGAAGGCTTAGAGTGTGAAAGATGCCTTACAAATTACTTTAGTAGATTTGGGACTTGGTAAGGCCTTTATGATGTCTTTAGACACCTCATTTGAGCTCCCAAAGCACATACCTAAACATACATTATGAAAACTTACATTTTTCAAGTTGAGTCTTTCAAGTAATGGAGTGAGAGGTGTTTGCACTTTGTAGTTTCATTTTCTATACAATTTTGTATTTTAACCTCTAAAGTCCTAAAAATCCCCTCAGGAGACTTTTGAAGGTTTGGGTAGGTACCTAGGCAATGGTTAGCTTGGGGTACCCAAAAAGTTTGTCTGAACTACAATGTTAGTTCACTCCCATGTGTCAAACAACCTCATCTTTTAACTATAATAAATTATGATTTCACAAAATGTGGTTTTAACTACCTAAATTGATAATGTATTAAGAAAAAAAAAATTCATCACAATCAAAGAATTTAAAGAAATTTTAATGAATTTCTTACTTGAAAAAGTAAGTTTTGTCCTATGAACATAAAATCCTCAATAACAAGCATTTGGAATATCAAATAATTTTATTTCAATTAGTGCCCAAGAGCAAAAGTTATACCACAAGAAGCCCAAAGTCTAGCCCAAAGTAGGTGAAAGCAAGGAGCATAAAAAAACCACAATATTTGGAATTTACTTTACAATTTATTTCTAATAGATCATATTCTTGCCTACGTGGAAAGATTTGGTTCATTCCATTTGGATAAGTAATGTGAGAGTTACCGAGCTTCTTGTTTTTTGAACAATCTTAGCAAATTTATAAAAATAATGTATTGTATTTGTTGTTGAATTCAATTTGAATAATTTTAAAGAAAAAGTTGTTCATGCTTTAGTTTTTTTTTAGAACAATCCCACCATAGGGTTTGGTATGTTTCAATTCCATCTTAGAGCTATCAACAATGTAGTTTTTTCTTGTATCTTGTACCCACTTTGGTTTAACATTTTTTTAAAGAATGAAGATTATAGTTTTTATTTTTTTTCCAAACTCTTAACTCAATTCTTCAACATAAAAAAATCAAATTCACAATCTATAGTACAAAATTTTTTAATTAAGAGGATTAAAACCTTATATCTAGTCAAGCTAGGAAAAAAAACTCATTTTCTTTACTTCAAACACTTATATCTTGTGATCAATTTTTTCAAATTTAAAATTATTTTTTGAAGAAATTTTCATATTAGTTTGATGCAAGATCCTATGATTGGATATACCAAAAAAAAATGCTTAAATTTATTTATTTTCCATTGAGAACGGCAATTTTGAGTGATTTTTGACAAAAAATGACCTTTGGACATCAAGGGTTAAATGTAATCTTTGCAAGGTGTTTTCATAATCAAAATTCAAAATTTTCAATTTTTTTGTGAAAATAAGATATTGACATATTTGTTCAATTGAATTTTTTTCATAATATCTCACAATATGAAATGAAATGATGTTGTATTGTTAGGTTGTTGGGGTTCTTAAGATTTCAAAACCAACAAGTCCTCCATTCTAAAGGGTTTATATCAAATGTAAGCAATTTGATCTTATTGGAGTTTTTGAGAAAAATTAATATATTTGCAAAAATTGCCATGCCAACAATATTACTTGCAAAATTGCCCTTCATCAAGCATCAAGCATCAAGCATTTTAGAAAACAAATTAGCAATCATCAATATGGAAGCCAAATGCGGATTAAAGCAATTGTTGGTTTGAATGAATCACAATTTTTGACATCTTCTCACCGAAAGCAAGTGAAGACTTTGAGTAATATTTGTATTTGTGGAAAGTTCTTGGTATTCTTGAAATACTCTCTTGTTAGTTTTAAAGAACATAGTTCAAACCAAAAGTTGAGGTAATATTTAATCCAAATTCTCAACAATCCCTTATCATAAACAGTACAAACTTTGTAGTAGAATAGTCTACATTTGGTATTGTTTGTCACAAAAATTAATCTACACTTTCATTGTCTTTGGAGATTGAGGATTTTCAATAGAACACAATGTCTTTTCTAGAAAGTACATTTCAATCAAAATTGTTGAAAAAAAGTTAAGTAATTTAACTCTCTCTAGCTACAAGACTATTATTATCTATTGTTGCTTTATTAGTGTCACGAACATAGAGCCTTCTATATGTAATAGGAAGTCTCTTGAAAAATTTCTTAATTAAAAGAAGCTTCTTAAATTTGTGAAAGAATGTGTTAGTAGCAAAAAGCCTCTTAAGAGGCTTTGTAGATCTAGAAAGGAACTTGTAAGCAACAAGAATGCTCTTGAAGAGCTTTCTAAGTAACTATATATAAGGATGTCGAGGCTAAAGTGATCCTTAGCCTTGACAAGACATCTCTTGCACTTCTTGCTTTAGATATATTCTTGTACTTTTTCTTGTGATCTAATACTTCATCTTGTCTTCAAAAACCTCTAGTTATCTTGTGTTTATGGTGTCCATAACAATTAATATTGTGTACTTTGTAGAGAAGTGCGTATCATAAAATTAAACTACAGTTTTTAAAGTTTTGTACTTTTCAATAGAACATTTATAACTTAGAGTGTATATTTTAGATTAGATTGTAATTTCAACATGTCAAAGTATTTTTTGTTCTATTATATGTGTATTCACAATTTCAATATGAATACAAATATTTTTTTACTCTTTTTTATGTAGATGCTTTCATTGAAAATTACCTATATTTTAATCCTTACTAATAACTTACAATATACAATCTATAATCTTCAATTTCAAAAATTCAAGATCCTATAATCTTACAATCCTACAATCTCCAAATCTATCAATTTTACAATTTACTATCGTTGTTTTGCAATCAATTGCAATATTTAGCAACAATGCATGCCCCTACATATCATAGTTTACATTCAAATTATAATGAGTTGTGAATATCTTTAATATGGTCAAATATTTTATACTAATATGTTTGTAAATATAATGTAGTATTGAATTTTGAACATAGCATAACATTGCTTACATTTCATTAAGAGTTAAGATTTGTTATTTGCAATCTTTATAACAATACTTTGAAGATAGAAAATTGATCAAAATTTTAATGAAATTTTCCTTCATTTTCGAATTACATACATAACTAATTTTGTTCTATATTTCAAAGGTGCAAAAAGTTTGTACACAAAATGTTAAGGGGTTAGGACCTACACGAATGCAAAAAGGAAAATTTAGTAGGAGAGCTTTGAAAGTTTCATAGGTAAGAGACAAACCTAATTTGAATAATATTTTTAAATTGCATTTGGATTACTGTGACCTTCAAGAATTATGCACTTTGCTTGACTATTTAGAAGATTAGAAAAAAAATTGTTTGGCATGATTCATCAACTTTGGCCTCATCATAACACTATAGAAGAAAGGTGTGTTTTAAGTGAGTTTTTAAGTATAGTCCTAGACATAAGATTATAAGTAATGACTTTTAATGAAATTTTCAGTAAAATTTTTATATAAATACATGTATTTTTAGTAAAATTGTATTAAAAATCTCCTGAAAGGTCAAACAACTCCAACAATTTAGTATACAAACAATTCCACTATAGTTTTTAAATATAAACACACAATTTATATTAGACCCTTATACAACAATAACATATTGTACTTCATATATGACAAAAATTGAAAAATCAATAACATTAGAATTGCAAAATAGAATGCAAAAATCTATTGTTGATAAAACAAATGCATACATTAGAATACAAAAACTAGAAAACATTTTTCTAAATGCTCAACAAACGCTTGCACAATTGAATGTATATTTAGTTTTATCTTTGCCATTATATATGTAAGTTACTCATTTACATTCAATAATACATCTCTACATGATAAACATGCTTTTGGTTTAAATTGCAATTTTTTGAATCAATTAGAAATTGATTCTATTGATGTGTCTTCAATTATAGACAAATACTTAGACAAATCTAAAGATCTTTAACTCCTATGCATCGTAGAGAGACTAATGTTAGCTAAGTGACAAGCTTTTTTCTATTGGATCTATAAAATCCAGAATTATTTGAGAATTATTTGAGAATTATTTGATTAAGGCATACATTTGATTTCCAACCACATAAGTAATTATGCGTATATGGAGCGTGGAATTCTTGAGTAGGGAAATTTTCTTATCTACAGAAATAGAGTTGGAAAGGATTCCATATTTTTCCATAATTTTATTTCTCAAAACATAATTACTACGAATTTTTCAGCTCAAGATTTTGTTCGACCCCTATTGGTCATATAAATTTTCTTTTTTCCAACCAAGGGCTGGTTGTATATTTGACCAAGGGCTAGTTGCAATATTGATAGTCCCATAGCCAATCATAATGTGGCACAACTACATTGGAAATTGTGCCATAATTAATTACCACTCCTAACTACTTGATCAGAAAGAAAAGTAGTCTACATGGCAAAAATGGAGGGGTGATCAGAAAGGGGTCGCCTCCTATATTGAAGTTTACATGGTTGAGATTTCAAGCCAACTTACTAATGAGTTTGAATCTGTAATTTATAAAAGAATCCATAGTGCAAATTTCTAGGTTATAATATTTGATGAACATTGTATTCTACAAATCCTCATTTCTTAGTGTCCAAAATTGTCCGCTTGAACATATAGGGATTAAGTATTGTCTTTATTAGAGTTTTTTTCTTCTTATAAGAAATTTGTAAAATGTCGGGAAAAAAAATTATCTGATATGCAAATTACAATTTAAAAAAAGGATCTCAAAAATTGATCTTGGGAGCAACTTCTGCTATTTTTGCCTTTCAACAATTTAGAGCAATTACAACTTGGTCCAAACTCAATATGACAAGAAGCACATTTTCGAAAATGAAAATGATATTGATAAAATTCAATCTATTTTCAATTTGAAAATGCCTTACAAAATCATGAATGAAGATGGACATAAAATCTACATATCTTCCTTATTTATAGAGCAATGAAATTGATAATTCTTTAAATACAAGAATTTTAGGAATTCCTAAAACCTATACTTCGATCAGCAAACAATATGATTTGAATGATGATTTTACAATAAAATTTGCAAAACAAATCACCTCAAGGCTTGCAAATTATAGGTGGTATTTATTCAAGTACATTTTACTATGTAACAATGGAAGAATTTGAGTATTGCAATCACATTTGATAATTAAATGATGAACAATGGCTAGCTTTTGATAATATCATGTGAAAAAAAGATTACATCCAAATACTCCAATACATTTATTCTTAACTAAAAGAGTTGGAACCAATTTTTTTTAATTGAAGCCTATTGTTTTAGGTTTGTTACATTTATAAAATAGCAATTTCTTTGCCAATTTAACAATATAAAAGTCTTAATTATGACATATATTAGAATTTTTTTTAACATATATGGAATTATTATACATTCATCTTTGAATGTTCCGGTGAATCAATCATTATTAAACATCTCAAAGTTGCCGTCAAATACATTATCCCTTAAGGAGGTTGGGCTTGAGAGTACAAGTGCCATTTGGGTTGTATTCTGAGGGAAGTTTTTCTACAAAGTAATATTTCAAGGATTAAGAATCTTCTTTTTTATCTTGTATTTTTTGCTTGTATTCCCCCTATGGAGGCTAGTATAGCATAGCAAAATATTTAGGCATACTCTGATGGCCAAAAATTTGTAAAAAATATAAACATGGGAAGAGTTTGGATGGGGTCTTCTATAGAGGTTTGTAGATACAAGTATGGTACCTCACACACGCAATGAATAATCATGAATGTCCTATCAAACTGAAGCAAGGTGATGTGACTTTGTAGTATAGGACACCTAGTCACCCCGCATCAACTAAAGCTTCCCATTCTACATTAGTGAACTTTGGAGCTATAAGCTTGATTTGATGGCCAATTCTCGGCGTTCCTTCTTAGTGTAACCTAACAACCCTAATACACCATCTCGCTTGGTAAGCATGAACACTATCAGAGCAACAAAAGTTGTCTACATTGCTCATAGTTACACAAACCATAATTTAGTGAAGCTTGCTATAATCAGATCATCTTTTCTATAATGTAGGCCTTGAAATAGGGTTCTCTTACAAACAAATCACAAGATTACAAAGAAGCATACTCAAAGTCAAGCCAATGAGAAATACTCAAAAGCTAATATCTCAAAAACTAATTTGAAACAGCACTCCAAAAGATTTGGTAGGCCACAATCTTCCCATTTCCTAATAATTAAGACCTTGTATAGTATACTCGTATTGTGAAATCATATGAAAAAGTTAACTATTCCAACCTTACAACACATTGAGTTTTATATAGACTATAATAGCTTTCAAGTGATTTTGTTATTCTTGATGAAGAGGCCCAATGGCAAAAAATTCAGACATAGACAAACCGTAAGATCCATGTGACTCCATGATGGTTGCCAATGCTCTAGATGGTGCCGAGAAATGCTCAAACATATCTTGGTTTGAATTTCAAATTTGTTGTTTAGCTGCAGTAACGTGTTGAGGTTGATGTGAAGGCTAAGCGACAAGCTACATTGAAGGGTAGGATTTGCTATCAACATGGCGAGCATTTGGAGGTAATGGATCCTTTGTTGTAGGGAAACCAACGGTGTTAGTATGTGAGCCCAAGAATGCGAGCTTGTGAGCATTGAGCCTACATTATAGGTACCTATAATATAGATACCACACACTATAGAAGGTGTATGTATCATAAACACCTATAATATGGGTATCTGTAATAGATACACCCTATAATCATAGAGGGTTTTTATAGTATATACACCTATAACATAGGTGTGTAGTATTATAGGCTCATGGGCTCACACTCCTATGCTCACATAATAGCAATCCTCTGGGGAAACTTGCTTATGCCATTGCTGAAGCTCATGTTTGATTGTGCGATGCTTAAGATCCATGATTTATTGAATGTTGTTCGATGAAACTAACAAACCTCCTAAACCAATCACTACTTTAAACTTGACACCTCGTAGCAACGTAATTTCATTGGACGGGTTTGCAAAAGATACAATTTGTATTATAAAGGTGTTGGTGGCTCACTTCCCATAGGTACAAATTCCTCATATAATCTCTGAATTTTTCAAAAAAAGTATTTAAATATTCCTTACACCAATGTCCACAATATTCAAGTTGCATGTATTTGCAAATACATCTATTCTTGTACACATCTGAGCAGAATGTGCCAAACATAGGCTAATGGTGGTTGCAACTTCCTTTAGGGGTTAAGTAAACCCTTGAATGTATTAGACTATTCTTTCATCAAAAATGCTCAAAAACTATTGTTTCTAATACAAGCACCAAATTTTAGAAAAAAACATTCTTGAACACATGTAACCATAGGCTCTTGTAGCACACCAATTTGAGAAGATGTGGAAAAAATTTCAAAAATTTCCACTGTGTAAATTCCAAGATATTAGCACTTGAATTGCCAAAAATCCTTTTTTGGCCTTGCAAAACAATGGGCAATTGCACTTCATAAGGTCACAATTGTATGAAAAAAATATCTAAAATGGTGGTGCTTCTTTCAAGATTCATTCTTCAAGGCAAGTTGGCTACATTCTTGAAAAAGTTAAAATCATTTGGAATTGTACAACATATAAGAAAAAATATAGTAAGTAGAAAGAAGTAGATAATGATTCAAAATACTAAATGATAATAATAATAATAATGAATTCAATTATGGAATTGAAAAATGACAATCCCAATGGTTGTAATGTTGTAATAAACAATCTACACCCAATGCTTTCATTTTTTTTCAAAAATATTGAAAATTGAATTAAATAAAGGACTTCAAATTTTATCTTAGAGTAGAGATTCTATAACTACCTACAAACTAAAACTCCTCATTACTTTCATCTCATTAACCAAAATGGAATGATTCAAAGCTTTCCATGTACATGTTAAAACTAAAAAACCAATTTCAAGTTTATATATTGAAAAAAGTGACTTTAAGAATTATTTTTGAACTACCCAACTGCCCATTGAGCAATGAAAATTACATATCATACAATAACTTTTTAACTATAAAGTCAAAAGTTATGAAAATTGTTTTACTTTAAAGCTACTCCTCAGGCACATGTTGTGTGAATTTCATTGAAAAAAAATAGAAATTCCATTTGTAGTGAGCTGCCCAAATTCGCTATGCTACCAAAAAATATAGTTTGGGCATTTAGGGTTAAACAGATTGACATTCACATCTGAACAATTATAGCTTGTTGTCATTGATGAGATTTTCTTACAAGAGCTAGAAAGTTCAATGCCATAGATAAAAGATTGAGGGCAATAAAACATATTCAAAATTATTTTTTTGGCAATATAGATTTGAGTTTGGTAGGAGATTTTTATCAAGCATCATTTTGTAATGGATAGGTGGATATTTCAAAAATGAGACGATAGTTTAAATGCTTTAGTACCTAACTTTTGGAAAACTCATTGTAAAATGTGCTGAATACTCAAACATACAAGGAAAATAATCAAGCCCAAAGCTTTACTAAACAATGACTAACAATATGTACAAAAGGTGGTCAGAGGGTGGTAATAGTGCTAAATGAATTATGCTGGCTTCTAAGTGAGAATGAATTAGTGAATGGATAGTGATGAACATGAGAGTTAACTTCTACACTCCACCTCGCTCACAAAATTACTCCTATGTTGTTTTGCTAACAAAGGTTTCTCATTATACATTTTTGCCTATCGATACTATTTGAGTGTTGCACAACCATGTCGATGACCTCTCACTCGTGAGTTTTGATCAAAATAAAATTTTGAGAGTTCTTGAAGTTAATTCCCTTTGAAAGAATAAATACTAACTTCAGGACATTGTTGTAGTTTGGGCTTATCTTCCTATGGGTTTGGCTTTTTGCTACTATTATTTGACAAGTGTATGACATAGTGCTTGAAGCATGGTTCTATGTTGAGTACATTCTAATGTTGATACAAGGGAGCCATAATAACTCTAGAGTTGTAAGTATCAATGGACCCCCTTCGAGTTCTCATGACAATTTTGCTAGGATTTCGAGTGGAAAATGTGGTGACAACAACAATACAAATGAGTTGTATCGGAAAGTATTTTGAGAGGACAAATGAATAACGGAACAATAGGACCACAAGAAGAAACACTAGAGCTCAAGATTTTAAGTACAATGTAACTAAAAAGGCTTTACAAATTGTTATTAGAGATAATCCTAACTAGCTAAGAATAAGGTTTCAAATTTAAGGTTGAAAAGAGCTATACCTACACTCTTCCCGTTTGATATAAAGTTTTTGTATGGTAGTGGCTTAGTGAAGAAATTAGCTTATTGCATAGAAGTTGGTATATGACATACTTTTAAGGTGTCAACTTTTGAGGCTTCCTAAGTAAAGTGTTGTTGAATACCTACATGTTTTATTCTAAAATGTTGTGAGCCCCTAATTATTCACCAAGGGCTCACTCTTTTATTTTTTTTCATGTTTTGTTATTTTAAATGTAATTTTATATACAAAAAAATCCAAAAAAGAATGTAGATCCAAAATAGGTATGTCACATACCAATATAGTATTTGGTCTAATTTTAGAATACTATAGCTAGAATGGCACAACCACAAGTTGTAAATAGGTTAGAACCCAACTAATCAAGGCAAATTAGTGAATTACAAGTGATGGGAGTATCAAGCTCAAAACCCCACATGGAGAGGAAATCTCTAGGCTAGAATTGGTTGAGGGAATTAGGTAAGGCATAGTAATGAGTTCCCAGAGATAGGTTCTAGTTTCCCCATTTCATCAATGAAATAACAAAACCCCAATAGTTGACTTGCAAATGTTTAAAATACCAAGGCGAGACCATGGAGGGATCTCAGGTCTAAGGAGGGTGATTTAGAGTTAAAACCATGCCCAAGAACCAACGGCGAAGTCAGTTTGCCAAGATTCTCCCCAATGTGAAAGATTCCTTGGCCATTGATAATTAAGCGAGGGGGTGGATTTTATCCCCCCTAGGCCGATGTGTAGAGTAAAAATATGAGCTTGCACATGTGTCGTGGGATTCTATGGGAGGTTCCATGAAAAGTTTTAGAATTTTCTAATAGTCAGAAGATGTCTTTTTAGATGGTCAACTACCCAAACCTACAATGGGAAATTCCTAGAAATTCCCTAGGTGGCGGTAAATTTCTACTAATAATTATTGTCCCTTTTTTTTATGTTCATAAGCTGCCTCGACAAGTTTCACAATAATCCAATAGTCAGAAGTACACGAATTTGCGAAATTCCCTGACAATTAATAGAATGTAAAGTCCATGATAGAGTTGACCGGGGGAGTAGGAGCATATGAAAGCAAAATGGGGCCCAAGATAGGTCTTTTTTCACTCCCCCACATCTATTTAGGAGCTTAGGCTAGTTACTTTTGCTAGAAAAGTCAACCTCCAAAAGTTGGGATTTTTTCCCGTTTTTTAGTTGTAAGTTGGTGCTAGGTTTTGTTGGGATTTTGAAGATAGAAAAGGGGGCAAGGGGTTTCCTCAGACTTAAAATGGACTTTTGAAGCCAATGGGGTAATTCATTTGCAATTCAGAGTTAATCTCCAAAATTTAGCTTAGTGGGCCAACATAGGATGAAAATCTTGAGTTTGGATGAAAATCCAAGAAGATAAGGTTAACTTAGATGAATGAGAGGAGGTGGGTGCCCGGGAAAGAGTATAAAAGGGCACCCCTTCTCCTCTGTCACCACCCCTTTTCTGTGTAATTGGGTCTGTTGGGTCCAATTTATGTTGGAAATTATGGCATTTTAGCCACAAGCCTTGCAACGGTGTTTTTCGGGCACTTTTTGGCCATTGTTGTTTTCCAAGCTTGTGAGTTCTTTGTGGGTCCCTTGCATCTTAAGTATGCGTAGTACTAACCCTTCCAAGCTTGAGCTTGGAAGCTTTTCTAACTTACCGTGTTACTAGAAGTTGTGTGTGATTACCTTTGAAAGACCCTTTTGTCAATCTCTTTACTTTGTCATATACTAACCCTAAAGCAACCCCCTATATGACTAGTGATGCCGCTTTGGGGGGCCGTTAGTACAAGTCATTATTGATACTAACCTTATGCAACTAGTTCTTTGTGTGTCGAAGGTCCCTTCCTTTTGTCCCTAACATTGACGTGGTATTCTCTAGTGAGAGACATAAGGGTGTGAGGGTAGTGGGTTCCACCTTCACGGCAAAGCTTTGAATCCCTTAGGGGTGAAAAGTCTTAGGGTGTGTTAAAAGAAGGAATGACAGCGAAGCTTTGAACTCCCTTGGGGTAAAAAATGTTAGTGGTGTGTTAAAAAAGGGGAATGACGGCAAAGCTTTGAACCCCCTTGGGATGAAAAGTCTTAGCAGTGTGTTAAAACAACCTCATAGGAGAATCATGAGACTACGTGGTCCCTCTCCTCACAAAGTTTAGTTCCCAAAATGCGTTGGGAACAAATTAAGATTTAGGTCCCAAAAAATAGGAATTAGAAGTTAGCAAGGAAGTGAGGAGTGACTAGTGTGAGATAGGGAGGGGTCTTTGCCTCCACGAGCCTAACCCACCACCTACTAGCACAAACATGACCACCCAAGCCTCCCATAGGAAGTAAAACCCAAATTTGCCAAAAAAAAAGGTCGCAACCATCACCCCAAACCAGCCAGTACCCCAACCGGTGGAGCAAGGCCTTTAGAGAAGTTGGGTTTATAGTATTAGGCGAGGGTTGGGATTACAACATCAAGTTGGGGAGTTGGAGTTACAGTATTGAGCAAATGAGGATCGGGTTATAATATCAAGCCAAGTGGGTTGGGGTTACAGTATCAGTCTGGGGGTCAGGTTTACAATATTGGGCTCTAGGAGTTTGGGGTTCATAGTATTGGATTTTAGGGAGTTCAGGGTTCACAATTTTGGGCTTTGGGGGTTGAGGTTATAGTATAAGGTTTGGGATTGGGGGTTCTACAACAGCTGCTGGACAAAGGAGGGAAGGGAGAAGGGAGAAGTCTAGAAGTTAGGGAGAAGAGGATGTGGAGGAAGCAGAGCGTGGCCCTTGCATTAACACCATAAACGAAGCGGGGAATCCAATGCCCTGTCTCCTACAACCAACATAAAGACAAGGAAGACAAATCAAATTGAGATGGCGGAAGGCCGGAAGAATGGGAGAATCACAAGGGGGAAGGCAATTTGAAGGAAAAGAGGAAGAGTAGATAAGGTAGGGGTGAAATCCTTAAAGACTTACTTAAGCCCTTAGATTAGAATTAGGTGATCCCCACGAGATTAAACGTGAGACGTAAGAACGTAGGACATGAGATGTAGGACGTAAAAAGTAGCTCAACTTGGAGGATATGACGCGCCCTTAGGAGTAGCCTTGTAGGTGGAGGTGGGGTTAGTTGGGCCACCGTAGTACAAAGAGAGGATAGAGTAGAAAGAAAAGAAGGGAGAAAGAAAGAAATAGGATAAAACCAACAATTAAACTCTTGTACCAAATTATTTTATCATTAGAACGATGGTTCATTGTCTCACGGCATGGGAGTTCATGGCGGAGCAAGGAGAGCTTCTAGTGGGCGCGATCAAGGACTCAAGTTCCGAGGTATGAGTTAAACCCTCCCAAACTTTTCTTGGGCCTCCAATTAGTGATTAGTAACTTGGGCCGAAGCCTACCCTTGGGTCAGACCCTTAGGACTGTAGGTCAGGTCATTTACAGGGACATAAATTTAAAGAGGAAGGCCGTAGCTTTCCAAAACCCTAAGGCACGCCCAAATCGGGCCAAAAATGAGAAAGTTATCACTAAATGAAAGTTAGGATCAAATTGGATGAAGAATATCTAAACTCCGTATTTGACAGATACCTAAGTAGATTAGGAGGAGGCTGCCAATTGAGGTCCATTGCCGAAGAGAAAAATTAATTCTGAATTATAGGTTAGGAGAAATTAGCTGATGAAGTTTAGGTAAGGCTTGGATGAAAAAAAATTTGGAATCTCCAATTAGGGCCCAACTACAGGTATAGGTAGGAGAAATTCTTTTGAACCATCCCTAAAAATTTCGTATCTTTTCGAATTGGGGAGCTAGGTGCAATCAATGGATGAAGTTTGAGGAACCAAGTAGCAGTCAAACTTCATCCACCCATAACTTTGGCTAGGAAGGTCGGATAGGGTTGAGTTTTATGTTTATAGAAATGTCACAAGATGAAATAGAGTTTTCTTTGGTTAGTTCTGTCCTGGTGTAAGTTCCATCCAGATGATACAGCAGGCCATCCCTTCGGTTGGCCCAAACATTGGAAGTAAATTAAGCGAATCTTGCAAATTTGGGGTCACTTAGGCACTTAGTGAAAAGATCCATTGCTTGGAAGGCAAAATGGACCACACTTAGATACCCAAAGGTAGGAGTCACTTAGCCAAAACTTAGAACCTGGTTGTGTTCGCAAATTACCAAGGGTGGGTAATTTGGCGCTCACAAATGCATAATGGGATTGTCTATTAGTTTGATAAACCATTGGTTATCACTAAGAAACACACTACATTTTACCATTTCTAAGCCCAATTTGCACAAAAATTTGTGGAAGTAGATAATGACTACTAGAGGAAATCCCCATTTTTGTGTCAAGCCCATGATGTGTTAGGTTTGTTATTTTGGCCGTCAACTCCATCAACAAGGATGTCCAAAAAAATGCATTATTATGGACAGGCCCCGAAACATATAAAATCGTAAAAAGTATGGTCCAATTTCAAGGTGATTTTGGACAATGTCTCACAAAACCTGGTGTTGCAAGGCCATGAAAAGTTGCCACATGGCTGCTACCTCACCGCCAACATGGCGGTTTGTGCCATGTCATCCTTTTTCGTCCAAGCAATTGATGATGTGCAATTGCATTTTGTCTTGGGTATTGTCTATTCGGACATCTGCTCGAAAGCGGACATGTTTTTTTGGACATCCATGATGATAGGAGGTTTATTTTTTTGAACGTCATGTCAAGTATGCAGAGTGTTAAAGCTTGCTCGTGGAGACATGAGAATGTTACAAACGTCTTAAATGATGTCGTAGGATGACATGTCTCAATTTTTGAGACATTAACCTAGATGTTTAGATGTTTTTTGTAATGTCCACTTAGACATACACCATACGCCATATAGAATAGGCCATTTGAAAAACACCATACACAATATGCCATATTTATTCAATATGCCAATGGCTAAAAAAACCACTTATTGAGAATATGTTGTCTTGAGAAGATAAGGCATTTATACAAGTGGGGTTGTAGGAGGAAGACAAACCATATGAGACATGTTAAACATAGGAGCTTTATTACAAGTTGAATTTCATACATAAACATCCTAATGAATACTACATTGTCATAGTTGACATAGCAAAAAACATTGGATGTCTGAGTTGATGTTGCTAAAAACATCTAGACATTTCTACTGACGTCTAAATTGATGTGACAAATGACATCAAAAAAATAGTATTAGAATTCTTAGATGGTGTTGAAATGTGAAGATGTAGCATGGCACATCATCCTGAATGCATGCCACATCACTCAATGGCCACATCAACTTGCTACTTTTTCTTTCTTTTTTGCAAAAGCATACTAGGTGGTTGCCCTATCCCTATTTTTTTTCTCTCATTTGGTTAACCTTTTACCTTAGCCCCAAGTAACTTTTAGATATTTATCCATAGTCAAAATTTGTTTCTCGTACCTAGTAATTTAACAAACATGGGAAATTTCTATTATTTCAAATTGGATTTCTTATATGAAAGTAATGGACAAACTTTGAACTAGGACTATCATAGCAATTTTTAGGAAAAATAACTTGTATGATTCATTTCTTAACAAAAGAATGATAGTGCATAGAAATTTTTTCCATAAGATCAACATCTTTTGCTAGAAATTTTTTACCATAGACAATACTATATTCCAATTCCATCTTACAAATCTTTATAATTTACATTTAGCTTTGATGTACAAAGTATATGTACTAAACAATTATAAGAAGAGTGAAAATTTTATTTCTTTAAATATTTTTTAATATACAATGATTTTTAATTCAATTTTACTACATATAGAATTAGAAATTCAAAATGAATAGTGCAAAATTTTTGAGGTCTAATGATGAAAAACCCAAATTTATAGCAAACCAAGGACTCCAAGGAACATTTTTCTACTTTCAATGCAAATATTATGCAATGTATATGGTCATAGTTGCCCAATAAAATCTTTTACACACATTTAAGTACTAGTGAAATGCAAGATCCAACGATAAAATAAGTCCAAAAATAAAATATCAAAGTTTTCTACTCTTAGTAACCAGCACGGCAAGTAGTAGTGGCATTTCATGGAAATAAGGCCTTCCTTCTTATGCACCTTTAGGTGTCAATCAAAATGTTCTATTACAAAAATTCATGTCAACAAATAAATTGCAGGAAAGTACAAGGAAGTGAATAATGCAAAAGAAACTAAAATCCATGTAATGCAATATTATAATTTGTACATGATTAACTTCTCACTTTTGTATGGATGTGTATTTTGTGAAGGACGTACAACAATGCAATTACAAGAACAATATGGAGATTGTGTTCATCCACTAGATATATATATCAGACATTGTAAATTCCTTTAATGTCTACACACTTCTAGTTCTAAATACTCCTAAGCTTCCTACATTTCACCAAATTCTACAATAACGGCATAATGTCAAGAAAAAGAAGGGAGGAAGAAACACAAGCAAAACCAAATTGAAAAAAATATAGAGGAGGAACTCCAACATCTATGAAAGTGGAAGGCCAAATTCCACTAAAAATTAGATTCAATTGAATTTGTACAATTCTTAAGGCTTTTTCAAATAAATAGTTGCCATGGTGGTTTGGAATGGCCTTTTTGCAATAATTACCATGACAAGTAGCAAAAAAAGAGATATAGTCATGAAACAAGCTATACATGATGGTGTAATTTTTTTTCATCTATTTAACAATGTGAACATACCAAAATGTATTTGTGCAAGTTATGAATGCAAGAAGGAGATGGAACATATTAAAAACAATTTAATGCATGATTTGTACAAAATATTTTTAGAGAGGAACAAAAAGGAAAAAAAAGACTCATGTTTCCAAATCTCAGATATACTACTAATGCACTATTTTCAAGTTTAGAAATAAGAAATCATATTGTATGCATTTGTGCAAAGTGTGTGCACTCATAGCATATACATAATATGGATTGATGCAATTTTTTAGGCTTTTCCTCGTACTTTATTGTGAATTTAGCTAAACATCTACTATCCCAATTCTAAGCTTACAAGTTGCATTTCAAGGTCTACAATACTACTCCCATCATATTTCACTAGTGTAGTAAAAATGTTGGAATTGCGGTATAGAATTTGAATACATAGAAAAAAAAGGTTGATTTTTCATATAAATAGTTCAAAGCAAAATAATTTTTACAGCATCTATATGCCGAACACATAATACTAATTTTAGAAGCCATGCCAACAAATTTCTTGTTTTATTGTATGCCCTAACTAAAAAGTACTAGAAGGTTGCTTCATCATGCATCCATGGAAGTCTTTTTTGTAAAACTCCCAAGGAATTGCCCTTCCCCTATGATTTTTAGAGTGGGTCATCATTTTACCTCATTACCCAATAACTTTTGAAAACTTACCTGCAATGAAATCACTTGACTTTGTTGACATGGCACTATCATGTTTATTTGGACGTCGCAAAAAACATGACTCCTTTTTTTCCAATGTCTCACAAAACATACTTGTTTTCTCTAGCATGGCATTGTCTTTCTACTGACATCTACACATTTTTGGGAACATCCACTACAATTCTAGCTCTCATTGCCACTAAGTCCCTCCCATCCTTTTGTCTAGAAAACATGCCATGTTTTTGTCTAATGTCACAAAAAACGGGTTTTCTTCTAGTGGACTTTAGCAATGTCAATAAGAACACAATATTTGACTTTCGTACAAGTTGAGAGGGAAATTGTGGGTTGCAGCTTGTTGGACCAAAAAATGCTTGACTCTCCTAATTTTTGTATTGTCTGTGAGGTCGATCTTCTTGAATCTAAGTTTCATCTCTACAATTAGTCTTTGCATAAGCATGATAATCATTTTTGTTATTAGAGGGCAAAAATATACCATAGTTGATGGTTCGACTTCTATATCTTAGGATCTTTTTAGCAACTTGGAAATGTACAACTTTGGGTTGTTCCATGTACCTAGTAATTAATGTAACTTGTTGCATAGGGAATATTGAGCCGTGCGATTGATAGATAAATGAGATTGCCAACAATAGATCAATATGCCATTGTATCAACTTTGCTAGTTCCCATGCATTTATGTAGTTGTAGCTTTGGATTGATAAGTAGATTGGTTGGATTACAGTCTCAAAGATCAAAATTTTGTAAGAGCTTTTGTATATAAGCCCTTTGACTGATGAAAATTTTGTTGTCCTATCCATAGATTTTAGCACCAAGCTAATTACTAGCTTTTCTGAGATTGGTCTTCTTAAATTCTTTTTGCAATTTGAATTTAAGCGTTGAAATCTCCACATAGTTGTCTCCATTAATAAATAACTCATCCACATAAAAAATGGTATCTTTAGCTAGACATCTTTCATTGAGAAATAAAGATTTCAGTTTTTTTCACTACTAAATAATCCCTGATTAAGTAGCTATACCATGACTTTGGGGCTTGTTTTAGTCCATATAAGGTAACTCAGCCTATGACAGTCCAAATGGGAGTCATCCCATTACAGGCAAAATTACAGTAGTAGTGTACATTCTAGTTCTAAAATGTACACCTTTAGAATATTTTTGCATGTAATGGGTTGGCTCCCATTTGGACTGTCATAGGCTAAGTTACCTCAGTACTTTATTGATCTTGCATATTTTTGTGTCATATCTTCTATGAATGGAAAACCGTCAAGTATCTCTATAAAAATCTCCTCGTTAAGTGTGTCATTCAAGAACACAATAAAATTACTTCCATTTGTAGTAGAGGCTAGTTATGTTGTGCAACTAAAGCTAAAATAATTTGAATGGCGGACCATCTAACCACTAGATCAAAAATGTCATGGTAATGTATTCCCCCATTTTGTTGAAAATTGTACACAACTATCCTAGTCTTGAGATTATTAATGCCTCCATGCATGTTCTTTTGACCTTCAAGATCCATTTTGTCATTATAGGGGTCTTTCTTTTTGGACAATCAACAACTTCCCACGTTTTGATTCTTTATGACAAAATCTAAGTTATCTCACTTTGGATGGTACTTTTCTAGTCCTTCAGTTGATTAGCAATATAAAAGTAAAAAAGTTCTAAAAAGAATCTGGTAATTTGAGGAAGGGTTTTCCAACGATGCTAGCATGTGAGCGTGAAAATGTGAGCATATGAGCCTCGGGCATATGTACAAGTAGATACTCTAGAACCATTAAAGATTTGAAGGTGTTTACAACATAAACACCAATATTATAGGTATCTATAACATAGGTACCCTATGATCAAGGAAGGTTTCAATAATATAGACAACTATAATATAGGTGTATAGGTTTCTAGGCTCATTTGCTCATGATCCTAGCTAGGATCACATAATAGAATCCCTTGATGGTTTTCTATTGTAGTTTGGATATCACTTTTCAACTAGTCCCGCATTCCAATTTACAAGCATAGGTCTTTGAGAAGTAGGTGGTATGAATAGATGGTAGTCACGATATAGAGATGCTTAGTTGAATTGCTAAGTGAGGGGTTGAATTGGTGTTGGTGTATGATATACTTTCTATACCATCTTGCATGAAGTCGTCCTATTTTGTAGCTAATTCTAGTTCCAAGAATTTGAGCATATTAGTAGGTCTGGCACTTTGACTATTTAGCATATTTGATTTTGGAAACAAAAAGTGTCATCAATGGATTCAAAACATGCTAAGTTTTGAGTCTACTCTACTTTCATCAAATATTACATATGTATTGATATTCACTTTTGGGTGAGTATAGTCACATAGCTTGCAAGCTTTTGCTTTATTGTTGAATCTCCAAAAGAGACATTTTTGTGGCTTGTTGTCAAGCTTGTTGCGATGTTCTTGTGGAATGTGAACATAAGCAATACATCCAAAAATTTGTAGGTTAGAAATATCAAGCTTCGTACCTTTGTCTTTAGCCTCAAGAGTTTCACCATGGTTAGTTCTTATTGGACTTTGATTAATCAAGTAGGTAGTGGTGGTGACAACTTCTATCCGAAGAAAGAGTGGGGTGATTGCAAGAAACACAAATTGTCCTATTCTTTGTCTTCTTGGTCTTGGATAGGTGGTTTTTTGCTCATAAATTTTTTGTCGTTTGTCTCTTTGGTGTCAAAATTTAGAAGAAAGGTACGTGAGGTAGTTTTAGTCATTGAGTAATTTTTAAAAATATTTTAAAAATATTTTACTATTTTTTAACAAACTTCAATAGGATGTCTATCTTGGCCATTTACGGGAGATGGGGTGGGGGGTAGTATTAAATTTTTGACCCAAAGATGAGAATTTGAAGCTCAAAATTGGTATATACAGACTTCTACTAAAGTTACACAAGGACATGAAGAGATTTTCTAAAATAGTAAATTGTCCACCTTCCTCATTTGCTCAAAGTGCACTACCTTTGCACAAGTGTAGAGTACACAATTTTTTTTCTCAAAAGATGAAAATGGTTGAGAAGGAGCATCTTCAAGTTAGGAAAAAGAAGTTTTTTTATTTTGAATTATTGAATTTTTTTACTATTTTCTAAGAATCAAACATCAAAGTGTCCATTTTCTTGATATTTTCTAATGTGCTTTCTTTGTTCATAACTTTTAGATAAATATTTCTAGTTCTGAATTTTTAGAGACATATTTTTCACAATGTTTTACAAATTATCCATATTTTATTTTCTTTAAGAAAATTTATTTCAACATGTCACAATACTACAATACTAAAGTTGTTTTGAGCCAAAAATGGCAAGTGTTTCTTGCAATGACCTAGTGTTAGTTGATAGCCATGTGATATACTCCATGCACATTCCATAATTGTGCAATTTTGCCTCTTATAGATGTTGTTCTGTTATGGAGTATTGGCTTGTGTAAGCTCCCTTTAGATTCCATTAAGCAATAATATATGAACTTCTCTAATAAATATTCTCTTCTACAATCTAAATGTAGTACTTGGATTTTGTTGCTAGCTTTGAGTTTGACTTGCTTCTAGAAGTTACGAAATTTGGAGAAAGTTTAGGTTTTGTTCTTCAAAAAATATGTCCAACTTTTTGCATGAAAAATCATCTATAAATACAATAATGTAACGAGATCCTCCCAAATTAAGAAGGTTGTGGCATCCGTTCCAAATTGCCAATGTGAATTTGCTCTCTTGGTTTTTGAAATCTAGTAGTTAACTTGTAGGAAAATCTCTCCTTATATTGTCTATCTACGAGACAACAGTGGCATATTCTTCTTTAATAATTGATTTTCATAAGTCCGATAATGCTTGTCGATAGAGATAGAAGTTGCAGACATGCATAATTTAAATGGTCTATGCAAAAGTGCCACAAGTGTGATGTATCCATATATTTTGTGGCTAATGCATGGGCCATGGATTTGAAATAATAAAGACCTTTAAAAAGTCTCGTTGCCTAAATACAATAATGTAATCACAAGTACTTACAATCTAACAAAGTTGATTGGAGAAGATCACTCTACAACCAAAATCAACAAGAGCACCAACTGAAACCAAGTTCTTCGTCATACTAGGGACGTACTTCATTGATTTGAGTTTTATTTCCCTAGATGTTGTATGCACAATATATGGTTGTATTAGATTCCTTCACGGAAGGGATTTTCCTCCCTCGTTTTAATTTCACTAGCTCTATTCTTAAGGAGTTGGATTGTTGGTCTAACTTTTAATAATGGCAATAGCTATTTGCCTTGATGCCCCACTATCTAAATACCATGGTTCATTTTCCCAATTATAGTAGGGATTATAGTACTATTGTGATAGTTGGGATTCAAAAACTTTAGCAAGATTGGCAAAACCTATACCCCGTGGTATTGTCCCTTCCTCGTGGAGTTGTGGATTTTAGGATAGTCTATAGTCTCAAGTGTAATGACCGATTGTTTGGCAATTGAAATACACTAATGGTGGTCAATGTTGTCCATAATAATCTTGGCAATAATGCTTCTATCTTTGTAGGCTTGTCACCACCTTCCTTTGTATCCCTATTTTGACATCAATGGTGCATATATTGATGCTTGCTTGGTGAAACTTGCTGCTAGAGCTGCAACATCTCTAAGTTCTTGATTTCAATGTTTTCTTTGATAAAATTTAGACAACATGCCAACACTAATATTTTCAAAATTCATTGAGGCGTCTAGATGTGTAAGAGTGTAAATAGTGCTTCGGTAAAATTAGGGCAGCCCATTAGGATGATCTAATTCACATTTTGATATGAGATTTTTCATCCATACTACCGAGTCTATTCTTGAGTTCTCTTGTCTTCTTAATGTACTCTTCAACATATCCTCCTTCATTCATCTTGAGTGATTGCAATTGGTCCATCAATGTCAAAATTTGTGACTGGTCGCCAAACTAAAATCAATCCTTCAAAGCCTTTCACGCTAGTGCTAGGTTGAAGTACTCTGCAATCATGCCCATGAGATCATTCAATAGACAAAATGATGAGCCTACATACTAGGACTTTCTTTCTCTTTAGCTAGGCTTTAGTTAGTGCTTCTCCATTGATAATGACTCAAAAGATAGTGTGAGTTTGTTCTTCTTCTTTAACCTTTTAAGGACCATGGTCGATCTAGGGGGCGGGCAACCCACTTTCGCAGCATAACTGAAACATTAATATTATGGTACATCAGTGGTTTAAAACAAAGATTTGACCATACAGATGCATTCGAGTGATAGTGCATTTTCAAACATGTGAATTTCCAGACTCAAATTGGGTTTGGAATGGGATTTTATAATGCATCTTTCATTTCGTATGTAGGGAGTGTAGGGCATACACTTGCTGTATGTTTCATGGTCATATTTCTTTATTACAACATCTTTTAGTTTCTTATAGGGCCATGTGCCTCATCCTTTACCATCTTGGTAGTCACCAAGGACATCGTACACTGAATGGAATGCCAACTTGGAGTTCCCCAATGACTCCAGGTGGACTGAAAATAGAAATGATGGTCTATTAGCAGGTTTAGTTGAACTTCAGCATTTGCAACACGTTGCACTGCTAGAAGGACGTAGATGCACATTACGAAACTATGGCAGCCAGCTACACTTGTGTTTCATCAATAGAAATAATGCTACACCTACAAGCGCTAATACTTCAAAAAATCATTTGACAGAACCAGCATCACATCTGTGGCATCAACAAAGACTTCGGGAACCCATTCCAAAATAACCATGCAACTGGACAGGCATACCACAAAGTCATAGAGCAAACAACGGACATTTCCAATAAGTGATCCCATTGGCATACATCTCCTTGTCAAACTTGACAATGAATTCACTACTAACAAAAGCACAATGAAGACCCAAATGGACTAACCTTGTACTAAAATTGTCAATTCGAGACAATTGGAAGGAGTACACGCCAGTAATTGCTAAATACCCTAGAAATGCATTCACTTCAATCCAGGGTATACCAGAAAAAATCAACCACATGAAAAGGTATAGACACCTTTAGCACTCTCCTCGTAGACAACCACATGTGGATATGCATAGCTCCACTGGTCCTACATCCACTGAAGAAGTCACACAACAATTTTGAATAAGGCACAACCTGATAGATCCTACTACCCCACACTACTCACAACTTCCGAGTAAGGCATGACGTTGAGCAAACCTGTAGTAAGAATTTCAGGGTTTATTGCCAATTCCACTTTCCACCCATCACAATTAATTCTCTCCCAACAATATTGCTGCCCCAAAAGGGGCGGATCACGCATAAACGACTTCTACATACATGAGACAGTAGTTTGAAATCAAAATCATACATTGCTTTGCTACTTCATTGTACACAAAATAAGAGATGGTGCATGAATCAAAATCAGGCACCTGCATTTGAGGAGGAGAGGGTTGCCAATTGCTTGCTAGGCCAATGTCACGACCTCATAGCTAGCGCAGCTACTTCTACAACGAAGTTGCACAAACCCCTATGGACTACTCGCAATCGTGGGTGTCCTTGACCTCTCCTCCCTCTTCGTGGGCACGGTTATTCTGGTCCGTGCTTGTCTCAAACACCCCACCCCACGCTCCTGCCTCTAATTCAGCCACACTTCTCGTTGAAGAATTGAGCTCCATATATCTGGAAACCACGCAGCTAAAAACAAAATTTCAGCACCCTTCCACCCCAAGCCCTCATTGTGGCATCTCCACCCTAATCCCCTAATGTCACCCTCGCAACATTAGTCATGTAGTACTGGCTTATCGTGAACCATTCTGCAAGACACTAGCATCTCCCTCCCTTGGACCAACATTGCTTCCCTGTGACGCATAGAGGACCTCGGATCCAGCATACCCTTCATTGCAATGAGCATAAGTGTTGTGATAGCTAGGCAGACCTCCAACAGAAACGAAACCGTTCCCAACTTGAGTTCACAATTCCCACCTCGCAGACGTGTGAGCACAGAATGCTTTGTCAGCACATACAAAGGACTATTTCTTTCTCATTTATGTCCATCTTTTGCTAGTAATTGCCGTATTTATAGCCACCCTAGTGTTAGTATTTTGAATCCCATTTCCACATGCAAGCATGTATTAGTGTGATTCTTTACCCAATGGATGTGGTTTACAAATCCCCACACCTGTTCCCTTTGATCCTTACCCAAATTTTGCTCCAAACTTTGGCCACCTAGCAAAAATTGTTCAAATTGACCACAATATGGTTGACCAGTCCTTAAAGGGTTAATCACCCATTGGCCTTCCATTCTCAATATGGCTCTCATTTTGAGAGCCAATATATAGTAATTGGACAAACCTTTAGTTTACCCCTTCTCTAAACGCTACATTCAAATTGTTTGCCATACTTTCATTGCTTTGTACTATATCAAACTATATATAACTTAGGAGCAAAGCTTCACTAAACTTTTCGTTTCCCTCCAAACTTCTTTACAAAACATTTGTACTAGGTCTACTAAACCTCTACTATAAACACTCTTATACCATGTTGAAAACTCAAACATACAAGAAAAATGATCAAGTGCATAAATTTATTGAACAATGATTAACAATATATACAAAAGGTGGTTGGATGGTGGTGATAGTGCCAAATGAATTATATTGGCTTCAAAGTGAGAATGAATGAATAATGATGAAAGTGAGCATTATCTTATACAAAATGTTGTCAATTGACAAAAATCATGTGACAATCAAACATGAAATTTATTAAAACTTTGAATTGATGCCACAACATCATACAAACTTTATATGATATAAATTATTTCAATTTAAAATGTTTCTGTCAACCACCAAGATACCTTACCATTCTACACTTATTTTATACAAATAAAAACTTCCCAATTGAAACTAGGAAACCAATTCTCCCTTTATTAATTTTTTTTAAAAAAATCATGTAATTATACAAGCTCTTATACAAAAATATTTTCAAGATATTTATTTGACCATAATCTTCAAGCATCTCACAATTTGTATCTTTTAGTCTAAACTAGAATGCAATCTTTTTGCAATGAATATACACATATTTATGAATATATCAAAATTTAATCACATTTCTATTTTTGATGGTCTTAGTTTGATGGTATAATATGAAAAAAATACGGTCTTAGGGCCATTTCACATTACATCCCAAGTCCCATTGAATTCTCAAAATCTAATTGGTGGAGAACTAGAATTTATTGGAACTTAGAGTGAGGATTTTGGCCTTCACACTATGATTCCTAATTCTCACAATTATTATTTTTTACTTAGCTTCTACAACCCAAGAAAGTTGGGATTTGGCCTTGAACTAGGACTTTAAAAATTGGGACTTAGGACATAGTGTGAAATGCCCTTTAGACTATCACAATTGTTCACAAGCAATGGTTCTAAATACATTAGTGTTACTTTTGATTTTGCAACATGGAACGTAATTCACATCATATGCATTTATAATAATAATGCCATTATTATTAGAAAAACTTCAAGATTTAATAGAAAAATCACATACACCTTGCCTAACCATTATATAAGGAGATTGTAATCTTGACATACTTGAAAACCAATTAATAACAATCATATCATCCAAAATCAATTTTTCTTTTATTAAATTTGATGAACAAATTTGAGCTAAACTTGCAATTCAATGAAAGCACTACAAAACATGGATCCCAATTAGACTACATGTGGGCAAACATCCCTAGAAAAGGTAGTATATCAAGTGTAACAAATGCATATTATCTTGATTATCATAATCCAATTTATTCAAACCACCAAATCACCTTCCAAAATACATTAAATATTAAATAATCTACAATCTTCATCTCCCTTTATATAATTTCAATGAATAGATTAAAGTCAATTTATTTGATAATTTTAAAAGAATTTTTTTTTGCATTAACAAAAGCTAGCTAGAAATGAGGAAGTTTGAATGCAACCTTACTCAAAAAGCAAGCTCTTGCCATAGGGACAAGAACTCTTGTAGTGTAGTTGCTTATTTAATTACATATTGGATTGTAAGCTCATTTAAGTAAAAAAGCTAGTGTCATTATTTTGTTAGTAGTATCTCTTTACTAAATTACATATGAACCCCTAAAGTCCCAAGAATTCCTTCAAGGAACTCTTAAAGGTTCATGCAAGTAGCTATGATCCCAAATTTTGGCATGATTTTCTTAAATTTTTTGTAGACATTGGTCGTCTAAAGAGCTTTGCATGCATATAATTTATTTTCAAATCCAACTCACAATTGACAAGTTACAACCATTTTTTTGGAAAATGGGAGAAGGGGTAGCATAAAATGTTGAATCTCATTGACTTTCACCAAGGCTGTTGGAATGGACAAAGGTGAGTATAGGAAGGGGCAACATGTGTAGATTTAAACCCATGGTTGGAGGTAGTTGCTAGCAAGCAATGGTAAGACAAGAGGCATGAGATCATGGGAATACTATACTTACAAAAACTTTGAACTAAAAAAAGTAGGAAAATCAAGCTAAATTTCATTTCCAAAAACTTGTTTCAAATTTTGAGCCTCCAATCAAAAGTTATGGACAAAATTTACAAAGAATGTTTAAAAATATCCCTTTCAACTCTTGCTTGAACTTTGTCCATAACTTTTGGTTGGAGGCTCATAATTTGAAACAGGTTTCTGGAGATGAAATTTAGCTTGACTTTGCACATTAGCTTAGTTCAAAGTTTTCTAAGAAAATTATTCTACTATGCCTAATGAGGTTTGAAATTCTACTTTAAACACAATTCATGCTTTTGACTTGAGCTCTCACTAATCCTAATTTACATATCCCTCATAGGTTGTTTTACCTCCGACCACCCCACTTGTGTAAATAGCTTTTCTTCTCATTTCGTTGGGTTTAGGTAGTGGATATTGAGGCTCTTTGAGAGATTCTTGCACAAGCTGAGTAGCTGCCATAATATTGTGGTAGAAAATCTAACTTAAGTGAACAAGAATAGCTTGATTAGATGGATCCCCAAATGTACATGTCTCATATAGTGTGGGAACATTGCTCACCGGCAATAAAATAGCTTGGGAACTAACCAAGAATTCACTAGGAACATCTAGGGTCCCTTTTTACAAGAGCTCACCTACCCACTTTATTTGCTTGTTTAGAGGTTGAAGCAAGCATTATTGAAATTAGAGATATTGAAGTTTTGCAAGAAAAAAAATCCCACTTCTAAAGTGGGATTAAATCTTTGAATCCTCCATTTAGAATTTTTTTTTCTAGAAATATGTGGTGGGAAAATTGATTAAAAAATGGCCTAGTTTATTGGCAATTCTTGGGACATTGTAGCATTGCAAGATTTTAATGGATGTGTTTAGGGTCTTGGATTGCCTTGAAAATTGGTATCCAAATGTATAACATGATTACTAATAAGAAAAAATTTTAACCTCAAAGTCTATAGTGCAAGAAATTTCAGCAAACTATTATCAAAGCATTTGAAATTCTTGGGCTTAGTAACATTAGATGAAATTCGGCTAGATTACAAGGCTACGAGTTCCCCCGAGCTCCCCCAAATTCTAGGATTGTGGGAACTCGACCTATTGATGTGGCAGAGTGACTGCCATGTCAGATAATAACAATAAATAACATTTTCTATATTTTCAATAATTCTTAATTTTTCAATAATTTTTCAACAATCTTTTAATTCTAATCAACAATGGTTTGGTTCCAACATGGGGAACCAACCTAAAACGGCCCTCCAATGTAGCTGAAAAACATCTAATGAAACAACTAAACTTCCACTTAAAATGCAAATAACTTTCAATCTGTATATTCAAACTTCCCGAAAGTTTTCCCACATGATCTCATATAAGTACAAGATCCTACTGGTTGCATTCTCAAAAAAACCATCCTGGACACTTTTTCGATCACCACAATAAAAATGGCAGTTTTGAGTGGTTTTTGAGCTAAAAAATGCCTGCTGACTTTACGGGTTAAAGTATGTTACACAAACAATACCAATTTCACACAAATTTACACACCCATAGAGATTGTCTCTTGAAAAATTGAGAATGCGTAATTCCATGTCATTGCTCTGAATCCCTGGAGCCCTAAACTCCTTGCAAATTCACCAGCGCACAAATAAGTCGCCGCAACAACAAAAAGCGAAATGCACAACTTCACTCGGGTCAAAAGGACCGCCAGAAAGAAAACCTGTCAAACTGGAGGCAGCATGCATGACACATATGAGCGCATGCACGGCAGAGAAACTGATAACTAACCCGAGTCGCAACTTGTGGCTAACAAAATGGACTAAGAATAACCATACAAAGTGGAAAATAAGTTTTCCTTCTCAAGTGCTATATTCTGATAAGGGAGTGAATTCACATGGGGAGAGGGCACTTGCATAAAAGAAGCGCCACTACATTGCGTTATTTCTCATCAATCACAGGAGAACGACGAAGAAGGGACCGAGGTGGAACCTTCTAAAACCATAGAAAAGAATACTGTACAGTACACACCCGATTCTTCTCTCTGTTGTCGTCCAAGTTGCTGTGAACCAACTGTCATAATCCCCCGAGACCTCCATATACCTGTTAAAACTATAAGAGTCCTGCCATCTTTCCTGCTAAAAAGAATTCCGCACTGTTTTTGCCTTACATACTGCCCTTCCACAACTCGCATCCATTGACTCAAAAGCTTAACATCCTCAGGATAGGGACAATGTGTAATGGACAACAACTACTGTAGTAATCTTGAGGAGTGTTCAGATCCAGAGCCTCGTCCCAGAAGCTCCATAAAGACTGACCGCAACATTTCTAACGAAACTGGCTTTGTCACGACTTTGTCCATGCCCAGGCGAAGACACTTGTCATGGGTCTGACGATCGGTGTTCGCTGTCAGAGCAACAAGGAGTGGCCGCTCACGACGTCCTAATCTTTGCTGAATTTGAATTGCAACTTCGTATCCATCCATGTCTGGCATGCACACATCCAGAAGTAGCACATTGAACCCCTGGTTTCGCTGGAAAATTATTTGCAGACACTCCCGTCCAGAAGACGCCACAGTCACTTCACAACCTAATCGCATCAGCAATCCTCGCGTTACCATCCTGTTCACTCTGTTCAACGATCCAAGAATCAAGCATCAGTATTTACTCATGAAAATATAACAAACCTTCCATGTGCATCCATTCACCATCCGTCAATGAAGAATGAAAACTTCATCCAAAGTTTAAAAGTTCCTCACCCATTGTCATCTGTGACCAAGACTTTCACCCCTGCAAAGTCTATCCGAGACTGACTGCCGCCTGAATGAGAGGTAGGCGGGATGTGGATGGAAAGATGGCTTGGCGGCTCGGGAAGGTTTAGTTTCACTATGAAAGTTACAATCGACCCTTTTCCAACACCATCGCTTTCAATCCATATATGACCATCCATGAGGTTAACAAATCTGCTCCAACACCCGGAAAAAGTGAGAATTTCGTGTAGTCGCAAGCCCAATGAAATAGCGCAAAAGCACCAAAAAAAGCCATTAAAGTTTTACTCGAAACAAGGAAAGCCTGAATCGAGAAGTAAGCAACTAGTCTGGAAAAGTCTGTCTTCCTTATTGAACTCGCTTCATGTAGACAAGTGCAACTGAATAAAGTCAAGTAAGCAACCGAACAGAGACAAAATTTGACGAGTGCACCAAAATCGAACGAATATAGAAGCCTCAGTCATAGAACGACGAAGCACAGTAGTTACGTTACGCCATGCATGGGTATTGAAATTAAGAGCTGACAAGGAGAAAGGGAAAAATCAAGCGGTTGCAGCAAAGATGTGAAGCAACACCTTTTACAGATAGCTAATCCAAGTCCTGTCCCTCCATAGTTTCTAGTTGTGGTGGAATCGGCCTGAACAAACTTGTTAAAAAGCTTAGGGATGTCTTGAGGATTAAGCCCTAATCCAGTATCCCGCACCTGAAAAATTGCCATTCAAGTGGATATGAAAATTTGATGTCATGAAAATTTGACAATCTAACATACAAACCATGGTTAACGATATTTTTATGAATCGTGAATTTCTGAATCCAAATGGCAACTGATTTTCAAAGATGTTGAGGAAAATGAGTCAACTTTAGAGATGCGATGACATGTCGCAGCGAGCCTTGGGATTTAAAAGAAGAAAAGGTAATGAAACAAGCCAAACCAGAGAGACGAGGTACCTGGACTCTCAGATAAAAATGTTGGTCTCCCGGAGTGGGTCGAAATTCTGGTTGGCGAGGGTCACGCGGATATTCAGGTCTTTCCAGGCCTACGATTACGTTCACACAACCCTCCTTCGTAAACTTGACGGCATTTCCAATAACATTCAGGGCAGTCTGTAATAGCCGTTTCTCATCTCCAACAGCAGTTTCAGGAATGTCAGGCCCCATGGTCAAGTTCACTTGAAGTCTTTTCACAGATGCTATTGGCTTTACGAGGTTCAAAACCTGGTAGGACAAAAACAATGATTCGAACCTGTTAGATGATGTGTCATCAACGAGATTAAAGAACAAAATAGCAAATCGCTGTCACAATACAGAGAGTACTCCCATTGATACAACTTCCACGACTTATATCAACTTCCAGCAGAATCCGTGTATCTCCTAGAAAATGTAAAGCCGCAATTACCCCCTCTTTCAAACTCTGAAAAGAATTTGCAAATTTCTGTCCTGTCAGTAAAACAAGCCTGAAAACAAAAGGGTCTCACTTACAGTTGCGGAACGGACCCCCACCTACACCTTTACCAAACCTCCCAACAATGACAACTATGATACCTCCCATGTCCTGCAACATTCGAGAGGAAACATAAACGAAGCACTCCACAATGTCATTAATCATCACAAAGGTAATATTCAGGAGCTACCTCTTTAAAAACGTCGGGAAGGTTAAATGTGCGACTATCAAGTTCCAAACTTCCATCTTCGAGCCGAGAAAGGTCAAGCACATCATTTATCAATGTGGCCAAAAGGTTGCTGCTTTTCAGAACAGTCTCCACCATAGACCGCTGCTCAGTGGTTAATTCGGTTTCCTGCAAGAGAGAAGAGAGCGCAATAATCGCATGCATAGGTGTGCGCATCTCATGGTTCATCACAGCAAGGAAATCGTTGCGGGCTCTAATAGCTGTCTCTGCAACCTGTCGAGCATGTTCCAAATCTACATTTTGTTCCATCAAAAGATCTCGAGCTTGCATCGACTCCTCCAGTATTGTTGCGTGCGATAGAGCAACAGCAACCTGCACATAGTGGATGGTATCACCTCTTAGAAACTTTTCGTCACAAACAAAATTGAGCACCAGAAAATTTCACGTACTTATCAGAACCCAAAGACTCGGTCATCGAGGTGGCATCTCCATGCAACTGAAGCGGTAAGAGAGACCATGTTATTTCAAACTAATCACCTGATCAGCCACCACTTCAACTAGCTCCAACTCATGGACATGCCACCTCCTCGCACTGTCCGCAGGCAGCATCAACACCATTAACGCAAAGGGACGTGTCCCACCGTCATAGCGGAAATTCGTAAAATCGTCGAGAAGTGGAACTCGGACTGCCACGACATCCCCAGTCATGTGTTTCCCCGAACGAATTCGAGTAACGCAAACTGGGCTGTTAGGAGAAATTATCACAGCACGGGGACTGCTGAACACTTGCTTGACAGTTGTATGAGTTATGGGTACTCTGATATCGAGAGGATCAGCTCGAAGAGCATTTTTGAATTCTAACTCTTGACCATCTTGAGTTGGCATCCACAGAGTACAGTCCTCAAGTTGAAGCGTCTTGCCCAGTTCAATAAGGGTAGTGTTCAATATTGTGTGCCGATCCAGTGTGCTTCGAATTTCATGAGTGAGCATTCGAACATGACGACCTGTTTGCTCTTGAGTGCGTATCAATCCCATCTCACGGTCAAGCTCTGCAGCCTTTTTCTTCAAAAACAATTCTCGAGTCTTTACACTAAGGAGGTCTGGAATGATGTGCACAAGCATCAGGGCCGTGGCACAAGAAACAACAGCAGTAAGAACTTTCGCCGTTGTGAGAACTACAGCCACTGTCCGAGAATGGCTACTAAAAGTCCACAGCGATATCAAATGCGTTGCTCCACAAAGCACAATGAAGGCTCCAAATTGAACAAGGACCCACCGATATGGAAAGATGGATGACTTCTTCACGAAATAAATAAGCTCCAAGGGGATAGAGAAATATGCCAATGCGATGAAAAAATCGGATATATACTGGTACCGCATCAGGAGGTCGTCTGGTGGCCATTGCGGCTCTATGCAGTTGCAGACCTCCATCGATGCCAAATTCCTCAGGCTACTTCGCTATCCTTCCTACTAATTGTTTACACAAATGTGTACCTGTTAAACCAAGTACAGGATATGGGAAAGGGTTCAAATTGAGGAGAAAGTTAGCAAGCATGAGCATTGTCCACAGGGATTTGGTTACAGTGGGCTATCATGTTTGGTATTCTCTGTTTGAACGTATTTACAAGAAACAGTTTCCAGAAATGCCTCCATGCCAAATGGGCGAGCAACAACTCCGCCTCCTACACAGTTATCACCAAAAACAAGCGCAGCTTTAAAATTGGCAGTTCGTACAATTCGTCCCAAATTAATCTTTCGAAGACCACTTAAATAAAGCGTCAAAAAACTACTCAACATGGTCCATGAACTAAATGAAGGACTAATCCACCAATCGAAGCCAGAAAATTTATATCCAACCGTAGAGAGCAACAGAATTAACAATCCCTAGAAAGAGAGTAGGTTGCAATCAGACAAAAAGTATCTACCAACATGACATTAAAAGACACCACATAAATGCAAAGAACGACAGGCATATCCACGGAAAGCTGTGGAACCCCCAAAAGATGTGTCTACAATAGAAAATATGCTAAACAAAGACCTTCAAACTAGGTCATGGCAGATGGTACCGAGGTAATGAAAAAAAAACAAGAGACAAAACCTACCAAGCCTCCCAGGACATAACCTAATTTGTCCTGTAACCATCTGCCATTATCTAACATAATGTCAATATAGACAACTCACGAGACTGCCTCAGTGCAGAGTTACAATGGTAAATCAAATGTGGATCATTGATCAAAGGTTAATATATGAAACATTCTACTTTCATCAAGTCTTTGCAAGTAAATTCTTTGTTGGTGATTGTCAATAACAGTCTCCTGCTTTAAAACTTCAGTAACCAACAAAATCCCTCATTGCAAACAACTAAGTTACAGTAAACAATATAAGGCCAAGGTTATCAAAATAAGTACTCCGTTCTGGGCTAATTACAGCATGCCACAACGGTAACAGTAGGTTCCATCGGTATTACGAAATGATCTCATTCTCCATGTCCGAAGGTCAGGCAGCCGAACAAAGCGTGACGCCTAAACAGCAATGCCATCTCTATCAACGCTTATATTGATCTCGATAACTGAATGTTAGACTGAGATCCGCAAATCAGTTCTAGGAAGAAGAAAACATGTCAGACGAAAAGATTCCTTCAATCCTGTCGTACCATAAAGCGGTGAAAACTTGTGTACTCTCCCTAACTGGTAGTACTATCCAATTTGCTCCCAAAACCCATAAAACCTCACAGTCTAGGTATTCCTCATTCCTTAACAGCCATTCCAGATTCCCTTGAGGCCTTCTATTACTACATGCAACAGCCTGTCGCGAACTCAACAAGCGCAAATCCTAATCCTCGACAACGGACTTTCATCACCTCTTCAAGGCTCAAGCCATAGATCCCACACCTACAGCTTCTTCAGAAACTCGACGCAATCACACAAGATTCCCTCATTCCGGGACCCCGCTCCTCCTCGCAGTAACGTCCAACGCTCAGCTAGAAAGACGACTTATTACGGCTTAAGATGTGTCCCCCAGTCCTGCTCTGAAAATAGCATCTCCTTCTTGAAGATACTCATAAGACGACGAAATGAAATTTAAAATTAAAATTAAAAACTCCATTACAAGCCAAAATGATAAAATCTACCTTTCGCACAAGCAATCACGCAACGAACGACATCACGCAGCCTCCACCACACAGACAGCTCCATTCCAACCTCCCGCACAGCTAAATTACACCCCCAAACACACCAGAAATCAACCCAAAAACACCAAAACATAAAAAAACAAAACCCTACGATGAATCACTCACTGCAAGCAGATCAAGAGCGTCTCCCACATGGTAGCGTCTCTCGTCTTCTACCACCGACAGCGAACGCTATCCCGCGTCCTCGGCGGCGTCTTTCGCATCACCCAAAGCCATGGCCACGCGCGGACCTACAATCCGAATCAACCATTTGCTGCGACTGCAAAGGTTCAAACCACGAATATGACGAAAGAGAGAGATTGTTGTGTTGGTCCGCCAACCCTAGCGTCCTGCACAGAGAACCGTTTTCAGTGCGAAAACATCAGAGGGCGAGAGGAGGAGGGCACGACAGCAAAGGTTCAACGTCCAAGCAGGCAACAGCAGCAACAGCAGCAGTGACACAACAAGCATGAACCGCCTCCGCGGAGCAGGGAGTGTGTCAGTCTGGTGTAAGTAGGCTGGCTATGGCGGAACCTCTTGTCTTGTTCGGGGCCCACGCCAGGTCCCGCGATGGAGAGGAGAGCCAAACCCGGCGTCGCAACCATTCCATTCAAAAGGCATCTCACATCATCTCAGTCAATCCAGAAAATTAGCACTGAGTTAAACTTTAACTTAAGTTAAGTTAATCTAACTTGACTTAACTTAACCCCCGACTCTTTCCTAAGTTTATCCTTAGTTAGTTAGTTGAAATGGTAACATACATAGTAGTAAAACCTGTCCTAACCAAGATTGCATAGATTCCTTATCCAAGTTTCACGCACGTGGCCTTAAAAATTGATTTTGGCAATGGGAGATGATGTGGTTCATGGTTAGGGGATCTCCATTTTTATAAAATAGTTTTTTGATTCTATTTCATTTGTGTCTTTTGATTTTAAATTGAAAATTGTGCTTCCAATAGACATTGTATTGTTTGGTTGTTTTCCAACACACATTGAACTTTATTTCAATAACAAAAATAAGTACAAATAGCAATACATGAACGTGAAGCTAGGGGCAAATCTCAAGGCAGACAAACCTAGACTATGACAAGACAATGCATAATGAGATGTTTTTTCACCCCAAAAAATGTATTCCAAATGCAAATGACTTTAATTTGAATCCAAACCTTATCATTTGAGTTTCACATAGAAATAGCTACTCATAGAATCATAGGCAAAAAATACAAGGTTTTGCTCCTACTCACAATTAACATTGATAAAGTAGAATAATCTTGGGAAGACCAACATTGATACATCAAATCATGTTTCCACATTCATCAATTACAAACTTTCAAACTCTCTCAAGCCCTCTAAAGACACAAGTGCTAGGTCTAAAAGTGTCCACTAAACAACTTTCAAGAAACTATAGGTGAAACAAAAAAATGCATCTAACTTATTCATTCAAAAAAATTGACAATCTTTGGCTAGCTACCTTGGTGATGATAGGATCACATCCTTCCATAATTAGACACTACCATACCTAGTGGACAAAGGCAACATTAGTTAACCCTTAAAGGACAGACTCGTGACCATGGAAATCATCTCTTTTGGAACCGTGTAACATCACGAACTTTACAAAAAATTATCCAATGGGGATCAAACTATTGTAGAAGATCTTCCCTTTCCACCCCTAATTCTGAGGATGAATAGTTGCACTTTTATCCTACACCGAAGAATTCCTTGTCATCCATCGGACACAAAACATCCGTGTCGACGTTTAAGGGTTAAAGTTGGAAATTCTGATTTTCTAAATGCTTAGTAATAAACCAATTCTTATTTTTTTCATACAAATTTTTTTCTTGAAAAATTATATCCCAATAATTATACCATCTTTTTTTTTTAAATGTGTTTTTAGACGGACCTGACCAATGGATAAGGTAATATCTTCCGCAGTTACACCTTACGTCAAATGTTTCAAGGCTTTGCTTCACACTCCACAACAGCTTGAGAAAATTGTGCAACGTACTGTTCTCATGTCTTATGTTATCATAGTAGCATCAAACATCACTGCAGTGAGCAGAGCAACAGTGACAGAAAACTACCAGCAGGGCTCAAGCAGTACAGTTCACTTTAAATTTCATATGGAAATTTTTGGCATTTTTAATTCTTCGTTCGTGCACCCAAGGGCCTCCTTACATGTATCTATGGGTGGGTGACTGGGTGCATTCACCAATACTGGAATATAGAAAGCACTTTTATGTTTCTTCTACTACAGTGTGGAATTTTACTGTTATGGGTAGTGGAACTCATTCACCTACTTCCATGTGGCCAAGGAGAATTGACCTCTCACTTCTCCCCAAGAGTAAACCCTGAAATTTTTTATTTGCCATGCATGATAAAATTGGCAAATTTTGAATTCATATTTGCAATCAGACTGAGGATCCAAATTCTGTAGGAGAGGTGTAGAAGATAACTTAATGAAGCACAAAATAGGGGATCTTTTTTTACATGCACCCCTGGATTGATTTGCGGGAAAAAGCGAGGGGTCAGTTCACCCCTGGCCTTTCACATGGCCAGGGAGAATTGACCCCTCACTTGTCTCCAAGGGAAACCCCTAAAAAAATTTATTTGCCATACACGATAAAATTTGCATTTTTTGAATTCATATTTGCAATCAGAGGCTCCAAATTGACAGCAAGACATACAAAAGATAACTTAATGAAGCACAAAATAGGGGATCTTTTTTTAAATGCATCCTTGGATTGACTTGGGGGGACAAGCAAGGGGGGCAATTCACCCCAAGCCTTCCACGTGGCCATTACAAAAAATCTGAACCCTGAAAGAGGCCATTTTGCAACCTAGTGCGGTGCTAGTATAGAAAATACTTTTTGGATTAAAAAAAAACTACAAAAGAAAATGAAAATGAAAATTTGAAAATCACCATATCCAACATTTCATCAATGGTGCCCCGTTATTTTTTTTTTAAATTAATTAATCAAAAGAATATTTTTAAAATACTTTTTTGCCTAATTGCATTGCTACAGTAGCAAAGTCGCGGTCTCTTACAGGGTTCAGATTTTTTCTAATGCAGGGAGAAGTTGACCCACTCAGCATTGTTCCTCAAAAGGATTGTAAAAAATTGCCCCCTATTTTGTGTCTCATTTTCTGGTATTTCTTCATCTCTCCCATCTAATTTGAGGCCTTTGTTTTACAAATAATAATTCAAAATTTTCAAATTTTATCATGTACTGCAAATAAAAAATTTCAGTGTTGAAATTGTGGGGCAATAAGGGGCGCAATTCACCCTTGCTAGTCCTTCCATATTCACTGATGAGTGGTGGAATTATACTTGTCTTTTAGTACTTTTTCTATTCATTGGGCTTCACATGTAAACCCACCATAATTGCATCATTGCTACAATGTAACTTAGGGCATCTTGAATGGGAATGAGAAGTAGGTCTACCAAATGTAATTCTATCTTTTCAATTGTTTTGTAATTAGAACTTGAAAATTTCTATCATTGGAAGCACATTCAAAAGTATTTTGAATAGGTTCAAGAGAAATCAAATTTAGACATTGAAAAAAGAAAATAAATCACTTCAAAAGCTAGCTAAAAGACAAAAAATTTGGTGGTCTTTGCAAATCACAATTATAAATAAACATTTTCACTTCAAATTTGGATGCCAACGAGAATTTTTTTCTTAGGCACTTAAATTTGAGTGCCCACTTTGGTAACTTAGTAGAGAAATTTCCTCTTGAAAATTACAAACATTCAATCTATAAACTATCTAAGAAGAAATTTCTATTGGGGGTTTCAATTTTTTTGGTAAAAGCAACTATAGATCTAAGTGCATCAATATAATCTATGAGTCATACTTTACAACTTTAATTTGGGTTTCATCATTAAATCATATTCTAAGTCACATATTATAACACATTTTTACAATTTTAGAAACTTGGATTACCCTAGTCTTTACACAATTAATGCTCAAGGATTTTGGATAAAACTTATTCGTGCCATGATATGTGACTCAACTTCTTTGGAGTTTCCACTGCATGAGATTAAATGTTTGACACTATTTTAGAAATTATCTTTATGACCAACATGAAAAAAATATCTGTACACTTCACCCCCTTTTAATTTGACTACTTAGGTGACCATCATAATAGTTTGTATGAGAAGCAAGTGTGCTCCAAGGAATGATAATATGGTAAGTGTGCAAAAGGATATTCTAAAATGTCTTTGAAGAGAGGGTCAAATTAACCCATGAACTGCCATTTCTAGTACAAGTACCAAATTTTAGGAAAAAAAACATTTTTGGACACATCTAACTGTAGGATCTGGTAGTACACTTATTTGAGAGGATGTGGAAAAAAATTCCAAAATTTCCACTATGTGGAATGCAAGTTATTAATGTTTGAATTGACATAATCATTTTTTGCCCTTGCGAAAAACAAGACAATTGCACTTCACAAGGTCACATTTATATGGAAAAATGTCCCAAATGGTGGTGCTTCCTAGGATTCATTTTTCAAGGCAAGTTGGCTACATGCATGACAAATTTCAAATCATTTGGAATTGTACAACATGTAGAAAAAAATAGTAACTAAGTAGAAAGAAGTAGAGAATGATTTTAAATACTAAATTGCTAAGAATTTAGTTACGGAATTCAAAAAAGCCAATCCCAATGGTTAAAATGTTGTAATGAGCAATTTGCATCCTATAATTTTTTATATTTTTTCAAAAATATGAAAAATTGAGTGAAATAAAGGATTGCACAATTTATTTGAGTAGAGAATCTATAACTACCCACATACTAAAACTCCATACACACACACACACACACACACATATTTATATGAAGAAAACTAATTTCAAATTTTTGTTTTTTGATCTACCCAAACTATCCAACTAAGGAAAAAAACTACACATCATACAATCATTTTTTAACCATGTAGTCAAAAGTATGAAAATTGTTGAGCCTTAAAGAAAAACAAACTCATCCCCATACTGTGTGAAAATTTCAAAGAAATTCAACATAGATTCCATTTGTATTGAGTTGCCCCAAATCACCATGTTGCCAAAAAGCATAGTTTGGTCCTTCAGGGGTTAAAGAAGTTTGAGTGTACATTTTCATCAAATCAATTTAAAAGTAAGTAATTGAAATTCACCTAAATAAAATTTGGATTGACAAACAACCATTGTAGCCCAAAAGTAGTCAATGGATGACTTTTCTAGCTAGATCACTACAAAAATGAAGAATCACTACTAGGGAAATCTCTTTTTCTTGTTGATTTGGTTGCGTTGATTTGGTTCACATTTCTATTGATTTAGACTACAATTTGTTCATGCAACTATTGATCTAAAAATCATGTCATTTTTGAGTGACTTCCTTGGTCATAGGCCAGCATCTTTCCAAGGCTATGGTCTAAACAATTTCTACTCTTTCTTTTATTTTCAATTGTACAAGAACATTGCAAATCTAAAAGGTTGACAAGATGACTTCAGTATAGAAACAAATAATGCACCTACGGGTTCAATAATCAAAAATATTTGGGTGACTATTTGTCATATGCCTAGTGCATCCTCCCAAGGCTTACACTTAATGGTCCAAATGATTTCTACTATTTCTACACAAGGACATTGTTGGCTTAAAAGATCCAAGGGAGGATTTCACTACATGTAGAAACAAAGAACACACCTATCAATCTAATAATCATAATATTTGGGTGACTACCTTTGGTTACATCTATAACATTTTGTAACGTGACTACCCCTAATTTTGACCACTATCTAAAACTGATCACTAGATATTCTTGCCTAAAATGTATTCCTACTATTCATAAAAATCTATGTTCAATTTTAGAAACACCTATTTTCAACACTTTGAAAATTCCTAGTTTATTCATACAATGTCCATGCATCCTAAGAGAATCTAGAATCCTCTTTTGACTACCAACAAAACCCCACCATAATAATATCAATTTCATCCTTAAAGGATGGATTGGTGATTGTGAAAATCAACCCTTTTGGAACCGTGTGACGTCATCTACATTAAAAAAAATCAAAAATACTCATTGGAGTTCAAAGTATTGTAGAAGATCTCCCCTTTCCGCACAAATTTCCAAGGATGAATAGTTGCAGTTTTGTCCTACATAGAGAGATTCTTTGTCATTCATTGGACACAAAACATCCACTTCGACGTTTAAGGGTTAATAATGAGAATCATGCTCATTTGTTTGATTTTAGGTGTACTTACCTTTAGCATGCACTCACTCTCACTGCCCTTTGGCTCCACAGTAGAGTATCTTAGATGGTGTGAAATATTCCACACCCAGCAATACTTCATGAATACTACAGTAAGTTCTAGTTAAGTAGACACATGGAGGCTCAATGTGATGAGCAGGGTGCATGCCTGCATGAAGGGAAGACAACAGTGGGCATGAAGCCTATGTCCACTGAATGTTATGTCCGTCCTTTCCTTCCTGAGTAAAAATAGAGTTTTTTTGGGCCATAAGTGCAGAGATTTTATTGCGGAAACTCAGTTGGCAACAGTTGAACTTGGGATCAGCAGTTGGGAAGCCAGATGATAAGGCCCATGCATGGCCTGAGGTACAGCTCAAGCATCTCAGTGGAACTGTACCAGCGTGATATGCGGGATTGGAAGGGGACCCCGGGACTGCACCTTCAATGGGCCCGATGACATGGTTTCAAATTTTTTATCACGTTTCTGTTGCCTGAATTTCACCACATGTGTCCAGTAAGTTAACCCTTGAAGGGCCCTTGGGGTTCCTCTATATGCTCGCTATTTAGCTTTATAACTCTTTAACCCTTGAATGCTGGGCTGGTGACCATGGAAATCAGCCATTTTGGAACCGTGTGACATCATCCACTTTAGAAAAATCAGAAATACTCATTGGGAGTCAAACTACTATAGAAGATCTTTCCTTTCCACCCCTAATTATGAGGATTAATAGTTGTAATTTTGTCCTACATAGGAGAATTCCTTGTCATTCATCAAACAATAATCGTCCGTCGCATCGTTCAGGGGTTAATTGTAGTTTAATAGATGAGTTTTCGTACATTTTTATTTATATATTACCAAGATCATTAATTTACTTTGTACTGAAATGTATTGGATCAATGTTTTTTTGATTAAATACCATCAAATACATAATATACCATATGGCCACAAAGGGCTTTCTGACTCTTCTAGGGTTAAGTTATGCTCACTACACCAATCCAAAGTAGGGAGACTTAAGATGTGGACTAGATGGATTGTCCACTTAAAAAAAAGTCATCCTTGGCTAAAATAAATAAAAACAAAGAGCTTCCCCTAAAGACATCTATTTTTTTTAAATAAAAAAATTCATTGGAAGTCATACTACTCTGGAAACCTACCTTTTTCTCACAAAATTTTGAGGATGAATAGTTGTAATTTTGTCCTACATGGAGAGATTCTTTGTCATCCATTAGACACAAAATGTTTGCTTCGATGTTTACGGGCTCAAAGCACTTCAAATTTATTCTTCCCTTGGCAAAGGCATTTTAAATTGGTAGAATCAGATTTGTAATGTAATGTAGAATTGGCCCTATTTGTAGATTTCGCATTCTAGGGCAGATTTTGTCAATTTAAAATGTCGTACCTGGAATGCTTTTAACACCACGGAATGGATTGCGTAGGGCAAATTCTACCTTGTGCATGGTCATAGGGCTTGCCCCATGGCGGCTTACAAGGTGGAATCTGCTCTATGTAGCATGTTCCCTAGTATATGAAGGTTTGATTTCATTTGATTTGATTTAACACTTAGGAATTGAAATTCTGAATTTCCACATTATATTCTCAAGGGCTTAGGTCACCTCACAAGATGTTGTGTGGCACTTTTTTTTAAACAAAAATGACTTAATTTTTGACAAAATTTGACCTTTATGTAGGATATGTATATAAGTACAAATATGAATACAATCGTATATGGAATGTAAATACAAATATAGATGTGGATACAAGGGCCAATAGCCTGATACATGTACAAAGCTTGTATCACTTGAAAACACTAACTAGCTCACCCTACTACAAAAATAAAAGTTCCTCCTCCTCCTCTCTCTCTCTCTATATAATTACAAATATGAATACAATAATATATGTACAAATATAGAGACATTTACATATATGGATATATCTATATAGAGAGAGACGCAAATACATATACTTGTAGATGTAAAAATTTATATTTCCATATTGTTTGTCAAAATGAAGATTTTACTTAAATTGAACCCTATAACCCTATAGTTTGATTTTAGATTGTTTGTTCAATTTCAAGCACGTCTTTCCTAATGCAATATGTTGTATTCTTGTAAAATGTCGACTAGAGGTGTGTTTTCTACCAACTTGATTCCTATAAAATTTTACGACATTCCAAGTTATAGTCAATTTTTTCAAGTCGTAGGTAGTTTGAGCAACCATGATAGATAGGTCCAACCGGCTTGAAAATGTTAACATTATTATTCTCAACATAATTATCAACATTAGTCCAAAAGTTAGAACTCTCATAATTTAGATTGAAAGGCCTTTAAAATTGGACTTTCTAAATTTTGGATATGGCCTTGATAGGAAAAAAACTTATTTAGGGATTAACCCCTAAAGATTAAAAGGCATTTTTTTGGAAACATTGCAATTTGGGGCAAGTCACTATGAATGGAATTTTGATTTTTTTCCTTTGAAATTTTCATACAACATGTGCCCAAGGAATAGCTTAAGGCACAAAATATTTCATAAGTTTTAACTACATGGTTAAAAAGTTATTGCATGACATTTAATTTCCATTAATCTCTAGGCAATTAGAAAAAATTCTTGAAAAAATCACTTTTTAAAGAAATAAAAATTTGAAATTGGTTTTCTAGATTTAGATATATGTGGGAAGCTTTGAAACATTCCCTTTTGATAAATGAGATGAAAATTATGAGGAGGAGCAGTTGGGGGGGGAATAGATTCTCAACTCTAAAATAAACTTTGAAGTCCTTTATTTACCCCCTAAAGTTTGTTGACTATGTTATCACTAAAAACTCTCAAAAATTGCCATTTCTAATACAAGTACCAAATTTTTGAAAAATATCATTTTTGGACACATGTAACCATAGGATCTTGTAGTTAACTAGATTGAGAAGATTTGGAAAAAATTTCAGAAATTTCCACCATGTAGATTGCAAGATATTAACATTTGAAGTGATAGAAATCCTTTTTTTGGCCCTGTGAAAAAATGGGCAGTTGCACTTCACAAGCTCACATTTGTATGAAAAAATGTCTAAAATGGTGGTTCTTCTTTAGATTCATTCTTCAAGAGAAGTTCGCTACATGCTTGAAAAATTTTAGATCATTTGGAATTGTGCAATATATAGGAAAAAAATAGGAAATAGAAAGATATAGAGAATGATTCAAAATACTAAATTGTTAACAATTTATTATTAGAATTGAAAAATCCCAATCCCAATGGTCTTAATGTTGTGATAAACAATCTACATCCTATGATTTTATTTTTCTCCAAAAATATTGAAAATTGAGTTAAATAAAGGACTTCAAAGTTTATTTCAGAGTTGAGAGTCCATACTTGCCCGCAAACTAAAACATCTCATGACTTTTGACTCATTGATCAAAATGCAATTTTTCAAATCTTTCCATGTATACATAAATCTAGAAAATCAATTTAAAATTTTTATTTTTGAAAAATGTGATTTTTTTTAGATGTTCCTGGACTGCTTGAGTTGAGAAACAAACTACATATTAGGCCATAACTTTTGACTCATATTTCAAAATGTCCTGAAATTTAGTGTATATGAAAGATATTGCTCATCCACATCTTCTGTTAAAAATTTGGCCAAAAATATGGAAATCTCTAGTCACATGTACCTACCCAAAATTTCTATATTGCCAAAAAATGTACCATGGTCCTTTAGGGGTTAAGTCAATTTTCAATACTTTTTGAAAAAAATAAAATCATAGGAGGTAGATTGTTTATTACAACATTACAAGCATGGAGATTGGCATTCTTCAATTCCATAACTAAATTCTTAATAATTGAGGATTTTGAGTCATTCTCTACTTCTTTGTATTTACTACTCCAAAGAATTTTTTCCCTATATGTTGTACAATTCCAAATGATCTGAATTTTTTCAAGTATGTAGCTAACTTGCCATGCAAAACGAATTCAAAGAAATACCACCATATGGGACATTTTTTCACCCAAATATGACCTCACAAAGTGTAGCTGCCCATTTTTCCAGAGGGCCAAAAAAAGGATTTTTGTCAAATCAAACCGTAATATCTTGCAATCTACATAGTGGAAATTTTTGAAATTTTTTCCACATCTTATCAAACCAATGTACTACAAGATCCTACAATTATATGTGTCCAAAAATGTTTTTATTCTAAAATTTGGTACTTGCACTAGAAATGACATTTCCAAAGCATTTTTGGTGAAAACATAGTGAAAAAACTTTAGGGGTCAATTTAAGTTTTTGAAACTTTCACCGTTTTTTCCTAGTGATTCCCAAAACCAAATTAATGATTAATTTCCCATTTTCATCGACTCAATGCCGGGGTTTGGGTATGCATAAATTGGGGATCAGAAGAAGTTATTAGGGATTTAGGGTGCCCAAGTTCTGACAATCCAAGGGGTCTTCCACATATCCAGATTCCAATATTCCAAACGGATTAAGTTACCTGACATGAAGTCCTGAACATGTCTTTTTTATTTTTGGAAGTTGAACTTTAAATATGGATTTGAAGATGCCATCCGTTGACAGGGGTCAGTCAACTCGGAAGTCCTAGATTTAGTGTCACTGCAAAATTAGTGTAAAAAATTCTTACATGGATCTCACTATCTCAGTTCTAAAATCTCTCATTTCTACAATTTCAATATATTAATGTCTAAATAAGTTTTCTTCCTTTCAAAAAAAGAACTTCAGGACATGTCAATATGGTGCATTGAAATGCTATCAAGCTAATTTGATGCTAACCTCCATACCAACTCAATATCAAAGTGATTGAAAAAATGACACTAAAATGGCCTCCTCTATCAAAATGGCATCAAACTAGATTGGGCAAGCTTTTTTGATGTGGGCCATATCCAAAAATTAGAAAGTCCAATTTCAAATAACCTTGAAAAATACTACTACTACTTAAGGTAACTCTGGAAGGACATGGCGATGACCATTGATTTCAAGCCTTACTAAGTTTGTTGTATATCACTCTCTTTGTTACCATTTTGCAACAACTAGATACAAATGGACAAAATTTATATTTACTTTTTAGCAATGAAATCATGTGTCTAGTACAATTTTTTAGAAAATTTAGAAAATTTGGTGAAAATTTGAAATTATTGTGAATTTTTTAAGAAAACAAAGAAGAAAATTCATATCAAATACGTAATATACTTGAAACTTTTGGAGTTTTCACCATAAGTGTATATTGCAATGTATAACATTATGGTGTAAACCAAATTTGTTATGCCACTCTAGAATTTCAAAAAAGCAACAAACCATGGTTGTAGGTCCAAAGTTTATATTGCTAAATAATATTGAAATTATCTAAAGTTTTCAAAATTTTCAATTGGCGTAGAAACTGCACTTGATAAGCTTCACCAGAATTTTGGCTCAAATTTGAAACATCATTTTTATGGCAAAATTTCACATCGAGAGTAAATAAATAAAAATGGCCAAAATATAGTAGAAGGGTGATCTATGGATGAAGCATCTTCACCTTTAGAAATAGTCAATAATACCATGATGAAGGAATTTACAATACTATTCACTATAAATGTATTGAAGAAACTTTTTTTTAAATGGATCAATAAATATTTCTTTCTATACTACAAACTTAGGTGAAGTCATCCAAATGACATTTAGCGTCTTCAACTACATTTCAAGGTTACCCTCGTAATGCTATGGAGAACAAAAAGTTTTTGATGGTCCAACTTTCAAGTTCATGCATTACAAAAAATCTGGACCCAAAAAGAGGTTGTGAGTTTGCTGCTACAATGGTGCAAATAGGGAAAAATATATTTTTAAATAAATAAATAAATTCTGAAATGACAGGGTACCATTGATGCCATGTTGGATATGGCGATATTCAAAAATAAAATAAAAAATAAAATTTCGTAGTATTTTTTTTTTAATAAACGATTTTTTTTCTTCTATATTAGCACTGTGCTGCATTGCGAAACAGCCTCTTTTAGAGTTCAGATTTATTGTAATGTAGAAATTAAACTTGGAAGAACACAAACATATGACCCAAAGTATTCAATCAAAAATGATAGAATTTTATACCAATAGGTGCATTCTTCATTTTAAAAGTCTTCTATTAGAACATTAAAGTTGTTGCATCATTACAAGGTTAATAATGCACTTATGAATTCAATAATTGGATCATTTTCAGGCTACCTACCTCAATGATAGGTCTTGATGTCTTGTCTTTTTGTCAACAATTAATATTCCAACCTACACTAATTTAGATATATTATAAAATGTGATTATGATAAATTGGTCTTTCAAGCACTAACAAAACAATGGAATCAATGTTATTGGAGTTGCAAGGTAGATTTGGTGGAAGTAATTGTATAAATAGATGCAATTTATTTGGAAATTCATTTTTCAAAAATAGTTCTATAGAAAAAAAGTCTTGCTCAATTTTCCTATTTTTATTGAATGTTATACAATTCATCCTTTGCTGTAATCTATGTTGTACATTGAAATCACATATCTCACTTACGAAGCTACATTATTTCTTCTTACAAATTTTCCTTCTTTCCTTCTTTGGCATTTCATTCTTCTACCATGTTCTATGTAATTATCTACATCAATCACTAATAGTTCCACAAAAACCACATGATGAAATGGCATGACATTTCAAGAATGAAATTTGATGGCTTTAGACACAATTGAAAAACCAAGTATTCAATCAAAGTAAGCATTCAAGATATAGAATAAGGAATGCAAAGGTTGAATTATGAAAATCAATTGATGAACTATTGCATATAGTGTTTTATTCTTTAAATATCTAAGAGTTGAGTACGAATAATTATTTATTGTAGTAATGATGTTCTATTGGATCAATTGGACCTCTAAAAACTCAAATCTTATATTAAATCAAGAGTTAGGACTCTAAAAAAACTATATGAAGATTGAGGGATTTGCACCTTAAGAAAATCAAATTTGCACATGTTGTCATCTTCCAATCATCAATGAGAGCTTCTGTTCACTAACTTCAATGCTTAATTTTATTGGGGTGCAATTGGACTAATTGGATAGAAATCACTCTATTGAATTATCAATATTATTCATTTAACAATGGTGAAAAAAAGACAAGATAGACAATAGGGTCACAGGATCTTTTCCTATCAACCTTCACATCTATTGTTCTATAACTTTGGAACTTCATTTCATTGAATATATGAGTTACTAAGGGTACAACTATCCTCCAAGAATAGAAACATTATAATAAAAATTCAAATACATATAGTATTATGAATTTTAGGTAAAAACACAAGGTGGCAAAATACAAAAATATGATGTTTATGATAACTCTATTGTCTATAACGAGGAGCTATGTGTTTTGAATTCAAGCATATTTGGATTCCATCTTTATTTTGTGAAACTATTGAGCCACAAAACATTTTCAAATGTTCTTCAAATTTTCGTTCTAGTGCAAAGAGAAATTTCTCAATCAATAATCAACCCAAATATGTCATGCTACATTATTATCACACCACCATTATAACTAGCCTAGAAATGGTCCCATCGTAGCCAATCAAAAAGCTTGAGTGAATCATTTGTATATAACTGATATAATGTGTACTCTAGAGATATCTTGGTGGCATTGGGGGGATAACCATATAAGGACTCAAGAATGACTTAGAGGCTATAATAGGTTCATTTACTTTTTGGATGTAAAACCATCAAATAATGTGTTTGTCCTAAAGTCTTCACATTATGACCATTTTAGGCATATAGGATGGCCATTAGGGATGCAACGTTGGTTTAAGAGGTGACATGGTGACACTTATGTGCTTCACAAATGATTTCAAAAATTCAGAACAAATTCATAATTGTTAGAAAAGTATAATTCAATGAGTGACTTGTGATTTTTCATATTGTTTCTTCATGAGTGAAAAAAAGTTATGTGATACTTTGAAAACATCAAATTATAAATCACAACTACAATAATGTGACCAAAGTAAAGACAATGGGTGATAAGGGCAGACTATCTACTGAAAAGACAAAGCACTTCTTGCTCAATTAATTACCCCCCCCTCCCCCCCTAAAATTAGTAGCCATTGATTGTTTTAAAAAATAAATAAAACACCCCCTTCCCTGCCGTTGATCCTAATACCATATATATATATATATATATATATATATATATATATATATATATATATACATGGACAAGGATACAGAAAGAGATACGGATACGAAAAACAAATACGGAAACAAATACAAATTATCCCATATCGATTGTCAGACAACTTCGTTTTGAAAAATACAAGAGTGAGGGGGGATACTATTTTTTTCACCAGGGGGGGTTGTTTTTCCCATGAGGTTGGGGGGGTTGTGCAATTAAAATTGAATCCAATTTTAATTGCCTCAGACAACCTTCCTCACTATCCACTCAAAAGATAGCCTCACATGTCCAGACTTTCATGCGGCGTGGGAATGGGAAAATAAATTTCAAGGTTTTTAGAGTCAGGATTGCCTTCAAAACTGATGAGTTTGGTAAAGCTTTCACTTCTATATGATAGAGGAGAAAACTACAATTTAACCCCTAAAGGATTAGGAGTGCAAAAAACTATGTTGCATAAGTCACCTAGTGACCTTGCAGTCCTTTAGGGTTTTTGAATAGGTGTGCCTTCTTGTCGAACTAGAAGCAATTGCTCCAAAGTCCAAGTCCAATGTAAAAAATAGATTTTTTAAAAGTCAAAAACTTACTTCAATCCTCCACTTTTCACAAACCTCTCCCCTAAAATTTTGCCAACCAACAATTTTGATTCTCCACTTGCAAACATTGCACACTTCAATGTAGAGAATTTCAGAATTTCTTCTGTCTTTTTTTCAATGCTTGACCAATTTTTATTATACATGGAAATCAGCTTTAATAATTCTACCTATAAGAAGGATCTTTCCGGACATTCCTCCCCTCCGTCACTTTCACTTACTAGTACGGGCAACAGTACTAGAGTACCTCAGTAGAATTTTCATCCAACAGCGAGCACCGCTCATCCAACAATTTACAACGTCGTGGCAATTCGAATCCCCATAGGACAAGACCCTCATAGATCCGAGATGGACATCCGCACTCTCCACGTCATCGTCTCTCTCCACGTCATCGTCTCTCTCCCCAAGGCTTTTCCGACCCAACCTCGACGTTGTTGCGTCCCCACTGTGGTTCACGCCACTTGCAGAAGAACTTGCAGGCCCCCGTTCGCCAATTCCATGTCTCCGACGCACTCTTCTAACGGAAAGGAGAGTCACAGCGGTCGCTGCATCTTTCGTGAATTTTACACTCTGCAGGTGGAATTTGCTTTTCATTTCTGACGCGATCTATTTTTGCGGCAAGTTAGGATCGTGGTGGTGGTCTGTCGGAGCGGGATCTTGTTTGATATTTATTTGATTTCGTATGTGTGTGTGGAATGCGTGATGTTTTTTGAGGAAGAGTTCGTATGGCAATGTATTCGGCATTTGGTTTGGGGAAGTGGTGATCATGTTTGGTTTGCCTAGGGTTTGGAAATTGGAATCGTCTGTGTTTGAACGTGTTTCAGTTTTATTATTTGAGCTTGAGGCGGATTGACGGTCGATGTTTAGTGTATTGTAGCATAATGTGTGCAGCTGATGCGTGACTCGGGGAGGTTCTGTGGGCATGATGTAGACGTAGTTGTGATTTGATTGGTAGTCGAGGTTCTGTACCATTGTATAGAGTACGTGACAATCTCATTCTTATCTTGGTCAATTGTTATGTTTGTAATGAGATTGTTTAACTGGAATTTTTAGGTTTAGGTTTGACTGGTTATGTTTGCCTTTTGTACACGGTTGTTGGGGCACTTCTAAGAGTTTCGTAATCTGGTTCGTCTCAGGAGATTAGTGACCAATAGCAGAGTAAGTAAGACATCATGTCGCTTTCATCGCCGCCCCTTCCAGTACCGCCTTCGGCACTCAATCGGTTTAGTAAGGCCCCGTTCGCGAATGATGATTCTATGCCTTCTTCGCCATTCTCGAACACCTCCACCGCAGCCTCTCCCCAAATATCTCCGCGGTTAGAGGTTCCCCAAGTGCCTGCTCAACAACAATCTCTGCTCTCCGTGGCCTTCAACCAGGATCATGGATGCTTTTCATGTGGTACGCAGACAGGATTTCGTATCTATAACTGTGATCCTTTCAAGGAAACATTTCGTCGGGAATTCGACGGTGCTGGGATTTCCGTAGTTGAGATGCTGTTTAGGTATGATTTTTTGGCCGAAATTCGAAGTTTTTTTTGTGTTTAGGTCTGCATTCTCTTTTTGCTGTAGCGCTGTATTTTAGGTTTATGAGTTATGGTATTATTGTACTCATTGTCTATGCTGATCAGTTCAAATCTGTTCGAGAATTTTCAGGTGCAACATTTTGGCTCTGGTTGGTGGAGGAAAGTCACCGAGATACTCGCCGAACAAGGTCATGATCTGGGATGATCATCAAAGCCGGTGTATAGGAGAACTTTCATTCAGAAGTGAAGTCCGAGCTGTTCGCTTGCGGAGGGATAAGATTGTCGTCGTCTTGGAATTCAAAATTTATGTGTACAACTTCGCTGACTTGAAGCTACTTCATCAGATTGAGACTTTGTCAAACACCAAGGGAATCTGTGCACTTTCTCCTACACCGAAAACTTGTGTTCTTGCATGCCCTGGTCAGCGGAAGGGCGAAGTACGGATCGAGCTATATGGCGCGAAAAAAACGAAATTTATGCAGGCGCATGATTCCTCATTGGCTTGTCTATCGCTTTCTCTAGATGGAGCCCTCTTGGCGACCGCAAGCAACAAGGGCACTCTTGTTCGAATATTCAACACTGCAGATGGCACAAAGTTGCAAGAAGTGAGTTTTGCACTTTCTCCCACTGCAGGGTATACCGTCTTTTCTTGTTTGATTTCCTAGGGCTTTTTTGAATAATAATTAACAACGTTAACCAGTTTTATGGTTACCTGAAAATCACTGTAGAACTCACAATGCACCAGTGGAAGGTGCCATCATGGTTTAGGGTTTAGGTAGACCACTTCAAGTATGACGCCCATCCCATCCAAAGTAGATGCACGGCCAACGGGGTGGATACTCCGGGATTAAAGTCACCATTCCACTAGTTAGAAATACTATTCTTGTAATGAACTCAGGATCTCCCTTACATGCACAAAAGTATTTTCTGACTTTGATTGTCTTAGGCAGTTCGGGTGTGTTTCAAAATCTCTAGTCAGATTCCTATGTTATCTGTTCTTAATATTATCGTTCGTGGAGATGAATATTTATCACACAATTCCGAGCGTGTCAGAGGATGTGTTTTCTTCGCTGATTGGTTCATTTGGTATGTGACAGCTTCGACGAGGAGCAGAACGTGCTGAAATCTACAGTCTTGCTTTCCATCCAAACCTTCGCTGGTTAGCCGTTTCTAGTGCTAAAGGGACTGTGCACGTGTTTACACTGAAACCAACCACTGAAGAAGCTCGAACTGAGGCAATTGCTTATGCGTCCTCACCCTCTCCAAGCGGATCAGCAGTATCTCCTAGTAAAAACGATGACAGTTCTCTACGAGGCAGTTCTTCATCGATGCTGTCATCTGCATCTGCGAATGCTGGTTCATCACTTTCTTTCATGAAGGGTTAGCTTTTTCCTTTCCCCTTCAAATTTTCTGCTTCTGTAGGGCTTTCCCTTTTAAGTCATTTTGTCTGTCATTCCCTGTGTTATGAATTCATCTAGTTTAAGTGGGGAGAGGGCTGATGAGGACCGTCTCTCTTTTGAGAGTTGCTGGATAGTAGATTTCTGCCGTTCTAATTGGTGCGGTATTCACATTCTCTTTGTCGTCGGACGACTCTTAAATTGTTAATTAATGATTTCCGCAAGCAGTATTCATTCAGATCTCCTTGATGTATCCAACTGATCTATAAATTTCATTTACTTAATTTGGCAGGAGTGCTGCCGAAGTACTTCAGTTCAGAGTGGTCCTTCGCACAGTTCCGTGTGCCTGAGGAGACCAGGGCAATAGTTGCCTTTGGGACTCAGAAGAACACAATCGTCATAGTTTGTGCAAATGGAAGGTAAGTCCCTTTATTGCATGAATCGTTCAAGAATCTGCTTATATAATTTGTAGTTTGATTTTAATTTGATGAATGGCATATTAGACCCTGCAATATTTCTTTGATTTACTGGTTTGATGACATTGAGGAAAACCATTGACCTAAAAGGTTATTCATATAACATGTGAAGTTCTAGTGGGAAGAGTCTGGAGTCCTGTTTCTGAAGTTACTATGCAATGCGTGAAACATTTTTTGTTACAGTTTTTACAGATGCTCGTTTGATGGAAATAATGGTGGGGAAATGGGACAACTTGAATACGAACGTTATATGAAGCCTGAAGAAACTGATGAGGAAACTGTGTCCATTTAAGTGGCTGAGTGTTCTCTGCTTCAGTTGCCTACAATCTCAAGAAAAGAAATGCCAATAACTGCCCGCTTCCATGTGGTATACTTTGGTGTGTGAAATCCTGCCTCAGTTGTACCCACGCAGTTGACCTCTTCATCGCCAACTCGTGCTTGAAATTACGTATGATTATTTTGAGACCATTTTGCATTTAGCTAGATTCAAAGCTTGTGCATACCTGTTGGTCTTCCGTGTACGGTGTAATCTCTCTACGCTGGATGTACAGTGCTGATATAGGTCATAGTTTTGTACAGTGCAGTATCCGAGTTTGAATCTCAGTGTTTTTACATTTCTTAGGATGTGAGTACGGTAGGTTGTATGCTTGTTGTAGAATGTGTTCAGCTTTTCAAGCTACGCACTTAACCCCTAGCCTGGTCTTAGAGGCAGCTTCAACGGCATTGTGCAGATTTGTGTGAAATTTGGTACTGTATGTAAGCAAGAACTTGAAAGTGTATTCAAGAATTTATCTTCTGAAGTCCTGATTGGAGTATCGTCTTCCTTTTGGGGGGCATGGGTGTTGCATTTTGGTGCAGTTACAGGTTGTCCTGTGCTGTGTACTTCGTATGATTTATTATTTCGAAAGGAAAAAACTCTTGGGGTTGAATTGTTGAAATTGGGTTGAAATATCATCATTTTGTAATTTAACCTTGGAAGGATATGGCGCCCCATGACCCAGGTAGTCATCAATAGGTGCATTCTTTGTTTTTTGTAGTTAACAATGAAGTCATCTATTGGACCTTTTTGTAGGTTTGTAGCATCCTTATTGGGTTAATTGAGTATTACCTTGTAGTTCCTACACATGGCAAAAGCTTCATTCATTATTCCACAATCTTAAGAAGATGCATTTGGATTACCATTGCAATTGTGTTGGGAGCTAAAAGAACCACATTAGAATCCAAATGGATGAGTTTAGTCCCTCTCTAAGAACAACAATTGGAAGCTAAGGTAACTACACCTAAAATTGCATGAATAAGCTATGTAGCTTGGCAAATATGCTTTAGAGTGCAATGAACAACAATTTTTGCACATTGGAGGACTATGAATCAAAATATATGTGATTCTAGAATTTTTGGACACATTGTGAATTAGTTACAAATTTTCAAAGATGTAAGGTGTAGGGTGCAAAAAAGGGTCATGTAGGTGATGCCAAAATGTATTTGATGCACATGAAAAAATGATACTAGTAGTATCAAAACATGTCATGGAGAAGAAATTAAAACAACAGAAAGTGTACCCGACATTGACCGCTTATAAGGTTGCTACCTCCACAGTATTATAAGTAGAGTTGCTCACTACTCAAAATTGACCCCAACTCCTCCTTACACTTGTCCTTGTAGTGCTCATCATTTCAAGTATTCTTCCCTATTCAATTTTCCCTCAAAAAGAGGGGGTGATTTTGAGGAGTGGTCCATTTTAGGTGTATATATTGTATATGTTTTTGATTTGACCACCTATAATGTGTCTTATTTTTTCTCAAAGAATTGACCAAAATACATGTAAAAAATTCTTTGATTTGTCCTTTCATTGCAAATGAAAATTGTAAATCTAATCAATCTATACATGTGTAATGATCAAATGGACAACAATGGGTCATCCTACCTTATGAAATTGACCAATGGCAACAACTTAGTCATGAGATGACATGAGACCATTAACCCTTGAAAGGCCCTTGGGGTCCCTCTACACAACATGTCTTTAAATATATAATTCTTCAATTATGGTTTAATAGATGATTTATGATATATTTTTATTTACGTACTATCATGATCATGAGTCATTAGAGGAGTTTTGTGGATCTAGAGGGCCATTTTGGGCATGTTCCCGGTATTGTTCCTCCAGTAGTCCGGGAATGGCTATTGTCAGATTTATTTATTTTTAAATTTATTTTTGAATTAAAAAAAAAATTTAATGTAAAAGAAAGTTGAAAAATATATATTTTTTAAAGTGACGTGGCTATCACTATGCTATGTCAGGCAGTTGCTGTGGGGCAGTTCTCAGGGTCTGGGAACCCAGGGGAACACACAGCCCTCCAAACCCCCCAAAACTCCTCTAATGTTACTTTGTACTAAAAAGTATTTGATCAATGTCTTCCTTATCAAATACCACCAAATACATAATATACTATATAGCCTCAAAGGATTTTCAGGCCCTTCAAGGGTTGAGCCATCATGGCAAATGAGATACTTCTTTCTTCTCTTTGGAGCTACTAAATGAATAAAATAAAAAAATCATTTAGTTAAAAAATATATTATAAAGTAATTAGTGTGTCATTCTAAATAACAATTATTGAATTATTATAAGGAGCAATTACAACAAAATAGGGATTACGCAAACTCTAATCAATTCAAAAATCTCATCCATCCACAAACTAGGGAATGATAAATGTTTTGAAAGTTCCATTTCATCTTATTGATTACCATTTAGAAAGATTCAAACAAACATTGGAAGGAGAAAGGAATGGCATATTGGTATATATTATTGAGAGGCACACATATTTTAGAGTAACAACTCTTTACTTTCATGTTTTAAAGCAATCCTACTATTATTGTTCAAGCACTTCAAGGTTCATCAATCTGTTGAGCATTTCACTATACCCTTTGCAAAGGTTAGATTCATATGTAAATTTAGTATTTTCTGGAATGCCTGAATCCTTGGAATATTACAAGTTAAATGTCTAGAAATGATGCATAAAATTTTCATTCATATTGCCTAATTTTTGAATATTTCTGGAAGCCTACATCCTGCTTGAAGCTCCGCATAACAAGTTTCAGAAAACAAGAAAACCTGAAAGCCACCGATCACACAGAAAACTTAGATGACAAAATGCCGAAATCCTAACATGAGAAGTTCCACCTGCTGAAACCTTTTGCCAGCAAAAATGAAAATATTTCGGCACTTAGGTGCTGAATCAGACCTTCACGTACGGTATGTTTTTGTCAGTAAGCTTACTTCAGATATCGCATGAACATCCAATGAGTCAATGACCCTTTCTCAATAGACAAGCCAGTTAGGTGAAGCGGAGCTAATTTTGGACACTCTCAATTTCCTTTTTGGTCAAATAATTTTGGTGCACATGCCATGAAACTGAACTGTAGAGAGTTGGAGGTCGCGAATATACGAAAAAATACATGCCACAAATAAGAGCAAACAATAGAAATTTGTATAATAAGTTCCAAATTTATGGACACTGCAATATAGTACAATTCACGAAGTACTTGCTAACAATTCACTTGTGTCTCCTGTTGCAAGGCAGAGGTCACCTTATTCCTTTTCTCGTGACCAGTCCCACATGGCAGGTGCAAGTGCAGGGTACTACCTGCATGAAAGTAATAACTTAAGGTCAGTACGTTACTGGACTCGAAGACTGCAAATCACTGCATATCATTGTCATCTAACTTAGGCTAGAGACTCTGAACACTGAGTCTCTGACTCAATCTCGTCATCTGTGCAGTTCGTGAAGTACAAGTATTCGTCTTCCCAAGTGACAAGAAACTGACACGTCCGGGCTGTATACATTCCATTGCACGTTAAGTATGCACACCTGTAATTGTCACTTATTGCAATTCAAAAAACTGACGGGAATTTGGATGTGATTTTTTAGCATTTAGAAATGGAAGCGGATATATTCACTTCTGAAGTTCATCTGTGTAGAGCAGCAAAAATTGCCAGCAGGGTCACCCAAAAATTAGGCTTACGCACAAGCTGAAAGTAATACTTACAAATGAGCACCCAATGGTGGATTCACATGATCACACGTATTCTATGGTTTCTCCCACTACCGTAGTAGTTTACTATGGTTTCCTTCACCACAGTGCATACATGCTCATATTTTAGGTTCCAGGCAGAGTTGATAGTGGGTGCTCATACCTTACGTTGATTTTTTGATGTTGTCCAAGCGCAGCATTTTTCTACAAAACTGAGAAATCACGTTCTTCTTTCTCCTGGATCCTGCAACAGAGTCAGAGACGGGCTTCTTCCACTGCGAAGGCGAAGGTCGACAGGCTTGACAGAACGCAATTTCAACTCCAGGGTTACCCTGCACAATGATCCCCAGGTTTCTACCACAAGCACCACACTCCAGCGTTTTCGCCACTCCACACACTGTGTCAGTGTAAGCCCGAGCCATCTCCAACACGGCATCTTGGTGTGCACCCCCCTCTCGCATTGAATTAGCTTTCATCAGAATCGGCTTCGGTACTGCAGTATCAGCATTAGCTTCCAATTTCTGGCCCCATTTCCGACCATACCTCTGTGATTGGGTTCGCTGTACTCGCGGGGCTAATGCAGAGTGCCTTTCTGGACGCTCGTAAAATTGGTCTAAAGTAGTAGATCTGCCTTGTTGTTCTGATTCCAAGAAATCATCACTGATTATACTCTCTATTGAATGGGGTTCTAATTTTCCAAATGAGGTAATACTCTTGGACCCGCGACCTTTCACGAAGCTCCTTGTAGTACCACCCGGTTTAGCTCCTCTATTTGACGTTGCACCGCTTAGAAATTCTTTATTCCAAGTCTTTAGAATGGTGCGATTCGGCTGTGATTGAGGAATACTATCTCTATTCACCGACGGCCCCGGATAATAATTCCACCGATCCAACGAAGAAGCATTGCTGATTCTCCCATTAGACTGGGTCTCTTGAGATTTCGGTCGGTTAATATCAGTTGCAACGCCTGCCCAGCGCTCGCTTTGTGCACCTGAAAGACGAAGAGAATGCATCTTTCTCAAAGCTTCACCCCACTGCGCTTGCCAAGTGAGCCTCTGCGCCTCGTCCATCCCTACTGGAGGCTCCGGGAGGTAGTCTTCATTCGGTGACTTCTTTTCCACTATTCGCAGCTTTTTGAGATTTATGTCAGATCCTGATGTTGCTCTTCGGTGCTGGGGAACAACATCCTTCTTCGCTTTTGTATCCAACGTGACGTTGCAGCAAAGTCCCTCGCCATTGGCATCTCCCACATCAGTAGCTAGGGCACCTGAACCGGCGGTTGGCACTCTCGAGTATCGAGACATTGCGAGGAAGAGGTTGCTATTTCATAAAATCTCCTCCCCACTCTGCAACATGTTCAAAACTACACAGTTTATATGGCTCATATATACAAGCCCGGCCTTTTTTAGAATCAAAGGCAAATGAAAGGCACTTTTTGAATCGAAGTGACGAACTGTGCCACCTGGATATGTATAGCTTAGACATGGATATCAACATCTGATGTTTCATATATATATATCTCTCTCTATGTATGTCTCCCCAATGTGTCTTGCTTCTTTCTCATTTTCTAAATTCTGCCTGTTAGTTGTAATTTACTCGGTCTTCGTTCTGGACCTCACGAAGAGACTACCTATACATCATCATTGACGCAGGGTTGCTGGAAAAACGGAACCTTCCATTTCGATTCAATTTTATAATTACGTCCTTGATTGCCTTCGACTAGCTTTTCGATGCAGACTGTTTTCACTGGCTAAGTTCTTAAGCTGTTAGTAAGCTTCGATTGAAAAACATAAAGAAATGGTTGAATTATTACTTAACTAGGAATCCGAGAACGTAATAATACGGTTTAATTCTTGCAACCAGGCATTGAAGAACTTGCGAACCAGAAGCATGAAGCGCCTACTGGTCGTCTACATCTCGGGCTTATAATACCAGTTTTCCCGGTCAAACCGTAGCGGCCTCAGAAAGACGTTCACAATTTTCAGTGGCGACCAGGATCCACTCAAGATTTCAAGAAAGGAGAATTACGAGTTAAGCCTTACTCTGAAAAGAGAAGAATCGTTGCACACGTCGCCTTTAAAGTTCCTGCACGTCGAAAATGATAGAACTCTGTACTTCTTGACCACGAACTCGCTTAACCAGAGGAAGTGTAAGAGCGACCCCGTTCACAACATTCTCATCCCTCAAGCGCGCCAATCAATTCTGCTCCATTTCTCACGTCTCAAAACGCTCATCAAACTTCCGAACTTACGAAGCGGACTTGAAATCAGTAATGCATCGTCATTGGAATGCCGCCATTTCCTATCCTATTGCAGAGCCAGAAACTCGCCTTAGCCTGCGCAAAACTATGCGCAAAACTCCGCAATCTAATTCGTCTTGACGCATCCTAAACGCATCCACATACTTCCAAGAGTCTACAGTTCCCACAAATGTGTTCTCACTTCGATCACTCCACCAAACACCTTCAAAACGAAACCTAGCGAATCAAGAAACTACGAAGAGCTACTCTCGAACGATCAAAAACATGAACAGTTCCGATCCTCGCTTCTGGCAACTCACACTCCCGCTGAAAGGAGAATTTGAAACGCTCCTCAGACGCCAGCCTCCAAAGATTCCGTCACGAATTCACAAAACTACACCAATTCAAACTCCATCGCCACAGAATTTCACCATCACTCACCACACATCCTCAGTCTCCTTCCACTTCTAATTTCCCCTGTCCAAATACACACACATTACATCTTCCACATCTGGTTTAACTCAGAAAGCTTCAAAGTTTTCCTCAGCTGCAAGAACTCTGGCATGACGAAACTAGACTATGCAAGACGCTAAGAATCCCGTACCCTCTTAACATGCAGATGAATGAAATGACGCCAATTCAAACTCCATCGCCTCAGAATTTCATTATCAATCACTGCCACGCATCCTATCCTTCCACTTCCACTTCTAATTTCCCCCTGTCCAAGTTACACAATCATACGTTACATCCTCCACATCTGGTTTGACTCGGAAAGCTTCAAAACTTTACACACCTGCAAAAACTCCGGCATGACGATACTAAACTATGCAAGACGCTAAGAATCCCGTACCCGCAGCTCTTTTCATGCAGATGGAATTTCGACTACTACGCTCTTTTCTCTAGATTCGCCGCCTGTTCTTCGTCTTCTGCTTGTTCTGCTTGTTCTTTATCCCATCTCGTTACTCTAGATTCTAATTGAGCTACGCAAAGACGTCGGTGAACTCGGGTATTGCGACTGCGGGGCATGGAGAGAGAGAGAGAAGAAGGAAGGATTCGTTCTGAAGAGAAGGCTGCTGAACAGGAGACAGTGTAAGCTGCAGCAGGTTGGAGACTGGGGGTTGGTTCATCATGGAAGAGCAAGGTTGATATCCTCCGGACTGATACCTTCCGGGTACGAGTGAAGTGAATTGAATAGGGATCACTATCCGTAAGTTACTCATTTATTGCCCATTCCTCTTTTCACATCATGGAGATTACTTCAGTCTTTGCTTGTTTATTGGCTTGTTGCAAATCAGTAATAGAAGCAGAATTGAGAATTGCGGTCACATTTAGTATAGTACTCCCCAAAGAGGTTTTCAAACTTCCTGGGGGACGTTTCATTTGTGTAAGAAAAAACTAAAAATCTTTTCGGGGGACAATGGAATTCCTTTTCATTTGTGTAAAAATGAAAAACCTAAAAAACTTTTGGGGGGACAATGGAATTCTTTTTCATTTGTGTAGAAAAGGAAAAGGAAAACCCTTCTTGGGGGGATATAATTCTTCATAGGTACATTCACATCAAGTGGGATATCTTAACCTTTAGAGGGATAAAATAATAAAAATAAGATTGAGGGGGTAAATTTGAGGTTTTTATATTGAATATTTCCCTTGAAAGTAAGCCCCCACTAATATTCCTTGATTTTAGAAGGAAGTACATTGGATTCTCTCTCCAACATATCTCTCTTTAATTTTAATCCTCCATAAGTAAAATAAGGGTATTTAGAAAAAGGAATTCCCCAAGGATTTAACACATCAATTCCTTGGGGGGGCCAAATAGCTCCAATTTCTACCGTAGGTTCCAAAGAAGAATGAAAAAAGGCCCAAAAGAAAGCTAAAAAAAATGACTTCAGACACAATGAACAAAATCATACCACATCGAAGTCCTTAATGGTAGTAGGGTTATTTTGTCCCTCTTAAGGTAGAGATGTGTGTTTTTTGATGGGTTTTTTTTTGGTGTATTTGTATCTTGTAATTCCCATAATCAATATCAATTAATATCCTGATTGTTACAACGTTCTTTAGCCATTTTGATAACTCACTCTTGTCTTCAATGAAAGCCAAATTATAAGGGGAAAAAAACCCCACTCAAATATTTGTCACTTATAGTCAAGAATGTAGATAGTATCCAATGAGTGATCAACGCTTGTCTTTTACCTACAACTTTTAGTACCTTCCACCTGACATGAGTAAGTTTTAGAATGTGCACAAAAAAAAACTTAAAATTCTAGACTCTCTTTTCAAGGGTATTGAAGCACCTTTTCAAGAAATCAATGACACACTTGTGAGATATGTGGTATTCATGATGAACCACATTTTGGAGGAAAATCAACTCCTTCAATGCAAGACAAGACATTATGTACATAAACAGATCAAACTATATCTTGGATGGACTGTACAACCTTTACCCAAGTAAAACTTATCAATCTGAGTTTCTTTTTAGTATATACAAAATAGAAGTGCAAATGTTCATCCTTGGAATTTTGTGCAAAAAAGGAGGTCCGAAGTAGCAGATTTTAGGTCCAGTTCTTTTGAAACATATGCACCAAGTTTGTTTTTTGTTTTTTTAACATACAGACAAATTCCATTTATAGATGAAAAAAATAGCTTGAGTAGTAGTTTGACCTCCAACATTGAGTGCTTTTGAGTTTTTGTTTTTTTAAAGCACATGATTCACACAATATCCTAACCGATGATTTCCACAGTGACCCACCCGTCGTTTTCATCGTCTTGGGGTTAAAAAATCGCAAGCCATAAAAGTAGCTTCCCTCTTGAGAAACCTCTTGCCCTGTCTTGACATGTTATGGATGGCAAATGCAGGCTTTTTGACTCGTCCAACAGGCTTTTTCGTGCGTGCAAGACACAAAATGTTTGGAGTTGTTCATTTATTATCGCCGATTGGAGTTTCATCATGAAATCTATTGTCTACCATACTGTCAATTGGCCTTTCTGTTAACTTTGCATATTGTGTCAAAAAAAAATGAAATAAAAACAAAAAACAAAAAAACGGTATTGGCCAATTGATAACTTAAAGATAGTGTATGGAACAGACAGAAGGAGATCCTGGTGACCAAACTTGGTGACCAAATATTCATATTGCCAGAGTTGACCAATCATTTGAATGGGAATTCAGTCTGTGGGCGTTCAATTATCACCGATTTGCTGCGAGCAAAACGGAGGAACTCTGATCAATGGGTCTCTGACATGGGCACCATCTTGAAGGAATGGATTAATGGAATGCGCACACCCACATAATCACCACTTTTATTGCGATAATTAAACAAAAAAGCTGACTAGCATTTTGATGAAGGAATAATGTAAGTACACCTAATTCAAATCATGTGAGTAAGGTTATACGAGTTGTTTCTTACCAATGTTAAGTGCAATGGAAGAAAAAAAAAAGACGAAAAAGGGGTATACTGTTACTGAAAATGGTTAAATTTGTCTCTTTGTGAGCTCGCTGGGGACTGGTTCCTCTGGTTCATTGTATTGTTTCCCTTATCAATGGAAATGGTCCATATGTTTCAAGAAAAAAAACAATGTGAAGTGTTTTAGCATATGTCCAATCAAGGAATGGTGAGTGGATAAAAAATTGTTAAGTAGAAGTAAGTGTGAGATTGATCTAAAAAACGAAATTCCGACCAGGCCATTTGTGGTTGGTGGCTCTGTACCTTTCTCCCTCACAATGAAATTCAGTTTCATTTATGTCAAAAAGGAAAAAGGAAAAAGAAAAAACTGAAAAAGAAAAATCATTTGAGAAAACCATTATTGAACATTCAGACTGCAATCACTTCCCTCAATAGGTAATTTCATATGTACATTCACTTCTTACTTTCCATTCGAAAAAAAGAAAGAAAGAATGAGGGCCTCTAGAAGGCTGCTAGAATTATCTAGCCATGCAAATAAAATAATATGAATATTATTTGTATAGCCATAGTTCAGCTGAGTTTGAGCTCATGAGTTCGAATGCATATGAGCTCATGAGTCAAAACTTTTCTTTCTTTTTTTTAACTTTTGAAACAACAAAACAAATCCTCATTCACATCATTGAATAAATGAAAATTTCATCTACACATTCCCTTCTTCCTCTTGTATGAAACCACACTCAAAACATTCGTTCTTCTTCTCTCCTAAAGTGACAGTGTGAATTATAAAAAAAACAAGAGATAAACATGAGTCAAAACTTTGTTTTTTACTTTCAAAACAACAAATCATGGTTTATGTCCTCAAGTAAATTAATGAGATGAAGATTCCATTGCGCTCAAAACACCCGGGATTCCACTGTAGTATGAGTAAACTTCATGTCATTGTCATCATCAAAAAGAGAAAAAAACAAAAAAAAACAAAAAAAAATTGAAGCAGCTCACTTGCAAAACTTACGCTAAGTTAGGTCATCTACGTTATGGATCTCATAACATAAGGAAATCAGTCCCTATTCACTCCTTCAAATTTGACTCGGTCTAAAAGTTATTCAATTCCATTGCACAAAAAAGCCCAAACTGGGTAATGTTTCTGACTCCTGACTCGTGTAATAAATACCGAGATTTTGTAGCCATGCGGTATTGCCAGAAAATAGATCACGCGTAACTTACAGGCAGCCTCACACTTGCAAAAATTCTGTCACTCGAAACTAACGTTAAGTTAACGTAAGTTAAGGGCCATCATCATCATCATGTTGTTACCGTTTTCATTTCAATGTCAAAATTTCAGAGAGACACAAATTTCGATGCAGGCAGGGAGGCAGGCACTGCCACTCTCCAGACTATGCATCCAGCACTGTTATGTTACATATTTCCGAGGTTTGGCACAGCGTACTAGGTTAAGTTGCAAGGAAAAGGAACAGGGCCAGGCTCTGCGTTTGTAGGAATGCAGGCGGGGAACAACCGGCGGCTAATTTAGGGCAGGCTTCCATGTGGAGTTGGGGCCCGTGAAGTGCACTGATCAGCGGTGGAATGGGTGTCCGGTTTTTCTGGAACTCCTTGTCCACCATTGATAAAGTGCTTGATTGGTGAACTTCACTGGCCCTGACTCCACATGGAAGCTTGCCCTTAGTTCAAAGTTAGTCGGTGCAGTTTGGGAAAAGAAAAATTGGTTGGATTTTGAAAACAAAAATGGTGTAACCATGAGGCTTTGTCCTGAGTAAACAACTATATTAATTTATTGGTCAGTCGGACCTTACATCTCCATTCCAACCCAAAATGCATTGTGCAATGTGAATGTGGTTGTAGATAGGATTTGGAAACTTGAATTTGGAGTGGATGCCATAGTCTTTGTCCGAAAGGAAAGAGACAACAAAAGGATTTGGAATCGGACGGAAGTTTGGTAGGTTGGAAATTAATTGGTCCATGGGGACATTCCCCCCCCCCCCCCTCTAGGATCCTTTAGTGGGATCCTTTCTACACTTTACGGATTTCAGTTGCCATAGGACAAGAAATAGTGGGTGATACTTAGGTGGGATAGAGATGCCCTAGCCCCTAAAGGACATGTAGAAAACTTTGAATCATTCCATTTTGATCAATGAGTCCAAATTTATAAGGAGTTTTAGTTTGTGGGCAATTTTGGATTCCCTACTCTAAAATAAACTTTGAAGTCCTTTGTTTTACTCAATTTTCAAAAAAGAATTGAAAAAAATTAAATCATGGGATGTAGATTGTTTATTACAACATTTCAACCATAGGGATTTTCATTTTTCAATTCCATGACTAAAGTTATAACAATTTTATATTTTGAATCATTCTCTACTTTCTTCTATTTACGATTTTTTTCCTATATGTTGTACAATTCCAAATGATCTGAAATTTTTCAAGCATGTAGTCAACTTGACTTGAAGAATTAATCCATAAAAGCACCACCATTTTGGACATTTTGTCATATGAATGTGAGTTTATGAAATGTGGTTGCCAGATTTTTTGTCAGGCCAAAAAAAGGATTTTTGAGAATCCAAAAGCTTCTATCTTACAATCCATGAGATGAAAATTGCTGAATTTTTTTTCACATCTGATCAAACCATCTTACTATGTAAAATATTCTATAGTTACATGTGTCCGAAAATGTTTCTTTTCTAAAATTTAGTACTTGTACTAGAAATGGCAGTTTGGGAGTGTTTTTGGTGAAAACATAGTCAAGGAACTTAAGGGGCTAGGTGGTGTGGAGGGAAGGCATTAAGTGTGCGTGAGGGTGGATATTGGCCTTGGCATGATTGATATAGCCATTGGGGTTATGGTTTAGGAGGGGGGTAGTTCACCACCTAATGGATGCCATTGTTGTGTGGGAAAATGCTTCAAAGTTTTGTCATTTATTTATCAATCACAAGTGGTACTACCTCTATCTCAAAATAGATACCTGGTTTCCAGTATGAAACTAGTTAGAGTACCACATATCTATTTTGAGACGAATGGAGTACCTTACAAGAGCAACTAGGTAAAACACTTAATAATGGGTAAAAACTTTGATTCCTGAACTCCTTTTGATTTCATTTCTTCAAAATTTTCATGTCCACTTCTGACTCCATTGTGAATGAATTGAGAGGATCCGCTTGGTCTTTGTATAGCAAAGGGCTATGCCATATTCAATTTGTGCCAAGAATACAATATTGATTTGTAATTTCAGTTTGAAATTGATATTTTTTTTACATTCGAGGATTCTAGCAATGTAGCTATCTAGCTGATGCCAATTTGAGTTTGAATAAAATCGGCTGATGAAAACATGATATTGAAGGAAACAAACCAGTAGATTTTGAAGTTGAGAGGATGGAATTGGTGACCATTGAAAAAAATCCAATCCATTCTTGCAAACGAGAGAAATGAACCGGTGGAGCTCTGAAAATTTTCTAAACATTGGCTTGCTCATTGAAACTTTGAAATATGTGAGCATGAGTTGATAGTAAGGTAGAACAACCTAATGATGTCAGTCACCCAAATCCAACATTTACTAGACCCTCCCATTTGCATTAGTCAGTCACCCATTACCACAATCTTAGCAACCCTTTAACATCATGACAATGCAATTGAAGAGAAGACACATCATTGTGTGTGGTTTAGCATCTGTCTACCCATACTTTAACAATTTAATTCCAACAAATTTCAAAAAATCACAGAAACTTCATTTCTTGTTGGAATGTCTTCATTCTAAGTTACTTGCAAATGACTTCTTTCAAACTTTTGAATCTCTGAAAAATATGTGAAAAATATGTGTTGACAAAGAGCTCTTCCAATGTAAATCTGGGTGGTAATAGGCTGATCTACCTTCAGTTAACGGAAGTTATTATAGCTTGATGATTATGCAAGCATGCTCTTAATCTGGGTCCAAGTTAACTGCAGTAATAAAGAGCTTTGTGGATTTTCTTTGTTATAGCAGCAACAAATACACTGTCCTATTACTATAGTGGCTTAACACTATTATATTATAATAAACTTGCATCCATTAAAAGGCACTGTTAGGAATTTAGTGACTGTTAATTACAATGGCTTAATCACAATTTGAATGCCTAAACATGTTCATGTGCATTCACTAAATTTTGAAAAATAATTTTTTTATCTACTAGAAAAATGGAATAAAAACAATTAGTGCATCTTGTGGAATTGAATTATATAGAATAGTTACTTTCATTAATCATGAAAAATTATTTCCTTTACTAATATTAACCCCTAAGTGCTCGGACATCCATTTTCTAGACGATGAACAGATTGAAACTAGAGTTTCATCCTCAAAACTACTTGGATGAAAGTTATTCTAATTTAAGGAGATACATTATCAAGTTGTTATCCTATCTAAGGGTTGGATTTGGTGTTACTAGAGTACATATTTTTTTTAAACTACAAATGTACAAGTATGTCAAGTGGTCAAATTGCATTGATTTTAGTTCAAACCTAGATTTTCCAAAATGAGGTTATAGATTTAAAAAACACAAAAATTTCGAAAAATCACCATGTGAAGAGAACCTCATTTCAAATCCATTCCAACAAATATTACTCCAAAAATGATAATATTTTGCTTGTAATCAACTTTAGAAGGAATTTTGATATTTCTCTTTCAAAATTTATAAAAAAAAAAGATTGTTGATAGCATTGGTGAATCTAGCTATACAAATGGAATCTAAAAATCAAATTCTACAACTTTCAAATTATCAATTTTGGAGATGATTCTCGACATTTAGGGGTTAATAATATACTATAAAAAATTATTTTTGAAGTGGTTAAATGTAGGATAAATATGTATGTCACAATCTACACCCAAAAGATGGGAGATTGTAACTATTTGACTTTCAATATTTTCTTTCAAAACTTCACCAAATGAAGCAATTTATCACTTCATCTTGTTAAAACTCACCTTAGCTTTCCCAAGAGTATAAGCCATTAATCCTCTACAAGAGTTTATAGTGTGCATTTAAAAAGTCATTGCTCTAATCCTACTATGTTATGTTTTTGGATGGTTGCGTATTAAAATGGTACTCCCTCCATCTTAAGAGGATTTTCCTATTACCCTTAATTTTTGTCCCAAAATGATCTTCATGTTGCACTTTGTAATATTGTGAATCCATCAAATTCGACTTTTGACTACTATCTAGGACAAACAACCAACTTTGAGTAGTAGTTTCCCCTCCATCCATGCAATCATAAATCAAAAGGGAAATGAATCAACATTGTTTATTCTTATTTTTTGCATCTCTTTGAGTATTGCTTGATTGAAGGAGATGAAACTCTAAGAGGAGGGACAAAGGTTCACACATGGTTTTGGGTCCATACTAATTGCCTACAAAATGACAACCTTACACTCAACAATTAAATGTTCACTAGTGTTTCTTTAAAATCTACCCTCCAATTCTACTTTTTAGTACTTCCAAATTGTACTTTGAAAAGGTCTTCAAAACTTAGAGTTTTTAGGATGATAGGAGTCCACCAAACTCTACTTATGGTGAGAAGTGGGGTTGAAAAAATGATAATTTCAATCTTAATCCGATTTTTTTGTCCTACAAGATCACACTTCTGGATGGAAAGATGAACAAATATTTTGACCTTGGAATTGAACCACAGGTTGCTCAAGCCAATTCCAATGAAACCTAAATTTTTTAAATTACGCATACTATAAATTACTAAATATTCACCTCAAAAATAGACGTGGTAATGACACTTCGGGACTTTGACTATCACATACAATGAAGAGCCATTGTCTCACCCTAATCATCCGAGTTAATGAGGTTAACTTGAATTCAATGAAGGCATTTGTCTTTGAATATTTAATTTGCCAATTTACTTTAATCTATAATGCAAGAGCCTCCTATTGTGGCAAAGGATAGGGGCCTTTCATACATTGTTGAAGATCCAAAATTTGCGTAATGACCATGGGTTTAATACTAGATGGAATATCAATAGATGGGATACAATAGATGGAAGGGTTGAAGCCACCTAAGAAAATCCAATAAGATATATAAACCCCAAATCATCCCTAGCCCAATTCTAACCTCTACTTTTTTAACCTATTTCTCCCTAATGAAGTGAAAATTATAAAGGATTAGAAAAATAACAACCCTTTGGTGGAATTGGGATTGAAAGGTTTGGAATTGTGTTGAAAAGTCATGATTTTATAACTAAGACACCAATAGGTGGTTTAGGGTTCATTCATTATTCTACAATTTTAACCCCTAAATGCCCAAGGCCTATTTGGAGCTCCTTGAAATTTGCTCTAAATTGAACAAAAAGTCAACATTTTCATAAGTTGTACCAATTTCTTTTGAATTGTAACCGTACAAAGTTAAACTAGACATGTTAGAGATCACATAGGAAAAGAAAACATAACAATATCACTTATAGATCAAAAGATTATAATGTTTGATCATGAAGGTGTAAAAACTGTGAAAATTTTTCAATTCACTTTTTGCATGTCAACTCTAAAAAGTTGGTCACTAAAAAAATATGAGGTTATAGGGCCTAGCATGCACAACCCCATTCAATTTTCGGCTTTTCAAAATCTATTCTACAATTTTTTTAAATGAATTTCTAATGCGATTTTGCCTCCAAGATCTAGTGTATTTGAGGCTCATTTTCAAGAGCCCTCAATACTATGAGAAGTCAAGATTGTAATGGGCATCCTTGCACTAAATCTTCAATAGAAAAATCATAATCCTTTATTTTTCAGATCAACTTTTTGATCCTAAAACTAGACTTCAAAAAGAATTCTCCAAAAATATAAACTACTAATAATAGCAATTTGGTTGGATTTTACTTAACTTCAAAGTTTTCAAAATACCAGAATCTGGTGCCTTGGACATTTAGGGGTTAAAGGACACTTTTGGATTATCATTGCAAATGTTTAAAGAGTCCAATTGGGGAGTTCAAATAACCACATTAGAATCCAAATGGATGCGATTAATCCCTCTAGGAACAATTAGGAAGCTATCATATGTTTTTGCTTTGACATCATGTAATGTATCTTTATTTCAAAAAATAGAATTGACTAAAATACATGTGAAAAATATTTGATTTGTTGTTTTTTTACAAAATTAAATTTACAGATCTAATTAGACTAAATGTGAGCAACAACCCAAGGGACAAATAATAGATCATCCTACCTTATTCATTGTCATTGTGATAACCCCTAAATGACCAAGGTACTACACTTTATTGTCACTAAACTTTGAAGTTAAAATAAAATCTTACCAAAGTACTCTTTTTAATATTTTTTAAAGTTGAATACTCTTTAAAAGTCTTTTTTTAGCACCAAAAATCCAATTTTGAAAAAAAATGTTTATGATTTTTCCATTGAAGATTTTGTGCATGGGTTAAATAAAACAATGTCAAACACTCCACCATTAAACGAATTTCTTTAGTCATTTGGTGCCCAAGACTCTTAGATCCTGGTCATCAATCATCCACTGACCAATGCAGTACTATGACAAATAATCCGTCACAACAGGATTCAACAAACCAATAAAGAGCCACAGGAGACCGAATGGGGAAGCAAGATGGACTGTTTTTTTTATAATAGACACTAATAAAAGTGAGTCTCCAAATTTATTGAATTCATCGTGTCCTCAGTACAACCATTCTTGACCTCAAGGCTGAAAAAGCTCCATATTCTAAATCCTGCCACAGATCAACAGATGAAAATTTTAGTGAAATTCACAAAAGAAATTACACAGCTAATCATCCAAACCTGAATCTCTAGATATACTAAACCCTCACATTCCAAAAACTTCAGAAATAATTTATTGCGTCGTCAGAAGTATATGGAGCACCGATTGAAAGCTGCCTGAGTACTAGAAAAGTAAAATCTGTCATCAACACATCGTAGAAACGAGCGAGCTCACCTCATTATTGCCCCACTTTGATTACCTAACTTCACTACTTTGCTCTTACTGATGTCTGTAGTCCTGAAATGCACACTGCATAAAACACATTCACTGCTACAAATCCTGGATCCAAAAGCAAGAACATAGTCTTCTTCAGTTACTACCCAAATCCCGTATTCCTTTCTTGTCACTACCCCAAGGGGAGAGACTAAGCAATGGTTCAAAAACGTAGAAAGTTCTGGGGCTCAACAGAAATGAGACGTGTTATCAGCAATAGTAGCATGCTGGGGCATATCATTCCAAAGAAAGAATGTCTCGAGTTAAAAAGAATTGTGACGTATGCTAACAGGATCCCTACACTACGTTTTAATTAGTGATGATTCTACTATGGATTCTATTGTGAGGATTGTACTGAGGATTATATGGAAAAAACGAACTGAAAACTATACGTTTGTCATTGGTGTAGAGACACTTGCACTTAGCCACTTGTTCAGTATTATCTACTTACCTTTACACAGTGAAGCCGGAGAACTCTGGACTCAAATTTCCGCGACCTTCTTCTTGGTCTTCTCCGATTCTGTCAAAAGCGACTTTGAAGTGTTTCGCCTGATCTTGCTGTGAATGGCCCAAGAGTCCAATTTATGTTTTCCTCAAGTCACGCATAATCCAAGACCCTTGGCAATTGTGCGCTGAGCACAGCACCTCCTCTTCACTAGAATTTGCACAGGCTGACGAAATTGACGTCGCTGTTTCAACAGGAATGCCAGGAATGGCATGTCGAACTCCATGCATGCTTGCAGAGGATCATCAAATATATGAATCACTTCTACTCCAGCTTTTTGCTCAGTTTTTCCTTAAATGTTTGTTTCTTTCTCCAGAGCGGTCTCTTCTTGGTTTGCACCCAAACCATGTTGCTTTCGCAACCGAGGTAATACGAGGCGGTCGAAGTAATTTACATTCCTGTCTCTGTTCTTCCAGCTTCCAATTTCTTGCGCCATTTGAGTGAGACATGTCTTATCAACTGCCACTCGACAGGTGGATGTCAGATGCTTCAACACCCTCTCTAATTGGCCAATATTTATGGCAACATCTTGACTTTTTGCGTAATTCATGCATCCACGCTTGTAGAAACACTTCTTCCAACCATAAAGATTGGCGTATACACGCATCTTGAAAGGCATGCTGCCCTGCACCGCCAGCCAGGTCCCATAGAGCTCATTATGGTTGATGCGGGCGGCATGGACATAGTTTCCGAACCAATCGATGTAATATAACAAAGGAAAAGCCTCCAGTACTGTCGAATATCTTCGAGCAAACAGAAAGTTTATGTTATGAGAGCCGTGTGGAGTTACTGCAAGATCGGCAGTGGCTATCACTTTAACCTGCATGGAAGAATAACAAGAAACATCAAACAGCTGAAAATACAAAACGCATTCATAAAAGATGTTATGAATTAGGTTCCCGGATCTTTAGACTCTTTGATTTAGGAATCTGCAAATCCAAACCAGCAGAGGAGATCGTATCACCCACAACATTACAAGCTTGTAAGCGGCTCAGATCTTTAAGAAAGTCAGCGGACTGCAAAACCATATTAACCTCTAAGTGCCCAAATGGCCAAAAGTGACCGCTTCCATGTCTCTATGAGTTCAAATAAATCATTTATGAAGCTTCAAGGAATGCTGAAAAATGATAACCCACAAGATAACCCCAACTTCAAGAAAAATGATATCCGACATTTTTGAAAGATAGAAACATGCTCATAAACTTACTAGAATCATCAACTAGCTTCCGAAGCGTACTTCCTATTTTCAGCTTGGGCAATTAGGGATTAACTAAACCCCGTCCAAACGAGAAGTTTGTTGGCGATAAATTTTACATTACCTGATCACAAAAATTACCAACTCCACTGGTGGCAACTTTGGGAACAACTAGAAGCTCTTTCTGCAGTGTATATTTAACCTCTTCCATATTTGCAATGAACCTGAGAGCAGAGTAAACGACCATCAATACCTTGTCGTTGACTCAGTCTTCAATGCAACAAGCTTACAAACTCTCGCAAATTCTGATACCGATAACAAATTGAAATGACCTCAGTGCACAATATTAATCTTTGAAGTGCAAAACGAGAGAAAAACATCTACCTAGAAGAATTGAGACGCTCCAAGACAATCACGTTTTCGACCGGTCTTGATGCATCCATCATCGGTATATTACAGAATCCCAATACTTTTTCTCGAAGCCAATCGTTTGCCTGAAGCCCGGGCATGTAGCCTCCATTTGTGAGCCCTGGAGCCACAGGCATCGGCCAAAATTTGAATCAGAAGCATACACGCATAACCCCTCAGAGCCAAAATGGCCACGAGTAGCTCCCTCCATACCTTTAGGAGTAGAGATAAATCATTTAGGAACTTCAGGGTAGGTAACAAAGTCTACCAGAAATCATGTCCGACATTTATGAACAGTAGCTATATTTTTTGAAACTACAAACTACTGTTAGCTTCCAAATACGCCTTCCTATTTGTAGCTCAGGCCGTAAGGGGTTTATAACAAGGAAGAAGTTGGTCAGGTGCAGCAACTAGTTGATAGATATAGGTCACCCATAACAAGATCAAAGAACAATATCACAAAGGAAAGCAAGAGTCCTCATCGTAAGAATGAAAAATAAGTCAACAAACAACAAAGATTTCTGACTCACATCAAACCATAATTCCACTCAAATTGTTATTTTCGGAAGGGGATACAATACCTGAAAACAAAACTGCGTCTTCAAAGCAAATTTGAGGTTCATCAGGTCCAGGAACGTCTAGAAACTCCACCTTCATGGTCTTCAGGAAGACTTCAATCAAACCCAGTGACCACGGCGAAATCGTTTTGGGGTCCTGATTTGAAAACCAGTATAACGTGGAATTGTTTAGACCGTAGAGATGCGACAACAGAATGGCCGGAATCAGTTTCTCAGCTTCATGGTGTGGGTTTGGGCCGACTTTCGGACCATCGGGCATCAGCTTCAAGTCTGCTACCATCTGTAACCCTCTAATCCAGTGTCCTTGTGCCCTCCCACTCTCCACTTCTGCCAAATAGAAAAGGACGCTTTATTATGCGGAATGAAGAATAAAAATGTCACTCAATCCTCATGCATTGCAGCTTATACACACAGTGCATCCCCAGATCACAAGGACAGTATTCACATCCGCGATATAAGTATACAATCAGAGTACGCACACAATTTTTTTGACTAATGGTGGCATATAGCACCCCTTGAGAACAGTGGAACTATTAGGTAAATAGAAAGATTTCATGCCAAATCAGAGAATATCAAGTAAAATATAAGCTTTGAAAACTCTAAAATGTGAAGACAATGGCCCATTGGCTCCCCTGTTTAAATGGACCTCAACTTTGCAAAACAAGATGTCAGGGATTCCTTTCATGCCAACGTAAGTTGGGGACACCCAAACTCACCGGTAACCCACAAGCACCACCTTATAATCTTAGGCAATAGATAGATATTCATTACGAGGATGTAATGTACATCACCTCAACATCTAATCAAGAGGCGACTCAAGAACATCTACCAATAAAACTGTAACCCTTCATAATTCATGCATACAGTGTCCAGACGACCCATTCTTTGGAGCAGTTTCAACACGAAAATTTTGACCAGTCTACAGGAGAGAAAGTGGCGATTCTGGGTGCCCCCACCTCAACTAGGGTGCTCAAAAAGGATTCTCTAGTATGTCTGCCTGCAGTCCAAGGGCTTAAGAGAAAAAAGTTCCATTCAGCAATGCTTCCGATACACCTCCGAGAGAAAATCTCATTTTTCTAGCTCATTTCCTAGTTGATGTGAACCATCTCCATTTTTTCTTCCAAAAATTCCCAATAATTTCAAATCCCCACCAACATTTCTGAAAATATTTTAAGACTTATATGTAGAAGAAGAAGCCAAACCTGAGTCCGGAAACGGTTGGTGCAGTCTGGAGTCCCATCCCGGACACGTCCCCCTCTTCACCCTCACCTTCCCTCTGGGTACATCCGTAATAAGCCTCAACACCTCCGGGAGCCCCCCTCCAGCATTGATAATGTCCTTCCCAAAGTAAGGTCGATCATCACACACCGTCACCTGTTTCTGGGAGACGCACATGCCGTGCACGCGAGGGAAGCATATCTTCCCACAAGCCTCTGTACATACAAAATGCTTCGAGACTTGGTACCGACTCTCCTCTTCGGCGCAAAGGAAGCTGCTCTTCACGTAGTGGAGAGGAGGTGGCAAGGAAAGGAACCAGAGCGCCGGGTAGAGCGTGGCCAGGCAGAAGAGCGGGCCCAGGATCAAGAACCGACGGGAGCGGAGTCGGTTGCGGGTGGGCCGGGTGTTGGACCGGTCAAGCACACGACGCAAGGGACGAGAGCGGTCGAAAGGAGAAGACGCGCGGGGTCGGGGGGAAGAAATGCGAGGTAATGGGGAGGACGTCCGGGGTAAAGGGGAGGAGACGCGCGGTCTCTCCAATCTGTCCATTGCAATACATCAGGCCCTGTCTCTGTCTCTCTACCTGTCGCTATGTCCTTTCAGGAATTTTCCCTGACCTAGGGACCACTGGAGTAATGTACCCTTCATTGCACACCCTCCGCCGGTGTCATAGGTTGATGGCTTATACATACTTTCGGCGCTGGAGCTTCCTGGAAAATATTTGCAGAATTTGAAACATCACATGCCGCTTCAAAACCTGACACGAAAAAGGGCAACTATCAGCCATTTATGAAATCAAGCCCTTCTTGAAAACAGGGATATAATACTGAAAAGTGTACAGTCTAACTCTAAATTGAAGTGTTAGAATGACTACAGCAAAACGCTGCATGAGATGCCAGAACAGAAAAAAGTGCAGCACCCAGTCATTTGTGAAATCAAGCCCTCCTCGAAAACAGGATACGATACTTGACATTTTACAGTCGAAGTTACCTCTAAACCTAAGGGTTGGAATGACTAAACAAAGCACTGCATGCTACTGCCAAGAGAGATGGTGCTCCCAACAACACCAGGAGACGGACTCCATTACTCACTGCTAGAGATCCTCCTAACAATATAACACTGCATGAAATGCCAGAAACTAAATGAGCAGCACAAAGCAATCAATGAAATCAACCTCTCCTTGAAAACAGGGATACTAGATTGAAATTATACCAGTACAACTCTAACCTTAGTCTTTGAATGACTGCAGAAAAGACTGCATGCTACTCCCATGAGGTGAGATGCTCCCCAAAACAAACGGAGACAGACTCCAGTACTGTCTGCTAATACAGAAAGATCCTCCTACCAAAAAGGGTTGGAGGTTCCAAAAGAACCAACGCTGGCGCCTAGAAAGTGTTTGGAAAATACCAGACAGGTGCGACCTACTAGGGGGTAGCAGAGTGTGAGCTTCCTCTTCGTTAGTGCTAAGAAAGAGAATGGAAATACCAGCAGGTGCGACCTAAAAAGTGGCGTCAAGTGTGCGCTTCCTCATCCGCAATTAGAGGCGATTTTCATACCCCATTCGAAAGTTCTTTGCAGGGGGGCCAAATTTCTGAAACCAGAGTCTAGAATGGCACAAAACGTAAATGGAAAGGAACTCCAAGCAGGGTTACTATTTTTCTGAGACCAGATTCCGAGTCAAATGGGAAAGAAATAGCGAAACCTCGCACTAGGAAGCGAAAGCTCTGACACCTCTACTGCAACTTTCGTCCTTGCGTGACTTGTGTCCCACTGTCCCAGGATTGAGACGCACCAAGCAGTAACCCTAATTCCCAAACCAGTACGGTTCTCTCTCTCACGTGTGCAGCAGGTCCTGACATTGAAAAAACTCTGCGACGAATTCAAATGCGAGATTAAACTCACCACCGTCAAGCTCGCTCCACTCCTCGTTCGAGATTACGCACTTTCCTCCATCGGCACTGTTTGATAGCAAAAAGACTCCCCGGGAATAATTATTACCGCTGGGTCGAATAATCCATGAACTTCATTGCGCTTGCGAATAGGGCGGAGAATGTCAAAGCCTACCAGAACACTACTCCGTCCTCGACACGCAAATGCAGAGACCAGTCTCGCACCCTAAGTTTCACATCGCCCAAACAAAAAACCGAAATAATCACAAACCTCTGGCTCACTCAATCACACACACACACACACAGCAAACCCAAACCTCCACCACCAGAAGCAAAGCAACCCACGGAAAAAGGATTGAAAAACTTCGATTAAAAAACACACCACAAAACAAGAAAGCAGTACGGTCGGGTACTAATCAACCCCCAGCCCAAGAATCATACAGCAAACCTCCCTTTAAGAAAATACCCGTGCGACAGATTGAAATTCAATCGAATCCACAGCAATAACATAACCACACCGCTGAAGGTACACAGTACGCGAGGCCGAAGGGAGTGGCTGAGTGCGAGATAACGGCTATGGCTGGCTGACTGGCTGGCAGCACGGCCACTACAACCACCAAGGGGCAGTCACGGAGAGATTCCACTTCAGTCTCGAACAATACTGAGAGTGCCCGAGTGTCAGAGAGTGGCGGTAGCGCAAACGCAGGGCCCGGCACAACAAAGAGTCCCAGACTAGCGACGCTTGAGCTTTGATAGAGCGTTTGCAGTTTACAGTTTACAGATACTGTAGCAAGAGTCCCGCCACCGTCACATTCTACTTATTGGCTTTGCTGGCAAACGAGTAATAACAGTCCCAAACAGTAACCCTGCCCGACCTAGAGCTGCGAAGGATCATTGTGCGAGAAGCTCGCGTGTACGGCTTGGGCAGGGAATATAGTTGCGGTGGATCTCTTTTAGTGCCCGGAATCCTGATGGAACAAGGCAAGCGTCATTACTGCGCCATCGAAGCTTTTGCGATTTGCGTTTGCTGGCTGGGGGGTGACGGAAGCTTGAAGGGCAGGACTGCCAGGACAGGCCGTCCTGCATGTGCGCTTGCGAAAGCTTGCTTGACGGAAGCAGGTCCCACTAACGGTGCAGATTCACAGTACTGTATAGGTTCCGGGAGAATAGTTCCGTCTTCACGGAGGAAGACGACGACCTCTTGTCTTTTTCTTTTTCTCGGTTTGGCTTTTCTTTTCGAATTTCGACTTTTGCGTTTCGCTTCTTCAGTGGCTCGGGATTTGTAAAGCGAAGAGGCTTTGCATTCGTGGAGGCGTTTTCATATAATAAGTTGTTCACAAGTGAGGGTGTTGGAAGTGAGGGTATTTGGGGATAATATCAACTTAATTTTGTATTCCGTCAAATTTACAGCCACTAGGGGTTGTGTCTTGCATTTTTAAGTGGAAATGCACTCAAAGTGTCAAAGCCTCAATTAATAAAATTGAAATTGATCATCTTAGTGCAAATTCTGTAATTATTTTTTTGAAATTTTGAAATTCAAATTTCGGTGTCAACTCAAATTGTTAACAAAAGATATGTGATAATTTGCATCTTTGTCAACAATCGTATAGGTATTCATGTATGTAGCCATGGCCGTTTTAGATCCTAGTTATATCTAATTTAGGATGTCATTGCATTTTTTAATTTTCATATTTTGTAACCCCTTGGTTGTCCCATTTTCTTAAATGAAATGGCTAGTGTTTTTGAAGAGATAGTGAGGGAGGCCAATTTCAAAGTGAGAAATTTGGGCAAGCCACAAGCAAGGCTACGTGAGTAAGCCTACTAAAGTGTCTTCTAGAAGTCTACAAAAATATCTTTTCAAAGAATATTTTGTTGCATAAGAGATTACTATTTGACATAGTCATGTCACAAGGCCATACTAAACAAAATGGAATCTGAAAGTACCCCTATAGAATGGATTTCATTCATGAATATGTAGAAATAAAAATATAGTGAAAAGAGTTGTTAGCCAAGTTACTTGACTCACTTACAAGTATGTGTAAACGCCCTATCAGAGAGGGTAAGATAAGTGCATGTGATGCAATGAGAACAATGCTACTACATTGGATTTCACAATTATGACTTAGTCAAGCAACTTTAGGTCCGAATAGTTCTAGGATGGGTGATCCCTAGGAAAGTCCAATGTTGCATCCATTTTGACACAAAGGTATGTAGTTTGGTGTCATTTTTCAGAGCCCAACATGGGACCCGAAATGAATAGACTCTTCATATATGCCAACTATTTAGAGTCATTGGAGTTATTTTTTTCTCTCTTTGCAAGATAAGTGCATCTAAAATAGGAGACTTTATTTTTGGCATGTGACTAATTTTGACCTTTTAAAAATTTGAAATGTATTTTATTGATAAATAGGGACAAAAATAGGGTGTTTTTTGAATTGTAGCAAAATAGAGTCTCTTATCTTTGTTGTGGCCCCTTTCTAAATTGACCTTTATATATTCTTGCCTAAAATGTCTAGTCTCTATTCATGAGAGCATGAGATTTATTTTTAGATACACCTATTTTTAGCATTTTAAAAATTCATAATTTATTGGTATGGTGTCCAAAAAATACATAAGAAAAGAATCATGAATCTTGATTTTGAATTCTAACAAGATTGAACAAAAAATTGGCAATTCAATAATAGGAATAATATTCAATTGCTTATTTAGATGTAGTTACCTTAACAATGAACTTCTATGCCAAATTAGAATCATGAATGAATTTCATAGTTTTTTAAAGTCAAATTGTCTTTGTTGTGTTTCATAAAGCTTTCACTTATATGTAAGAAGGGAAAAACTATATTTTTGGAGTAGCTTGGCCTTGTTGCCAAACTAGAAGCAATTCCAAAGTTCAAGAACCAATGATAAATATATTTTTCCAAGAAGTCAAAAACTTGCCTCCTTCGTATTTCATAAGTGTCTTCAAAAAGTTTGGTTGGTCAACAATTCCAATTTTCTTCTTGCAAGGATTGTATGTTTGTCATTGAAGTTTGTCTATACACAACCATTAGTAAGGTCTAAGGGTGAAGTTCTAAAACATTGACCACTTATATAGAGAGATTTTTGAATTTTTTGACAAACATTGCACCAAACAAGAGGTTCTAATTTTGTAATTCATATTCTAAAAAAAATTCAAAATTCAATATCCTTTCTACCATAAGTTAGAACAACACAAAACAACAAAGAAGTGTAAGGGCTTTATTTCATGGCATTGGACATATGATTGTGAAAGTTATGGTTTCTCCAAAATAAAAGATACTTTTATGAAATTTTTTTATTTAAAAATAATGAAAAAATCTATAAATTTCACACCATAGGTCCAAATGCCATGAAACAAAGTTTGTGCACCCTTCCTTCTAGAGAGCTTTCCAATAATACCAAGAATATTGCCCAAGACTCCCAATTTCTTAGATCTCAATGTATCAAACAAACTGAACAAACAAACAACTTAATTGAAAGTATAGACTAGTGTGCCATGTGTTGTTGCCACATCCAAAATAAAAGTGAAAATAGTTTTTTTAATTTTTAAATAAATCCAAAATTCAATATCTTTTATGCTGAAGGAGTGCAAGAGTTTTGTTGCAAAATGATATGTTGCGCTCTTGATACAAATTAAAAGCTTTATGCACAAAGGAGTGCAAGGGCTTTCTTTAGTGGCATTTGGAAATCTATACTTCAAATTAGTTAGCTTGTTTGTTTGTTTATTTGTGTGTTTATTTGATATGCTAAGATCTAGGAAATTGTGAAGCATCCAGTTGCGTTTTGAGTATTGTTGGAAAGCTCTTTGCAAGGAGGGGTGCATGGACTTTGTTTCATGGCATTTGGACCTAGGTGTGAAAGTTATTGAATTTCAAGTTTCTATGAATCAAAAAATTGAATGAAATTATCTTTTATTTTGAAAAAAAGATAACTTTCACATTGCATATCAATCCAAATGCTACAAAACAAAGTCCATGCACCCATCCTTGCAAAGAGCTTTTAAATGGTACCAAGAACATTGCTAGAAGGTTCATGGTTTCTTAGATCTCAACATATCAAACAAACAAACATCATATTTAACTTAAGGTATGGATGGTGTAGAAGTCACTAGTATAATGTATTTGGTCTAGTGCTAATCTAAAAAGACTTGGACGTTGTTACATTGATTGTTTACCACAATCCATATTGAAACTTTATATCTCTATATCTATAGAAGATATCTTTAAAAAAAACATTTCACACCATATTGAAGTTGATAATCTATATTCAAATGTTAAGAGTACCTTCATTCATTATGTACAATTCATCTTGCAATGCAATTGTGTATATTGAAAAACCATTATGATTGAAATGATGAGACTCTCAACCATGCATTCATCCTTTAGGTGCACTTTGAGAAATCACACCTACAATTTGGTTTAATTTTTTCATCTAGTTCAAAAATAACCCTCTTTTGGCACTTCAATTGTTCTAACTCATCTTTCAATGTTTGGATCACTGATTCATGAAAACATGATGCAATTTTCATCTTGTTTCTCAACATTTGAACTTTTAATCTCGATTTGTCATTCTTATCTTTAGCTATTGTTATATGTTTCTTCATATCTTCTATTGTTGTGTGTAAATGTAAAATCTCACTTCCTTTTGCTTCCAAGTCTTCTTGTAACCTTGAAATTGTAGCTTTCAAAACCATGTTTTCTTCACTTTTTCTATTAATGTAATCATTGTGCATATCAACACTACAATTTTGTTCATATTGTGTGCCTTCTACATTTGGGTGAAGTTGATTTTGAAGTTTTAAAGCTTCAATTTCATTCCTTGAAGAAAATATTTTTGCGCCCTCATCATTGGAATTATTTTTAGAAGTTGGTGGGTTAGAAGTATTAGATATAAGGGTGTCCTTTGATAAAGTATTATGGAAAGTATCTTGTGTAGTTGTCGTTCTTATTTCATTTTTTTTTTCAACTAGACCAAATCTATTATAAAGAGGCTGCGATTCTTCATTGTTTTCAATTTTGATAGATAATATTGAATTGGAATTGTTTTGTTGAGTAGAATTAATATCAACATCTTCTATATTTTCCGCATCCATAATTTGATTTGCATCTTCTAAAAAATGGTTGGAATCATTTAGTGGAAGGAACTCTTCTATATGATTTTCATTGCAATTTTGATTGATTTTAGAATAATCGTGTTGTTTACTAGTAAGGTTCCAATCCACCTTTCGATTCAAAAACACTTTTGCATAAATCATTGAAGCCAACCAATATGGTACCAAACATGCTCTATTTTTTATACATTCATTGTTCTTGAATACAATATTGTATGCATGAGTTAATTTTGTCTTATATCCTTCATGTGTGCAAAATTTCAATGATGTCTCATATCTTTTGTTCATTGTTTGTCTTCGTGCCATTGGCCAATGTTGAGTTATATGATCCCATGTTATCCACTTTTTGCACCTTTTTTCATTCCAAGGTTGTATAGCGTTTTTCCAACCAAATATAGTTATAGTATTACTTTTTGATGACATTGTAAATACTTTATTGTAATTTGATGATTGATTCTTATAAAATTTCATTCTCTACAACATAAAGTGTCCAAAAATACAACCAAAGATCAAAAATAGAAGAAACTTTAAATATATTTTAGTCAAATATTTGACATATATATATATATATATATATCAACTATAATTATCCATGGGTTCTAGCTATTTTAAAAGTAAAAGATCTTCTTTTACTTTTGAATATTTAATTTAAAATAAAAGATCTTGTTATACTTTTTAGTATTATTTATTTCAAAATGAAAGATTTCCTTTTTTTAGTTTAATAATAATTTTTATACTTAAAATTCATTAGAATTCAATAATTCCTCATCCACATAATAGAAATTTATACTACACATTCAAATAACATTGCCTTAATTATAAATGATATTCTATCTAGACCAATGTTGGTGACCATTCCAAAAGTTGTTGAATGTTTGTTTTGTACATATGATAAAAACAAATTTTGATCTATACATAGGAAGTAAAGATAAAAAATATATTATTAAAAAATTAATATAAAATGAAGATACTAATTCAAGGTTAGTCAAAATCATTTATGTATAGATCCATTCTTGGTAATCACACATAAATATAAAATTAAGCAAGACTCCAAAAGGAACCCATGTCTATTATATTCTAGATTGAAATGAGATTTATTTTGGGTATTTATCTATTTATTTGTCTATGATTACAAATGAAAAGAATAATTTTCACCACTTAGTGTTTGTTATTTCATCCACTCAAAATTTTCTTGAATGGTATACTAGTCACCCAACATTTGTACATCATGGATTTAAAAAACTCTCTCATACAAATACTCTATAAATATTACATTAGAAGATTTTTAGGGCCTTTGGAAGACCGGAAGTCCTAGACTGTGGGAACTTTGCCACATAAGTAGTTTGATATAGTTGAGACATTGACACTTTAGGTAATAATATATAATTGATTTTTTCATATTCTAAAAATTTTAAATATATATTTTTGTAATTTTTTATATTATGTAATTTATTTTTATTCTGACTAGCAATGTTTGGTTCATAGCATGGGGAACGGGCTTAAAACAATCTCTTAATGCCTTCAAATCTCCCCTAATGAGACCAAAAGTATTATATGACTTATTGGTTTAAAAAATCTTAGAGCATCCACACCCTTGCATATGAAGGGTCTAATACTCCTCAAATGTAGATGATATATAAACGCTCTAGGATCCTTGCAATATTCTTTTGATGCTGATTCCTAGGGAGTCAAACAAGCAATGATCCTTGGAATGAATGTTCATCTTAAGTTAAGTTGGTGATTGATTATTTGACATTTTATGGGATACAATTGATGAGCAAGGGTGTCATGACAAAAAGTTTGAAGGTTCTTCAAAACTAGATGCAAACTTTCAGTGTATTAGATTTAGTGCGCACAAGTACAAATGCTCTTACAAGATAGAGCAATAACCGTTTTGGATGTGGGCAATGTATTCAACAAGACAATAACATTGTATTGTTACAGTAGCATTCATCCAAAACCCTCACAACAAACCATTGCAAATATGAGAATGATTGTTTAGAATTGTTTGAACTATTGAGTGTTGTTCAATATGGAATCCTTAATGTAAGCTGACTTCATTACTTTACATCATAACAACAATGTAGTGGAAAAAAAGAACAAGGTTGAAGCAAAACTTTTGCAAAAGTCTAGCAAGAACAACCAACCACATTGTCTATTTAGAACAAAAAGTTAATTCTTTTAGCTATTGGTTTATAGCAATATTGCAACAAAATTAAGATACTACATAAACAACATGCTTCCATGCTTGGAGTGTACATTTCAATGTCATGACCTAGCTTGCTCTTCCAATGTACAATAATATAACAAAAAAGATCTACCTAAGTATGGCTAGCCAATTTGGTTGGAGACAAGACCTCTTCAACGCATACAATTGTACCTTGTGTTGTAGCCACTAAACCGTTCAAGCGTAAGCAAAGAAAATATACATAACTTTGAAGCTTAAGACTCAGAAGGTAGATTCGCAAGCGGAAGATATGCACATAATTTGGCAACACAACCAATGTAGAATTTTGCAAACGACTACTAGTCAAAACTATGTTTTTCTTTGTTAAACTGGCAAGATTTTCACTTTCATCCGAAGTTGCAATCATAACTTCTTGGACATGTAGGCTTTTAGATCTCACACTACAAAGCTAATATACTTTTTTTTTAACAAGGCTTGTTACACTTTGAAAGCAGAAGAAATCCAATATAGTGTAAGGCCTATTTTATCCTATGTTCAATCTAAGATCGTGGGTGATTACCACACCCAATGTTGAAAATAAAAAACTCTAATTTTTTGCTGAAGATTTTTAAAAATGCTTTGTGTTTGGACTCACATAAAGCCTAATGCCTAATGATCCCCTCAAAGTAATGAACTTATTCATAGAAGATTCATTGTCAATTGCAATCTACTACATAAGAATGCTTGTAAATTTGACCAAGTTGTTTTTTTAATCCAAAATGTCAACATATATTAGACAATAATTATGTTCAATAATTCATTCTAATTAATTTTTTTTTATAGAGTTTCTAGTAGATCACTTATTTTGTGGAAATTTGATAATTTAAAAAAAAATTGAATTTACCACATCTATCTTAAATAAATTGAGTTTGATATTGACCTAAATCCTACATTTGACTAGGAACAAGGCAAGATTCAATGTAGAAAACCATTGCAAATAAGAAGATTTTGTTTCCAAACTATTTTAGCCTAATGAATCCAACTAAATCAATTTTGGGTAAAATGTAGTGTAATAATACCATCTAATTAAGCTTGAACAAATATGAAGTACATCAAATTTGAATGTTGTGATGGTAGTTGCTAACTACCTCACTAAATCATTAAGACAATTTGGAACTTTATGCACTACAAGAAAAATGGGTCTACTACAATCAACTAAAATGCAATTGTAGTCCTATGCAATTGCCCTGCAACTATAATCCTTTGTATTTGCATCAACTTTGACATAATTACACTGTAGTTGCAAAATATATAGTTACAAAGTAGTCACAAAATGTAGTTACAATTACATGAATGTAACATAAGAGTTGATGTGAGGTATTTTACATCTAATATTCATCAAAATTGTTGATGTGGACAATTTTACATTTTGTAGAGGCCAATGTGTCTATCTACAATTGCATATAATCTAAATTTGATAGCAATTCAATTAGAAAGCAGCTCTAGTGCAACTAGACTACAACTAAACTACAACTAGATAGCAACTAGACTACAACTAGATTGCAACTATAATTTGATTAGAGTTTGATCAAAAAATGACTAGACTTTAACTAGAATACAACTAGTATGCAACTAGAAACCAACTAATTGCAACAAAAAAACAACTAACATGCAACTAGGAAACAACTAAAATGCAATGACTATTAAGTCTTTTATTGATTGTCCCATATCAATTGTCAAGAATACCATTAGGCTAAACATATAAAAATTGTAAGTTATAGCATTCTTGTGTAATGAATTTTGATGATGAAATTCTATTATTTCTACATTTTGTAGAGTTTTATACTTTATAGATTTCTACAATTTGTAGATTTTTATAATCTACAAAAATCTATAAATACTTAAAGTTTAAGAATTTTTTGGATTTGGCAATCTAAAAAAAAGATAGATTTGAAATTTTGAATCTATAAATCTTTGAGATTAAAATTTACAAATTTACAAATCTATTAATTATAGACAAGTTGTAAATAAGTCGCAAATGAATTGCACATCAATTGGAAACTAGTTGCATGCCAGTCACAAATTAGTTGCACACAAATAACTTCCACATAAGCAACCACATTAAAAGTGTTCATTGACAAACTTTCAAGTAGGCTGTTGAATGAGAAACAACCTTGAAATTTTTTTCAACTACTCTGCAACTAGTGCGACTTGTCTACTATGACTAAGGGCTCTAAACTGTCACCTAGTTGCAAATGTCTCGTGCAACTACAAAACCAATTGTAAATAGTAGTTGCAAAATCCCTCATTTTATTCTAGTGATGTTGGTGTTTTGAGTATTTTTACATCATCTTTATATGAATTATATCATAAAGATTATGAGCTTATGTGTCCCACAATCTTGAAATCTTTGTAGCTTAGAAAAGTTATTTGTACAAAAAGAATACTATATCACCAATTTATTTAAATTATTCTTTTTGCAATTAACTTTACCAAAACATTCTATTGTATTCAAGATTTTATAAATCATTTTAGCACTAAATTCAATAAATTTTACAACAATTTTGTACCAATTTTCATGAAGTGGTCAACCACACAAGTAAAAAGTTCTAACCAAATGTTTACTACAATAACTTGACTAAATTCATGATTTGTTTGAGTCTACGTTTAAAAAGTGTATATACATGTATGCACACCTATCAAACACTATTCTTTGGAACAAGTTGAACATCCATAGCCCACAAGAAGTTTTTTTGTTCATAATAGTACCAAGATTTTCTATAATTTCAAAATTTTCATTGAAGGCTAATTGGATGAATTGATCATATGTATGTAATAAAAACATAAATTTTGCTATATTACTATTGAAAATTCTAATAGAACCTATCTATGTTTGATAAGTTGTGCATTTTCAAATATATATATACAAAATTATAGAGACTAATCACTATTTGTGGTGAGTTTGGTGGAAATTTTTCAATAATATGATTGTCCAATTCATGAAATTGATAGTGAAATTGGTTGAACTCATTGCTAAAAATCGGTTGGGCATTCCCAATTTTCAATGATGTATATTTGTAAAAGGTTATCCATAGTACATTGCTGAAGTCAAAAGTGTTGCTTACGTATGATCAAATAAATCTTATTGAATTTAAAAATGGATGAAAATTCATAATTTTACTCCACATTTATGCAAATTTTTTAATTAATGGTGTATCCACATATCTAAGTTGTATTCAAATCAGAATATTTATTTTTTGATTTTATACTAGGAATTCTTTTAACAAAATAGAATGGCTGTGTTTTGTTTCTTTGAGTTTTAACTTTTTGTTCCTACACTTTGATTTCAACTTCTAGAATGATGTTTTACTTTTGCTTAAAACTAATACAATTAGAATGGTGGTCTTGGGGCACCGAGAAATAGTGTCAAAGCAAAGTGCCAAAGGACCACATTGGCACTAACCTAGTGCCAATATGGGCCTTGGGCACCATGCTTTTGCACTAAGGTAAAACAACCCATTGGGGATTAGAATTAGGAGTTCTTACGCAATTGTTAAAATTTCAAATTTTTTTTCCCACATAAAGATAAGTGTGAGAAACAACAAGAGCAATTGTAATTATATATATATATATATAAAGTATAAATTTGCTATGAATTTTTGAAGTGTTTTGCACATCATGGCCCTAGAAGAGTTCCTAGACTACACCATTATTATCAAAAATTGTATCCATAATGTTCATCTTACTCACCTAAAGCAGTCCCAATATTTTCTAATGTGTCAAAGATTTTGAGCTTTGATTGGACTCCATCCTCACTACTTACTAGTTTATTGTTCACTATCATTGTATGTAAACTAGGTTAACCAACCTATGATAGGCAAAATGATTGGTTTGTCTTGTTGACATTATTGAAATTAAAAAAAATTCCATATATAGATAATTGTGAGAAATGAAGAGAGCAATTGGGTTTTTTCTTAACAAAGTATGAATTTGTTATGAATTTTTGAAGCGTACTGCCCAATTGGCCCCAAACAGTCTCTAGACTACCCCCAAACCACCAAAAAGTTGAGCAAAAAGTATACCTATAATGGTCATCTTACCACATATAGGAGGCGAACCTTTTCAATCAAACCCCCATTTTCGCCCCATAGACTTTTTTCTTTCCCCTCCGGTATTAATGAACAATAATTAATTATGACATGCTTCTTGATATAGTTTTGGTACATTATGATTGGTTATAAGACTCTCAATATTGCAACCAACCCTTGGTTGATTTGCAACCAATTATTGGGTAGAAATAAGAAGGCCTATATTAATAATATAGTTTGAACAAAATCATGAGCTTAAAAATTTCACAATAATTATGTTTTGAGAAATAAAATTTTGGAAAATCATGGAATCCTTCAAAATTCTATTCTTCTATATGGATTTTTTTTCCACTTGAGAAAACCGCGCTTTGTACATGCATAATTGTTTAAGTGGTTGGAAATGGGTTGCATGTCCTAAAGTAGTCACTATTTCCTAATGTGGTCACAACATGAAGGAATACAAAAATCACTTCTTAAGAGGAATTTACATTGAAAAGGTAGAAGTTCCGAAAGCATTGATTTTGGCTACTAACTAACCTAATGAAGTCCTAATCTCATTTATTGAAAAAAGTCTATCATGGGTTGATGTAAGACTATAAGTTCTAATGGGTCATTTCCTAGATGTTTGCATTAGGTAGTTTGCTTATCGTTGGTTGGTTTACTTTAACCCTTAAATGTCAACACGGACGTTTTGTATCTAATGGATGACAAAGAATATTCAAACCTATGTAGGACAGAGGTGCAATTGTTCATCCTTGAATTTTTTGGCAAAAAGGAGAGATCTTACACAATACTTTGACCTCCAATGAATTTTTTGGATTTTATAAAGTGGATGATGTCACATAGTTCCAAAAGAGAGGGTTTCCATGGTCAACAGTCCATCCTTTAATCTATAAAGGATGGATTGGTGACCATGGAAATCAACCTTTTTAGAACCATGTGACATCATCTATTTTAAAAAGATCAAAAATACTCATTGGAGGTCAAAGTATTGTACACAAAATAAGGATATTAAGGATACCAAAAAATTGAATGAACTAATTGTGGAAAAGTGTACATCAAAAAAGTTGGGCCAGATTGTTTTGATGTCATTTTGACACCAAAGGCAGCATACAAGTCATTTTAGTGTCATTTTATCTATACCAGGTTGGTATGGAGGTTGGCACCAAATTAACATAATTGCACTTCAATGCACCATTGTGGCACCATGTTCACACATGCCTTGAAGTTCCTGATGTAGATGTTTGAAACTTGATGTATATCCCTTGGACACTTCAATAACTATTGATATACAATAAAGGTAGAGATTTATATAGTGTGGAATGTCAATTAATTATTATGGGTCCTCTTAATACCCCTATTCAGTGTAGAAGATCTCCCCTTTCTGCACAAAATTCCAAGGATGAATAATTGCAATTCTGTTCTACATACTGCATAGAGATTCTTTGTAATCCATCAGACACTAAATGTCGGTGCCGACGTTTACGAGTTAAGGGTTCATTGTTGTGGACTTTCTCCAATATCCATGAATTCATGAATTCTGTTGAGTCCTGAACCTCCATCCATCTGTCAGTCCATCTCCCGATCGGACGGTCACCATTCACCTCCATATTGGAGATATGACCGCTGACTCAGCCGCCGTGGCGTCTTTGAAAATACAAGAATTAGTAGTGACAAGTAGTGAATCGCCACGTCGCCCGTTTACTAGTAAATTACTAGTAAACGCACTATCGCACACCCCAATTCGTAACTCACTGTTTTCCTGGTCCTCACATTTCTCCCGCTACTCCCCGCGCGCTTCACTCGTCCTTCACTCAGCAGAGACTTCTACTGATTACGTTTTCCCTGTTCGCTACGCCAAATTCGGTCGTGTTTCTATTGAATTCTCTCTCTCGGATTGTTGGCGAGATTGACAGCTCTCTTGTGAGGGAAATCAGGGCGTAATTAATTGAGAATCGAGTTTTGGCGGCGTGCTAATGGACTGAAGAGTACGCACGGGACTTCACGGATTTGGATTGGAAGGTGCGGAGGTAGATATTAGCCTTTGAGAATTATGTTTGGTTGATTGCAATGCTGAGTACTAAGTCACTGGACGATGTTTTGCTGTTGCGTCGTTCGGGGATTGATTAATTGCGAGAATGTACTTTTGCTTCTTCTTTGTTCTTTTTAGTTTCTTTCAATTTCTATTCGTATTTATTCGTCCATAAGGTTGTCGAGTTTTAGCTCGAGGGGTACTGGCTGAAATGGTTGTGTAAAGTCTATCCAATCAATGGAGCCAACTTTGTGTGATTTAAATTGATCGATCGGTCGATTCAGTATTCGGCTGGATGTGATGCTGTAATTAGCTGAGAGGATACGCGGGTGGAAAGTATGTGCAAATTCGAGTGATTTTGCGACTAATTGAAGTTGGCTAATCTTTTGACTAATTTTTGCAAATGATGATTTCATGTAGACACGAGGTCAACGTGTGATATTGCAGTTTGGAAGAATAATTCTTGTGAAGTACGATAATGTTAAATCCTTCCCTGGATTTTTCGTTTAACTTTTCGATTGAGTTTATACAGACTGAATTTACCGCGTAGCATCAATGATCATGGCGAGGCAAACGATACAGAAGTGAGGGAAGCGTTGTTTGAAGCTAGATAGCTGTTTCTTGAATATGATTAAATATCAATCACGAGTGTGTTGGTTATGCTTGAACGTGGATTAAATTCATCAATTGGAGCTCAAGGCTTCAGTACTAAGCTTATGTTTAGGTTGTCTGTCATGTGGAGTTCATATCCAATAGCTGTGAAGCATGGCCATTGACGAGTTGGTAGGGTTGGTTATTAAATTTAGAGCTAGTTATTAGATTCAGAGTTATTGCCTGACAGGTTATTTATACAGTGTTTGTGCACAGCCAAAACTTTATACCTTAAATAGCTGAATTTTAGGGTTTGAGTAAGCGGAATGATACGCTATCTTCAGCTCGGCAATGCAATTCCTCTGCTCAGATTGATTTTACTTGTGATTTTGATTTGTGTCAGGTGTTGATTTATTTCCATCAGAGGATGTGATGTACGCAAAATGTTTTGATAGATTAGTCTATAGGTAAGAATTAATCTAGTATTATAAAAGCTTCGCCTCACCATGAACCATCTGAGGATGTGCAAGTGTTGATTTCAAGGGTCTACTCTAGCAGAAACTGGTGTCAAGTCGTGTTGCTGGTGTTTCCAGTCGCAAGTAAACTTCCTCGTTGCTACACATCGGATTGGTTATCAGATGGTAACCTTTCAAGTGACCATGAATAGAGTTTTGAGGTCGTGTAAGGACATCCACAAATCTGTGCCCTTCTGAATGAGGGCAAGACAGGCATCGTAGATCCAATCCTAAACCATTGTGAAGCTTCACGAATCCGTATTCTGATAACTTTTGAGAACATGTTTGATGCTCCGGAGCACCAGAGAGATTATTTTCCTGCGGAGGAATGAATTTCTTTACACTTGACTTCTGCACGACCGGCAGTTATTCGAAATTAGCTTCCTTTCAATGACCCCCTTTTTTATTTTTGTATATTCCGATGTCCGCTTACACTTTGGCTCTATCTCGTACTGCCATACTTCATCTTACTTCACGTTGCTGTTTTGCAGGTTAATGTAACCATCTCCGTCAAGGAGAGTTTCTTTCAAGTCATTCGCTGGCTCTTGTGATTTTAGAGAGGACCATTTGGCGTTCAAATATTTTATTTCGTAGGTAGTTGAGATACAAATATATCATGGACGGAAGCACCTGCTTGGCTGTTGTCTCTTCCCCTAATTACCGTTTGCCTACGAATCATGAGAAGATGATGCTACCAAAAGCGACGTCTTCTAGCTGGTGTTTGACTGGTTCTCACTGTCGAGTGCGCTCCTACAGCTCTGGTCGAGATGTTTTGGGTGTATATAGCGCCGGAGAGGTGGCTAGAAAGCGTAGCTTAACTTTGGAACAGCATAGAATTCGTCGAAATCATAGCTTATCTATGAGTATTAGAATTTCTGCAACTGTAACGCCGATCAGGCCTTCGAAGGTCACCAGTCAAAACGATGGAGGTGACAGCAGGTTCAGTTCACGCTCCATCTCACAGGTGCGTCATTTCTGAGTGTGCTGAAAACTGTGTAATACCAACTTTAGTCTTTGGCATGTGCTGACTGAGCTAGTGCTGAAAGGATCGTAGTAGTCGATTTTTTTTGTAACGCATGTTTGAATGTATCATGAAAATCAGCATTTACGGCTAAATTGTTCATGAAAGTCCTGAAGTATTTCGGCATTATCCAAGGCATAGATTGCTAGTGATTGACGAATGCGAATGAACTCTCCCTTGGCAGGTTGTGGGACAGAGACAGGATGACTTTAAGAAAGTAGGAAAAAGCTCAGCGGACAAGCCCGATGATTGGTCTAAAGGCTGGCCGGGTGGTGAGAGGGCTCTCAACGGCTGGGTAATTGAAGTGCATCACCGTAAATATTCCGTGGAAATGTTTAATCCAGCTCTCCTTATTTCAAGAAATATAAGCTGTAACTTTCTTTTAGCTGGTCTTTCCAGTAATTACATTGTTTTCTTCCTCCAGGAAGGTCTGCAAGGTTCTTCTGCCGTTGGTGTCTGTAATATCAGCATTCACATTTTGGATCTAATATATATTATTTGACTCAAGTTTTATCTATTGGCAGGTTGAGATGTTGGAGTTGAAACCTAGTGTTGCTCGTGAATTTGCACAGAGGTAGTCCCTGTATTTGATACTTTGTTTCCTCAGTCTCTAATTTTGAAACTTGCTTATTTTGATCTCTGTGATCTGACGACTCCATTTTGGTTCTTTCATTATCCTATGCTATTTATTGTGATGTTCAAATCTTAGAACATCGTGGCATTGTCTCTTGAATCTGTAATGATGAAGTTTGTTTAGGAGTACCCAATACTGGATTGTATCCGCAAGCCGTAGCTAACGGCGGCAGAGGTTGGCTGCTGCTTTGAACTGCAGCTACGATCCAGATAAATTAGCGAATATGATGGCAGAACAGCCTGGTCAAGTGCGTGCACGGGCGTTTAGCGTAATAAAAAAACTAGGATTCTTTGCTGCTAATATCCTACTGGATAAGCAGGTACTATCTTGACACTTTCAGTAATGGATTCATTGATTTGTTCCATTATATATTCTTGTCAATATACATTCAAACCTCTCATAATGCAAATTCCCTACTTGCATAAACAATTGTAGTTCGTTACTTGCATGCTCATGGACATAAAGTTTACTGCAGTAATCACGGATGGGGCTGTTTGTGTCAGATTGGGACTATTAACCAACTGTTTCTTTTAGATGAGCCACACAATTTCTGTACAACATAAGCATGTTGAAATTATTGACCTTGGCACTTGAGCTTCTTTATGTGCATATTGCTAAAAACTACTCCCCACTGTTCCCATGCAGTAAGAGAAGTTTGACTGTATTGGGTTTTAGCTTTCATTGAGATTGCTTAAGCAAATATCATTCGGATTGATGTGCCATCTCTTTTTGGATTAGGCACAAATATGAAGCTCTGACATTGTGTTTGTTAAATTTGTAAATATAGCTGGGAAGACAGAACAAGCAATGGAGGCAACAACGTGCTCGTGAACTACGTCAAATTCTCTGCCAACTCGGTCCGTCATTCATCAAGGTCAGAACCGCTTTATTGTGACCCTGAAGAATAAGTTTTTTCATTACATTTCTCCAAGTGGAAAAATGAATATGAGTCTGATTGATTCCACCCTTCGATATTCTGTTTCTCAGCATTTATTTCGTCGGTGGAGTTGATATTAGAGTTGGGTTTTGTAGAAATTTACTGACTTCAGTAATTTTCTCAGGATCGAATCAATCTGCAGACCTTAGATCACTAGATGTTGAGTCTTCTACTTAACCACTACTGTCTTGCCTAGTGTTCCCCCCCCCAGTTTCTTTAAGCTTCTTGATGTATGTGTTGGCTTTCTGGATTTTGTATTCTGTCAGATTTAAATACGTGGTCTTTTTTTTAAGTCCTTGTTAGGTCCTAGTGACGATATGGAGCTCTAGGTTTGTTTCCTTATGTATCTTAAGAAATTTAGTGGAAAATGATGATTTGAAATGCTGTTTTCCAAGCAGGTGGGTCAATCACTCTCGGTGAGGCCTGATATCTGCCCACAAGAGTATCTCGACGAGTTTTCTGGGTTGCAGGTAAGAGGCTTGTAAACACGCCATACGTACAATATGTAGGAAATTCTGGCCTTGAGTTACCCTTTTCTCTCTCTTATTGACCGCTCAGGCTCTGATGGGATGATTCGCTTCCTTGAACTTCTGGGTTGTGTAATCTAAAGACCTGAACATCTTTACGAGTACGTCTTAATTTGGAAATTTGTATCCTATTTGAGAACTCTATTGAAGTGTGATTCTCCCTGTTGCTTACCAATCTTTAGAAATCATTGAAGGACTTACTGTATGACTTTGCCCTGTAACTAGTGTCTGGTATTGCTTTGTGCAGGATAATATCCCTTCCTTCCCAACTTCAATTGCTTTTGCCTTAATAAAGGAGGAGCTCGGTGTTCCGGTAATAGTCATGTCCCGCTCTGCAGCTCATTGATAGCCAAATTTGTTTTGAATTTGTTCTCGATACAATAACTTAACGGAAGCATCTGCTTTGCAGTCAGAATCACTCTTTAGTTTTCACTTCGTAGCATGGATCTGAGTATCTTCATGAGAACATTCCAGTTCTTGTATCTTGTGTTTAGTGATGTGTTCCATTGAATCAGTTGGAGGATATCTTCTCTGAAATCTCCCTTGAGCCTGTTGCAGCAGCGAGCTTGGGTCAGGTATGGCGATGGGTTCTCTCATGTTGTCACTATGAGGTTTTTTCCAGTGGAATTTACAAGAAAATAGAGATGAAGCCATATCAATGTTATACATAAGCTTCTGGGTTTGAGCCCTCAGCAAGCCCAACTGGTCAAACATTGGAAACTGAAAATATTGGGCTCCAGTTCTTCTTTGAAAGGGTATGCATATTTTGATGCTTGTATGAGTTGTCCAAGTGTAGCACAGTTTTATGAGGGCCGTCTGGGTTGCAGGTTTATAAGGCTCGTTTACGCACCACTGGAGAACTTGTGGCTGTCAAGGTGGATATTCTCTGAATCTCTTTCAACAAAAATTATGAAGTGCACATATCGCCACCTATTGTTTAGATAAAAAAAACTGCTGTGAAAGTCTTGAATGGCGTGAGCTCCGTTCATTGTTGTGCATGTTGTTTTGTGCACAATTTGAGACATTATTTTGCAAGATTCTCTCTGAGTGCGCATGTTATTAATTTTGTGTCACACAATTTTTTATCTGAAATCGTGATCGAAGTTAATTTGCTTTGCTCAGGTTCAAAGACCTGGAATTGGTGACAGCATTGCTCTGGACATGTTTCTAGGTAATATTAACACATACGAAAATGATTTTTGTCGGGTTCTTGTAAAGTTTCCTCCTAAACAGCTTCTTTATGCTTATTTCAGTTTAAAACTAGACACTTCGCCTACATTATAAGTTTCCTCATTCAACTGATGTTCGTCTGATGTCGTCAGGCAGATATATCACTGAATTTGTGAAATATCTTTTACCTCATTAGTGTATTATGATACATTCATTTACGGTCCTTTTTGTAGATCGACGTAGAGTGATAACTTGGGATGCTCTACATTTTCTAGCTAATTAGATCTATGGAATTTCCACTTCAAGAATGTTTTTGCCTGAAAGTCTCTCGTTTCAAATTTTTTTTCTTGTATTCACGTATTCACATATTCACAATTATTGACATGCAGTCCGAAAAGCAGCAGCCTGGGCTGATGCAAATACAGAGATTTCGAGGTCTACGCCTTTAGTAGATATAGTGGACGAGTTTGCTAGCCGTCTCTTTGCGGAACTTGACTATATCAAGGTGCCTATCTTTGTCTTCATATGTACATCTACTCTTGAAGTCAAATTGCTAAGTAGATGTTAGGCAATCAATCTATGGGCTCCGAGATCACATTGTCCCTGACTTACAGTAATTATCCAGGTTTCATGTACTCTGAAGGTTGAATGTGATGCTTGGGGTTCCCAATCAAGACGTCTAATTATAGGGACTCTGTTATTTATCATTTTGAAGTTCGTGGTCTCAACAGAATGCTATAATCAAGTTTGTTTCTAGAAAGAGAGTTTCAGCTTGCTAATAAAATATGCCTTTGGCAACACAGGAAGGCCATAATGCGGAACGATTTGATTCCCTGTACGGTAGTCTTCCACGCATACGGGTTCCAAAAATACTTTGGGAGTACACGTGAGCACATACCCACATCGATGTGCATGGAGCTTCAATTTGTTCTATGTGATCAATCGCTCTACTTCTGTTTTAGTTGGTCTTATACATTCTTTTTCTGGTGACAGGTCACGAAGGGTATTGACCATGGAATGGATAGAAGGAATTAAGCTTACAGATGAGCGTGGGCTTCGTGGTTGTGGGATGAGAGCAGTGGACTTCGTTGACTTGGGTGTAGATTGTACTATGCGGCAGCTTCTAGAGCATGGTAAGTCAAATCCAGTATTGTTTTTGTAATTTTTCAATATTCTGTCTGAACTTTTGCTTACCTATTAGGGGAAAACCAATTGCCCGAGTTAAAACTGCTCTAACCCTTCGACGTGGTTACTAGCATGGTCCGATCTCGAGATTTTATTAATACTTTCATCAATCTCCGCCAAGGATGTCTCTTTCTTGTTGACCGTATAGGTTCTCGTTGACGAGTTTGTCTATTTTCTTATATAGTCTGATTTGGGATCTCTTACTCTCAATCCAGGGTATTTTCATGCTGATCCCCATCCGGGGAACATTCTCGCCACCCGGGCTGGCGAGCTTGTTTATCTAGACTTCGGGATGATGAGTGAAGCCCCTCTTTCCGCAAGGTTACTCGCAACCTTGGGCTTCTTGCGTTGTTCATTGGAGAGTTTATCATGGTTTGGGATCATAAGACAGGGTGTTGACGCTTGTGCGTAGCAGAAACCGACCGAAATTTCTCATTGAAGTGAAGATGTTGGACTTTCAACGCTCTCGGGCTTAGTCTGTGCACACTGAATTTGATTTGATTTTTCTTCGGAGTCTCGTCAGAAGTGATTTGTTTGTTGGGAGAGGGCTTGTTGGCTTGCCTTTCTACATTTGATGATTGAGGTTGATTCTTCAGAATTTTTTTCAATCATCCATATGCTGTTGATGCAGAGTTACTTTCCAACTGTGTCTTCAATGTAGCTTTCCCCTTGTAGTCACACTTCTTTTGCTCGCTCTTAATGCTAACACCAGTTTTGTTCACTCATTTCTTAGCACTGCTTCAAGCAGATTCATTTCAATGTGTTTGTCTACTCTAGTTTCACTCAAGCACATAGACTAATATAGCATTCTTCTGCATACAAACATAGACTAATATTAAGGTTTGAAGTGCAGATACGGAATTATGGCACATGTGGTGCACTTAGTGAATCGGGAATACGGTGCAATGGCTCGAGACTATTATTCTCTGGGCTTCCTAGACTATGTAAGCACTTGCACTTTTCCAGAAGCATACTATGTTGCTGCCCTTCATTATGCGTGGATATTTTGAATAGTCAAGTGACCATCTCTGTCGCGATGGCTTTCATCTAACACTTGAAAATGAAACAATACTAAGATTGTGTATCTGTGTGCATTCAGAGTGTAGATGTGGCACCTCTTGTGCCTGAACTTGCAAAATTCTTTGATGACGTCCTCAACAAATCGGTTTCAGAACTTAACCTGAAGGTGCATATGACGTTGCTCTCCCTTGTTTGTCAGGAGTTGAATTGTTGTGGATAAACTTAACTTGATTTCAGAGGTGTGAAAATTGAGAATCTTTTCTCCCCTGAAATAAGACTGTTTTGTAGTCAGTTTCCCGGTAGCATTTGTTTTGTTTTGTTGTAACCTCTTGTCTCTAACTATTAATCTGTTTGTGTTTGCCTCATGTCTGAGATTTTCGTTACTAACCAGGTTAATATTATTATTATTATTATATTTTTACAGAGTTTATAATCAAAAGTTTATTTGATCTTTTGCAGTCGATCATAGATGGCCTTGCTGAAGTACTCTATCGGTTTCCATTTAAGGTGCCTGCATATTACGCATTGATTGCTCGCTCTCTGACAGTTTTAGAGGGAATTGCCATGCGCTCAGATCCTTCATATAAGGTCTGCATCTCACTTTCTGTATTCGTCTTTATGCTCGCATCTCTCAGATTTTGTTTTTGTGGAAATCACGCAATATTGTGTTGGCTCCCAGAAGTGCCGACTTTTCTTCATTGCAGCTTAGTGCTTCCTTCTGTGAATTTACACACGAAAGTTGCCTATGAGTAGTTTCAATTTGAAATAGATTTGAACTCACTGGCCTCCTATGTTCTCTTATGTAATAGTAGGGAATCTGTCAATACGATTGTGAAGAATACTTAGATATTTACAGCTCTTGCACTTAAGTTGAAATCAGAAGTGGGTTTTGGTGGGGTCTACAGCTGATAGCGAGGGCATATCCGTATATTGCAAAGCGTCTGTTGACAGATGAAGCTGAAGAATTACGCGGAGCATTGGAAGAATTTTTGATCCAGAACGGGTCTTTCAGGTCTGGGAATTTCTTACCTAGTGCATATCTGGATAAGGATCCTAGACCAAAGATGCGCAAGCCATATTTCCTGTCTCGCGGATGAGTTTTTTGAATTATTTATTTGTTTCTTGCTTTTGTGCCGATCTATGTGCGTTTTGTGAGTATGCAGGTGGTCCAGGCTTGAAGACCTTATTCACCAGGGGCGCAAAGTCGGAGGTATCCGTGAAGAGCAACTATGGTCTTTCCTACATTGGCTTGTTTCAGAGCAGAAGGTGCCGCGTGCTATAACCCATCATCTGCTTTTCATTCGGATATTGCTCAATTGTGGCAGTTTTAGGTATGACTTTGCAGGGTCGTATTATGTCCTGCATGTCTCGCTTGTGACTCAATTACCCGCAGGGAACTATTTATATAATTTTGTCTCCATGGCAACACGACTCTTCTTGTGCACTGATCTGCTGCTCGTGGACACCTCGGTTTCACCGCTTATTTTTAGCGCAAGGCTTTGAGCTGACATATATGACATTCCCAGGCTTTCGGGGTCCGCGGTGCACTTGTTAACGATCTCATCCCCATTATAGAAGCGGTTGGCATAAATGCAACTCGTTCAGCCGCTGCTTCTATTGCTGGTATAATGCGAATTTCTCGTGAAGAAGCAGAAGCTCTAGTCGATAGAGCTATCCCACTGAAGTTATCGGAACGTGAAGCCTTGCAGCGAGCTCTTCTTTTGCAAGGAATCGGGGGCACTGCCGCATCCTCGTCTGCTGGAACTGTGCCACCATCCAAGAAAGAAGAGGAGCAAAGAGGAAGAGCACCATGGGACCTTCCTGCTGAAATTATCAGCTCGGTTCAAGGAAGTGTAGACGGTGTTCGGCAACAAATTGAACGTAGTAGAGAGCAGTTCGGTCGAACTGTACCGGAGCTCCAACGGCTCTTAGAGTCACCGAACCTCACTGATATGGCGAATGAGATTGGACGTGGTTTACTCGCGCGCTTGAGTGCGCGGGCTTTGAAGATTGTACTTCGTGAAGAAGATCCCCCAAAAGAACAATGAGGTGAAAATTGCTGAGTAGAACCATTCCTTCACTTGCTGGATCCAGTCATATTCCAGCCCAGCATTCTTTCAATTGATGTGCTCATCTTCAATCTTTACTGAAGATAGTGTATAGTAGCTGTACTGTATATTTGACTCCTGAGACGGACCATGAACTTTGTCTGTCCGGTATCGGAGAAAGGTGTGAACGATTTCAATCTGACCCTGCAAATTAGGGGTTTGTAAGTTTTGATTCTTTTTACATGATCTGTACTTATAATATCGACATATTGGGTTTCATTCTGTGGACTTCCTCAAATTTATAATTGCATTCAATTTTGCATGATCCACTGCTTTGTCTCTGATATGGTGACGTATGGACGTAAGGACGTCTTGAACGGTCCTGGGATGGAAAGTACAACAACCGCGCTGCTACTATACCGACGATGACAGAGTACGTCTGTCCAGGTATTTCGTTCGTTGTAGAGTGAAAGCGGCGGCGTCTTCCTGGACGACGATAACATGAGATTCGTCGACGAAACCTGCTCCAACTGAATTCGGACCCCTTCTCCTTCGCCACCCGCTTGGTGCCCCTTTGTGTTACCCGATCTTTGCAATCAGTGTGCAACATTTGATCTGCACATATGATCTCTGCCGTTATTGCAAATGATATCATTTACATCTCCTGTGGGTGGTTTCGCCAGTGGCCCTTAAATTTGCGTGCTGTTCGTGTTTCTGAGCCAAATCTTGGCGACTTCTTGATGTGCGTCTGGTGGGGCATTTTATATGAGGAGGCTGTCTCGGTGAATGTTGTGCTTGAGCTGAGAAATTAGCAAATCGATAAAGAGAATTGATCGTTGTACGGCATTGCGGGGTACTTTGTCGTTAGGGCTTCATTGTTGGATGTTGTCCTTAAAGAACTCTCTCTGAAAGCTGCCTGTTGCGGTTGAATGGAGCCGCCAACGACCAACGATATCTAATATGGTGTTCTCTTTGTTTGACGAATGGAATCTTTTTCTGGAATGCGCACTTGCCGCAATGCAGCTGTCGTGACAATGAAGAAAATTCGTTGAGAGGAGCATGCAGTTCGTGTTTGTGGTAAAGAAAAAGCTGGGTGGTCGCTAAATGGTGCAGAGAGGACGAACACCATGACGACAGGACGGGAGATTGGAAGGGGAGATAGGGGAGCAAAGGTTGTGTACCAGGAGAGGTGCAGCAGTAGGGGAAGGGCGAGGATGAAGTCGGGAATGATGGGGGAAGCCACAACCCCGGCTGTACGCAGTCCCGGATCCGTACTACTCTGTCCGAAATCCATGCATTGTTTGAAGTATCTCTTTCAATGATCACGAATTTGGACTTGGAAAAATCTGATCTCCGTTTGCTGCACACAAGTCTTAAGCGTTTTCTTGTATTCTGTGATACATGTAGACGAGTAATTGACGTGCATGTGTTTATGCTGACGATTTAGGTCATCAAGTGCTAGGGCTTCCCTGGATCAGAGATGATATTGTGGGCTAATTCGAAGTCTACAGAGAGGTTTCGGAATGTCATCATATGCAGAAACCTTGTAGAATCGTACACGAAGAATTGCCCAGTATTACAATCATTTTGTTTAGTCAATGTCCCTGCAAATGCCCTGTATTGTGTCAAACTTCCTCGTACTCTTCACATATGCGATCTTCAAAAGCGTTTTTCATTCCGAAATTCAATTGATGCCTTAGATGTGAAAACGTTTTGTGCTAGAAGAGGTCAACCAGCCCTCGGATGGAGAGGGAAAGTGGAATCAAGCAAAGGGACTGGAGCAACGCACAACCCACAGTTGATGAGCTCTTGAGAACTGTAAGTCTCCCACCCCGCACCTTGATGCACATCCGAAGGAATTCAATACACAATATTTTGAGTATGATATTCGTGGCCTAGAAAACCATGTGAAACGTCGATGCATTGTAAGCATGGACTAGATGCAATGAGGCTATAATTTGTCATAATTTGTAATGTGGTTGACAGGTCAAGAGATTGGAGAAGGGTTTTTTGAGCCTTGCGGATGCTGTCATTGCTGAGATAGGTTTAGTCCACTTTGAAACCCAGCTTCTTTTACCGTAATATAGAGACTAGGTAGCCTACAGTCCTCCAAGCAAGGAATGCTGATTTCTGTAAGTCATAATGTGATGACCGGCATACTTGCCAGTGTCTCGTTAGTAATAATTCGAAGTCAAATAACAGACTAAAGTATCCCAGCCTCACCATGCATGAAACCTAAGCTTTTGACGATTGAGTTCACTACAGTAATGAAAATGTCCTGAAGGTTAAATTCGAGTAGTAACATTTTACTGCAGAGGTATGTTTCAGCTAAGAAGCTTACTGCATCTTCTATGTGGCTGTATGACCAGAGGGCATGAGAGAAGATGCTCGATGTTGGCAGGTATAATACTGTCTGCGATCCTTCAGTATTGGCGCTTTTGCTCTAAATCGATGTCTTGTTTTTCCTTCAATTGCTGCACGTCATCTCAAGAAATCACTTTATATTTCACTTCTAAATTTCGGGGGACGAATGGCCACTACAAATTTCATTGTGTAGCATTCTGATATAATTCCGACCTCAACTCTCAATGTGTACTCTGCTTCCTAGTCTGACGATATTTATTTTTTTTGGTCCTCAGGAAGAACGGGAAGAGCTTTGGAAAACTGTGATGGCGTTTCACAGCCACCAGCAGTCGGATATGGAGCCTATTAATCTTCGGCTAGACAGTCTCGAAAAGAGGGCGATCGACATCGAAAAGCACTTGCAAAGTCGTGATCCAGATTCTCGGATTCCAGCTAATGATCGTCTGGAGGAGCTGGAACGACGAGCCTGTGAACTTGAAAAACAAGTCAAAAAGCAACACGCACACTTTCTTCACGGTCCTCATCAAGTAAACAACCGTACTCATCAAAGAGAGCTCTTGCTATAGAATAGAACATGAGAACAACTGACCAAAGCATAATTAACTACTTGGGTGATCGAATCTTCAATGTCGTGTGCATTTTCTCTTTGATGCTGTGTCTGGACCTGACCATGTCGCTGCCTTTAGACTTTGACACAAAGAATCTGTTACCCGCAGATCGTTCAAGAGAAGCCATTATTCAAGGAAGAGTTGGTTTACAGGGGCAGCCCTCTCGAACAGCACAGAAGTAAATTGGAAGGGAGCAAACGTTTGGGGCTTTCGTCGAGGAACTGTGATCCAGAAGAGACAATACTGACTGTGCGGAAAGAGATCGAGGAATTGTAAGTGTTTGAACCCCTTCTCTTTGCCTTTCGAAAGTCCTTACCGAATGGTTCACTCCAAAGCTGGATCGAACGAACTTACTGGATCATGACTGTTTTTTATTGAAGAAGATTATAAAGTGGGGACCTGAATCAGACAAGCATGTAAGTAGGACTGACAATACAGACTGAATCAAATACGTTACGCTTGTGATGGGACTACTAGTCATGGTGGGCGAGTCAGTCATAGGAGAATCACGTCACGGAATGGAGAGTTGCAACCGAAGGAGCTCCAATACTACTTGTCGGCCTTTTCACATGCCATGCACAAGCTTCAAGCGTGGTGCAAACTCTTCGAGAATGACCAAGCCTTGGTATATGGCTCGAACTTGCACTGGGTGTTTTTCCTTTGGATGGAACTTGCACTCTATGGTGATTATCAGATCCATTGTTGAATAAACCCAGTGCAGTTCTTCCATTGTTACTGCATAACATTCTTAAGCAGTAAGGGAGTGACCTTAACCTCTTTCTGGAATTTCCTTGGGAAGCTAATTCCTGAACTTGGAAGATTGATTTGAAGAAAGGGCTCTCGTTTTCGCTCCATAGTGGTCAATATCACACTTCATAGTGTGAGATCGAATTTGTCATTGAAGAACGGTGGGCTACGAACATAGCATAATAACTTTGTGCAGAATTTTCTTTTGTGTTTGCAGAGGCTACAGCGGTTAACTGAGTCAGAAAACCGAAGATCTTTTGTAGATATGCGCACCTTGGACTGGAAGTTAAGACAGTATAATCGTTACTGCTTTAATTCCGTGGAGTGACTGACATTGGAATCCAATGCTCGCGGGACTGATAATCATATCGCTTCATGTTGTTAATCATTTTAGCACTGTTTGCGACATGATAATGCAAAAAGAAACCAAATGGCAAGAATTTAGAAAACCTATAAAGTTGTAACGAAGTCATTTCAAAAATTTGAAACAGAAGTTCAGTATCCTCTAATGCAATGAACTTTTTGTATTTCACCACAAATTTGATAACATGTATTGGATGTACTGCACAACTTAGATTCAGTTTGGTTGAAGTATTTTCAATCGAATTGGATGATGTCCTCCCTAACCCTTGGAGGGCCTGAAAGCTCTCTGCGACCCCTATAGTAAATTGTATTTGATCACAAAAATATTGACCAAATATTTTTCAGGACGAAGTAAATGAATGATCATGATAGTACATAAATAACAATGTACCACAATTGAAGAGCTATAAGACTAAGTAGGGGTCGTGTAGAGGGACTCCAAGGGCCTTTCAAGGGCTAAACTCTCGTATCTATCACTGACCATTCAACACATAGTCCACAAACGTGTTAGGTGCTACCCTTTTTCATATTTCTTTTAGTTTCGAGATATTATAAACCATGCACACCGCAAGGGAGGTGAATACCAGTTTTTGTAATACTCGTAGAAATTGACTATTTTAAGGTATAAGAGATATTTTTAGCTGTTGGAATGAAGCGCATGTCGGACATACTGTAGATTCTCCTGCCTTATAGAGGGAATGAAACAGCATGAATGGTTCGTCAAGTAATATTAAAAAATGTATTATACAGAAACATGGCTTATGCATGCTTTCAATTCTATGTGCCCAACGGATTAGTCTTTGCTGGAAGCTAGTAGGAGCACCTATTCCATGCTAAAAGAGACAACTACCCTATACTCGAGTCCGTGACATCGGCAAAAGAATGGGACCTCATTAGCACTAGAATTAAGAGCGCACATGAATGTTGTATGAGATTTGCGTATAGGTCTTTTCTATACAGGGTCCAGGTTAAAGCTATGAAAATATCAGGTTCGATTTCACCTGGAACTTGCCTCTGTGAATATATATACAACCCTGAACCCGACCAAATGGGATTCTCTATATTTTATAAAACCTCCACAACTGAAATGGATGTCGGCAAATGAATCGCAAATGCATGAACCTGTGTCTTGTGTCGTGTTCTTCTACTGCTTGAATTTCTCTTCCTCGTCGTAGAAAAGACCGTCAATCACGTTGTCCACTGCGGCATCCACGAGCTTGAGGGCACCCTTAGAAAGAGAAGATGCTACGTCACTTCTTGCTCGCCAGGCGAACGCAAATCCGGCTGCAGTAAGCGTGGCTAAGCCAGCAAGTGCCGCAAACTGCAATAGTTCTTTAACGTCAATGCCTTTGAATATACTGTTGCCGGTCACGCTCTCGACTCCAATGGCGAGAAAGAAAGCCATCATAGCCATGCGTCCTGAGAGAGTTTCAAACCTGCACAACAAACATGTTAGCCAGGACATGCAACGACATAAGCCACTTCGAAGACGAATCTACAAGAGAACCAACTGCATCTGCAGATGTAGCGACCGCAGTACTGAAGATGACAACAACATGTAAGCAAATTCCTTAAAACGAGAAAAATAGAAAAAAATGAATCATGCTCGTGTCTAAATAGCGGAATCACAAGTACGCCATTTAAAGAAACGATTCCGGAAGAGAAGGAATGAAATGTTACCTCTTCAGGTCAGCCGTTGCCTCGATATTCGCAGCAAGAAGCTCAAACAAAGACCCTTCAAGTCCACTCATAACGACAGCTCCAGCTTCACCAAACGGCCGGAGCGTGGTGAATTTTGGCGGACGACTCGCAGACTGGCTTGGGCTCCTCTTGGTTGCCTTAGCAATTTCTACCAGATCTATATCCGAGGAATTAAGCAAAATTTCAGATATATCAATATTCTCGGATTGCGAAATTACATCATCGGATTCATTGCTTCCACGGCAGTTCAAACGAACACAGCGGTCACTCCTGAACGATGTTTGCTTCTGGCCAATAGTCAGTCTATCCCTCTTCAATAAATTGGCAGCAAGCTCTCTCTTCACTGGAAGTCCCTTTTTGCACACCAGGCTTGGACCGTGAGACGAACTGCCCGCTACAACCAAGCTCTGCACCCTCAGGGCCGCCATTAAAAAGCAAGCTGTCGCGCTCTTTCGCCAATTTCTCACTACAACCTCCAAGAACCTCGATCTTGACCTCTAAACCACGTTCCGCAACACGATACAACCGCTAAAAACAAACCACTACCGTCCTCCAAATCCTCACACCGATCAACTCTGGCCTCTTCGTCCTTCCACACCAAGATCCGTAACCACCGAAACTCAAAAACAACACTTCCGCGATCGTCCACGCGATCCACAGCCAAGAACCTCCAAAAATCAAGCAAACGCCAACTAAAACCACGATAATCAACGTCCACAGCAACAAAATTCCAAAACTCCTCCTCCGACTCTTCCACGCTACCGATCCAACGCAATACTCCACCAAAAAATGATAAAAAGAGCTCGTTGCACTCGCTCCAACTTCACAAACCTACTCGCAAAATCACCGCAGCGTCACCGCCGATGAAACAGACGTAATCTCAGGTCAGACACGATCAAGTCAACAAAATACAGCTCACACACGCAAGGTCGCCAGGTCGCCAGGAGAAGGAAGAAGCCTCCTCAACGCCGATGGTATGTTTATGTTTAAAGAGAACGCAACCGACGGGGACCACGACCGGCAGAGTCGGTCTTCGTCACCGGACATAACCCGCTTCATGAACGAGGTCTTCCCTTCAGTGACCTCCGAATCCCGGTACTTCGACTGGCGGAAACTGTAAAAGCGCTCGAGGAAAAGGGTCGTAGCCGGCGGACCATCGTGGTTGGAATGCAGCGGGCCACGTGGTTATAAAGAGAAAGAGCTCCTCAACGCGTGGGAAGACGTCACATGGCGTGGCGAACGCACTTGGGGGGATCCACTAGGGAACGTGAAGGGAACATTAAGGGAACTTCGTGGTTCCCCGTGGGACGCCTCTTTGACCCTTTGTTTATGACCAGTGTTTTTTTTATGCACGATTTTTCGCCACTTGGCTACATCCTAAAGATGTTGGCTATTTTTTGTAAAAGAAATTTTAAATTTTTTGGGTCAAAATAGCCAGATTATTGCTATGTTTTCAGACTAGCAAACAAATTTTACCTAGGTATCAACAAGTTTTCTTGTAGATATCACCCCAAGCATCACCCAAATATTACATGAGTATTGAAGAAACAACTAGTTCTTTCTTCAAACTAAAATAAAGAAAAGAATAATGGTTATGATTTTGTGGGACTTTTCAAAGGGGGAGTGTGAGTGTGTGACGGAAGTGAGTGGGGGGATGTCAACTTTTACTTGTACCATGCAAGGCTTGCTTTTTCATTTTTTATAAAGTGCCCAAGTGGCGATATGAAGTGTTAAATTGAGTGGTGCTCCAAATTTTAACATTCATTCACATATTGGATAGAAAATATCACATTAGCACATATCACATGTCTGTAAATTCTTTTTTCATCCATAAATCTGATGATTTCATCCAAGATTTTTTTCTAATTCAAAATTTTTGGGCAAAAAAACTTCATAATTTTTTTGCCATATTTTAGCGAAATTAAATTTTTCTGCCGCAATCTGGCACCAAAAAGCCAGAAAAAAAAACAAAAAAACAAACTGGTGCCATGCATTGCGCACCGTTGTATTGGAATCTCAACTCTCAAGGCCCATGTTGACTGCTGGGAGCATAACTAACTCAACCTTTTGTTGTTGTTTTTTAAATTAATAATAATAATAATGAATGAATGAAACGGAATTTCATTGCTGAGCAGAAGCTGACGGACGTTCAGTTACGTGACTTGGGTGCAAGAGTGCTTTATGTATTACGCACTTTGAGAAGAACTGGCCACACGTCCGGTGGTCTTGGATGCCGGAGTACTGTAACTTACTGTGACAAAAAGACAAGTGCACTTTCTCTCTTTCTCTTTCCAAGCTCGTAAGCGGAGCCGATGGTTTTCGGAAGCTCAGAGTCGGTTGCGTCCAGGGCTTTTTATTTGGACTAGTGTTCCCGGTGTTGGCTTCACTGTATAGGCCAGATTTTGGAGGGACAGATTTAGTGGTCAGATTTTGACAAATGTGGCGAAATTTCGCTAGAAAAAAAAGCCTTGGTTGCGTCATAGCCAGTGAGGGAGGGCCACACATGCTGGTAGGGGGAAACCAGTAACTTGTAAAGGACAAGACTGGTGCCCGTGGAAATACTCCCTTTTGGAACCGTGTGACATCATCTACTCTATAAAATCCAAAAATATTCATTGGAAGTCATACTAATGGAGAAGACCTAGGTTTTTCTCACAAAATTTTCAGGATGAATAATCAAAGTTTTGTCCTACATAGAGAGATTCTTTGTCATCCATCAAACACAAAACATCCATGTTGATATTTAAGGTTAATTTGTAAAAGACAAGATTGGTGACTGTGAGGATTCATCCTTTCTAGAACTGTGGGACATCATCTACTTAAAAAAAAACAATACTCATTGGAGGTCAAACTATTGTGCAAGATTTCTCACCTTTTCATAAAAAAACTCGTAGGATGAATAAGGTGGGTACACCCAAAAGTACCACAAATTGGTATTGTGTCTAGTTAATACTATTATTAGGCTATTCAAAATTTCATATTTTCTTGTTGGTAAGTGAAAGGAGGTTCCAATGCACCAAAGAACATGCCATTTGGATACAATATGCAAAAGTTATGGAGGGTCAAAATTTGTTTCTAAAAGCGTTTCTTTCACATAGGTACATAATTGATTTTGGAGATGTACACAATCTAAAGATGGCGGTTTAAGGTTAGATGCACTAGAAGAAAATAATGTCATAGTCAACAAAAACTAGCTAACCTTTTCTAAAAATTGTGTTACAGTGAACTCAAATTTTCTAAAAATTGGTTGCAGTCAACACAAATTTTGAGTTTTTTGTCACAAAAAACAAAATATGTCAACTAATTTCTCTAGATTGTGATACAATTTTCTACTAGTGATGCCATTTGGGGGGGGCCTACTGTAGTTGCACTTCTGTCCACTAGAAGGATTAGGAGTCATCCATCAAACACTCTAAACATTTGTGTCGATGTTTAAGGGTTAAGGTGGGCACTACCTATTGCTATTGTTTTCAATGTTTTATGAAGTGCCAAAGTAGCAATATGAAATGTTAGTAGTAGTGGTACTATCTCAATGGAAATTATTCACATATCCAAAATCAACCTCCTACAATGGACTCCAATTAAAATCACAATTTAACATATTCATTAACAAAATGCTTTTACAAAGAGCTCAAACCACCCAATTATAGAGAGAGATCCATCCATCTCCAAAGAGAGTCTCAATCCCCAATCTCCATCTTATATAATAGAGACTATCAATCAAGACTATTAGTCCTTATGATAGATTCAGACTTTTTTTTTCTATCTTTAGCTTTCTATCCTTGGTTTTATTTAAAACCATCCACTAAAGTAAAAGTGTTAGTTGTACATCTCTAAATCTTATCTTATCTAAATCATATCTTATCCAATTTTTGATTTTCTACTTGGAATTGTCTAATTCCAAGTTCCAACACACGTGTCTTCCTTTGGGAATTATCTAACTCAAGTACACTAGTCATCCAAGGGGAGTTGTCTAACTCCACTGCATAAATCTATCATTTGGAGATATCTATCTCCAAGCACTCCGGTGCCTTTCTCATTCAACTAGGGTTGTTTAACTCTAGTGTACAAATCCACCATCTAGAGAAAAGACAACTTTTCAATGAAATAGTTAGAAATGTAGTGGATTTTTCATTTATTTCACTTGAAATGTTTGAAGATATGAATGTAGTTGTTTGTTGATTTTAGTTGTGGTTTTGTGGATGATTGATTCACCTACCTCCATATTCATCATCCATGTCTTATCATATGGCAATTGGATACATTTTAGTCTTTTTAGTTCACGAGGATGCAATTGATGAGCATATAAAATCAAGGAGGTTAATTTTCAATGAATGAACAATAAAGATCAAACTTCAAAGGTTTACTTCTACACTCACTACTAGAAAATGATGTTCAAATCAACAAAAAAAAATCATTATCTTGATTGATGTTTAGAGGATTGCCAAATTAATAGAGTCTAAATTTTTGTTGTTGTAATGTTGGGCTAGTTCTTTGAAAATCATCCTTTTTGATACACTATGAATCTATTGCTTAAAAATAATACCTTAAACCCTAAATCCTAAATCCAAGAGCACTCATTTATGGTCAAACTATTATGCAGGACATCATCTTTTTGCAAAAAATTCAAAAGATGAACATATGCGCTTATGTCTTCAATAGAAGGAATCTTTTTCATCCATTGGACTACTCTAGTCTGCAATGTCTTTATAGAGTTAGTCTTTCTTCTTATTCTAGAATCTATTGTTGTATTTCCACTCATGTTCTTTAGTAATTGTAGATCCTAGCTAGAATATGAGGTGGCTTTGTGTAAGACTAGGAGTATTACTTACTCTTGAGAGATATCATGAAGAATTGCTATGTTTTACGTTGCACTTGAATCTCTAGAAAATGAAGATTTGAATTGATCACTTGAGATATTATGTATTGTTGCATGTAAGGGAAGGTTATATAAAACTACCATTTGATGACATTGACTCTTGATTGCAAGGGCTCATTGGGGTTATTGTGGTTTTCTCAAGCATCATCTGGGTTGAATATCTTTCACTTTGTGTGTTCATGCATGGACATTAACATCACTCCTATCCTACCACCCCATCTGGCAAGTATTAAAAAATCAAAATACAACAAAACAAAATAACAATCAAACTTGCAACCTTGAAGATGGAATTTGACAAACCCTCCCTCCAATGTGAGCAACTACTACAAAATTATTTGAGATAATCAAATGAAGAAGCTTGAACAAACATGTGGTGTACAAGTGACCTATTCGTTATTCAATTTGGAGTCTTCATTAAAATAGTTTTATCTTGACAAAGTCCAAGTGTAACCAATATGTTTTAAAAACTTTGTATAGGAAACAAGAACTCAAACTCCAAGAATGAAAATGTAGTGTAGACTACCTAAAATTTAAGGGGAGAAGACATGTTGATTTTCTTTTTAACCCTTAAAAGATGGTCAATTCATCCTTTTGGAGTACCATGTGAATCATTTGCTTCAACAAATCCAAGAACACTCATTGGAGGTCAAACTACTATGAATGTTTCCTTTTCCACACAAGATTTCAAGGATGAACATTTGCACTTTTGTCTTACATAGACATAGAAGGATTGTTTGTCATATATTGGACAAAACCCATCCGTTGCGTTGTTCAAGGGTTAAACATAATATAGGGTCAAAATCTTGACAAAGGCAAAGCTAAATTCCATAAATTCATGTGGAACTATCCCAAATATTTCATTCAAGCTGATGTATTGCCTGAGTTTTACTCTTCTACGTCCATTGGTCAGAGTTGCTCCAAACTCTCTTTACTTTTACTTTTAGGTTTACTTTCACTTTCACTTTTAGAGGGTTTTCTTAGGGTTTAGGGTTTAGAAGGGATTTCGCACAGGAAGACCTCGACTGAGTAGTCCTTGTTTTCAATTGATCAGGCGCTGATTGCTCGCCTCTATCGCCAGAATGAAGGAAATGATGTGATCCTTTTTCCATTTCCACACTCTTACAGAGTTTTGCAATGGCGGACACGCCGCTTGCGCAAATTAAGGTTCAGGAGCTCCTGAAAGAAGTGCGTGTGGATTACACGCGGAGTCGTATCGTCCAGTCTGCTGTTGCCTCGCTGAAAGAAACGCTTCTCAGCCTTCCCGACAAGCAGGTCAGTCTACGCGCATTTCAATTCTCCGCATTTGCAGAGAAACACATCTGCGTTAAGGGGGAATGAGATCTTCCGTGTTGTTCCATTTTTTAATTTCGTTTTTGATCGCCGTATACTGCGTTTTTTCTGATTCTGTTTTCGAAGACTCATTCATAAGTTGTAAGTAAAAACTGCAAAGATTGAAAGCAGGCAAGCCTGTAAGAAATGCTCAAGTTGTTAATGAAGTAGAAGTCGGAGAACGAAATGAAACTGTTCTACCACATATTCTGTTTTCTTTTAATCTAGAGGAAAATGCTATTCCAGTTGTGATGTCCTGTAAAATTTTCATCAAGTTTCCTGTCTCGTGTTGCATGAATTCAGGTCTCTTCCTCTCTTGTTTCGGCCTTTGCGAAAGATCTCGGAGTGCCTGACGATAAGGCACAGCTCAAGTTCCAGAAACCTGAGGGAGTGGAAACAGTAGGAAGTTACGCTACACATACTGTTGCAAAGCCTTTTCAAGTCGTTGATCTTGCTGTCAGGTTGCCGAAGGTACGCCTATGAGCTCTGTTCCGCTTTTTTTTTTCCTTCAAGTCACTCGAAGAGTCAGGGTATTGGGAAACGGAATCTGCCGTTTTATTCCGTTTTCTGATTGCCTGAGACGGCGGTGTTTACGATTATGTTTCAATGATTCTGTTTACTAAGTTAATTACACAAACGACCATTGAATTATCTTAAGAAACGGTCAAATTGTTACTGAACTAGAATTCAGAACACGGAATAAAGCGGTTTTACTCTGGTTTCCAGTGACGTTATTAAGATAACCTTGAGCTCGACTTTTGCTGACATCAGCTGTGACTTGAATTGCTGATTGGCATGGTTCGGGTCCTTCCAAAACTTAGTAAAAATATATTTTTCATGAACTATGCATAAATAAACGTAAACTCAGAATCCTTAATTTTTTTATTTCAATTTTGTTATGACTATAGTCACCTCATAGAGTAGTATGATGCCCTGCTATTTTCCTTCCATAGCTATTTTGAAGATATTATGTAGCTATTTTGAAGTAATTTTATCACAGAAAGAATGTTTGTTTATTTTCGTGTTTTTGCAGAGTTGCTTTCATGAAAAAGACTACCTGAACCACCGTTACCACGTTAAGAGAGCCCTGTACTTAGCGGTTTTGAAGAAGGCACTTGCAAAGTGTGCTTGTATTAGTTCTATTAAGTGGAGCACATTTTGTGAGGATGCTCGGAAGCCAGTGCTGCTTTTGATTCCAGCCCCTGATGAGAAGGGTGCCACTACTAAGTCCGTTATACGTATTGTCCCTACCATTGATTTCGAGACTTTCAACGTGACCAAGCTCGCACCGTCAAAGAACAATGTACGGAATGCCGTTTCTCAAGGTTGTCTACTCACTTAATTTTTCTTGGATCCACTGTCGACTGTCCCTTTCTCATCTCTTTGACTATCTCAAGAGTTGCAAGGTGCGGTCGCTACCTTGTGAGTGTGTTGGGGTGCAGGGTCCCCCCCACCCCCACCCCACTCCGCATCTTTTATAAATTTTCCCTTTTGTATTTGTTCGGGAATTGCTTCAAAGATGAGGTATTGAGAACACGTCTCAATATCAACAGATTGACTTGAGGTTAAGCATGTATATAATTTGATTTGGTGGATTTATGGTAATGGATTAAGACTTCCTTTTTTAGAGGCCAAAATAATAGTGTAATCTATTGCGGACCTTGACAGTGATACTTTTTGTTCCTCTAGATGGAATGGCTCAGCCTACACCCCACTACAACAGCAGTATACTCGAAGACATGACAATCGAATCCTCTGCTGCAATGTTGAAGGAAGCTCTAATAGGGAACGAGGCAATGAGAGATGCTGTTTTACTGCTCAAGGTGAGCGTGAATCTCAATTTGACATTAAAGGGCATCAAGTTAACTTTATGATGTAGTTGTGGGAGGGGTCTTGATTAAGATCTACTTTGAGATAAGTCTTGGAAAGCTGTGATATATCTAAATAAAACTTATTTTTGTATAGTCGACTTTGGCTTCGCAACACTGTCTGGTTCTGGGGGTATTATCCTTTGGTTATTTTCAGTCAATTCGGACCTCAGCTTACTGAGATTTTTACTTACATAATCAATACTGTCTTCTTTAGAGTGATGCACTGGTTTGGGTAAATAGAAATTTAATTATCTTTTATCTTTTGCAGGTCTGGTCCAGGCAGCGAGGCATTTATGATGCAGCGGATTCTTTGAATGGATTTCTTAGCACGATAGTCATTGCTTACCTTGCTTCTCCAGCCGGTGGAAAGCGCATCAACCAGCATATGACTGCTCTTCAAGTTTTTCGGCTCACTATGGAGTCTCTTGCAAGTGGAAATTTGTTAGAAAAGGGTATTTTCATGCAGGCTGCTAGGGTGGGAAGCGTGGGAGCCGAGGTATTTTCAGTCTCATTTTTGCATGTCTTCAAAGAATGTTGCAGTGAAAGTATATAAAAATGTTGAGTGCCTTGGATTCCTATTCGTGTCAGTTTTTTGGTGACTTCTGCGTCCTCGCTCATCAATGGCAAATTGGATGTTCACAGATGAAGAAGGCTCTTCAACAGGCTTTCAAAGTTGTGATTTCTGGGTCGGAAGTGTGGGTGAATTTTGCATCTCGAATGTCTAAAACTGCAGCAGCCGAGGTACACTTTCTCTGCTTTGTACACCGAACTCTTCGTGAGCTCCGTCTAAATTCGAAAAGAAAATATAATGCATGTTATTATTTTATGTTAGAGATCAAGTTCTAAATTTTAGAATTTTTTAAGAATACTCTCAGTGTGCTAAATTTTGATATTTGAGATGAACGTTTTTGCACCTTCATCTATACTTTCTTGCTCAGGCATCGTGGTGTTATGACCTTGGTTGTGAAGGCTGGGGTCGAATTGTTTTTTGATATGGAACTTGTAAATGGCAGTTGAAAGGAGAAGCGTTTCGTACTTTGGCTGCTATGAAGGACACCAAAGATGAAGGTTTTGACGCATTGTTCATGACCAAGATAGACTTTGCTGCCAAGTTTGACTACCACGTCAGGTTTGTATATAATATTGGAACTCTTGAATGATGTAGCATGTGAAGAACATGCATTCTTTTAGCAGGTTTCGTGGGGATGATTTGATCGATAGAATAACTCAGGAAGAAAGCAACATTTAAGAAATACATCTGCTTCATGTAGCTTTTTCGTTTGTTTTCTGGACGTGCAGCCCAGGGCTTGTCTCATGTTTAAATTCTGTTTATGTTCTGTACTTCAGACTCGGGTGTTTTTCTTCTCAGCTACTTGCGATCCTTTGTGAATGTCGTGTTGCGAATGAGCTTTGTGACTTTTTTTTGCAGGGTAAGGTTATCTGAAGGTCAACATAGTTCTTCTCCACGCTTTTCAGATGAAGACAGCTATAGGCTCTATGAACAACAACTTGAGTCTTTGTTGATCAGGGGGTTGGGTGATCGAGCTCAGTTAGTTCGAGTTATCAGACGGAGTTGTAGCTCAGGATGGCTTCTCAAACGAGGTCTATTGAAACTTGGCCATGGAGATTTATGGGTGGGGATTTCCGTAGTTAACTTGGACACAGCCCTGCGAATGGCAGACGTTGGACCAAGCGCTGACAACAAAGAAGAGGTGATTCTGCTTCTTACTTTGTATTTAAATACTTTGTCCTTTAGGAATGGACTATTCGTGTTGTCTGGGAGAACTGTTCAAAGTTATATCATTCTGGTCACGATTGAGGTGTTTTTCCTTATTCTTGTTGCTTCACATTCTTCTTGCCATGCCTTACGTTTCTCAGGCTAAAAAGTTCCGAGCGTTCTGGGGTTCAAGGGCTGAACTTCGAAGGTTCAAAGATGGAAATATCTCGGAGACTGCAGGTAAGTTCCATTTTCTTCATCATGATTGTTTGTATTTCGAACTGCGGTTTTATATGTTCGTTAGCTGTAATATGATTGCTCATGTGTGTACAGACGTTGTATAATGTCCAAACTGAAACGCTAGAGCAGTGTGGGAGTGCCAGGGTTGGCAGAGACACTTGATTATTCAGCGGATTGTTGAGCATGTTCTTCATCGGCATTTGTTTTTGGCTCCCGAGTCTCTGCATATTGTGTCTGGTCAGCTTGATTATGCTCTTCTTGAGAACGGAACAGGTATTCACCTTCACTGGCATGCCTGCCTTCACTCTACCATTGAGTATTTTTTTTGGCAGTATGTTGTAGCGACAGTATTATTCTTTGGTCTTAAAAGGGTGTTTTGAGTTACATTTCTCGTTTAGTTCAAGTGTGGGCTCTAAGGTCGTCAGATTTTTGCACAGATCCGACGTCCACAGCTACCAAATTGATGGAGGTTTTTGGGAACCTGTCAAAAAGGTTGAGGGACATAGAGGACCTACCCCTTAAGGTTGTCGCCGTGCAACCAATTAGTCCTGGTAATGTACTTGCTCATTCGTTTATGTTGTTGAGCGCTCAGTATACCTTACTTGTCCAGTGTCAATTATATATTTCATTTTATCATCTGCTGCATGATGGGGCAAGGTCTAGATGTACACAAGGAACTCTACCACAGTTGCTGGCTATGACTCGAAGTTTTAACCTTGTATCTGTATATTATGTATTTGCTTACATAGGCACTAGTCTCACTCGTGAAATCGAATATGTCCATGGTTTAGTGATTTTTATTGAGTGCAATGCTTACCGTTATGGCGTTTGCAGCTTTCAGCCAAACAGACGTTTTTCCTCCCCAACCACATCCTTTAGCAGAGGATGCTGCTTCTCAAAAGATTCCCACCAGCGCAGTTCCGGTGCATGTTGATCCTCTTAAAATTATGTTGCAGGTTAGTATAATATGCACCTTCTCTGAACGTGCATAAGGATACAGCTACTTTTTGTGGCAATTGCAATTGTTATTGTACCTTGTCACCTCTAGTTTGAGACTTTATTAAATGCAAGGTGTTTAGGAGAATGTTTTTTGCATGACTCATTTGTTTGTTTACTGGTTGATGCAGCTGGAGGGTTCTGGAAATTGGCCTGAAGCACCAGTCGCTATACAGAAAACAAAGGCCGCCTTTTGCTTACAGATAGCACGAAGGTAAATTGACACAAACTGGTCACTTGCTACGAGGGCCTCAATCAAGCGCTGATTTTAGCCGTGTCCTGAATTGAATCAATCATTGATGTGGATGTTTGGTATTGATTGGGATTGTGTTCGATGATTAAACATGGCACCGTCTCAGAAACTGAGAGCCTCGGTAGTATTGAAGGTATCGACAGTCACTAGCTTACGCATAAGTATAGGTTCAGCTGATCAAGTGTACTGTACTGATAACTCCATAATCGCTTTACAGCTTGCAAAAGAAATGGGGTGTTGGCTGTATTGCCGCTGAAGATGCAGTTGACATCACCATGGAGGGCTTTGTCTTCAGACTGGTACTAATGTATGACAAGGATCGTACAAGGGCTATGGCATCCAAGGATGATGAACAGTTGGGAACAATTTCTCCTATTGATGACCTGTTGCTGCAAAGTTCACATTCAAGTTTGATACAAGGTTTGTACAGTAAGTATCCGGCATTTGGGCCAAGTGTTCGGCTTGCCAAGCGATGGATATGGTCCCATCTCTTTTCGGGTTTTTTGACGGAGGAAGCTGTTGAATTGCTGGTGGCATATGTGTTTGTTCATCACTCTCCACATCTCCCTCCCTCGTCACGTGTTACCGGCTTCTTAAGGTGTGTTAATTTATGTCTTGGATTCATGTTCTCATTTTTCAATTGTTGAGGTGTGTCTAGTTGAGCAAGAAAGATCCGTTGTGATATCCTTTCATGAAAGGTGGATTTCAATCAATTTGGAGGCAGGTTTCAGTTTTATCAGTTGTTTTGTGTCTGTTTATGGATGTCAGCGAATCATAAATACTTTCAGCATCCTCATTTCGTAGTTCTGCTGAATGTAGGTTGAGAGCTCGTTTTTGTTGTTCTGATATTTGGGCAATTTTTTCAATATAGGTTCCTTCATCTTCTTACTAACCACGAATGGGCTCTTGAACCTCTTGTGGTGGATATGAATGGTGATCTTACTACTAACGACTACACCAAAATCATGGTAAGATAACCATGGGGAGGTTTGACCAAGAGTAATCCAATTGAATGCTGAGGACATATCTATGAATTGATGTCTAGATTCTACCACACTTTCAAAAATATAAGGATCAACTTGAATTGGTGTACCCTTGTATCCTCTGGTTGTTTCTAAATCCATACAATTTCAGATTTTTGACAGAAATATGTCTGTGGAAACAGGCTAAGTTTGCTGCTGCAAGGCATGGGCCACAAGTTGTTGGGACTGGCCCAGAGTATATACGAGGTCCTTCGATGTACATTGCAACATCTTACGACTTTGGCTGCAAAACGTGGACTCACGAGTCTCCATCTCAGCAGGTATCATTCTACAGTCACCTGATTTATTTCCTGTCATTACTTGTCTTTTAACATCTAGAGGTTTCTTGTTGTTCATTCATGTGTTTCTATGTACTGATGTTAATTTTAACATTGCAGGTGCTGAAGCGGCTTATAGCTTATGCAAAAAGCTCAGCGAATCTGCTCACCGAACTAGTGAAAGGCAATGCGGACGATAGAAATTGGCTGGTATGACTTACCGATCATGGCTCTATTCATAGTTAATTGCCTTCAAATCAATATGCCTGTAATTTGAGGCCCTGATTAATTCATGTATGGTATTGACTGGTTGCCTTGACAGTTCCTATTATGAAATGACTAAACCAGTGTCTTCTGCTGTGAATTCTATAGTCAATCTTCAGAACACCGCTGTCAAGCTATGATATACTCCTCGAGCTCCATCTTGAGTGTCTATCACACCCAAATCGAATACTTTTCCCACCTGAAGGACTTGGCAAGAGCATTTTAAGCAAGGCAGCACCAAAATTGTCACCAAGGTTGGCGCCTGCTATCCTGAAGATGGGTATCAGAGCTGCAAGGGAACACTTAATTATTGGGTTGAATCCCGTCGAGGAGTTCGTCGAAGATTTGAAGGTACGATTGATTTGTCGTTTTTCCAGTTTGTGCTGTGCTTTTCCATATCCATTTGAGTGTGTTTTGGTTCTCTTCCCCATTTTGACGTACTAAATGAGTACTATATGATGTTGGGTGCAGTCCTGACTTCACACATGAAGTGCACATGCTGGAAAGACCTTAAGTGCAAGTGTGAGAAAATTAATTATTGATTACACCATACTTGTGAAGACGTTGATGCTAACATTTTTCACGTGTCTTGATTTCTTTGCAGACCAAGTATGGTGATTATTGTAAAATATGGTATGATCCGGTGGGGAGCAACTTGCTAGGCTTAACATTTTCTAACGAGGCATTTTCTGCTAAGGTACAATGGTCTTTGATTTTAAATCCTTAGTCCTCAAGATCTGCACTTTTTTGACTGGACCCGTTATTTACTTCGTTTATCCCAGTAGTAACATTGCAGAATATTCAGTTTTATTGCATTGACTCGTATCTCTGTGATGCAGGTAAAGAGTGCCAAACGCAAACGCGTGGAAAATGAGCAAGTAGTTCTCAACTTGGACACGTTTTTGAAGGATGTTGCTGCCATAGGTGAAGGCTTAGTGAAAAGTATATATCTGTCTCCTGCCAGGAGAAAAGACTTGTGATCTGCAAAATTTCATCCCAAATTTTAGTTGAATTTGAGCCAACCTTACAAAAGTTTACGTTCAGACTCAAATTAAAATTTAATTGAGTCTGAGAAGTTTCCCTGTTGCTTCTAAATTGAATTTGGCTCACAGATGTGCATTAATCTGAAATTTTTCATGATCGATTTGTGCTTGTACTTTACATTCTATTATTATAATTTTCCTACGGACTCACAATTACACTGAATGCCAAAACCAAGTCTGAGTTATTGTAACTACACCTATAATTGCACGAATAAGCTCTGTGGCATGATCAATATGCTCTAGAAAATGAACAATTTTTGCACACTATTAAAGGACTAGGAACCGAAATGCAAGTTGTTCCACATTGTGAATTAGTTACAAATTTTCAAAGATGCAAGGTATGGGGTGCCAAGAGTGTCATGTAGGTGATCCCAAAATCCAACTAATGCATATCAAGAAATCACACTAGTAGTATTGAAACATGTCATAGAGAAGGTAAAACAATAGAAAGTATATTAAAAATCAACCTCTTCTAAGGTTGCAACCTACATAGTACTATATAAAGAACCACACACTTCTCAAAATGGCCCTAAACCCTTGAATGACATAGCAAACATTTTTTGGATGCAGAGAAGAACTAGGATTCCTAGAAGACCTTGTTCTTCAAACTTTATAATCTTTGTATCTACATGGTGGATTCTCTCAAAAATTTTAGATCTTTACTCATCAAAAAGTTGGCTTGAAATTTCTACAGTGACTATTGTAGTAACTAGGTCATAGGCACTTCCCGTTACTGTGTTTTTTGAAGAACTGACCTCCAAGCCCATCACTTCTATTTTTCTATCTATAACACTTAGGGGGGTAACTCCACTTTACACTTGTCCTTGCAATGTGTACCATTTCAAGTATCCTCCCTATTCAATTTCCCTTAAAAAATAGGGATCAATTTTGAGAAGTGGTCCATTTTAGGTGTAGTTAAGGCATGTGACCCATTTCCAACCACTTAAGTAATTACACATATATGGAATTCTGGTTTCTTGAGTGGGAAAAATTTTCTGTGTACAAAAATAGAGTTTGGAAGGATTCCATAAATTTCCAAAATTTATTTCTCTAAACATAATTACTGTGAATTTTTTAGCTTAAGATTTTGTTTAATCAATATTGGTCATATAGGCCTTCCTATTTCTAACCAAGGGTTGGTTGCTATATTGACAGTCCTATAACAAATCATAATGTGCCAGAACTACACCGAAAACTCAGCCATAATTAATTATTGTTCATAAGTACCTCGGCAGAAAAAGAAGTCTACATGGTAGAAATGGGAGCTAATCAAAAAGGGTACACCTCCTATACCTTGATATTTCTCGTCATTAACCCTTTAGTGACCGGTTGACTAGTTTTTGGTCGATTGTGGGACTTTTTATTTGCTACTGTTCACAAAACATTTGATTTAAAAAAACCCTAGGGAACAACACAATTAGAGTATCTTCATACAGTCCAAACAAAACCAATTTCAAAAGAGTGCATGCAAAAATGCATTAGCTATGTTTATCCAAACTTAAATGTCCTAAGCCTTCACAAGTGAAATATCATAAAGAAATACATATTTAATGTAAGGGATGACTACTCATATGTATGAAAGAACTAGCTGGAAGGTTTTTGATTGTTTTTTGGAGCATTTACTAAAATTTATGCCCAATTGTGGTAGATTGTATGTAGCACCAGTGTTGAAGGTTGTTTACAGCATATCAATCTTTGAAGATTATTTACAAGCATGTGCACTGTTGGATCACTTTCATTTTTTGTTTGGTTCAAGTATCTGTCCTATAGAACCAATTGATTGATCTAGGATTTCATCCTTAGAATGGCCACAAAATTTCACTTTGTCAAAATTGTATTCAAAAATTGCGCTTGCCCCCAAAATCAACCATAGTTACTAAAGGGTTGATCCCTAAGTGCTTCGATGTCCACTTTTTAGATGATGACTAGATTGAAACTCAAGCTTCATCCTCATTATTACTTGGATGAAAGTCATCTTAATTTGTGGAGATACTTTATCAAGTTTTTGTCCTATCTAATGGTTGGATTTGATGTCACTAGAATACATATTTTTCTAAAATTGCAAATTTGCAAGTATGTCAAGTGGTTGACCAAGCCAAAATTGCATTGATTCTAGTTCAAATCAGGATGTGCAAAAATGAGGTCATAGATATTAAGGACATAGAAACTTTAAAAAATCACCATATCAACAAAACCTCATTTCAAATCCATTCCAACAAATTTTATCAAAAAAAGATAATATTTTTCTGTAATTAAATTCAAAAGGAATTTTGAAATTTTGCTTTCAAAATTTAAAAAAAAATAAATTAGTGATAGCATTGGTGAATCTAACTATACGGATAGAATCTAAACTTACAATCTACAACTTTTATTTGTATACAATTCCAAAATATTCTTCCAAGTAGCATTTAATGATAATTTTTTTCAAATCATCAATTATGGAAAAGATTCTTGACGTTTAGGGGTTAATCTGTACCTGGAGCACATGTGAATAAAATGTAAAAGTGTAAACACAATATTTGATTTAATCCATTAACCTTGAAAGGATGGGTCTATGATCATTTTTTCAAACTTCAAAGTCATTTCTCTCTCTTGCTTTGTTTTGTAACTATATATGAATGTAAATATTTATTTTTATTTTTAAGAGATAAAATCACATGACTTCCATTAATCATAGAAATCTCCAAATTTTTGTGAAAATTTGAAATTATTGTGAGTTTTTGAATAAGTGGAAAATTTTCATATCAAATAGAGAATATGTTCAAAAAATCTATAAAATTTTCCATAAAATTTTCTCCACTGAATATTTTAGTGTAGAACATTGTAGTGCAAATGAATTTTTAAATCATTTTAAAATTAGAAAAATAACACTCTATGGTTATAGGTCCAAAGTTCAAATTGTAATAAAAATCCACATTAATGAATTTCCAAAAACTTCAATTGGAGTAGAAACTAGACTTCTAACAAGATGTTGTCCCAAATTCAAGAAAGATTAATTTTATGGCTAAAATTCAAATAAAGAGAGAGCAAAAATTGCCAAAATATACTATACAATGATCTATGGATTTTGCATTTTCTTATGTAGGGAAGTAAAAAAATGTCACGAGGGAATACCCACCACCTTACATTGAAAATGGGATGAAATATTAAGTGGCTCCTTCAAAAATTGGATGAAAAATTGTTTTTTATCCATCTTTGAGGCTCCCCTAAAATCATCCAAAGGATGCAAAACATCTTCTCATGTATTTCAAGATAGAAGCTAGATGTGGTATAATATGTAACTTAACTTTTTTAAGTATGCATTGAGAAAAGAGATGTTAAACATGAAGTTTAGAAAAATCTACATAGTCAAATTTGAATTTTTTATAAGATCTTTGTAAGATAAGTTTAGAAGCATTTCAACTTGAATAAATAGTCAAATTTATAATATCTATTTAGAAAACTTGAATTTTGGTATGGTTAGCTAAATCTATGAGGTTATCATGATGGCATAATATAATCATACTAATCATAAAATATTACAAATTTCACTATAGTTAATATTTTAACAAAGGAAAAAAATTGAACCTATAGATTGATTTTTATTTTTTGTATGAAGTATAAAATACATCCTTAAAATTCAATGATAGATTAATATTTTATGATAAGTAGATCCCTAGTGCATCTAAAAATGTCCATACCACCTTTTTAATAACATCTAATTGCTTGGAACTCACTTTGTCAAAATGAATGCTACACATGTATTACCAAGCATCAAGGTTTAATATCACAATTTTTGAAAATACATTGAAAGGCTAGTTGGAAGGGATGACTAAAATTTTCTAATGATCAAGGAGCCCAATTTTGGATCCAAGATGGTGGTATCTGTATATTTGACATTGTAGGTTCACAAATTGTGGTATATACTATAACAAAAATTTGTTCTTGTGATAAGGTAGGTCTACAAAATCATGGCTCTTCCAATTTGAATCATTAAATATTGCACCTCCCACATATTTGAGAAGTTTTTAGATGGTTATGCATTCTACTTATATAGTGTCATATTTGACTGTGATAAGGTTCAAATCATGATATGTCATCAAAATATAAGTTGCTAATTTTTTATTTAGAAATTAGAAATCCATTGGTGTATGTTGTGCCATATGTTAGTGCATATATTATATTTCAAAAGTCAAATTCAATATCACATACATTGTTCTTTATAGACTTTTAAAGAGTTGAGAAAGCATTAAAAAAAATCATGTGTGGAAAGTCAATATGCAAAATAGTACAAGTAGAAATCTATTTGTTTGACACAATATGAATTTGTTGTAAATATTGGATATTATATTAGAATCTAAAAAACATTTAGTATTGGACATAATTGGATGAGTTCTCTTAGAAAATTAAAGCACATATAAGGCAATTGAACTACAAGGTAAAATCATTACTAGACTAACACTACCATTTTAGAAAGCTAAGGAAAAAAAAAAATGAATTTGATTGCAAAGTATAAACTTAATATATGATTGGCGATTTTTCAACATGGCATTCATAACAATATGATTTTCATGTAATATCCACTGACCTTTCAACTTACTAGAAATTGGTCATCTTAGATGCTTAACCCCTAAACGTCCAGATTCATCTCTAGAATTGGTGATTTGAGAAAAATCATTATAAAGTGCTATTTGGAAGCATATTTTGGAATTGATATACAAATAAAAGTTGTAGATTTTGATTTGTAGATTCCATATTTTTAGTTAGATTCTCCAATGCTATTACCAATATTTTTTCACAAATTTAGAAAGAGAAATTCTAAAATTCCTTCAAAATTTGATTACAAGCAAAATATTATCATGTTTTGAGTAAAATTTTTTGGAATGGATTTGAAATGAGATTCTCTTCATACCATGAATTTTTGAAATTTTTGGGTTCTTCAAATCTATGACCTCATTTTGGCAAATCCAGTTTTGACATTAGAAGAGATCTAGCCCCATTAGAAGACTACAAGTTTTGGGCAGTGGGGAACTCGGTGAACTATACCATTGCAATGTGTTGATGTGGTTAGGAGGCGATCACGTTAGATTTTTTTTTAATTAAAATTTTTTTTTTACTTCTTTTCCAATTTCAAGGACAAAAAAATGTATTTATGATGATTGATTGTTGTTAGTCGTGCCCTCATTGTTGTGGGAACATCGTGGGGAATATGCCCAACACAGCCCTCTGACTTCCCCAAATCTTATCTAATGACTAAAGTCAATGCAATTTGACCAAATGACATACTTGCACATTTGTAATTTTAGAAAAATATGTACTCTAGTTGCACCAAATCCAACCCTTAGATAGAACAACACTAACTTGATAATGTATCTCCATAAATTAAAATAACTTTCATCCAAGTTGTTGAGAGGATGAAACTTAACTTTCAAATTGTTCATTGTCCAAAAAATGGATGTTGGAGCATATGAGCTCCCAATTCGTCACTTGGGACCTATAGTTTTTCTTTTTTCCGCTTTGCGTAGATTAGAGGGTAATTAGGTGTTAAAAGCCCCCAAAAGAGCCTAAGGCCAAAACAAGTTGTGACATGCCAAACTAATATTTGGTTACTTTTAGGGTTTTAGGTCTAGTTGCCCCTTAGATGCCCACCTCTATATAGGTCAGAACCACAAATGGTGGAAGTTAGTAGATTTGAATGTAGTTGCTTTATTGTGCCGAACCTATTAAGTAGTGGCCCCAACCAGCTAAGAATTCTGCCGAGAGGATCCCCATGAGATCTCCAGATAGGTCTTGTTTTCCCATCCCAGCATTGAAATCGTAGAGCCAATTGTTAGCATTGCAGGGGTTACAATACCAAGACCGGCATGTGGAGGAATCCACAAGTCCTAAGCGTGGAATTGCGGTCTGGAGTGTGCTAGGGGTTTGGAAGTGATGTTCCTTCGCCAAGATTCCCTTATACACGAAAGATTCCCTATTTCTATGTAATTAGCGGAGGGTAGGATTCATCCTCCTCATCCCTACATGTGCAAAGTAAGAATATGAGCTTGCACGACCATTGTGGGACTCCTTGAGAGGTCCTACAAAAAGTCTCGGAATTTTCTGACTTGCAGAAATATTCTTTCTGGACGGTCAACCACCAAAACCCACTACGGGAAATTTGTGGAAACTCCCCGGAGGGCAGTAAAATCTCTCTAAAAATTAGAGTAGATGATTTTATATTAATAAGTCTCCCCAACAAGTTTCGTGACATTTTGATAGCGGGAGATGCCCGAACTTGAAGATTCCCCCCAGATTTAGCAACATGGCAATGCGGGCGAGAGTTTGACTGACATCTTGGGAGCATATGAGTTCGAAATGGAGTCGATGAAAGGTTTTTCCTTACCCCCTTGGACCTCCCAAATCACCTTGGCCACTCACCTTGCTCAAAAAAGGCAACACCGACAAGTTAAATCTTTAACCCTTTTTTGATGTAGATGGCGTTGGGTTTCGATGGGGTTTTTGCGACGGTTAAGGGGGAGGGGCATCTTCCGGATGGAAAATGGCATGTTGGAGCCAACATTGCAATCTGTTTGCCAATCGGAGTTAAACTCCAAAAGTTAGAAGTGGACAACACACAACTGGAGAAGTCAACGGACCATTAAAGCCTAAATCTTGGAGAATTGGAAGAAGTACATTCCGCCACTTGGGAACGAGGTTCCCAACACATGTGGGGAGAAGACTTAGGTGTCAATACCCCACACGTGGAGAAAATCCCAAGACAAGCTTAGATTGTCAACCATCTTACGTAGATTTGGAATTGTAAGAAGTTTAGGTTTTCCGTAAGGTTCCCATGCTTGGGAACAAGGTCTTCAACATGTGTGAAGGGAAGACTAGTTGTCAATACCCTTGCATATGGGCGAAATCCCAAGACAATCCTATAATTGTCAACCTTTCACATGGAACCAATTCTGGTAAGAAAATTGGATTTTTAGGAGTCTCCTTCATTGGGAACAAAGTTCCCCAATTTGTAATTTCGAGGGGAGTAAGGGTGCCCATCCTCCTATAAAAGGGGACGCCCTTCTCTCCTTAAACACCTCCATTTTATGCATCAATATACTTGGGTCCGTTGAGGTCCACTTGTTGGGACTTTGGTAGTGTCGGTTTCCTTGCTTCTCTCTCTTGCCTTCTTTTGTAGCTCTTGTTCTCATGGTAGTCCTTTGTTGTCATTTTGAGAAGTTTGGGTTGGAATCAAACTCTCTTTGGTAGCTCTTGTTCTCGTGGTAGTCCCTTGTTGTCATTTGGAGAGGTTTGGGTTGGAATCAAACTCTCTAAATAGTTCTTGTCCTTGTAGTGGTCCTTGGTTGTCTTTTGGAGGGGTTTGGGTTGGAGCCAAACTCGCTTCTAGTAGTCTTGTGGTAGTTCTCACTCTCCTTGCTATCCCCTCCTTTATCTTGGGTGGTTGTTGCAAAGTGAAAAGGGGTCTATAGAGTCCTAGATCATTTGTTAAAAGTCCTATCCAATGGCAGAGTTTTGAGACCTTAGGAGCCTCTAAGTCCTAGATTTGGTGTTAAATCCAAATCAACTGTGGAGCCTTGACCCTAAGCACTACTCACCTCCAAAGTTTAGTTTCCAAAATAGTTGGGAACAAATCAAAATTTAGTACCCAAAAGAGCCGGTCTTAAGTCTTGACAGTCCACGGAGGAGTATCCCTTAAAAGCCCTACGCTTGACAATCCTCAACCAGGGTGAGCATGGAGAGCTAAGCTTCCAAGGCAAATTTCCAACGAGGTGGGGAAAAATCCCAATTTTCTGTTGGCCCCATCCATAGCCAAAGCCCAGAGCTCAGTACCGACCTAGCACTGGCACCAGCAACAATCGGCACCAACACCAGCAGGCGAGTACCGACACTGGCATCAATACTAGTACTAACGGCCTAGTACCGGCGGACTGGCACTAACACTAGTATCGGCACTAGCACTAGCACCGGCAGGGAATTGGGCCTCAACCGGGTGGAGGGGGGATTGGGAGTTCGGCCAGGGATTGGAGGGTTCAATCAGGGGGTTGGGGAATTTCAGCCAGGGGCTGGGAAGGGGTTTTTGCCAAGGCAGTTGGGGCAATCGGAATCAATCTAGGTAGAAGGGAAAGAATTTAACACATAGGGTAGAGTAGGAAAGATAACGGGCAAAGAACTTAGCATGTAGGATAGAGGAGAGGAGATAGAATTTAGCAAGTAGGGTGGATTGGGGAGAAAAGAATTTGGCAATTAGGATAGAGGGGTAGGGGGTAGCATATAGAATGGGGTAGGCTCAACCACTCTCCCCGCTCACTTGGTCCACCAAGGCTACGACAAAAGGAGGAAGGAAATATGGGGAACTAGGCTCACTGACCGTCGTCTTCCCCTAACCTCCATCCAAAATGCACCCAACTCCATGGAGGTGACATGGTTGCATGAGACCTATTAAGAAGGAGTCTCAAGCACGTAGAAGAGGAACCTCGGGCTGAGGTATGACCCCATCGTCTCTTCTCACCTTTAGCTAGTTCACTCCCATAAACACGAAGTAAGGTTGAGGCCTAGAAGCAAGGAGCACCCCTAGGATCAAAGGCTAGTCCCCACTAGTCCCCAATAGTAGATGTAGAAGGGGTCCAACATAGACGAGTTAGGGTAGAGGTCATTCGTCCTCAAGACTTGCGTAGGCAATAGGAAATGGCGTGAACCAACACCCAAGAAGGTAGCACTTGTTCTCTTGTAGTTCCAACGCTCAAGACATCCAAGCATTAGCTCTACGGCCAGATATATTGGGAGTCACGGTGAATTAGAAGAAGTAGGAGGCTTAGAAAAGATCCATTGCTTGGAAGGCACACTGGACTAACATTAGGCACCCATTGAAGTAGGAGTTCACCACCCCAAATACTAAGACCTAGTTGTGCTCGTGTAATTGCCAAGGGTGGGCAATTATATGGTCACAGAGCACTTAGGGGTTAATGAGATGCAAGACCTTTTAATTCTATCAAGATGAAGATCATATGCACCCTATTGAATTCTATTTATCAAAATCAACATTCTACAATGTTGACGGAGATGGATCTTAATAATGTATAACTTGCAAAGATGCACCATTGACATAGTCACTACCAAAAAAAAAAAAAATTTTAATGTTTTTATTAATGAAATTAAAAAAATATTACATGGAATACCTTGAGGTTTACATATTCTTAAATTGAAATTTTGTTGTACTTTAAATATTTGTAGAATTTTGCAATACCTATAGCCCAACTTTTATGTTTGTTGTTTTATATATTTTTCTTTTTCTGCTCATGGTTCAATTTTATGGGTAAAATAGTACAAACTCAAACTCAATTTTGGAATCTTAGGTTTGAAAATCCGAATGTATAACCGTAGGTTTCAAGATCTTGAGAATCCAAAATGCAATATATATTTTTTGGAAGATTTGTATAGTTATAAAATATGTTGGGTATATAAAAAAAATTCATAGCCATTAGTCATCACATCAAGCACATGGATATATGAAAAATGAAAAATATAACAAAAAAATGGTCACATAATGAAAATCTTAAGTCTCATTGTGAGAAACAATATAAACTAGTATAATTTAGAAAAATTAGGAAAAAGATGATCAGAAGGTTTCAATGAAAACATTATAATGCATAGTCAACATATATATATATATATATATATATATATATATATATATATATATATATATGATGTTCTTTGTACTTGTAATTATAACAATAGATTGTTTGATCATTGATTTGATTTTTCTACAATAGTATTGTAATATATAATATCAGTATATCACACCATATATAGGTCATAAATTTGGCATAAATTAATGAAAAATTGAAAAACAGAGGGGGGAGAAATTACAATGTAAGTGTAAAAAGTCAAAAAATAACAAAAATTTAAATTTTGGAAAATCAGGAACAATTAAGCAAAAAAATCAAAAATTCAAAACTTTTGAATTTATAGAAGATTTAAATTCATTTTTAGACTTAGTTCCGTCCTTACTTCATTTTAGAGCTAAAGAGTTTCCTTCCAACCACTTTTGGAAGGAATCTAGGGGGTATTTATATCCACTATAAATAAATATTTGGCACTAATGGGCCTAAAGCTACTATTTAAATATTGAGTTTGATTCCATATTCATCATCATAATTCGTAATAAAATGTTTGATGAATTAAATTAATGGTACATTAGTGCTTATTAGAATAATTGGGTATATATCTTAAATGTAGTATTCATGATAGAATTCAATCCTTCTAAAAATGATTCAAATAGTCTAAAAGAAATTTAATTTTGTAATACAATTGAATTTTAATATGAATCATCAACTACTACTTGTAAACTATTGTTTATAGAAAATAATTCTAACATGAGTCATTATAGAGGTTGAAATGATAATAATTTTTAAAATCTATGTAATATTTTTTTGATTAGGTGGTAAATAAAGAAAACATAATGCCAACTTGAAAGAAAAATTATCACTACTAACTACACTATTTTTGTTATGCAATATTTTCAACATTTTATATAAAACACATTATGTATTAAATTTGAGCCACCCTATTAATGTCACAAATGTCAAATGTCGAGAAGATATTTGACTAAATGTTCATGAGCGGTTTCACTCATAGAATTTGATTGGATTTTTAACAAAATATTCAATTTTTTGATGAGTCACACTCAATAACATAATAGTGTAAACCCTCATTAAAATCATCCTAATAACCAAATGGATGAAACAACAAAGAAGTTTTACAAAAGCCCTATTGTACAAATGTCATGGTGATTCTATGATGAATTATTTAAAGATTCTTTTCCCTAATTTCAATGTGCCTTTGTAATCTCCAATTGCCTTGTGTATCCATCATGATACTCTCTATAAGGCTGCTACCTTGTGCTGTTTGTTTAACCTCTTTGTACCTATTCTCAAACATAAAATACAACCATTCAAATTTGTGGGGTTTTGCTTTCATTAATATGAAAAATCTAGCACTAATTTTATAACTATCTTTAGTTGTATTCTTGTGTGCATAGTAAAGGTTTGATCAACTACAAAGTATCTCCTTTACCATAAACACTACAAATATTTTAGTGTCCATTGGACCAAAACTTTGTTGTTTGATGTGCTTGGAATACCAACTTTGACTTTAAATTTTTTTACTTTGACAAATACATGCAAAAATGCATGTTGAATCTTGTTCAAATCTTTTCAAGCTTATGACTTTGTAATTCTTTGAAAATATTGTCTTATATCTTGCCAATCATTGTTGATAATAATGTTGTTAAACTTGAGGTAGGTTTTATTTAGATTGTGAGTTTTTCATATTTAAAAGGTTTTAAGTTTTTCACGTGTATAACATAAAGTGAAGAGTTTTGGTATATAGAAGTATCTATTCTAAGTACAAATTTCCTTTTCATATGTATTTGTGTTGCAACAAGTAATAGAAGAAGAACTCCAGTCCTTTTTGAGACTAGTAAAAGTCAAGAGTCCAATTGTTTGAGGCCCGACACCAAAGCCACATAACAATGGTAAGTAATTGAAATATAAAATAGATCTTTGTTGAAGCAAGAAATTGTGATTGTTGAAACATGTGCATACTAAAACACAATCCATTAAAGAGGAAAGTAAAAATGCATTGATACAAAGTTTATTTGAAGGGACTCACATATGAGAGGTTGAAACTCTTGGTCCTCTGTTGGCAAGCTTTTGAGATGGGTGGCTTGTTTCAATCTGAGATCCGGGTGAAAAACTCAATCCATCAAGGAAACTTAGTCGAGAATCTATATGACTAAAGGTGGTAAATATCTCAAGACAATCCACCTCTTTACCCATTTTACTCTTTCCTAAATGGCTTCGACTCCGAACTTCATATCCATCTTTATTATTGGCATACAATGGACCAACATTAACTGGCAACTCAATCTCAGGAACAATCCAATTCATAGACCATGAAATATCTTCTTCAAGATCCAAACCTTGTGGTACCCACTTTATACAAGCTTTTTTCATAAACACTTTCTTATTATGTCGATGTTTTGGTAGTTTTCCAATTGTTACTTGTAATCCTCCAATGTACATATGGCAACCTTTTGATTCACGTCTAAAGCCTAAAAGAACCGCATCTATAGCCTTGTAGGTGGTTGACAATGGAATGGCCATAAATAGTGCCTCTTCTTTGCCACCCTTCAAAAAATCCATGTGCAAATTCTCCATAGTAGCTTGTTCAATTCCACTAACAAGTTCTACCATAGTTGGCCTAAATCGTGTCATGTTTCCAAGTGGAATAACTAGTGGCCGATCAGCAAGTGCACCAATGACTGCTCTTTCTACTAAAGCTCCTCCTATCACTGGATGCCGCCTACCTTGAGACCCATATTCTCGTTTAATTGCATTTAAACAAGCTGCATCAAAAAACCTACTATTTTGATTATAAAGTTGAAGTAGTCGTGCAAGCTCAGCTCCAACTAAACCACTAGATGGTTCTCCTATTCCATTTACAATGCGAAAATATTTTATGTCCATGTCTCTTGGTGGTTTTGACATGGGTGAACCAAACAAATATTTGCAAACACCATCAACAAGTTTAGTTAATTGCCCAACTTCTTTGGCAACTTCAAAGTGGTTTCCAAGATCTTCCCTCATTTTTTCAACTGCGGGTTGAGTTTGCAGTACTTTTAATGCTGATTCAAATGATACTTTTTCTCCTTTTGATGTTTGTTGAATGGTTTCTTTCAAAGCATCATACCAAGCTGAAAGGTAAACTGGAAGCCTTCCAATTGCATCCAATAAAATTTGTAATTCCATATCATCTAAAAGTTCTTTAGTTTTATCACCATCTGTAATAGAACTAACAAATTTCCATCGACCCCAACATTCCAATTCTTGATCCTAAAATACAATAGCATCAAAAAAGGTACTTCAAATTTAAATATCCTTATAAAAAGAATGAGTGCTTAGTATTTAATTATCTATGAAACACATGACAAAAAATCACTTAAAATCACATATATGTATGCATGCACCTAGGCACAAATATATGTCTATTGAAATCAATAATATTCAAAACTAACCTCTAAGCCTTCATCCCACATGAATAGTTTGGCTGGAGGTTGGCCTACATAGAATGTTTTTTCAACAAGCTCACAACTAGCTGATGCTACACGCACCATACAATGATGACAACACATACGAAAGAGAATATTCTTAAGTGCAATATTCTCTTTGCCTTGAACTTCAATAGATTGCCATTGATCAAATATCCATAGCAATTGTGCTTCAGTTGCTTCACAAAATGCAGCTAGATGCTCCAATGTTGTACAATTTCCCAATTTTTTCAAGCTTACATCATCATCTCCATAAGAAACAAACAATGCATCTCGTAGAATTAAAAATGCTCTATCTTGTAGTAACAAGCCACAATCCATTATCGCTACAACTCTTTTTCTTGTCTCTCCAAGTGACCAATTGCAAGAAAATTCCTCTGTAAAATCTGAAACTGCTGCTGCTAGAATATGACTTTTACCAGTTCCTACCGGACCTACAACAAGTATATTCCCTATTATTTCATTGTAGTGTCCTGGTGACCGAACTTGTTCATAAGATGTGCAATATGAACGTTCTCTCTCACTAACAAGTTGTGATATTAATAATCGTAACTTATGGTAATGCAATCGTCCCATATATGCAAAACGACCATCATTGGTGGCAAATCTATTATCTGTAGATGCCCATTTTGCAACATCGGCAACTGGGAGATTGAGTTCCATCCACTCTGGCTTTGATAATGGATCTGCAGATTTCATATGTTCTCGCAAACTAGCCATGGATGAAATCATACTTTGAGGAAGTAGTTTTGCTTTCTTAATGACTGCAAAAAATCAAATTCAAATAGAATATTTAGATCAATTGAAAACTAAAATACACATTTCATCAATTACATCCCAAGCATAAAAATTTCATTTTGATTTTTCATACTAGAAAATCATTAAAGTATACATACATATTCTTTGAATCAAAACCAATGATTTTTTTTAATATTGATTTCAAACTCATTTTTAAAATAATAAGTACTGAGTTTTTCATTTAAGTAACAAAAAATACATAAATGCAATAAATTTTTAAATAATGTGCAAATTCTTTTAACTCATGTTGTTGATACAAAATTATTTAATAAAAAAATTTGACATATTTCCAAAATGAAATATGATATATTTATAACATTCATTATTATTTTTTGCTTATATTTTTTACTTATAGGTAAATTTTATTTTGTGTAGCAATTTCCAATAATGGTATATTAAATTATATATAGGAATAATTTTAAAAATTCTAAACTATTTTTTTGATAGTATCCATCTCTAACATCTAATTCTATTCTATAAAGTTCACAGATTCCTCCATTTTTATTCTTTCCAAAGCTCTCCATCTATGTGGTTTTTTTCAAATAATTTGTTGATTTTGATCATTTTATTATCTCGTAGAAAAAATATTCTTATAAAAAAATAAAAAATCTAATTTTTTTTTTTTTTTAAATTTCTAAATTCAATGATGTTTTTTTAGAATATATTCCTACAATAAATCTTGTACATGAATTTTTTTTTACATTTAAATTGATCCTTTAATAGAAAATTTTCAATAATTTTTTTACAAATAAAAAATCTTGGGCATGTTATTGTGGTGTTGATTTAGTAGTGGTGGAATTAGGTTAAAAAGCTATGCCATTTCATTTTCATTTGAATGGAAAAAATCTTCCCAAGGAGAAGATTTTACCATAATTGTAGGACTCATTATAGGCATAGAAATACCATAGAAAGGAGAAGATGAAGGACCTGCATCATGATTAGCTTCTTCTAAGTTTCTTTTCCTTCCAGATTTTGATTCTTCTATTGCTTTTTCATCCGCACTTATTTCCTCATCAAACCTAGGGAGTACCAATCTTAATTTAAAGATATCGCCATTTTTTGGACTTCGATGCTCATGCCGCATAAATTCTTCTTGAAGAGTGTAACAAGGTTCAAGTTTTTGTTGTTCACGCATGTGTAATACATCAATATGTGTATGCAAGGCTTCTACATATACTTGTGTTCCTGAAAATAAATACTCTTCACGCTCTAACCCTAAACTTGCAAGTACCTTTTTTTCACCTAAACCAAGAAGTGTCAAAATGTAATCACGGGCTTCTAAAATAGTGCTATCTGCATGAAGTTGAAGTATCCTCATTACAGTTTGTTTGATACTAGGTATGTAACATGAAACATATATTTTCATTTCCATTTTTCCTACCTACAATTGAATAATTATTTTTTTATGATTTTAATGGATTTATGAGTTTATGAATAAATGGCCACGGATTGCTAGTATTGGAATTGAAATATAAAAGAAAATCATGTCTCTTGCAATTCTTTGGAGGCATTATTAATAAATTCAATAGTGACAACATTCTTTTGGATTCAATAAGAATTTCATTATCATTTCATTGAGCTTATTAGAGTGAATTTTTCCAAAACTATTCACAAATATGTTCTTTGATTCTTAAACTGCAAAACATCCAGAAAGTTTATATTCAATATAGAATGAACTATTGGGTATTCAATCATGTTTTTATATACTTATCTAAATTCATGTTTTAATTTGACTTACTAAGGCACGATTTTTTTGTACACTATACTTATAGATAAGAGATTATCCACCTTACATTTTCTTTTATAGCTTTACAACATTGCTTAAAGTTATTTTGAAAATCATCTATAAAACTAAAAGAAATAGTATAGATTTTCATTTGTAATTTTGAAAATTACAAGAATTAAAAACTTACATTTTCAAGAACATAATACAATGAATGTAACATTGTAGAACCTTCATAAACAATCTAGCTAGATGTATTTAATTTGAATAGTTGGTATCAATTTATAAAACAAATTCAATTGGATATTTTTACTGAATGATCTCATTTTATCACACTATTAAGTATAAATTTTGGATGACATCATGAAAATTAAAATTGATTAAAAAATGAATACATTAATCAATCTCTAATTTATAATCTACTAGCCACTATTGTTGTGAACTATGTGTCATAATGAATCAACACATTTTAACAAAATCTCCAATAGTCTAAAATTCTTTGTATTTTAATTAGTTAAAAATGGTGATACAAGGATATTATACAAATTTATCTATTACTTGTGATACTCTTTCCAAATTCAAACATGACACACCACTTAAAATTTTATTTATCATTAATTTAACAATATGATGTAGTGTAAATTGAAATTTTTATCTCAATAAAAAAAACAAGCATAAATTTTTTGACACTTACACCTTAATTTCTATACTATTGTATATAGATCTTTTAAATTTTTTGTTCATCTAGTATTCAAAATTTTCAAAAATCCACTTCAAATCAATGGCATTACATTGATATAAGGTTTTCAATACAACCTTGAATACAAAAACATTGAAGATACATATAAAGAAACATATTTGAACAAATTGGGAAAACAATGTATGATTGATCAATGTAGTTGCAAAGAAATTTGGAAATAAGCGAAAGAGTGTTGAGGTTCAAAGTGACTGCCATAGAGGGACGCCACCCCTCCATTTTGCAACCCCTATTTTTTCTATAATTTTCAACCTTTGAATTCATATCATCTAATGCGACCATCTTTATCAGTATTTTTTTTCCTATTCCAAAATCCAAACTTCACATGAAGTCAAGAAGTCACTTTCTAACCAAAAGTTAATCATAGATATAATTTTGTATCCATTCATTTTTATCAAGAACCTTAGATATGTTTCTCCAAATGACTTAGGCTCTGGTGCTCTCAACGCTACTAATAACACCCAATTGAAGGTTTTAGAACCTTATTTTTTGGTTGAAAAACCTAAGTAATGGGAATTTTTATATAGATATTGAAGCCTAGAAAGCATTAGATTTCTACTAGAAATTAGCTTTCTACTAATACTCTTCACTATTCATTTGTAATTATATTTGAGATACGGGATTTCTTTTGAAATATGAACCAACAATGTGAAAAAATGAATTTGCAACCTTGAAATGCTCATTTTCTAATTTTAGAATGACACAATTAAAAAAATATGCACAATAATATTCTACACTATGATATAGATATATGAAGAGGTTTCCAAATTTTTGAGCATATATTGCATTTCCTATGAATTGTTTTATTTATTTTTAAATCTCATGGTAATTTTAAAATTTTCCTTGCAAAATATGAAATTTTGACAACTACAGTAATAGAAGACACATAATCACATCTCTACAATTGAAGTTGTAGAAATTGTGAATTTATTATGGTAGAATTTGGAGGGATATGTTGAACAATAATGGGTGTTGAACTCTATATTTGTGAATATAGAAACCCCCAAAAGATCCGGACCCTATGGTTGCAAAGCTGACCTTCTCAACTCTCATATTTTTTTGGAATCTAAATTCCATTCCAAATTTTTATGGCAATTGTTTTGGAAATGAATTGAACCCTCAAGGTTCTCATTGGCTCCCTTAATAAAAATTCAACTCCCTCAATTGAAAAAGCAATCAACCCTCTTATGGGGTTCAATTTTAGTTGTGTGACTTCAAAATTCCATTATTTTTGTTGTAGCTTTAAAATTATTTTGCTTCGATCTTGGCTTCGTTCTACTATTTTTTAGTTGTGACTTCAAATGGCCCCCATGATCACAAAGTTGAACTTATATTTCTCAATGCAAAGATCCCAAAGGATAGTCCAAAAATTGGCTAAGCCAATTTCAACCTAAAGATCATCAATTGAATTTTATAGTAATTAGAACTTCAAATCTATAACCATGGCATGCTGATTTTCTAATTTTTTAATGACACACTAAAAAAATTTTGCACCATGATGTCTTACACTAGAGTGTAAATTTGTGGAGAAATTTTCAGATTTTTTGAGCAGCAATTGCATTTAATATGAATTCTTTCACTTTTTATTCAGAAATTCATAGTAGTTTCAAATTTTTACAAAGGAATGTAAAATTTCTAAAACTCATGGAAGGCATATGGTAAAATCTCCAAAATATAAATTCAAAAATTAACATTCATAGGTACTTGCAAATGAAGTTTGAAAAAGAGTCAATAGGCTTGTCCTTTGAAGATTTTAAGTGTAGGCTTTAGATGAAATAGAAGTCTTGGAAACTTTGAATTTGTTAGAGTGGACTTTAGAGTTGTATATTGACCAGCAACTAGTGTTGGACCATATATTTGTCAATAAAGAAACCTCAAAGAGTCCAATCCCATTGATTGACTTCAAAACCTTTCAATTCTCATTCTTATTTTATTATAAATCCCTTTTTTTAGGCCTTTATTTAATTAATTAATTGAACCATACATGCCATAGGTTCTCATTGATTTCCTCAAAATCTTTAGAACTCCTTCAATTGAAAAGATGCTATAGGCTTCAATTTTAGTCTTATGACTTTGAAATTCCATTTTTATTATCTTGGCTTCATTCTATTATTTTCGTCCTATCTTCATTCCATTTTAGTCATGATGCCTCAAAAGGCACCCCATGGTTGCAAAATAGATATTATATTTGTCAATTCATAAATCCCAAAGGTCATTCCAAAAATTGGCTAAATCAAAAGGTCCTTAGTAGAATAAGTTGTGTATTTTATACCTTAGTTCCATCAAAATTATACTTACTACATTAAATGAAAATGAAAGTGAATTTGTTTAAACTATAATTAATAAATAATTAGGAAAATATTTTAATTAGGGCTTTGCTACTCTCTACACTATTAGTGAGGTCCAATGAAGATTGAAGGTTTGGGCAAGTTGTTTTTCGACCTTGGGAATTCGGATGTGAGAACCTTAAAAGAGTGGTCCTCAAAACAAGTTGCCTTCATACAGAAATAAGCATGTAGTGGAACAATGATCACGAACAAAGTAATAGCCACAATGGTCATGGAGGTGAGTTGATGACATGTGCCAATTGATAAAATAGCTTATATTGGAAGTGATCATTGTTGAAGGTTAAGATTTGGTTTTTCAACAAAACTAAGTGTTATGTGAAATAGTTTCTTCAATGTTCTAAATAAAAACATTCAAAAGGTAATTATTGCAAAAGTTGTGATAAGACTCTTTCAATTTCTATCTCAATGTAGGAAACTTCATATATTTATTTTAAAAAATTTCCCCAAATTTTTCTATTTTATTAAATGGATTGATTTTGTTTAGAAAAACTTTGATTGATTCTATTTTGATTAACCCCTAAAGGTTTTTGGCTATGTTTTCACTAGAAATGCTCCAAAACTATCATTTCTAGTTTAAGAACCAAATTTTAGAATAAAAAAACAGTTTTGTACACATGTAACCATAGGATCTTGTAGTAAGCTGGTTTGGGAACATGTGAAAAAAATTTCAAAAATTTCCACCATGTAGATTGCAAGACATTAGCATTGGAATTGACAAAAATCCTTTTTTTGGCCCTGCAAAAAATCGAGCAGCTACTCTTCACAAGGTCACATTTGTATGAAAAAATGTCCAAAATGGATGTGTGTTTGTGAATTCATTCTTCAAGGCAAATTGGCTACATACTTGAAAAAATTCAAATCATTTGGAATTGTACAACATATAGGAAAAAAAATATTAAGTAGAAAGAAGTAGATAATGATTCAAAATACTAAATTGTGAAGAATTTTGTTATGGATTTGAAAAATCCCAATCCCAATGGTTGTAATGTTGTAGTAAACAATCTACATCTTATTTTTTTTTTAATTTTTTTCAAAAAATATTGAAAATTGAGTTCAATAAAGAACTTCAAAGTTTATTTTGGATTAGAGAATCCATAATTGCCCGCAAACTAAAACTCCTCATAACTTTCACCTCATTGATCAAAATGGAATGATTCAAACCTTTCCATGTATATATTAATCTAGAAAACCAATTTCCAATTTTTATTTTTAAAAAAAGTGATTTTTTCTTATCTGCCTAAGCTGCCTAAGTTGGGAAAGAAACTAAATATCATACAATAACTTTTTAACCATGTATTCAAAAGTTATGAAAATTGTTGGGCCTTAAAGCTACTCCTCAACCACATGTTGTGTGAAAATTTCAAAGAAAAAAATAGAAAATTTTGCTCGTAGTGAGTTGCCCAAAATATCTATAATGCCTAAAAACCATGTTTGGGACTTTAGGGGTTAACCCAATAACCCTAAAGTCCCAAGTGTCTCTTTCGGGACAATTGAAGGTTCTATAAAATTCCAATGATCTTTAACATGATTTTTTTAACATTTTTTCTTAAAATATAAAAATACATGAGCTTTGAAGGAATATCCTTTTCATTTGAATCAATACTTGGGAGCAAAATTATGCCACATGAAGCTCAAAATAGTTGAGCTTGGACAACAAAAAAATCACAAAAAATGGATACAATAAGAAATGGATATTCATTTCTTATGTATTATATTTTTGTCTATATATGGAAAGATTGATTCATTTCATTTGGATTAGTATTGTAAAATTTATGGAGCACATGGTTTTGTAAGCAATTATAGAATCTTCTAGGGATTTAACCCATTAAGGTTTGGTCAACCACTTTCTGGTCAAAATTGTCACTATTTCATTGGTAGCTAGAGTGTGGTAATGAATTTGGGGTTGGCTGAAAGGGGACAAGTGTGGAGAATTTCGAAATGAACATATTGAGACAAATTGTGGGAAATTCTAAGCAAGAATGAGGTTTTGGGGTTCAAAAAACAAATGAAATTTGGGCTAATAATATGCAAATCAATGCGGAAAGATGGCCTTAAATGGAAAGAAGTAGGATAGTGTACCTGCTCACAAGGCATTTAGTACAAGGTTGGGAGCTAAGAACTCGATAGGAGAACACGAGCTGTTTCCATTGGTTGTCTGCTACCGTGTCTCCTACTACCTAGTTTTGCGGTTTGGTGGAGGAAGGATCCGAGGTCACTTGGGTGTGAAGGTGAAGCTCTGTGAAGGTAGATGAGCAACAACTCATGCAAAGGTGTAGACATGGTACACGATTGCATCATTGATCACAAGGAGAAGGAACTTGGATGTATAGTTGAGGAAGTTGCCATTGGTGGGGTGCCAGAGAATCTGGAGGAGGTGCCCAGCCCATCTGTGACAAAGCCGAAGCGCAAGTATATTCGCAAAGAGAGGGTACATTGATCATCTGCACAAGGGCTTGCTACTATACTGGAAGCTTTGACTCCTCGGAGTTGTGAATCAGGATCTACTCGGAGTCTTGTACCAAGACGTGGTCATGGTCATGAAGCAATTGGCAGTAGGTTGCAATGTGAGAAACCCCTTACTCACAAATATTATTTAGTGAGTCTTGCTTACAATTAGAGTTGTGGAAGCGATGCCATTACAAGCATGCTTGATAGTTGTCATGTGGGGGGGAGTAGTAGAGCTTGTGCTTGGTCTTTGCGGAATATCAAATAACGATGGAGAGATTAAAAGCAAGTTGGTTCAGTAACAAGAGATGAAGTCTTCTTAAAGCTAGCTGATGGACTTATAATTAGGTTTAGGGGTGATCGATCGTGTTTCTTGCATACTGCAATTAGGTTTCTTAGCTCCGTCATGACCAACCCTCCTTCAGTGAAACTACTTTTTATAACATTTCGAAAGTTCGAATGATTTTGTGAGGTCAACGACTACTCCATCAATTTAGTTCTCATCAAGTTCTCCTCGAAGCCGAATTAGGGTTAGTGTCGTCATATCAAAACAAGCGAGTTGTCTTGTAACAGGTCTCATTGGAATCACAAGTGTCACTGATCGTCAATTGGGAATCTACAAAGGACTCTTATTGGCCTTCAACAACTTCAAATTCAATTTTCTCATCGTCACAAACCAACTCCCCATAGAAGCTCACTCACACATCATCGATAACAAGAAAATCGGTATTGTGAGAGCGAGCAATGAGAGAGTATTTTCTGCGTTTTGTTGTTTCAGCTGTTGAGGTTTATTAGTTATGCATTTGCTACTCCAGGGCTCACTCATACAATCATGGTTGTCATCATGTTCTGACATGCATATTTGAAGGATATAATGTGGCTTAGTGAATGCAGGTGTGGTTGTGAGTTTTTTACGCTTTTGAGGAATTTGCAAGGACTGGTCTTGTTTTTCATTCAAGACATTTGCAAACATGCGTGAAGTTCAGAACATTACTTATATCATTGTTAAGTACCACAATAAATAAGTCAAGAAGGAAGACTGAACTGGTAATGACTGGATGTCCAAGTATATTAGATTATCCTTCGTTAGGGCTGGTATGGGAAATGGAATGAGCTTATAAGCGCCATTTTCTCAAATGACAGCTTCGTTTGTGTCGTTATTCAGGAATTAGGGTTTGGAAAGTCGAGAAGGATGTGGGGGCGCTTCCTACAATTTTTTTTGAGCTTAGTTCTTTTAGGCTATGCTTTGTTAGTTCTTGGTATGTTAGTGATTGTGGTGCTAGGAAGGCATATTAAAGCACTCCATGAATGGTTGTGATTTGTTGTATTTGTGTGAATTATTATTGGAGGACTTGAGTGGATTGAACGAGGATGTTGTTTGAACAAGGACTCTACTTGTACCGGGATTTTATTTTCAACCTAGATGTAATTAACAAAAACAATGAGATCACCTATGGGTTGTGTGTTTGGTGTGTTTCATTGCGTGCATTGGCACAAATTTTGAACCATAGATGTGAACCATCGCATAATCTATGTATGTGATGTTGTTTGAATTGAGTTTTGCTATGAATTTGTCTCTTCATGTTGTCACTACAACGTTGCATATGTCCAACTGCTATAGGTTCAACTAAAGGCAATGTGGCATTTGGATACAACCAATCTGATTGTGGGGAACTCCAACTTGGCGTTCCATACAGTCCGTGTGCAAGGAAAAATCATCATTTGACTAAAGGATGAGACACGTGGTCTTCTAAGAACCAAAAAGAAATCCAGTGAAAGAAATCCAGTGAAAGAAATCGAGTCCAAAAACGTAGCTCCTCTGTATATAAACACACTTGTGCACATACAGGTTCCAAGATGCCTTATAATATTTGAATCAAGATGGTCAATTGCCACCAAATTCATTGCAGAGCCCCAAGCATTCATGTCCTTTCCAATTGGTACAGTCAGATCTATTGAATCCTTTCCGGTCTAATATTTTTAGTCATATTAATCCTAAAACCAAAAAATGTCTTGTCCGCCCCCTAGATCAACCAAGGTCTTTAAAGGGTTAAACATATTGGATCCATTATAGAAATCAATTTTATAATTTTCAAAAAAATAAATCTGCAAAAGATTTAGTTTTTAGTGCTCAACGAATCCTACTTGAAATTTAATCCTCATAATCTCCCCAATGATACTAATTTTGGAGAGAAAATAATTTCAATACATTAACCACAACTATAATGAAAGATAGACATAGAAGCACCTTGAATACGGAATCCAATAGAAATAAATAAGAAATACCAAAAATGGAGGCCATGTGCTAGTCAGACAGAGGGCCAGATTAGAAGGGAGAATTGGCATAGAGCACAATGAACATAGACCTATGCCAAAATCAAGGAGCAATGAAGATGGAGTCATGCAAAACCCTAAAAGTAAGTTGCCAACATGGCCAAGTTGCAATCTCTCTAGGGAAAAATGGAAGCCACCTTAAAGCTAGGATTTATGGTTTAAAATGATGAGTGTTCTAATAAATAAAACATTTCTATGTGTGTCATTGGCAATAATAAATAATAAACAAATAAAAATTTGTAAATATAAATAAATTTGGGGCTCAAATCAATCTTTAATTTTTAAAATTTAGAATTATATATTTATTATATTTTGATATAATCATTAAAATATTACAATTGTAGATAATGAAGAAAAGGGGCACACAATTTACATAAAGCAATAGTCGGGATTTCCTTGTCTCCTCCATTTCATGGCTTTAGTTGTGTGGCATCATAATTCTATAGCCATGACATGGCTTCATTTCATTATTTGAGTTATTTTGGCCTTATGATTCCATGGCCAAGTTGTATCCAAGTGACTTTTCACACCTGGTGTACACTATATTCATCAATATGCAAATGTATATCACCAAATGGTTAAACTACCACCTAAAGTTCTTCACTAGAATTTGGGCCTACAAATAGCATTTGTTACTAATCTCTCAAAGGTCTAATTTGTTATTGTTAAAACTAGCAATTGGCGCTTGCTATGCTATGCATTCATCATACGGAGTACTATTTTATTAGAAAGATTAGAAAGAATTTATATAATGAAATGCCAAGTAATAAATTTCTATAAGTCTTCAAATAAAACCTATTAAAATCTTCATATAAATTTTTTTACAAACATGTATAAATTGAAGTTCACAATATATGTTTTTCTAGAATCAAGTTTATGCAATGATGGATACATTAAAAAAATATGCATACATTTGAATGTAGAAGAATCCAAACATAAATAGCAAAAATGCTTGAAATATAATTTGATTGTAAATATTGATATAGTAGGTTGTCACAATTGAAACAATGATATGATGATGGACACCAAAAGAACACAAGTGGATGGAAGGAGATGTCACCGAAGTGTGTGTGAATCCTAAACATGTAGAGTTTGAAACAAATTCTTAACTTTTCCATCCATCTTATTAAGGTATTGATTTTGATGAGTGTTTTTCACCGGTGTAGCAAAAAATACCCTTAGAGTTGGGCCGATGGGGAAGGTATAAGACCTCTACCTAGTCCGCCTTCCAAGCAATGGAATTCCTAAGTTATTTGCTATAGATTATTATTTTTAGACTCTACCCTAACCACACCAATTACACATGCATTGACATGACAAATTGTCAATACAAATGGACCACCTCCATTGATAATACAATTTTAAAAATACAAATGGAAAAAAACCCCATACATTAGCGAACACATTTATCACTCATATAAATCAAACCCACATAATCAAGAAAACTCACAAATTTATCAAAATGCAATGATAATTGCAAAACAAGTACAAGTTAAGAGATTTGAGGAACCTCGAAATCCTTTGAGACCAACTGCCACTAAAATGGCCACTCCGTCTTTGTTTTTGATTGGAATTCAACGAGACTAGGTTTTTTGAAAATTTGGCTTTACAATCCATCACCCCTTCAAATTTCAGCTCCATCAAAGATACTTTCCGTCGTAAGTGTCCCTCCAAAGTTGACATTTGTGGTAGCCATTGGCAGCCAACCTCTTCTCAGTAAAATGCCCACCGTGTCTTCGTTTTTGCTTGGAATTTGGCGAGCCTAAGCTTTTTGGAAATCTGACTTCACTGTCTATGACCCCTCTAAATTTCAGCTCCATCTAAGATATTTTCCATCAGATATCGCCCTCCAAAGTTGGTAGTCCGAATCTCACTCAAACTTCTATTCTAATCATTGTTTTTCCCCTCTTCTCATAGCATGAGAGCAAACCTATTCAACAAATGTGCTAATCTCTAACCCTAACTCATCTTCTTCCTCTCACAACAACCAACATCTCTCTCCCCCCAAACACCAAATGCAAAAGAGACTACAAAGAAGAGAGGCAGCGGGAGAAGGAGAGAGGAAGGGGTTACAAATCCTACTCCCCTCCATCTACCCAATGTCTACATCTCCTTTCTTCTAGTCTTGATCTTCTAGTCTTCTAGTCTTGATCTTCTAGTCTTCATCTCCTAGTCTTGTAGTTTTGACCTTCATTTCTCCTAATTTTGTTTTCACTTTTAATTTTCAATTCATCTTGTTTTCAATCTATGTTTTTTGTATTTCTTACTTTTTGGTTTCTAATTTATCTCTTATGCCATTTTCTACTTATAGTATTTGGTTTTGGTTTTGATTTTGTATTTTTATAGTCGTTTTATTTTTGGTTTCCTATTTGATTCTAATTTAGTTCTTCTAACTAGTAGTATTTTGGTTTTCCTTTTTACCTCATTTTATCGTTAGCCTAATTTAGATATTTTGTGAAATCTTGCCTAAAGTCTTTTTAATTTTATATCCCCATTTTTTCCCTAGAATTTTCCTTTTGTTTTCTCCTAATTGCCTTTAATTCCTAACCTTTAGCAATAATTTTCCAAGATTCCTAGCCCTATTTAGCGGAAAACTCACTAATGGAAAATTGTAGTGTAATCCTAAGTACTAACACTTTCAACTTGTGAATTCACGCATAATGTTTATATTTTTGATTTTATGAAAGGTGAACCAAGATGGTGGTTTACAATTTTTGTAGGAATCTACATGACAAATGTCATGCAAACACTTCATGGTAAACCATATTTTTTACAATTCATACGACAATTTGAATTATCATTGGCAACCTTAATGTTTGCAACTTTGCAGGATGTCTACCATGAGACAAAACCGCATATAATTGGCCATGGCTAAATACTTCATTTCAAAGATAAATGTCAACTTGGTCCATAGCTTTTGATTGGAGACTCAAAATCGCAAACAAGTTTTGGGAAATGAAAGATAGCTTGATTTTCCAAGTTTTCTTAATTCAAATTGTTTTGAAAAAAATATTCTACTATGCCTAAATGAGGTCTAAATTACTACTTTCAACACAATTCTCACGTTTTGACAATGAGTGGTCAAGCTCTCATCTTCAAGTTATCCCATATCCTTTGAGAATTTGTAACGGATAATGGATTTTAGTATAAAAAAAGCCTCTCCACACATAATTCTCACCATGAGCCATTGAAGTGATTTCTTCACTATGTCATTAAGTTTTTCGACAGCTTATTGATGGATTCAATTCAAGCTTAAATTGGGTGCCAATGAGATGATTCCTTCACTAAACCATCAAGTTTCTTCGTGTCCTCTTGATGAATTCATTTCAAGCTAAAGTTTAATAGTCTACAGTAACCATTGAATTGGTGGTTATGTTTGTTGTTTTTGTAGTTCATTTTGAAGCTACAATAGTGAATATATTGACCCCTAAAGGACCGGCCTTGTGATTTTGGCAACATAACTTTTTTAGGCAAGTACATGTCAGTGGAGATTTGACTTATTTAGGCTGAAATTTTTTTACAAGGTGTGGACAAAGAATATCTTCCATGCATACTAAATTTCATTTCATTTGAGTATTCAAGTGAAAAGTTATGATGCAAAACGTTTTTTGTTTCTCAACCCGGGCAACTCAGGCAACTTAGGCAGATCTGAAAAAATCAATTTTTTCTAAAATAAAAATTTGAAATTGGTTTTCTAGATTTGTATATACAGGGAAAGATTTGAATCAATCCATTTTTATCAACGAGATGAAAGTATGAGGAATTTCAGTTTGTAGGTAGTTATGGAATTTCTACTCTAAAATAAACTTTGAAGTCCTTTATTTAACTCAAATTTTCATATTTTTTGAAAAAAATAAAATCATAAGATGTAGATTGTTTATTACAACCATTGGGATTGGCATTTTTCAATTCCATAATTAAAATTTTGACAATTTAGTATTTTGAATTATTCTCTACTTCTTTCCACTTACTATTTTTTTCCTATATGTTGTACAATTCCAAATGATTCAAAAAATTTCAAGAACATAGCCAACTTGCTTTGAAGAATGAATCCAAAAATGCACCACCATTTTGGACATTTTTTCATACAAATGTGACCTTCTGAAGTGCTGCTGCTTGGGTTTTTACAGGGCAGAAAAACTGATTTTTGTCACTTCAAATGTTAATATTTTGCAATCCACACGGTGGAAATTTCTGAAATTTTTTCCACATCTTTTCAAAACAACTTCCTACAAGATCCTACGGTTACATGTGTTAAAAAATGTGTTTTTTTCTTAAATTTGGTAATTGTGCTAAAAATGGCAATTTTGGAACATTTTTGGTGAAAACATAATCATGGATTTTCTGTGTACTGAAACGCACATAAAATGCATGACAATGATTACTAATTTAAATGCATAGTTTGTATCTATTTCTTTCATATGATTAATGTATAGAAGCCATGTAGTTAATATCAATTATATAGAAGTGCCAAATCATTGTAGTAATCATGTGCATTGTAACACTAGAAGAAAACCATGTTGAGTTCAACATAGTTCAGGTGACGTGAAATTCTGAAAATTGCCAAAAACGCAGTTTATGCGTTGGCTAAAATGCAATTTTCAAAAAACTGCGTTTCTGGCAATTTTCAGAATTTCACATCACCTGAATTATGTTGAACTCAACATGGTTTTCTTCTAGTGTAATGATGCAAAAAATTGTAAATTAACATGCACACCCATGAAACAATAGTAACTACATGCTAATTGTTGACAATCCACAAGTTCTAAACTTTGTGATGTAACTTTAAGTAGGTTCAAGGCTCATAGGCTCACATCTCTGCCCTCACGCACTAGTATCATTGGTTTCTATATGTCCCTAAGGCCTCTTTAAGACCACAAACCTAGCCTAGAATGTGCCATTTGCCCCTTTAATTGCCCTACAAAAGCCAAGGAATTGCATATTGCCCATCTAAAACCATTTTACAGATAAGTCCATCTCCCTCTCAATATTCTATCCAATTTCCATATAAATTATACGAATGTAAAGCTTGTGCGAAATAACACCTCTAAAATAGTTTAAAAAATCTTCCCAAAATTTAAAATCAAGCAAGCCTACCCAAACTCCAATTTGTCTTCCTAAAGGACAATTGTCTTTTAGAGTTAAAATTTATGTGACTTCAATTGTGTCTTTGGGCAATTACAAAAAATTTCTACTAATTGTGTTTCATTTTCACAATACTTGTTATTTTTAGGAGTACTTTAAAATTAGAAGAATAATTTAAAAATAAAATTAAAAAATTGGACAATACAAAAACCTTTAAGAAGATTTTATTCCTGGGAAGATAGAGTGTAGAATAATTCTCTAAGTAAGAGAAGTAAAAAAGTGCAAAATCTCAAGATAACACGTAATTTGATGTTTTAATTTGTAAGAAATAGGAAGATGATTTTTGAAAATAAAATAAAAATCGGAAATTTGTAACAACTCTATGGAGATGTCCATTCACCAAAAAACCACCTAAATGATTATTTTGATGTTTCAAAATGCATACAAAAAGAAGTTCAATTTGTTGGCTTTCATACAACATATAATTAATTTTCTTACAATTACTTCATACAATAGTTGCTAATCTACTAGGAGACCATTCTCTCCAAACATCATCTCCAAATTTGTTTTAAGATGCTAGAAATAGTACTAAATATCCCAATTGGTAAGGATGACATTCAATTGGGGGCTTTTATTAGATAATAAAACATTTTTGAAAAATGAAAAAAAACTAGCCAAATTTTATAATCATCAATATATGAGTACCCTATTTCTAAATCTTGAGTCATTTGAAGCCATAATACAAAATTTATGACCAAAAAACAAATCAATTTGAGACAAGTGATAAAACAATACAAGTGTTTTTTGCAACTGCCCTGTCTCAAAGGAATGTTGTTCACTTCAACCTCAAAAGCATTTTTCTTTTAAGGTTTTAGTTTTCTACTTCATACTCATATATTGAGATGATGATTTATACTAAGAAAAAAATAAGAGAATTTTGAAAAAATTGTTAAAAATTGTTGTCATAGGATCTTCAAATCATGGGCAAAAGATGTGGTGAAATCTAAGGAGTGCCAAAAAAAACACCATCCCTTCCAACACAATAGCAAAACAAAGCTTAACCCATAAATGACACCTTGGCCATTTTTTGGTCAATGAATGATAGAGAATCCTTTTGTACAGGACAAAAGTGAAACTATTCATCCTCAAAATCTTGTGTGGAAAGGGGATGCCTTGTACAGTAGTTTGACTTCCAATTAGTGCTTTTGGAATTTTTAAAACCAACCATTTGCACAATGCCAAAAAAGATGATCTCCATGGATATGATTCCGTCATTTAAGGGTTAAGTAACAAGCATGTAATTTGCACCAAGCATTCATGCGGGTTTATTGGGTAGGTGGCATAGTTGTAGAAGAAGATTGTTGTTGTATGCTCCATCCTCAATCATACTTTACATAATGTACTCACCACATTGAGGCAAGTTAAACCTCAACCTTTGTTTTCAATGGTGGTAGAAGTGACTTTCTTTTTTGGTAGCACCTTGCTACATGAAGGTTAATCCTTAAAGGACAAGGGGAGGGGGCAAGAAGACATTGCCAAAAACGAATTTTTTTATATATTATTCAAAAATGAAAACTGGAACTTTTTTGGAATATTCAACCGTACAAAATTTGAAGTAGAGTATTTTACTAGAGTGTGCAAAGAAATTTAGCCCATTTGATTGCACAAATTGAAAGACTATAATGTTTGAAGTGAGATTTTTTTTTCATTCTTGCAAAACAGGGTCAATAGACTTTGGGCCCTTTTAGAGTGAAATTTTTGCTCTACATGAAAATGAGGATTTTGACCAATACTATAAAGTATTACTTATTTTGTTGGATTGCGGTTGCATTCACTATCCACTATTGAAACATTTGATCAAAGTACTAGCCATTTTTACACATGTGGAACAAAAGAGTCTACTCTTTAACACATCTTTGTTTGAAATTTAATGTTTCATTATTTCATTTCACTACAAGAGAAAGGGGTGTTTTAAGTGAGTTTTTAAGTATAGTCCTAAATATAAGATTATAAATAATGACCTCTTAAGAGATTTTCAGTAAAATTTTACCAAAAACACATATATTCCTAGTAAATTTTTATTCCAAATATCCTTGAAGGTCACTATTTATAATCTTATATCTAGGACTATACTTAAACCCATGCTTAAAACACCCATTTCTCTTGTAGTGTTTTGAATAGCACATGGGATATTGAAGTTAATCCAAATTTGTGGAGGGGATACAAGCATAGCCAAGTGAACAAAAATAGTATTTGGCATTGCATATTTCTCACCTGTTGATGATTGCACCTATGATATTTGAACACATGAAAGTGACATGAATATTAAAATGTATTAGAGAATTTTGATGCATTTATGTTTAGGACTCGACTAATAATCTTTCTATGTAATTAAACTCCTTAAATGGAATGAAAATGCTTCACTATTAAGGTACTATTTATAGTATCAAAAAGAATAGGCATATAGGAAAATTGTATCAAATGTAACCCAAAATTTACCAAAGTTAGTGGCAAGTAAATGTCCCACTCTTAATAATAATGTTGTAGAAATTTATTTCATATATAAAAACAAATCATATTTGAAAAAAAAGCCTCTTGCAAAAGTACATTAGAGTGACCAAAATTTTTCTTTTCTTGTAAAATGCTTTTCGCACACTTATATTCATTGACCCTAGTGTGCCATGTGCTAATGCCATAGTCAAAATAAAAGTGAAAGTAGTTTTCTGATTTTTTTATCCATAAAACCTTTGAAATTCAATAACTTTCATACGGTAGGTCCAAATGCCATGAAACAAAGCATCTGCACCCCTCCTTACAAAGAGATTTCCAACTATACTAAGAACACAACCAATTGTCGCATGTTTCAAAAGATACATAATATAGCATAATTTCAGATCCAAAAATAACTCAAAAATCCATAATTTTCACACCATAGGTCCAAACACCACAAGATAAAGCTTGTGTACCCCTCCTTGTTGAGGGCTTTTTGACTGTACCAAGAACGCAACCTAGGGACACATTTCCAGGAGATCTTAACAAAACAAAACAAACAACCTAGCTTAAGGTATGGATACTATGATATTTCATATGTTGTAATCGTAGAGATGTCAAATGAAGGGCATCATGAAATAAATTTTGTTTTTGCTTTCATAATTTAAAAAAAATTCTACTTAGAAATCCTGGAATATGAAAGAAAATTTTCTATTGTTGTTAGACTACAAAGTCACATCATTCATTTGATCTCCAAAATCCTATCTCCAAAGGGCTAGGCTTCATATGTGCCTTAATATAGATTTAAATAGGTCATTCATCTCTACTTGATCCTACTTGAATTTTCAACTTCAAATGAAATTGGATTTTTTCACTTTACCATGCTCCTACCTTAGGACAAGATAAACAATGGGTGCAATGAAATTTGGCAATACAAACTATGAAGGGAAGTACCTCTAGAATCACAGTAACTAACTATCCTAGAACCAATGTTGGTAATTACAAGCCATGGCGAGTTGTCAACAACCATGCACAAAAGTTCAAAGTAGGTGTATGAATGGGAATTTGAATCCAAATAAACAAAAATTGAGAGGGTGTTGGCTTATGAGCCCTAAGATACAATGCTTTCATTGTTTGTAATGGTAGTTTCAAGAGGAAAGATGTTAAACCTCCTTGTATTACTTCCCCACTTGTTGCATCGTATTGAGGGTAGATCAACAATTAATAATAGCACTTGTATTATCACCAAGTCTCTCATGAAAGAAGAAAGATTGTATGTTGAAAATATAAGAGATTGCTTAATATGTGCTTTGAGGCGAATGGAGTTGCTATGTTACAAACCTCCCACGGCTTGTAACTTCAAATTATAAAGAACTCTTAAAACAAACACAAAATATACTTATTAACAAGAATGCTTCTACAAAGAGCTCAAACCATCCAACCATAGAGAGAGATCAATCTCTAAAGAGAGTCTCCTCACCCCCAAACTCCATCATATATAGTAGATTCTATCAATAAAGACTATTCACTACAAGAAAAAGGGTTGTTTTTAAATGAGTTTTTAAGTATAGTCCTAGACATAAGATTATAAGTAATGATCTTTTAGGAAATTTTCAGTAAAATTTTACTAGAAACACATGTATTTTTAATAAATTTTTATTGAAAATCTCCTTAAAGATCATTACTTATAATCTCATGTCTAGGACTATACTTAAAAACTCACTTAAAACACCACCTTCTCTTGTAGTGATTAATGAGACTTCTTTTCTATCTTTAGCTTTCTATCCTTGGTTCTATCTAGAACCATCCACTAAAATAAAGTCTTAGTTGTACATCTCTAAATCTTATCTTATCTACATCATATCTTATCCAGTTTTTGATTTTCTACTTGGAATTGTCTAACTCCAAGTTTCAACACACTTGTCTTCCTTCGGAAATTGTCTAACTCTGGTGCATTAGTCATCCAAGGGTAGTCATCCAAGGTGAGTTGTCTAACTTTGTATAAATTCATCATGTAGAGATATCTATCTCCAAGCACTCTGGTGCCCTTGTCATCCAACCGGAGTTGTCTAATTTCAATGCACAAATTCACCATTTGGAGAAATTTATCTCCAGACAATCTTTGCTTGTCTACTAGTGCACATTTCATTATTGATTAGTTTATCCATCAATGCATTTATTCATCAAAGGCCATGACACAATCATCATAAATTCTTTCATCTATCAATGCATTCGTCAATTAAAGGATTGTGACAAGGGTCATGACATGCTATCTTGCAAAGGAAATCATTATGTGTCACTTTACAATGGCCGCTCACCTTTGCAATATATATATATATATACAAGGCATGCACTAAGGTAATTGGGTAGTTTGATCTTTGTATAATCATACTTTTCTTTCAAAGATTGAGAGCTTATTGACTTTTCTTCTTTTATATTTTGTTGTCTCTCCAAAATATTGTGATGACATGACTAAGTCTGCTACCCTTTTTGAGTATTAAAGGCTTGGGGAGATCACTCTCAAGTTTTTAGAAAACTATATGAGTTAAAAGATAGGGTCCATTCAATTCAAAGGGGGGAAATTTTATATAATATGTAGGGCTACTATAGGTTACATGAAATTCCATATACTCTAATATATATAAATTAGGCTACATAAAAACATCATGTAGTAGGAATTTTTATTAATAAGTTAGCCTTAATAGATGGAGGTAATGCAAATTTTTTTAGTACTATGAGTATAGATAAGGACAAATAATTTCATGAGGATAATAAAATGGACACAATCAAGAAAATCTACAATGATTGGTGGTTGATTGAAAATTGTGCCATGGTACTAATAGTAAATATATCAAAAACATTAAGTGTAAAAGTAATAAATTGACTACAAATGGCACAAATGATCACATTGCACAAATAGTGAGGTTTACCTTAGTAGATTCAATGACTTAAAATTTGTACAATACAAGGATAGAATTTATAGTCCATTTAACCTCAGTCTTTGAGGACATATGTGTTAAACATACAAATATTGAATGGGATGTTCACAAGATAGTTTCAAACTTTTAGTGGGGATTTTGAAATGTTCAATGGTAAATTTGTTATTTAAAAACACCACCTCCATAATGGCACTTGAATTGAATCAATCGTTGTTGATTTTAGGGTGTATATACATGTAGTAGAGGGAAGGAAAAATTTGTAAAGAAGAGTGGCAATGGGAAAAATTCAGAAACTTAAATATTGTATGTAAGATAGCCCCACTGAAAAAATTGCATGAATGAATTTACAAAAAAACGTAGGGTATTGGAAATACAACCTTATATCTTTTATGTAAAAATATTGTCATTTTAAAAGCAATAATGAAGGTAAATAGCCAGACATCAAATACCCTCTTAACTGAGGTATATACCTTAAATTACAAGGAGTGATCTCCCTGAGATTAAAGGTGAAGGATCTTTGAGAACATGAAAACCACATAGATTTATATGTCAATCTTTCTTACAAGAATTCTTGTTGAATATTGATCCTAGTTGTTGAAGATGTATACTAGCAAGTGTCACTTGAATCCACAATCTATTGGTTGCTCCTCAATCCAACGTTTTTCAAATTGTCCGACGTAACATCAACTTTACTTCATAGTTGCATTTTATTCTGCCACTTTTGTAGTGTGCTAAAGAACTTGCAATCTTTGTACCAATGACGCTAGAATCTGAGTGGGGAGTGATGAGCAATGAACATTTTTTAAATGTATATTTTTATACTAATAATAGATATTTCAAATAACACAAAATTAAAATGTCACTCACATTAGTAAATTTTAGGGCCTATTACAATGAAATTTTGGCCTTATTCATTAGAAGAGATCTAGCCAAAGAGAAGGCCGTTTCAGACCTGTTCTCCACTACTATTCCCCGGCAGTGAGGGCACAATTGACAACAATCAACCGTCATAAAAAAAATTTAATCAAATTAAAAAATTGGTCTCGAAATCGAAAGAAAAGTCGATTTTTTTTCAAAAAAATAAAAATTTGATGTGGTTGCCTCCCGACCACATTAGCACGCTACAGTTGCACAGTTTGCCAAGTTACCTACTACCAAGAACTTGCAGCCTTCTATTTGGCCAAATATCTTCTAATGATTGTAGAAGAATGGCTTCAAATCTATTATTTTAGTGGCAAGCAAACATTAGTATATACATTTGAAATTGTATTTGTGATACAACAAGCCAAAATTCACCACCTTTCAAAAGTGATGATCTAATAATATCTACAATATTAAATATACATGTCAAAATCCATTGTCGTGATTTCAAAAAAATTGAGATGTTTCCATATGCATCCAAAAAATTGATCAATTATACTTGGTTTTCTACTTACGGACTATGAGGATGGGGAAGAGGAATGGCATTTGATTCTAAAGACTATTGAATGTATTAGGGCCTAGTAGGAAGTAGTAGTTTACTAATAGCTACTACAAACTTCGTTGGATCATACAACCATCTTGCAATCTAAAGTGACAAAGTCAAAGAACTCTAATTGAAATGAGAATCAATGACAAATAATCCAACGAAGCTAGTATGTGAGTATTGAGCACCAACACTACAAGAGAAAGGGGTGTTTTAAGTATAGTCCTAGTGGTATAGTCTTTTAACTAATGGCCTATAAAGAGTCTTTTAAGTAAAATTTTACTTAAAAGACTCTTTATAGGTCATTACTTAAAAGACTATACTACTAGAACTATACTTAAAATACCCCTTTCTCTTGTAGTGCAATGACAACATCGAAAAGGCTAAAGAATTGCATATTTTTCCAATAAATTTAAAGTAATGAAAGATTTTTTGGGATGGTATAGCAATGGATCTATCACTTGAGATGGAGCTTTAGTGTTAAAAGCACAATTGTACTCTAACCAAGTTATTGATTTGGATTCTCTTGGTACTTGAGATTTGGGAAGAGAGTTTAACAAGTTTGGACTTTTACTATGCTAGAAGGGCATGGGTTATTTATCTTAATGTACTTAAAAATGATGTAGTTTAAGATAAAGGTCTTTTGGGGTTTTGAGGTTCCTTTCTTGTGATCAATATTGACCTTCTTGATATTGAATTTTGATTTTGAATCTATAAGTGGATTCTTATTTTTTTTATTAAAATCTTCAAATTTTGGTTGCTTCAAAGACTTTTAGTATGTGTCTTGTAGTTAACAAATGCTTCAAGTTTCCCAATAGTCTTAGTCAAGATGCAATAATTCTTTGATTTTCATTATTAATGGCAACCATATCTCACCTTCAACCCCAAGAGAAGACTATATTTAATCAAATAGCTAGGCCAAAGATTTGCTAGTGGACAAAAATTAGTCCTATGTCATCCAAATCTACATCCTAAACAATTGTGGTTATATAATTAAGTCTATAATGAATGAGGTTATTACTTATTAGTATTATTAATATACACTAGGTATAAAAGAATGAACCCAATATTTGAGGCTCAAGTATTGTTAAATGGAAACCAAATCCATTTTTGTGATCACATGTTTTCTGTTTAGGAAAAAATTTATAGGCATTACACATAAATAAACTAAATCACAAGAATTTTAATCAAACAAGTCAACTTGACATCATTTGGTTGGATTCATGTTATTTAAACCTATGGGATCAATTTTTTTGGTAAGATGCTATAAATGACATAAATATATACAAAATATTTTACTTGAACCTTATTTTTTAATCTCCACGATGTGGTAAATAGTGACTTGAGTTGTTGCTTTAAAACTTCTTTAGTTTGATCTTTTGTTCTTCTTTACTATAGAATGATTATATAAAGATAAACTTGTTTTGTGAAATGCATTGTATCATAATATATTTTTGGAATGCTAAGATTTTAAGAATTAAACAAGCTTTTGACTAAGAAAGGCAATCACAATGAAAAGAACGTACTTGGTAAGCCACTTACTTAGGACATTCTGCTTAATTTCTTAAAAGAAATACTTAGTTCAATAATTGATTTTTACTCATCTGTGTATAATAGAAATGCCATTCAAATTGTATGCTTTTAATATTTGTTTCTAGACATTTCATTAGTACATGGTGTTGACAAGTCTAGGAACTATGCTCTCTCATCTTCTTCTACTAGTTTTTAGTCCTCATCATATTAGGAAGTGAGCTTATCCCTCACAAAGGGTAGCACAATATAGTCCATAACTTTTGTCAAATGTAGTGTGATGCAATTTTATTTGGATTTATTTATTTTGGTTTTAGTATGAAGACTCAAACGGTTGATGCTCATTTTTCTTTCATTGATTTCTAATTCAAATGAATTTAATTTTTGTACTTCTATTGTATAACAAGTTCAATGTGAATAGTACATGTAGCAGAGAGGATTCAAAGAGTCAAACTTTATTCATAGAATTTTTTTGGCTTCACTTCCACACAAGTTGGAAGCACCTATTTCTTACACAATTGTAGGACCTCAACAATCATCGTTACATGGACTCATTTTTCTAAACCTGAAAATTTAAAGAAAATAATTTGAAAACCTTGTTCTATATTCTACGCTCCACACTCATACAACAACATCCCCCCTCTATTGCCAAGCTTTTACAACCACTTATTGCTTCACCATCTTTGCAAGGTTGCAAGATATTATTTTTCCTACTCATTGAAGTCCAACTTCTAGTAGAACTAGTCTACAAATTTTGTTAGATACCTTATTGTCAGTATTTTATCTCTATCCTTGAGGTAAAAGGGACACAATTGAATTTCCTATCATTGGGTTCAAAAATCCTAAGGTTTGGATATCTACGTGTCATTCAATTTGCCTTCCACTCAATAAAAAATCATTTCCTAGTCCTAAGATTTAAATATTCCAAATTTCACCTAAGATGATAAAAATTGCAAAAGTTAGTTTTGGAGGGGTTTCCTAGCCAATCTACATCAAAACTTTGGATTTCTAAATTGAAGTCACTACCTTCAAACTTTTCATTAGCCTATTCTATTAGAAAACTAAATGCCTCTTCTAAAATGATAAGACACTTCATAAGCATACTTTTTTTAGCAAAAGTTATGAATGGATGAAGTTTGGCTATGATTCATGCTCAAAAACTTCATCCAACATTTCTATTGATTGATATGTCCAAATTGATGAAATTTTTTGGCTTCTTTGGCACCACATTAAGACTATCCGACCATGTGATAAATTAGACTATCATTAATTAGGACCATTTTCCATTTAACAATGAGTTAATCCATTTTGCATCTATGAAAGTGTATCTAGTTTTTCTTTTTAAACTTCCACATTTGAATTCCATGTTTTTCTTATTGAACCATATAAAGAATCAAATGTATTAGACAAAATGCAACCATTGTTGCCTTTCTTCATAATCAGCAACTATGAAGAATATGAGATGGAGAAAGTGTAAAATTTGTGGCACAGGTAGGATAAGTTAGAATATTTTATACATTGGCATGGATACGACATCAATGAGTGCACATGGGAACCAACAACAAATGTGATCCAACATGCCTAAAAAGTTATAGGAATTTTATTGACTCTATTGTGAATTCTTGATAAACCAAAGCCCAAGAAATGGTAACATCTTGCAGAAATTTTTACATTGGCAAATTGACTGCATGCTTGAACAAATTCAAATAATTTGGAATTGTACAACATATAGAAAAAAAACAATAAGTAGAAAGAAGTAGAGAATGATTCAAAATATTAAATTGTTAAGAATTCAGGTATGGAATTGTAGTCTCAATTATTTTTCAATTTTTTGTCTAGTTGGCCTTGCAAGTGTAAATGGAGTCAACAAATAGTCTATTTTCCTTTGTAGTATGATAAGTTGCTAGATCTTAGGTAGATAAATCCAAAAGACATATAAATAGATTTGAATAGGTCTAACAACCTAGGATTCAAAGCAAGTCAAATAGATGTATGCACACCTTCAATGAACAATCACACACTTTTGGTTGATTTTCCTTTTGGGACTATAAGTCCAAATGTCTATTTGCATTCTTTCTCTCTCTCTCTAGTGAAGAGCCCAAGTACTCTAGCATGTCGAATCATCTAGTGTTGTACTACTTGCCGAAACTTATATCAATTAATATATTGAGAATTATTCTAATTGTCTTTGAGCGGGTAGCTCAAATGTACTTGTGTGTTTGAGATTGTGTGAAGCTAATAGGTGGTGAGTAATTGCTTGGTCAAGTCATGAGAAAAGTTGTTGGAGCTAAGTCAATTAGTAATTGTGGACTAATTTCTAAGTGGTCCAATTGTGTGAATTGTGTATGATATGTTTGAAGATCAAATTGTAAGGTATGAATTAATTTGTGTTAATCAAACTGATTATTGAGTACTCACAGTTGGTGAGGATTATTGAGTCAATTTGTGCAAGTAACTGTTGCGAGTAGAGAATTGTGTTGTTAAGTCAAATTGGAGTTTGTTAGAGCATTGTCTGAGTGAGTTCAATTAAACAATAGTGTATGTCAAATTGGTGGAAGATTCCCCGTGTTCTAATTTTCATAAATTTGTGTTTGGCTAATGGAGTAGTCAAATTGTGTAGATTAACTTACTATGATATTATGTGAGAATTGTGCAACAATTGGTTAATTGTTGGGTGAGAAGATTGTTGTGAGAATTTGTGCAGTCAAACTAGTGAGAAGCTGTATATATATTGAATTGTGAAGCTATTTGTCTAGATTTTTTGAAGTTATTGTGATGATCAATTTAACTATGTTGATTTGTGAAAATTATGCAGTGAGTGTTTAAAGTTGTCTGAGTTATTAATTTGTCAAGTGGCAAAACTTGTGTGTGATTTGTATTGTGTATGCAAGTCAATTAGATGAGATAATTAAGTTGTTGTATGTTGAAACGTGAACTATTGGCAACAATAATTTGTGGATTGTGCTCTTGTGATAAACTACTTGTACATGTACAATTCTTGGAATATTATGAAACTAATAAGCAATCCATTGGTTAATTGCAAATAGTGGTAGAGTCATGGTAGAGAGTGAGTAGTCTTACAATAGATCAATTTGATTGGAACTGATGGCAACTAGTTAAGAAGTGTTAAACAACTGGACATAATTAGGAGTTGTTCAAATATGATTGCATTCACAAAATAGTCCTAGTATGTCAAATTTCCATACAAAACATTTCGGAGATAATTTAGTTTAGTCTTGAGTTACTGTCAGTTGGTCAATTTGCAAGTTCACAGACTAGGTCAAATAGATAATGTAGCTTGGGGTTTCGGGCCAATCAATTGAATTATGGCCAGTAGTTATGGTATGCATGGACGTAGGTGCTAAAGTATTGGTCTAATAGTCGCGTGGTAATTGTTTAAAAGTCTTGCCAAATTGATTCAAGTAAATCTTGGATAAAGCTAAAGACGAATTGTTGAAAAAGCTAAAGCTATGGGGTTGATGTGAAGAATAAATTGACTAAAACATGAATGAATACTAAAACTTTTCATGCTTTGCATATTGGGCAAATGGATAGAAAATACGGATTTGATATTTGCATTCTAAATTAGCAATTAGGCTAATAATATAGTATTGATTAGTAGTAGAAAAATAAAGAGGAATTGAAGTAATAAATAATTTTCCTAAAGATTTATTGTATTTCAAATATATACCTTGGTGCAGTTGATTACGTTGATAGTGCATGCATTGTCAAGACAAATTTATCAAACTTGAGAAATTGACTAGAGGATTTGCCCCTAGCCAAAAGTATACTATATAGGACTGGAACCGCATACATGGAGTCTATTATAAATAGCATTGGGGATGGATTGAGACTACTTGACTAAGAGTGTAAGTTTCTTTTGTTAAAACTTCAAAACTAATTACAAAACAAAGTAGACAGATATCCAAAATACAAAAACGAGTGACCTTAGTCACGCAAATGTTAGACTTATTGACCTTTCCTTAGGAATTACCCCCTATACTATATTTCCTTGGGTTTTGTCGAGTAGGCAAAATTTACATTACAGGAATTGAAAAATGTCAATCCCAATGGTTGAAATGTTGTAATAAACAATTTACATCCTAAGATTTTTTTTTTTTCAGAAATATTAAAAATTAAGTTGGACAAAGGACTTCAAAGTTTATTTTAGAGTAGAAATTCCATAAATACCTACAAACTAAAACTCCTCATAACTTTCATCTCATTAATAAAAATGAGATGAATTAAATCTTTCCAAGTGTATATAAATCTAGAAAACCAATTTCAAATTTTTATTTTCTGAAAAAAGTGATTTTTAAAGAAGTTTTGTGAGCTTCTTGAGTTGTCCACTAAACAATGAAAATTACATATTATGCATTAAATTTTTAACCATGTAATCAAAAGTTATGAAAATTGTTGTACCTTAAAGCTACTCCTAGTCCACATGTTGTGTGAAAATTTCAAAAAGAAAAATTTCCATTTGTAGTGAGTTGTCCAAAATCACTATGTTGCCAAAAAAATGCCATTTGGTCCTTAAGGTTTTAATGCAACTTTGAAATCAATTAATATATATTTCATTCAAATCTATATACACTTAGAATCTCCTTTCTGTTAAAACAAAGTGTGCTTCCGCAAAACTCAATCAACTTTGTTGATGAGAGGTACCTTGAAGTTATAATGCTTGACTTTATTATAAAGATAAAAAACAACCTTAGTTTGAGTAAAATGCTTACATAGGTTGTAATTAGCATTACTTATATAATTTTGAATCTATTCAATCCATTAAGTTGTATTTGTAAAGATTTTCATCATTTTTCAATATCAATTTGAACTCTATTTCAATTCTCAATTGTGGTCATTAAAATTCGAATTTTATTCAATTGCTATTTTAGAAATTCTTTTTCAATGAATGTGTTGTTTGGTTATAGTATTATCATCTATGGAAAGATAGTGCCTTCATTGCCATAATTGTGACTCATTTCTATAACTCTCTATACCTTTTCATACTCCATCATTATTTGGATAGAAAAGGATTTAGCCCTTAAAGCTCTTTTCAATCCAAAATTATTTTGGACTATTTTAGTGACCTTAGGTGAAGTAGTGAAAATTGATTTTTTTTCATGCATAGATCTCACTATTGTATTACCTTGAAGCCCTACATTTTTTATTTGTCATTGTAGCACGAGTCAAGAACAAGATCCTATGGTTTGAAGTTCTTCAAAATGCAAAAACTTTATTTATAATTCCTTTTGTCCAACTCAAGGTATTGTTTTTGTACAATTTTAAGAGAATTCTCTTATTTTTGAACCAAGGAACTTTAGGGGTTACCCAAAGATAGAATTGAAGTGTTTTTGTAGAGTTTGAAATTGGATTTGTTTACTTTATTGTGAGATATACAAAATGCACCCAAAATCATTATTGAATATGAAGACTCTACGTACTATTAAGTCCGAAGGTAGGAAGTCCATAAAGCGCCCATTTAAGAGTTGAAACTAAATTCAGGTAGGTGAAACTTCTTGGAATATTTTTTAGTAAACTTTCCTTGAAAAACAAATGGAATTGGCATCTAAATCAAGTCATTTCTGATTTTTTGGAGCTTTGTAGAATTCGTTATGAATTTTTGAAGTTGAAATGCTGTAGGCTCTAAGAACCACCCACCTCTTGAAATGTAAACTATTTGTACATTGTTGGTACAATGAAAAACCAACATGTACAAATAATGTACATTTGAGGAGGCAGACAATTTTAGAGCCCAAGTGCTACCATTACTGACCTCCTACCTTATACATTTCAAGTGGTGATCCACGTTACACCGACCTCATTCAAATTTCAAACTGACTGACCTGCTTCAATAGTCCTGATATATTAATATTGTACATAAAATTGCAACTTAAGTGTTCAGTGTTTGCAACTTTAGTGTTTGCATTTACAGATGTTATTTGACACATGATCATGGTAATGAAACAAACTATGACTCTTCCAATGTGAAAGATTGTTTACATTGACTCAGTGTTTGAAGGTACAGAAAGTGGCATTATGGCACACGATCCCTCATTACCCACTCCCCATTTTGAAGGTACTGTCAATAGGTAGCAAGCTTGGATTGGATGAGAAACCAAATGATTATGTATACATAAATATACAAAACTTTCAACACCTGTAAAACTGTCTAAAATACAAATTTCCACCAACATACAAATTTCCACCAACCAGTCATCTGCTGTCCAGTGTGCAGGGAGGCAGGCACATGAGAAAACTACTCCAACTCTGGACAGGATTTGCAAGGTTGGTCGGTGTATCTTAAGTTAAGTTCAGATGACACAAAAACGAGGAATCGACAGAACAGGCTCAAAACACCCCATCTGTCTGATCATGATGTACGAAGCAACATGATGATGTTGTGGCAGCAGCAGCAAAGAGTTTTGTAAGGAAGTGATGGGCTGAGTGAAGGAAAACCAAGCAAAGATGGAGCAAAAAGAAGAGCTGAAGAAGAGGCCAGCCCTTATGATAATAAGTTCCCCATGTGGCTGACTCATTGTGTGTTATGAGGTTAACAATTACCATTCCTGTCAGACCCCTGCAGACAGGATCGTGCAGACACCTACACACATGTTTAAGCTTAGTGCTCATCAACTCATGTAAGCTTAAAGTAGAGAGCCAGACACTCACTCACCAGTCAGTTCCATCTGGGCTTGCTCCAGTCCCCTTTATTTCGCCTTGTACGTGCATTTACCACATTAGTTATCGCATCAATTTGCATCAATTTGCATCAATTTACATCACTTTATTACTAGAACATGACCACAATGAACATGATGCAAGCAAGCACCAGGCAGCTCCATAACAGTCTTTTAACTTAAAGTAGTAATAGATGCAAAAAACTACCACCACCACCCAGGGTCAATGGAGGACCGCACCTGGCTGGCTCCCCAAAGACTCCAAATTCTGACATTTCTATGGAGATAGCATGGTGCTCAATGAATGGCATTCGCTTGTCTTTTCTTGTAGCTTTTGGTACCTACCACCTGAAGGTCCTGAACTCAAAGATTGTAACATAATAAGGATCTCTACCAGGGTGTACTCCTTCAGATCTCCACCTGAAATGAACACACAACATTCAATTCAAGTGGGCAATTCTGGGTCATCAAGAGTTTTTTTTTATTGCTTTTAGTTTTTTATATGGGAGAGCGATATGCACCTGGAAATCTGGATTGCAGGCGGATTGAAATAACCGCCCACGTTGTACCATCGTCTACCACTTCCATACTTTCCAAGATGACTATTATTTGTAAACTTCATCCAAATTTTAGTGCCTAAACCATAAACAAAGACCACCCCCCTTTGACTGTAAAAGAAGCACCAACTGCCCTGCCACGACCACACATGGATAGCAGAAGCGGGATTCTGGCCACCAGGGGATACGAAAGCCCCACTTGGAGCACAATCATCTGGCAGGTGTAACAGTAGATGGAGATGTGCACAGATTCAGATTCAGAGAGCCAGAGCCCAGAAAAACAAAAGAGGGATGGAAACAGACAGTCTGAAATGCACAGAGTGGGGACACAGTGAAAGACAATGAAAGATGTATTATTAGAATGAATATCTAATTGACTCCCGAGTCAATGCCATTTTTTTTTGTTATGTATCTATTTTACATGCAGCCCTAATAACAAGGACTCTCTCAGGACCTCTCAGCATCATGTTCGGCCACCTTCCAGCAGCTCAGGACAGAACACCGACACCCCCCTCTGGCCTCGATCACGCCTTTATTGGAACGGGGGGGAAGGCTGAATGAACAACTAGTCTACTTGTCCATGTGCATCAATGAGCCCCTAAGAAAAAATGGGAGTAGAACAGTGAGGACAAAACCCTACACCCTAACCCTAAACCCTAGATCACTCGAATTCATAAGATAACACAAAGATTTGCGCCTCTCCATACGAATGAACGTAAGCAAAGTCGATGCTCTGACCCGGTTGCAGAGTGGTCCCTGCAGGAAACATGTAGCCGTTGCCATTTTCATGCACTTTGTGCAGCCCTGTCAAAGAGCCATAGAGGTAATGCGCCACAAGCTCAGCACGCTTCAAAACTCGATTGGATTCATTCACAACTTTGCCAGAGTAGTGGAAGAAGTGCTTGCCATCTTGCTCAAACTCGTCCACCAATGTTTGGGTCACCAACACCATTTGATCGGCTTCTTTCCTGTAAGTCCGGTTTGCCTGCATTTTCCGGCTGCTGTAAATTCCATGCCCCGACACTAAACGCAGCTGAGTCCCTGCACAGAAACCAGAAATCACATTAACCCCAATTAGCCAAACGCAGCAGCTCCCATATATCCAAGTTAAAAAAACAAACTGAACTGCTTCTCTTAGTAGAACATTTTTCAACAGCTGAAGCATACAGCGTATTTGATCATGTCCATAATGTACCAATAGAAAGAAGAAATCATGCCTTACATTTGTAACGATAAAAGTGCTGTAAGCTTCCAACGTGAACTTAGTTTAAGGTTTAGGGTTTAAGGTTTAGTGGAGAAATGCACCAAAAAGAAAGGAGAATTGTTCAACCCGCAGCAGCTTCAACATATTTAGGAGCTTGAATAAATCATTCAGGAAGAAACCATGTCCATAGCGAACCAATAAAACAAAGAAATCATGAGAGAAGAAGACAATAGAAGTGTTACAAGCTTCCAACGTGAACTTGGTTTAGGGTTTCTAGTTTAGTAAGAATTGCGAGAAAGATAAGGGAGGATTGATTACCTCGAAGTTGAATGTTAACCCTGTGCTGCTCGTCGCCATCGTCTTTGATGCTCCCGCTGCTGAGAAGAGCCAATACACCAACCAACGGGGCCGTATTGTACAAAGCAGGCTCCGACATGGCGAAGTTCTGTCGCACGTCAAGGTAGAGGTCGTGCTGGTCCGGGCCACCTACAATGCCACCCTCGAGAACGAAAGGGTTCGCATCAGGAATGAGGTAGAACCGACTGTAGCCTTTTCTGCACGCCACCGGGCCGACGATGGAAGCGCCTCGGTGGTGAACATGTTGCGGGTAGTGGGAGCCGAAGCCGATCATGTAGCTAGTCCCGCGGCTATTCTTGCCCAGAATGTAGTCCACTTGCTGCTTGGCTGCTCGCAACATCTCCGAAGGTGTTACTGGTGAGATGCAGTGTTGTGGGGTTGAGTTCACGGAAGAATAGTAGTCTGATGCGACTGCTAGCAAGAAGGCCGCACTCGTCACGTATTGCATGTTGTTCCATTCTTGGGTCCAAAACATCCCATCTGCCAGTCGAAGCAAGCAAGCTATCAAGCTCCAAGCAATCAAGAAATCCAGTTCGATCCAAGGCATCATTTCCAAGCAATCACGCTCTACTTTATGTACAGCTCGAAAAAAGCAATTGAAACAAACTAGGGTTACAGCAATTGAAACGAGCAACTACACTACGAGAGGCTCTGTCTGTCCCTGAGAGGCTCTGTCTGTCCCTGTAACACTGGGTCGCTATTCGAGAAGATTCCCATACATGTACCTATTGTCAGTGCAAAGCAACCTACCTTGGGTCCAGAGCCAAGAAACTACGGTTATCAAGAATTGAAACAAGCGTCTACAATTCTACACTACGAGAGACTCTGTCTGTCCGTGCATACTGCCTCGATTTTCGAGAAAGATCCTACCCTAACTTCTCAGATGTTGCTTTTAGCTTTTGACAGCGCAGAGTCTTCGATCTTGGGTCCCGAGTCAACAAATTAGGACTATCACCGAATGAACTAAATTTAGGATTAGCGATTGCAGGTTTTCCAAAACCTATTCCTGCTTTTGTTCATTAGATCACTACTGAAACAAGGTCAGCACCCCCAGTATGAATGAGTAAACCCTATTGATGATTGCATTTTCAGGTGAAAAGTGACGGGTCGCAATTATACCAGGGCTTTTGGTAAGTTGCTTTCCATGATTCTTCTGCAAAGCTGCACAGAGGAAGTACTCAGCTTTGGCCTGGTACCGCTGCAGAGTGTCGGCGTATGGCCCTGCATTCCCATCAATCAGCACCTGAGAATCAAAGCCACCATGCCATCGTCAGCTCTTACAACAGAAACAAATAATTGATCTCTGTTGGGAAAGTGTGTCAGATGTTGTAATGGAAGGAAATTCTGTACGTGACATTCTATCGGTAGTTGTGCATAGTAGGGTTTAGGCTAACCCTACCTTAGTGGCTTTTAGCTGCACACCGACGTACTTGTTGTCCCAACTAAACAGATCCAGCGACCACCCCAGTCCCCCTAATACTTCCGCGTTTTCCACCACGTACCGCAAATACTGCTCCTCGTTCGTTGCATCGTAGAGCCACAGCGCAGCCCACAAAAGTTCATCCTGCATATGAATCCCAAACTATTCAGAAACAAATCTAGCAACAAGAGCTCTATTAACTAGGGCTGGTGAGAATCTTATCCACTCTTTGAAACTTTGCCATTCGAAGATCAATTGAATTCGAAGTTGATCATGAGAGGGCTGGGCAATCAACAGAGCAGAAGACGCACATTGTAGCCACTCCATGACCGGTAGTACTTTCGGGCTTGAGGAATGCTCAAATCGTAGGCTCCTCGATGGGTGTCTGCAAATGCAAACAGCTGAAATTCCGCAACAAAGAGAACTATTAATTAGTGCTGTGATCTAGGCTCCGAGCTTCAAATATACCCGCAACACACTCCTTGCAAGGAATTAGGGTTTGGAGCTCACCTGACGCGCATGGGTGCGAAGATCGGCAGCGTACTCGGGGTCAGAGGCGTTAAAGACAACGGAAGCGGCCGCCATAGCCGCGGCTGTCTCCCCTGCGAGATCCGACCCGGGATGTTGCGCATCGATCTTGTACGCCGTGCGTGACGTCGTCATGTACTCGGGCTTCATCCAGCAGTAGTGATCGGAATCGCCATCGCCAACCTTCACGAAAGTCACAAAACTCAGCATAACAATTTCAGCTTCAAGAATTTCTGGATCGAAAGAGATGAGAGTCGTAGAGGTTTAGAAAGAGGGCATGCTGACCTCGCCCCAGAGGATGTCTGGTTCTGGGTGAGCTTTGATGAAATAGTCGGTGCCCCACTTGATCGCTTCCAAAGCGTGCTCAAGCTCGCCCGCGTTCTGCAACTGGTGTCGGTACTGAATCACATTCCATGAAAGCATGGTCACCGTGAACGCCATCGGCAAGCCGTACTTCACATTGTCGCCCGCGTCGTAGTATCCACCCGTGAGATCAATCTGCATCAGGAAATGCAGCGATTTCACCAAACTGGGATCCGCGGGACGAATCCACCAAATTAACGTCAGGGCTAACCTACTTTGTCAGAATCGCTTAACATTCTAAACGCAAGACGAGAAGGTGATTCTCTGCAAGTTGGGTTCCATCCCACTGTAAGGATCAAACGAACTAGTCCCAGAGCTAACCTACATTGCAAGAATTTTCTTAACCCGGCGAGCTCTACAATCAATTTCAACCCCAAGACTGAAAACGAGTGAAATAGAAGACTAAGCATCCCTTTGCTCCCACAAAACCCTTAAACCCAGATTCAGAGGTGGCGGCTGCGTCGTCCGTAGCCAATTGCGGAATCAGTAAACCCCAAGAGTGGTGAGCAATCACACAACTTGCACAATGTAGGTACCACATTCCATTTCGTATGACTCATTCTAATCCTGGACAATGATCCACAGGCCTTACGTCTTGTAAAAGCCCGTCACTCATGCCAGAATCGCCGCGCCAAGTGACGCGCTGCGTCGGCGGCAACTTGCCCGACCTCTGCGCTTCGAAGAACTTGAGCGACTTGCCCAAGGCGTCCCGGTAGTCCAGCCCTTTCCTTGCGCCCGGGTGGACCACGAAAGCTCCAAAGCTCAAGATCTGTAAAGGGGAGATTCTCGGGAGTTCCACAACTGCCAACATAACGATAGGTTGAGAAAAAATTAGAGTGTCTACGTTTACAACAGCTTCTTCCACTATTTGATCGAATCTCTCTCTCTCTCACACACACACACACAAACACACTCCCTCTAGCTCGTTCTCTCTCGTTCTCGCTTCTTCTCTCGGTCTTCGACTCTGTCAAGAATTTGACGATTTCACGGAAGGAGCATTGTTACCGTAAAAGAGTAGATTGCAGTACACGAGCATTGCGATAATAATACACCGCCATCGCCAGGTCTTCGCTTTCTGAAACTTCTCCATGGGTTCCAAACCGGGCGCGAGACTACTACTGCGCTCTGGAATTCAAATCCGACGTCGAAGCTAAGTTAGAGCTCTGTCAAAGCTGGCGCATCGCCGAGCTTCTGGTTTCCCTACAACTCATCACAACCTCCATTTGCTTGCTCGCTATTAAATTGCTCAACAGGTTACCACTCCCCTGCAGTGAACAAACCTCACGTGCTCAGAATCATATACCGCCCCAAACCATTAAACCCCCCCAATGCCCTCCCCAAAGCCGAGACTTTCGGGGTCCTCCCCACTGTTCCCCAGCTCAAAAGCCACCCTCCAAGGTCAACGAAGGATCCCGACACTACTAAGAATGGTCGTTACCGCGTCTTCAATAATTCCTTTCACGCACCCAACGAAACGCTTGCCGTTGCAACTTCGCAAGTTGGAAATAAACAACTGAAGACTACACGTGACTCAACTGTTCCAAGTACTAATTCCAAAGTTGCAGCAAAGGTGTTAAGTTAAGCTCAGTTATACCACCACACTTGATCAATGGCCAGCTGTTGAACGAAGAAAACGAAGAAGTCGATGCTCGCAGGGAAAAGCAAAGTGGAGATCCAAATGATGAAGCATGGGGCTACAATAGTAATAATAATAATAGCAGTCTCGCACTTTGCCTTTGCCGAAGAAGCTCCATGCTGCCACCTTTGGCAACGATCGATGGCGGAGGAGCCAGCCAGTGCAGCCAGCTAAGTTAGCTGCAACAAAACAAGAGAAGCGTGCACAGGCTCTGTGAAACCAACAAGGCAAAGGGGGTAGTGTAGCCAACTAGCTAGCTAGCTAGGTACACAAGAGGGTACGTCTGGGTACTGTAGGTGTTTGTTCGCGGTAGATCTGAAGGATCGGATGTCGGCCCCGTGAAGATCGCCGCCGCCGACTGATTAGTGATTTGTGCTACCCATAAGTTACTGCAGGTAGCGGTGTGCGTGACTGTGTGACTGAGTGACTGTGTGTCTGAGACAGTGTGTGTTTGGTTCCAGTTGAGCCCCCGTTTTGCACACGCGGTAACCGCTTTCGCAGTTATTACGGCGACGAATACGTTTCTTAAGTTTTCTACAGTTGATTTCGGAGTTTGTGACAGTGGGGGGACTGGGTGGTGCCGCAAGTTGTGGAGACTGGTACGTCGTCTACCATTCCTTTTCTTTTTCTCATTTTCCTCATGTGGGGGTTGGGGGGAGAAAGACTCGCACTGAATCGGTGGAATGATGAAGTGACTGACGGCCTTGGACTGGGGTGGTGAGGACTGGGCGTTTGGAGCGTTTCTTTCGCTGTGAAAATTCCTTCGTTTTAAGTCAATAATGGCAGTTCCATTATTGATCTGGAATTTCTGGTTTGGGTTGTCAAATTTAGGGTGAAAAAAACACAAAATTGGAGCTTTCACAATATTAAGGTGAAAACATTCAAACACGTCGTATTCAGCATAGTTGGAGGCTAGATGGAGGCACCTTTTTCAAGAAAAAAAATATTTTTGTGGTATTAGCAATTGAAAATCATGAATTTTAAAAGAAAAAAAAGAGATAGAATTTGTGGATAAGATGTGTAATTTCTATAAACTTTAAAAGTGGAAGCTCCATAGCTTAGGCCTTTGAAACCATCACATAGCTTGAGCATAATACCAAAATCTAGAGAATCAGCAATCAACCAATTGCAATTAAGTAAAGGAATGTTTTAATAGAACTTTTAGGGATACTTTCAATAGAAGTCTATTTGTCATGATAGGGTTGCTAGCGTGCGAGTCTGTGAGCATGAGCTTGTGAGCGGGAAAATTGCGTGAAAGGAAAAAGGATCGAGGGACCTATGATTGTGGACACAAGAGAGTAAAAAGCTTGCAGAATGAAGAGTTCATTTTTCCAAATTTTAAGTGCTTGCACCTTTTTTAAATTTTAGGTTTTATGCACAACGAAATACAATCGACGTAGATGACATTCTTTCAACAAAAATATGATATTTAGAGCAATGGAAGACCAAGATATAGCCATAAAACACACAAATCCAATCATAATAGAAATCAATACACAATAGCATGACTCATGAAATATATCAATCTCGTGAGTCTAAGTGGCTATGGACTTGGTTGTAGAATCGGAAGACTTTCTACCCTTAGATGTAGAGCCATCTATAAACTACAAGACATTTAGAGCGTATGTGTCCTTACGGCGTTTTGGTTTGGAGCAACCAAAATCTGCAAAGGCCGTTGCCATTTACTTGGCATAAATTGGAAGGTCGAAAGGCTTCTTTGGACTGAAGAGAAGACTCTGTGTCTTCATCATTGGATCTGGTGACATCAATCCTCAACGACCGTAAATAGAAATGGCACCATATTAGAGTTTAGAAAAGTAGAAGGCACCGTGCATAGAAAGAATTTAAAAAGTGCCAACTTACTTACTGAATTTTCCCTTCTTGATGAATTTGCGAGGCACCACAGGCATGTCATTTGGATCCTGCAAAATAACAACTGGTGGTGGTGGAGGTGTTGTTACCTTGGCCATCATGGACTTCCGCATGGATTTGAGGATGGCATCGAAGATGTCCTTGTTCTCCTCCAAGGCCACAATGTGGCGGCCCATGCCATGCCAAGCAATAATGGAAGCACTTGTAGGCAAGGAAATTAGAATGAAGTAGTTGAAAGACACAAACTCTAGCTAGATTAATTACAATCACAATGTAGAGTATTTGAATTGAATAACAACCTGTAGATGTGGTGCAATTGAGAATCAGATCTCCTTCAACTCTGGTAGCTTCAAGGAGGATTTGAAAGAACCGTGGATCTTTTTCACAAGCCCCACACTAGGGCTTTCCGGCATTCATTGCCATGTCATCTGGATGGGTGTAGTTCATCACCATGTCGTCTCATGCAATGTTGACATCAGCCTTGACCATCATAGTCATGTGTTTGAAAGAGAAATTGAATTTTCCTTTCGTGCCTAAGTCCTTCACCACAAGGGTGATTCCAAACTTCTACATTTGCACACACATCTAAGATTGGTGTACAATCATGAGAAATGCAACGAACATAATGCATTTTGAATTGCTATTTGAAGCTAGAGAAATAGAGTAGATTGTACCGTCTTCATTTTGTCTATAGCCAAGGTCAAGTGCATGTGGTTCAGCCCCATCCACTCCTTCTTCTTCACCATGTCGTACGTTTCACACAATCCAGCAATATCTAATTTAGCTTTGGCACTCCACGAATGAAAGACTACTATGCAGTTGTGGTCTTGAAGATGATAGGAAGCCAAACTAAACGCCAATTGGAGGGCCTCATCTCCCATGTCTTCGTTCCATTCGGGCACCTCATTTGGCAAAGAAGACAATCTTGGGACATGCAAGTTCTCCGGGTAGTCAAAGAACATGATGTCGACTACAAACCTAGATTTTGGCACACCATGCAACATGGAGGGTTTCCCTGCCGACACTTGCTAGTGTACAATCCATGTTATGAATAGTTACAAATCCAAACTCCGATCATGTGCATGAGAGTTGACAACCACCTTTTCGATTTCAAATCAAAGATGCGTACCATTTTCAAGAAGTCCACGACATCTTTGTACCATGTCTTGGTCTTGGACTCCATGTCGTCCACAAGGTCGTCAATGGAGATGTTGAGAATGAGATTCTGGGACTTCGCTTTGTCATCTTCGGTGAGGACCATCACTTTCTTCTCATGAGTAATGACCTCTTCCTTTAGTTGCAAGAGAGTGGCCTTCTTCTTCACTCCACTTTGCGATCCGACTTGTAGCTCGGAGCCTTGATCCATCATTGAGGATGCTGGAACTTGGCCTCCAGCCTCGACCTTCTTCTTGCCTTTTGCCTAGGCCTTTTTTTCCTTGTCCTTGTCCTTCTCCTTCTCCGCGAGCTTGGCAAGTCGATTTGCTTCCTTCTTCTCCTTAGTGGTGAAAAGGACTTGAAAGTGGGCTTTTTTTTTCGGTCATTGGCTTCCCTCTTGGCAATGGCCTTCCTCCTCTGCTTGTCCGTCATGCCTGCAAACTCATCGACATCCAAATCTATGGCCCCTTTGCCATCCAAAGATGCCCGTAGCTGCACCTCTCATGAATGAGTGAATGTCGGTGCACAGTCCAAGTACCAAGCTCCTCCACTGAGGTGAGCCGTGGTGAACGTGTGCATCTGGTTTGGCGAGAACATATAGTCCCCTAAGCTACGGTCCAACCATGAAGTGAGGAAAGGAGGCAAGTCCTTCCTTTCGATTGTTCCCTTCGCTTCGAGTTCATACTTGAAGTAGCTATAGAGAATAAAAAACCATCTTTAGAGGTATGTACAGAAATAAAGATCAAAAGACTTAAGGAGGAATACTATATCATCTACTATGAAGACCATCTTGAAAATCAAGGAGTTATGATGACTTTACAAATTTCGAAAAAACTATGCAAAAGGTTGAAGGGTCAACAACATCCAAATCAAGCCACCCAGAATTGGTCCTAGAGACATGCAATTATTATAAATTGTGAAAAAGTAAAGACATGCCTACAACCCCAATTGCTTGAAAGCAAGATTCAAGGTATACTTGGAGTTACATTGAATTTGAATCATCCACTCAACTACACATTCGACGTGAAGGAAATCAATCAAATTCTAAAGAATCATACATCTCATTTTAGAGAAATGCTTACATACTAAACCGATCCAAATCGCAAGGGGCAAGAAACATACCGGTAGAGAACCCTTCGAACCACCAAGTTGGACCCCTCATAATTCAAAAAGGATCCCCCCTTCTTGAAATAATTTCCTCCTTTTCAAGTAGGGTTGGAAGCCTTGGTCCTATATTTTCCTCCTCCATCCCTTGATGTACTCCGGTAAGGTCTTAGGCTGCATCGGCATAGTCATGTTGATCTTGATGTTGTCCTGTTGAGCCACCCCATCAAAGTACTCTACTGCCGCATCTTCGATTTGTCTAAATTGATCAGCACAAGTATTAGTTTCACTATGTCATGAAGATTGAAGAGACATTAGAAATTGAAGAGTGTAGTCTTGAGAAGCATAAATGAAACACTAGAATTCAACGAGAACACATGGGAATTGACTTACCCCTATGAACTAGACACACTTCTTCAAGAATGGTCCTAAGTGTGTCTCGAAGACAGGCATGGCCGGGAACTTCCTTACATCATGAGATGGGATGGAGACATTCCCCCACTACAAGAATTTTATCTTGTGATTTGGTGTGGTGTTGCAAGTGGCCACCATTTGAAGTTTTTTGAGTGTCATCTCTGGCACCTCGTTGGAGCTCTAATGCCTCTCCACCTACAATAGCCAGAATGAATTGAATCAAATGTGTAAATGAAGATTTAAACAATAGAAATTCAATGCATCATTTGATAAGCATGAGAACTCACCTCTTGAAGGAACCCATCCCCATGAGCAAGATTGGCCATCATGAGCAACTTGATCATCTTCACGTACAGTTTCATGTTCTTCTCCTTTGCCCCTACTTGCATGGCATGAGTAGCCCCTTCTGCAGTCTTCTCATCTATCGGTGTTGTCTCATGATACTTTTGAAGCACTGTATTTGCCACTTGCACAATCTCTTATTGTAGAGTCCTACGGACTAGGAATCAATAATGTCTACAAGCAATAAACATTGAACATAAGAAACCAAATAGACGTGGCATAAACATAGAAGGTGTATCTCACCATGAAGACAAATGAGGTGAAGACCTTAGCCGGCATGGAATACCATGTCTTCCTCAGTGGCAAGGCAAAACACCTTTTCCTCTCTGATGGCCTCAACATGTTGTTGAACCTTTCCATCGGTAGCAAGCCATATTTTTGCACTTGGTACAATGTATGTACCAAATTTGTCTTCACGTAGGAGTCCTTCGTAGATTTGCATAGTAGGCAGAAGGCAATGTTTTGAGAAATTCTTTTTGCAACTGCAAGTTGACAAGAAATACACATTTAGAACTTAAAATAAATACGCACTATAATTTGTGAACTCACTTGTTGATGTCATGCATGACCTGTATGAAAATCTCAATTTTCCCTTTGATGTCCAAAAGAATGCAGTCCACCGCATAGTGCCAATTGGGATTCGAGGAATACAGCTTGAAAATGACGTTCATCCAAGCCAAACGACGGTGGTTTCCATCACAGACGAAGAACTTCAAGTTCTTTAGGAACTTGAGTGCGGACTGGGAATCCACATACTCCTCGAACGTATCATTCTTCTACTTCCATATAGGGTCCTATGCATCCATGTCTTTTGTCGTGAACTCCAAAGTCTCGCTCGCCTCATTCATGGTGGATACGTAGAAAACGGCCACCCCATCTCGGTATCCACATACAAATTCTCTCTCCATCAGTTGGACATCGCATAAAAGAGTTGGTTGCACCATTGGCATGGCCACAAGTCGGTAGAGTGGAATCGAAAGCTGGAAGATGTTTTTTGGTTTCATCCTCAATGCATTGATAGTAGAAACTGAGTCTAACTTTTGCAACCTCCATAGGTCGTCCTCCAACAAGTCTTTCTCCTCTTTGTCCATCACATCCATCTCCATTGTGTTCTCTTCTTTTTCTCTTCCGATTTTGGGTTGGGTAGTATCATCTGTCCCCGACGTTTCAACAATTCTATCATCTTGAGTTTCTGTCACGGGGGTCACGTCCATCTGCCAAACCAACCATATAGCACGATGACAAAAATTGGAATGAAATTGAATAGATGACGAGAGATATGGGGAAATCAAATTCCATGGAAATGCTAGGAACTCTTCACTTCCAACTCCAACATCAAAAGCACTTGTATTAAAAATACTGGAAGGTGTTTAAAAATGAGTGTATCCAAAGACCACACCTATCATAAACCATAGGTAGGAAATTGGATTACAAAATGAGGTCCATTAACCCTCAATAATCTCAACATCATTCTCTGAGTTTGAGCTCAAAAGAATGATGACCTCTCCAAACCACCCCACACTCTCACTACAATGACACTCTTTAGCCTAAGGACTAACAATGGACATAGACATCTGTGGCTCTAAGTTGTATTCAGTCTCGGAACTCTCTACAGAAAACTCTGGCTACTTATGCTTGCAAGAATATCCTGCAATGAGGTGCCTAGGCCAGTATGTATTGCGACTAACCTCAGAGACCTTTGAAGCACCTTCGGGACAACAAGGTGGACTCCTAATATCTTCCTCCCTTACCAAGTCTTCTTCCTAGTCGTCCTCAACGTCAGAGTCACTTGATGCATCGTCATCCACATGAGTAGGAGTCTTTGGCTCTAATTTTTCGCCAATGTCCTCACCCACAACCGTCCCTATTTCCTTACATGAGCTCAAGGGGTGTAGACTAGATCCAACTTGGCCCTGAAACCAAATCCATGCCAAGTGGGGTTAGCTATAGATGGAACACTAGAACATAGAGCAAAGATGCAACCCATCACTAAAATGATTGACGATGATCCAAATAGCAAAACAAAAAACTAAACATTGTCAAAGAGAGCCTAGAGCGGGTTTAGGGTGTAAATCTACATCTAGAGAATCGAAGTAGCACCCCTAAAAGGCCAATTGGTGTGTTGGTAGGCTTTGTAGTATGTGGCCCAAATATGACAAACGAGAAACAAATAGAAAAAGACTAATTTTGAAAAAAAAGAGCCACACCCATCTTCTTCTCAGTGACACCCTTTCCTTGCCTCTTGCGCGTCCAATGAAAAGAGTGGGATCATAACACACTAGATATGGAGGAAGGACGAGGAAATCCAAAAAAATATGTAAGGGAAGCAGGTAGCCTGCAATGCAACCACCACTCTTGGCATGGCGCATCCCTATGAGTGAGCCCATGCTGTCACGATTGCGGCCCTTCCTCAACAACAAGGTCCCATTTCGAGGGCTCGTGTTGGCACCCTTAGGGGCCAATCTCATGAAAAGAGTGAGATCATAACACACCAAACGGGAGGAATAAGAGGAAATCTAAAAAAAATATAAGGGAAGCGGTTTAGCATGCAGCTCGGCCTGTCCTTGTGAGTGAGCCCATACCGTCACGGCCGCGGCCCTTCAACAACAACAGGGTCCCATTTTGAGGGGGTCATGCTTGCACCCCTCCTAGAGCTAGTTGGATCCGATTGACCCTTGGGGGGTGCCAACATGACCCCCTCAAAATGGAACCTTTTTTTTAAAAAAACACCACAATTTCAAAAAAAAATGAGCTGCACCCGTCTTCTTCTCAGTGACACCCTTTCCCTGCCTCTTGCATGTCTAATGAAAAGAGTGGAATCATAACACACTAGACAAGGAGGAAGGGTGAGGAAATAAAAAAAATGTAAGGGAAGCGGGTAGTCCGCAGCGTGGTGCGTCCCTATAAGTGAGCCCATGCCGTCATGACCGCGACCCTTCTTCAACAGTAGGGTCCCGTTTTGAGGGGTCGTGCTAGCACCCTTAGGGGCCAGTCTCATGAAAAGAGTGAGATCATAACAGACCAAGTAGGGAGGAATAAGAGAAAATCCAAAAAGAATGTAAGGGAAGCGGTTTAGCAAGCGGCGCGACCACCACTTCCGGAGCGGCCCGTCCTTATGAGTGAACCCATGTCGTCACAACCATGGCCCTTCAACAACAACAAGGTCTTGAGAGGGTGGGTACAGAAAGGAACAAGTACTTGAAGACAATCGAACCTGGATCAAGTTAGGATTTGCTGTTGGAGTCCTGAGAAGCTACAACATTGGGATCTCTTTGTGGTCTCCTTCTCCATCGCACACTCGACTTCGAGTTGTCCTCATTGCCTTTATGGTGGGGTCCCTCTGTTGGAGAGATCGATGATCAAATTGTAAGAATGTGTTCAAATTGGTAGCTCGAGAAAATAAAAAAATTGAGCTTGGAGGCCGCGGCACAAGGAGCCAGTGCCTCTCGATGGCAACTTGGGGCACCAAGCAAGCCCAGGAGGCCGACTCCGCCAAAGGTGGCAGCGGCCTTCCCTGTCCTCCCCATTGGAGAGTCGCTTTTGGAAACTGCTAAAAAAATGACGATGTCATCATGGGGCCGCGCAAGTAGAAGATTCAATGCCGTCAAATTCTTTCTATTTCGGACTTCTTAAAGTTGCAATATCCCTTCCCGAATCTACTTGTGGGATTGATTAAGTGGCATCAGGATTTCCCAATTCCCACATCCAGAGGAGAGTGGGCATGCTCAAATGAAGGACACAGTGCAATATAGGTGCTACTCGCAGAAAGGGCACGATTATGCGGAGCAAGTGCACGATGACATGACTAGTCACTACGAAGGCAACGCAACGCAATTGAGGCGGATTTCAATTCTTTTTTATATTTCAAAAATTATTGTTTAGAATGTTTGCAGATGACGTTTAGAGTAAATGGTGATTTATAATGTCCTTCACTGACTTCACGAAATTCTACAACCTATTGAAATTTTTCATTAATAGTAAACAATGGATTATTTTTCATTAGTTGTTGGTCAAATAGAACTTAATAGTCTCCATTTCTATAAATGGAAGAATTTTATAAAATTATTTTTATAAATATTTGTTGACCTCCAAGGTATACATTGTGAGTACTCTAGAAAATCAAGTCGTGGCCATCATTGGTGTCCTCTAGTTTCACTTGTCTGATTTAACATTTCCATTCGAATAGTTTGGTTCATCTCCTAGAATGCGGAGTTTTACACTCTACTTTGGCTAACACACATGGAAAATTACTTTGTCAATTGAATGATGAAATCAAGTTGTTCCCCCACTATGACCCCGTGATGGACCTATTTTTCAAATAAAGGACTACTTCCATACTACTTTTCTCTACCGACATGTCACTACTAGAATCTTGAATTTCAATCATCAAAGGCATAGTTATGGTGTCCTCTCTAAAACTTGCTAGTTCGTGAAGAAATTTCAAATACGAAAATACAATGACTAGTTGCTCACATTCTTTACATGTCCAGAGCGCTCTCCTCTTGATTGACTTTGTCTGGTGCTATTGTCCTTGGATTCTTCCTACACAGCCTCAAGATTTTGCACTCATAGAAGTTGCTCTCCAACACTAGTCTCTTCTCCAAATTGCAAAACTTTGGGAGAATCATATGCCGATGATTGACCGGTCTTTGCTAGTATCTTCTTTCTTCATGTCATCCTCACCTGCCTAAGTGCTTTGGAACTCGAAAAGAAAAGAGTCCTACATTGTCTTTGTTTCTTTGTTTGATGGAAAACTACGACGTCTGAGCTACCGGAGTCTACTCGCATGAGGCAACAAAGGATAGCTACAAGCAACTCAAACACTACACCAAAAGTCTAGTCCGATAGTCCTATAGTGAAGACTCTTCTTTGCCATGGATGCCGCACACTTTTGCATAAAAATATGGAAGCTGGCTTTGGCGTCCAGTGGCATTTATTGGCCGGCTATTCAATATCCCTACTATCCAAATAGTGATAGTGTACTTTGGCGTCTACTTTAATGTGCTTGCAGAATTAAAAGTAGTACCTTCCTTTGGATAATGGGCAGATCCCACATAGGAATGGATTAAAATGAGACAATATTACTTTACCTCATAAAAGTCACAGTCATCAAGAAATGGTGGCAGCTTCTTCCGACAATATAAATCTCTAGCACTCTTCCTATAGGATCCATATAATATTAGGAGGATTTAATCCATAATGTTTACTCTTCATCACTCAATAAATCTAGGGAGACGATTCACACGCATTACTCCAACGGAAATTCAAATCGAGTAATGGTGATGAAATATTACAAAGCCGCCGTTGTTCTTTCAATTGTAATTTAATTAATATGTCTCTTTCAAGTTGTGCTTGATGGTGCAAGTACTTGGACATTTACTGAAAGTGAGTACTTACTATGTATCCACAATTGGGCCATTGGGCCGTCTTCTACTTATGTCCAAGTAAAGGATATATGAGAGGCATCCCCCAACTTCTCTGGAAACCAGTCCCAAGAAATCACTACCTCCATTATGAGTTACCAAGGACCGGTGTCGCATTGTAAATGTGTTCATTATGTGAAAATACATAATTGTTTGTTAAATTAGAGGATTTTATTCTAGAGTCTCAACAAACAAATGGGGTCATACTCCACTTGAACTCTTTTTTTTCTTACCTCTATTTGACAAACATTTAGTTCTTTGATTTCTACAGTTGAAGATATTTTAATATTTTAGTTAGTTTGTTTGAAGTTGTAAAAACAAAAGGTAAAGCTTATTTTACCTTTTCTTTATTTTTATTTTTTTTAATGAATTAGAAATCCACGTAGATGATGTGGATAGACTTATCGAGGATAGGAGGTAGCCCATGGGTGTATTATGGCCCCATGTGGTATCTTAGTGGCCAAAATCCACTAGCTTAGGTGGATGGCATGGAGGTTGAGGTGGCGAATGAGGTGGAGGATCATCTTCTTCCTCCTCCTTATTTGCGTAGGGGAACCCGTCACTTTGGGAGGGCATTGCACATTGTACATGGAAAGTTTGGTAATGAAATTTTGAGAGCTTTTATATCTTATTTTTTTGTTTTCAAAAAGCTATCACTCATTAAGCTTGGAGTTAGTATGTGTAAGTTATGAGTTTGGGAGTGAAGTGTTGTAGAACTACCTCAAACTTTCAAGAGAGTGAGCTTTGGTAAACTATAAAAGGTAGAAAGTACCTTAATTTTGAGTGAAACTTGGGGAGTTTGTAGATACTTCTTTTATCTTTTCAAAATGAGTTTATTTTCTTGATTTGGAGCTAGTATGTGAAAGTTACGGGCTTCAGAATGACAGAGTAAAGAGATACTTTCGGGTTTGCAAGAGAGTGAACTTTGAAAGACTATGAAATGTGGAAAGTACTTTAGATTTAAGTGAAAATTGGGGAGCTTGTAAATATTTATGTTAGCTTTCCAAAATAGGTTTATTTTCTTATTTTGGAGGTAGTATGTAAAAGTTATGGACTTAAGAGTGAAAGGATGAAGAGATACATTCGGGGTTTCAAGAGAGTGAACTTTGAAAGGCTATGAAAGATGGACAGTACTTGAAATTTGAGTGAAACTTGGGGAGCTTGTATATATTCATGTTAGCTTTTTAAAATGGGTTTATTTTCTTGGTTTGGAGGTAGTATGTGAAAGTTATGTGCTTGGGAGTGAAGTATAGGTGAGCTGCCTTTGAGTTGGGAAGGGTGAACTTTGACCGACCATAAAAGTTGAATAGTAGCTTAGTTTTAAGTGAATTTTGGAGAGGTTGTAGAACTTTTTGTTATCTTTTTAGGAACATATTACACTCTTAGTTTGGAGTTGTAGAGCAGACATGGCACTCATTCTTCTATCAGACATTTCTTCCAAGGGAGTTATGAAGGACATGACTTTTTTCCTACTATTTTTTACTACACATGATGTATATTGAGACTCCATGACATCTTTTGAGGGGTATATGGAGATGTGATAGTATTTTCATTCATATGACATCATCCGGGGGTTTATTATTATGTTTATGAGTTTATATAACCACGGGATCTTCCATTATTTGAGACACATCTAGTTGCAACCAGAAGCCCCATGTTTTTCCAAGGCAAGGCCTCTCTACTCGACATCGGGGAGTAGTATCATGGCTTGCATTTGAGTAGACAGTCATGAAATTCTATTAGTGTTTCTCATTCATGACAAAGGTTGTGTTAGGGTATTTAGTCATTTGTTGCACGTCCACTTCAGATTCGTTGAGTCATCCATTTATGTCGAAGAAGAGAGGAAGTCAAAATCAGGGGAATTACAAGAGTCTATTCCTACTGAAAGGTATGTTGAAGAGGACGATCAATGTTGGTACCTCACTTCGGGAAACTATAGGGCCTACGGACTTCCTATGGCCATGTTAGTTGCATCTACACAAATTCTAAGTCGATAGTCAACTACGTCTACAATGGATATGCCTTACAATGCAAACGTAGTTTCGCCTTCTTCACCTTGTCAAGTGTTTCTAGTCCTACCTAAGTGTTCCCTTCTCCATCATGTGAAAGTTGAGGAGGTAGATCATGTCATACATTTGTCTAGTGAATCCGAAGGAGAATCCCTCGAATTGAGACTTCAAAGAACCTCCTTCTCTACGCAAAATGTGTCAAATGTAAAGTCTAAGGGGGACTCAAAAAGCAGTACCCCATCCAATAGTCCTTTTCAATCTTTATTCTCATGACCCCCCTTGCATCCATATCCAGTAGAAAGAGTCAGCATTATGAAATGCTTCAAGAAACTAGCTACTATGCATCGCTCTAGAAACAAATTGTCATCAATGGATTTGTCTACCATGAAGCACCATCGTGTGTAGTTTCTACTACCTTTATTCGACAATGATGTTGTCTTCAAGTTGTCTCTGTGCAAGTTGTCTTTGTCGTCATCGGCTGCTTGGAACTTGGAAGGAATGGACAAGTGCTATGATGGACACCTTTGGTGCAAGCTGGTCACAACCAACATTTACAACGCCGACAATCTCAAGTTCCGTAAGTCATACTGCGCAAGTCATCTTGCTTGTGAAAATCCAAACTGTGATTACATGAAGAGGGCTTTTAGAAAGAATGAGACAGAGTGGACGGGATATGCTATGTTTCCTTTCGTTGCTGGAGACAATCCTCCCAAACACTTCACTCTAGTATGTAAGGTTTGCAAGATTGCACCTTTGTGCCTGAACACATGCAAGGCTAGGATATACTACTACTACAGTGATAACCCCAAAATGAGTAGAGCAACCATTCACTTCGGGGTGCATGCTCACCTTGTAGCAAAAGGTTTGTATAGAGACTCTGTAGAGAAAATTAGTGGGCTCATTGTAGACCAAGTTGCCAAAACGCCAAGGGCCACCAATTCTGCAATAGCTTCCTCCGCAAGTAAAGACTTCCTCACAAAATATTTATTTCACAATGGAGATGGGGAAAAGGAGATGTTGAAGGAAGAAGAACTGGAGGAGGTCATGGATCATTTCCAAATTCTTAGCACCCCAAACATTCGAAACGTGATATCTTCATTTTGCACTAACAATTGAGTAGGCGTCATTGACAACATCATGACCATGAAGAAGCACTCCAAATTCGAATTCATACATAACAGTGTGTTTCCAGGATAAGGAAAGGAGAAGGTCTACATTTTCAAGATGCTCACCGAAGGACCCGAGAGTAGAGTGGACCTGGTCAAATGTATGCAATAGGGTGAGGATTTTCTGAACGTGTGGTTGATGTTGGACCACGTCAAGCACGTGGAGGAGTAGAGCACAATCGCTTGCCACATGTACGATGTATAGTACAAAAAAGTCATGATGATTGCCATGTCTGATATGCAATCGAAAGATATTGAGGTCCAAGTATAGCTGGAGGAGCTTAAACGCGGTCATGGAAAGACACGGAGTGCCTAACACGAACTTCAAGGGCTTCATGGCTGACTTCATAATAGCCAATTGGAATGCGGCCCACATTGTCTATGGAAGTGGTTCAGCCAATGAGAAAATGGAGGATTGGGAAAGGACATGTTTGTTGCATTGGATGAGTTTTCTTCATAAACACACCTAGAAACACATCAAGGAGGCATTCCATGGACAACATATTACTTTGTGTAAACAATACAAGGATTCCAAAAATATGGATGAAGTGGAGACACGTTACCTCACAATTTGGGCATGGTGGCTCTCTTCAGGAGCAACTAATGAAGAAGCACTTCATCACCTAGACCACTGGTTGGCATTTTGGCACTTCTGATATCGACAATGGGGAGGATTCATGGACATGGTGAGTTCACTTGTCATTGGAATGCATGACCACATTTTGAATTTCATAATGTATCGCTCCCAATAAAATATTGTGCCAAATTAAATGTATCTATGTATGTTTTAGTTCTAAATAAAGAACTTGAGAATGATAATGCCCTTGCCTAGTTTTATAAAATTCTAGGAATTATCCTATGAGGACTTGGAAATAGGGGTAGTTGCGATCTCTATATAAGCATCAATCGAATTTGATTGATGTCTATGAGGTGTATATAGGTACCCATCATTCTAGGACCTTGAGTAGCGGAGGGGTAGTGGTGGACACCACATAAGCACCAATCGGATCCGACTGATGACTAGAAGGTGTCTATAACTACCCCTACTTTCAGGTCCTTCAGTGGAAAAGGGGTCGTTCTGGACTCCACATAAGCATCAGTTAGATCCAATTGATGCCTTTGAGGTATCTACAGCTACCCATATTTTGAGTATTTTTAGATCCTTAGTGTAATAGGAGTTGACATAGAAGTTATTAAATAGTGTAGCATATTTGGCTTGAAGTTGGTATAGCTAACCTATTGTTCATCTTTCATGGATTCCTAGAAATTGAATTTGGAGGAGATGATGGACCTGCCGTCATGCAATTTATTAGAAATGGTGCACAACAAGTGGCTGCAAATGTCTAGAAAGAGAGGGAACAACTTGTTCGATGCCAATTGCGATGACAGCATCCACGCTTGGATGCAAATGACAAACTACCGAGCATGCCCCAAAAGCCATGCATCAGAATCTAGACCATCCAAGGGGGAGTTGAGGTTGAGAGCGGCAAGAAAAAGTAACGATCCCAAGAAAATCACGGAGGCGTTGAACACATTACCTAAAGCTAACAATGTGAGTACAAGAGTACGACACTTAGAAGGAGAGGAAATATTTGAGCGCACGAAGAGAAAGTTGGACGTACCCATTGGTAATGTAGGAGACTCACATAGACAAGACAAAATCAACTTCTGTCAATCTTAGGTGCGAACGAGATCCACCATAGCTTCTCTTCACTCTTTGGAGGACCCAAGTGAACAAGCAGAGGTCAATGTTTCTCGACATGTTACAACAGCATTCAAAATCAACTACGATACGTCCAAGTGGCACATTACTAGAATTAGCCACAAATCCAATGCAAGATGTCAAGCTCAACATCGAACGTCCAACATCAAGTGCACCTTGAGAATTGCAAGGGGAAGAAAAGGTACACCAACTCCAACCTACCGGGGTAGAAAAGAAGATTATGGGAGTAAGAGGGAGGTGGTGGTTGACTTTTGGTTTTGTAGGGACGACATTGAACAATGTGTGAAAAGAACAAAAAGGAAGTGGGTCATTGATTGGCCAGAGGTGCTGGAGGTTTGGCATGTTCTAAGTGGGACCAAACTCAATTGAGAGGAGACTCTTTTATTGTAGCATGCAAGCTTCTGCCTCCAAGAATGTCCGATATTGTTGCCACGGCATCTCTTCAACAGGTCAAAGGTTTTTTAGACCATCTTATATAACCAACCAACGCCAAAGAACCCAGATGCATACCCAACGATTAGGAACAATCGAACCATTCGGAGGATAGCCAATGCACCAACTAGTGAACAACGAAACAAGTGGGAAAGCTTAGGAAATGTTAGAGGGCACATTGTGGAAGTGACCTTGCTCCCTTTTCCGGGCCTTGGTGCAATAGTGGCACTTGAAACACGGACAAACCCTACCAAAAATGTCTACTGAATTACAGTGGGTATGTTCCCTACATGCACATGCCCAAACTTTGTGAATATGTTTGTTTCTGCTATTGGAGGTCGACAGCAATATGGAATTGCAAACACCTATACTACTTATATAGGTACTTCTACAAGATGGGTATCCATGAAGACAAATTCATTCATGCACTGAGTTATAGCTTCAATGAAGTGAAGGTACTTCTAGTTCGAACAGGAATCATTACAATTTCAGAATAGGCTTGGCTCCATTTATCTACATACTTCACTCATACAGTATTTATTTCCCAATATTGTGATTGAAATGATTTGGAGCTTATAGAGGATAAATGTAAATGCATTAATGAAATATAGAAGCATTTCTCAAAAGTCAGTTGTTTTGTTGTTAGTTCATATAAAAAACTATAATGTACAAATGTACTCTCTATTTCAGTAAGCCATCTTTGAATATTAAATTGGATTCTCTTGCTACATTTCCAAGTATTCATTCCATTTACTTTTCTACTTAGTTTTCCTTTTCCCCTTTTTTTCCTTTCCCCATTTTGTTTTCTCTCCCTATTTTTTTTCTTTCCCTATTTTTTTCCTTTCCCCATTTTTTTTTGTTTCCCATTTTCTTGGTTTCCTAGTTTCTAGGCTTTTCCATTCATTTTGGGGGCCATTTCTTTTCCTTTCCCCATTTTCTACAACATTTGATAGTACTAACAATTATGAAGAGAAATGAACTTTATAATTCAAAATTAAATGAAGTAAAAAACCTTAAGATTAGGATGAAATGTCTACCACAAATCCACCATGGCTTGCGGTCGTCATCACACCCAAACCTTTAGATTGTCTACTCATCCTACACATGTGTACTTATACGGGAGCACATGAAAAAACCCAATCATTACGGGATATTCACAACCCTAAATCCTATGTATTCAAATTAGGTAGTCAAAACGATGCAATTGAGTTGTGCCCAAATGACATCTCTCTATAATACTCATAACATCTAGTATATTTCCCATTGTAATCATTTCACTAAGTTGTGAATTATGTAAAACTTTTCAATAAAATTAGACAGTCTTTTCCCATAGAATAAGCAATTTCAGAAGAATAAAAAACAACTCATTCCACAATCCACGGTTTTAGGGGACACGGTCATAGGTCATAATATTTACTAAAAATAGGAAGTTTTCCTATATTTGGGGAAAAAAATGAAAAAAAAATTGGGGGGCAAAAAGTTGCTCCAAAAAAGTTTTGGGGGCTTTGGGCTCATAGGCTCCATGCTCCACACTCAGAAGCTCACGGCTCCAAGCTTGCATGCTAGTGTCGTTGTTTATCATGAATTAATACAAAGGGTGGTTTTGCATGGTTTTACCTTAAGGGTGGTCACCAAATCAAGGTTTGGTAACTTATCATAGTGAGTCAAGTACGTCACCAAAAGGATCTAAGAGAGGTTTGGCATCCTTTTAAAGAAACTACTAAGTATATCACCCAAAGGATTTGAGAGAGGTGTGGCATCTTTTTGAAGAGACTGCTAAGGACATCACAATAAGGATTCCCCAATCCCAAAGGTGTTCAAAATCCAACCTTAGGTAGGATTTTGAGTATCTTTGGGATTGGGAGGATTCCTTTTTGTGACATGTTTGGCTCTAACTCCTTGAAAGGACGGCAAACATTGATTTTCCAACTCTAGTGAAGTGACCACATTAGCTACATTTACTGCACTTGTTTGAAGTCAATGAAATGATTGAATGTAATAATTGCTTGAATTTTGGTAAGACTTTCTTACTACCAATATAGCACTCATTTGCACCAAAATGGAAACACAAAAATGATTTGGCCTAGTATTTTGTAGTCCATTTGTTTTTTATGGCTTGATTCTCAATTAATTATTGATGGCATAGGTAGCGCAAGTTATGGCTCGTGTGAGCGAGTTCCTTTATAATAAAAAATTGCTTTATGTAATGATTTTACAACTAGCATTTTGGGTAGGGGGGTCATCTAATGAGTATGTATATAGTATTGTGTGAATACACAACAATGCCATATTACAATCATTGATAGTACCATAGGGTGTGCATGAAACATTCTAAACATTTTTTTGAAATGTGCTAAATTAGAGCAATATATTTGCTCTTATTTTTGCAATTTCACCAAAAGAGTAATACAAAGCAAAATTCCTAGAATCTACCAGATCATGTTGCTCATCATGGATAGATTTTGACCTTGGGGCCAATTAGAGGTTAACAATTTTTAGTTTGCAAAATCTTCCTAATTATTACAAGAAATTCTTGTACCAATTTGGTATGACTTCTTACAAACTCTCACCATTTTCAAGCATAAATTTTGGAAATGAAGTTGATATTCACAAACAAGTATATTTAAAAATTTTAATAAGTATAATTTTAGTCATTTACAAACTGAATAAAAATTAGGATAAAAAGATTTTTTTTTTTAGTTGACAAATTTGTGATTTTTCATGTAAAGGAAGTCCTTTCGAATTTTCACAATAATCAATTTTGACCAAAAAATCTAGAATATATTTCTTTACATAAAGCCTAAATATGCTTTTATTTTGTAAAGCTTAAGGATACTAAGATAAATAAAATCTATTGGTTTTCCATTAGTTGTAGGACTAAATTTTTTCAATAGCATTGTAAAAATTGATCAAATTTTATTATTCTTTAGATAATTTTTCAATTTGTTACAAAAATTCAAAGTGCCTTTTTTGAAATCCTATACTTCTATATTTGTTTACTTATAAAATTGCTTTGTATTTAATCTTCTTAGGATAACTTATCTTTAGATATAGAAACATGGAACATATTATGTAATATTCATTTAGAAAAATACATAATTTAAAGTATTTTAGGGAATGTCATTGCATTATTGGCAAAACACATTGTAAAGCACAATCATCTTTTGAAATCACCTTTCTCTGGAACTCCTATCTTGGTTTTATGCTCCCAACCCATGGAAGCATTGGCAGAGTAAATTATCTTATATAACTTGAACATTCGCAAAACCTTTTGCAAAAGCATATCTTTTTCTTTAGCTTGTATAATGATAGATTCACAAGTAATATTTGAGTATTAAAATTGTTGCAAAATGAGCATAGATGACTAAGTTGATAATCTACTAATGTTTTTTTTGTTCCATATGACCTACCAAATGAGGCATCATATAAGTGGTCAACTTTGGGAGGATTGAAGAGGACAAGAAGTAGAAAGAACCATAATAGAGAATGTCCATAAGAGACAACAATAAGATCAAGACATGATAGAATACACTAGATAATAAGATTGCATAGAAGATATGATCCTTGGGGGATAAGTTCCATTGAGGACAAAATACTTATAGCCATTGGTGACTCAAAGAAAGCAATTGATTATAAAGATAGGATACTAAAAGGAAAAAATTGATTATAAATACTACAATACCAAAAGAAAGCAATTGGTTATAAGGATAGAAAACCAAGAGAATGCAATGGAATATATTGACAAAGAAATCTAATTAACAATAAACATTCAAGAAGATGACTAAAAAAGTGATTTATATAAGGTTCTATAAGATAAAGACTAGTAGATAAAAAACTTTTGAGATAAAATCTATATAATAAATATGTTCCCAAATACACAATTGATATCATTTATTGGAGATATGATTCATAGAAAATACAATCTCATTATAGAAAACATTCATAGCTAATTAAGATCTAGTATAGACAAGAAAAATGAAGATAAGAGAGCAAGAGAATGCAATGGATTATAAAGATATGACATTAAAAGAAATCAATCAATTATATTTGAGACATGATACCAAAAATATTAAAAAAATTTAAGACGAAAAAGTAAGACAAAAAATTTAATTGATATAATACTAAAAGATAACTAAAAAAATTAGAGCCATTATAGACAAGATCCAAGCAAATACCTTCCCACAACCCATCCCAACTTCAAGGTTAGACAACCGTCCATGCTACTATGGCCAAGGCTCCAAATGGGTCAACCAACAAAAGAAATTCACAAGGAATTCCTACAACGAGTGCGGGTGGTGATGGTGGAAAGAAGCTTTAGACCGGCAACATAAGCTTTTCACTTGTATGCAAGTGTTGTGAAAACCTGAAGTTTGACCCAAGGAAATGGAGTTGGGACAACAAGAACATCCTACATACATATCCAACTAAAAAGGATAGAGCCCTCATCAAGCCTCAACCTCATTTGTGGAGATCTATCCCAAAGAAGTAGCATGGGGTAGGGTGCTTCTTCTAGCTACCAATCACTTTGGTCAAATGTTTGGTAAAGAGCTTGGCTACAAAAGGAGGCAAGTTACCTATGGTCGATCATTCACAAGGTTGTAACAATCAACAACTAGTAGGCTAAATTTTTCCTAGGTATTGACATTTCTTGCATATGTTGTGACTTGTAAACGGGGTTGGAGAAGATCATCCTAGACATGTTTGTGGAGTGCACTTTGAGCCAATTAGTGTAGAAGTTTTCTTTCTCCATTCTCTATCTTACACAAGAAATCCATACAAGGAATGGCAACTAGCCCAATCTGACTTTGCAGCAATGCCTCCTAGGCTCTCTATTCTCTAAAAAATTTCAAGCACAGATTGAAATTTGGTCCCTATTACATGACTTGGTGGTTTGGCTATGTTGCTAATGCATTGATTTTCAACCAAGATACTTGGTCCCAAACCAGAAATTGAGCAACTAATATAGGAGGCGACAATTGATTATCGGCGCACATCATGACATCATACAATTTGCCTATGCAACATGTTCTCCGCTAAGTCACATATGTTCATCAACAAGTTCAAGAAGGCATGGCTCCGGATTCCATTTATTGGATCTAGACATGACATGGGGGTCATTTGGCACCTAAAGAAACCCATGCATGGGTTAATTGTATAAATTATCATTTGTTTGGCATCTTGGTTGTTTGACATGTTAATTTTCTCCAAGGCTTTGCTTTGCTTTCTGCCATTTGTTCTTGGTTCTCTTAGAATAAATTATGGGTTTCCAAAAAAAATCCAAGCAAATAGGTTCTATACAAGAGAAAATAGATTATATTATTTCTTGTAGAAAAAATTGATAATTGACATGAAACAATAATATTGGAGACCAAAGGAAGTAAGGATTAATAAAGAAATATTATGTAATTGATAGAAGACAAAAATATCACTAAGAGATAATAAAAACTACAATAGACAAGACCCAAAGCAAACAAGTCCACAATCAAAAACATTAACTACCATAGCTAATATAATCCATTGTGGCAAGGTTTGTATCAAATAAAATGTAATTATAGAAAAGACAAATAGTTGATAAAATCCATTGAAGACAAGAAACATGAGGATAGGAGACCAAAATAAAGCAATTGGTTATAAGGATAAGATACCAAGAAAATGCAAGTGGTTATATAGATATGAAATCTAATTGGGGAGAGACTAATGGTTCCACAATCAACAACAAACTAAACCCTTAGCTAATATAATCTTTTGCAAATAATATTCATAGTTGATAAAATCTCATTACTAGAAAGATTCATTGAAGACAATAATCGTGTAGATAGGAAACCAAGAGAAAACAATTGGTTATAAGGAGAGAACATCAAGTGAAAACAATCAATTATATCAACAAGCAAATGTGGCTAATTAATAAGAGAGAAGACAATGACTAATAGAAAAAAATGAGTTATAGCATGTTAGAGAAGATTACAACTAAGTAGATAACAACCATAGTAGTACAGTAGACAACATCAAAGCGAATATGGTCAATAACATGCAATAAATAGGATCTATAGTTGATATGATTTTTCATAAACATGAGAATAGTAATACTTCTTCTATTCTAAAATGATCTTTTTGTTGGACAAAATATTTTGGATTAAGGTTGAAAATAACATTTTTACAAATACTTTTTTTGAACTTTGAGTAGAGTTTGATGCACTCCTAACATCCTAAAATTTTAAGTTCTAGAGACCTTTACATATTGTAATTCTAAAGTACTCAAAAGTAGGATTTTTGAGGCATTTTTGAAGAGCACCAATGGCCATACAATTGTGGAGTTCTTGTGGATTAAGACAAGTACTTAATTGATCAATTTCTATGCAACAATAATGGTGCTTGTCGGTTAGTGTTTGTGGTATAGGCCTCAACACTCAATCTATGGCCCAAGACCATGTGGCCATGCACTTGCTACTTATGACATGATCCGAAACTTGATTATAAATGGTTGTTATTGTAGAGAATAACCTCAACAATACATGGCTTCTATGAGTATTCTTCATATTGGAGTTCCATTCTTAATAACCTCAACAATACATTCTAAATGGTTTTGATTGGAGTTTTGTTCCATTCCTCTAGGAACTCCCTCCATACCCCAACCTTCCATGTTAGAACATGCACCGGAAGATCATTTTGGGACGGAGAGAGTATGATGTCATTGTTGAAAGAATCTATAATTGGTTAGATCCATTAAAGAAAAGAAGCATGTGTATAAGACACCAAAAGATTGCAATTGCATATAAAGACTTGGACATCAAAAGAAAGCATTGGGTTATATAGAGCTAAAAATTTATTGATAAAAATAAGGTGATGACTAGAAGGAAGAAATTAATTGTATAAGGTTTACAAGATGACACTAGAAGAGAACAACATTAGTTTCTTCTAGTGTGATGACTAATAAGATGCAATTATAGAAAAGATCCAATGCTAATAAAATCCTTTGTAGATTGATAATGCTTTTAGAATAGACCAAAAGGAAACATTTTTTTTATATCCACATGAATTTTGATTGATTAGACATTAAAAGATGACTAAGAAAATAGCATCCATAGAAAACATGATCCAGAGCATGTAAGTTTGATAAAATGAAACAAATGAGATTAATAATTGATGTGATCCATTTTAAACAAGATTCATAGTTGATAGGATGTTATTAAAGAAAATATTTATAGTTGATAAGATCCATTGAACTACAAACATGTTGATAGACAACCAAGAGAAAATGATTGATTATATAGACAAAAGACCAAGATAAAGCAATAGTAAATGTAGACAAGAAAACCTACCAAAATGAGACCAAAAAATGACTAAAAAAAAAATTAGTTTTAAAGGTTTTACAAGAAGGAAACTCATAGATAAAAATCATAATAGACAATATCTATAGAAATTTTTATCTATAATAAATTACATAGAAGATTCACATTTCATAAAATCAATTGTAGACTAGATATGTTATAAACAAAAATTATAGAGATAGGAGACTTTGGAAGGGAAAGCAATTGATTATAATGATTGAAGATCAAGAGAAAGCAACTTGGTTATAGAGATGAAGAGAAAACAATTGATTATACTAACAAGGTAAATTAATCTATATGAGACAAGAAGACAACTAAAAGAAAGAAATTGGTTATGTAAAGTTTTACAAGATGAAAACACTCAAGTTGAGAAGAACCATAGTAGTTAAGTTCTATATCAAAGAAGATCCATTACATGTGATAAACAAAATACATAGTTGCTAAGATACATTGTTGAGGAGATTCATATAACTAATAAGATCCATACAAGACAAGAAAATAGTAGATAGTAGAACAAGAAAAAAGAATTAGTTATATAGACAATGTACATAATTCATAAGAGACAAGGGAATGACCATGAGAAAGAAATTTGGCATATAATGTTTTACAAGTTATCTTGCTCTTGACCCCATTCAATGTGTTGGATTCTCAAAAGTCATCTCAATAGAAGTTGAAAAGTTCTTTAACCCCTAAAGGACCAAATGGTGTTTTTTGGCAACATAGCGATTTTGGGCAACTCACTACGAATGGAATTTTTATTTTTTTCCTTTGAAATTTTCACACAACATGTGCCCAAGGAGTAGCTTTAATACCCAAAAAATTTCATAAATTTTGAATACAAGGTTCAAAAGTTATAGTATGATATGTTGTTTTCATTGCTCAGCGGGCTGCTTGGGCAGCAAAAAAAACTTCTTTATAAATCACTTTTTTTTAAAATAAAAATTTGAAATTTATTTTTCTGATTTATATATACATGTAAAGCTTTGAATCATTCCATTTTGATTTATGAGATGAAAGTTATGAAGAGTTTTAGTTGTGGGTAGTTTGTAGGTAGTAATGGAATCTCTACTCTAAAATAAATTTTGAAGACCTTTATTTAACTCAATTTTTAATATTTTTGGAAAAAAATAAAAACATGAGGTGTAGATTGTTTATTACAACAATTTAACCATTGAGATTGGCATTTTTCAATTCCATAAATAAATTATTAACAATTTAGTATTTTGAATCATTCTCTACTCCTTTCAACTTACAATTTTTTTCCTACATGTTGTACAATTCCAAATGATCTAAACTTTTTCAAGCATGTAGCCAACATGACTTGGAGAGTGAATCCAAAGAGTTACAACCATTTTGGACATTTTTTCATAATGATTTGACCTTGTGAAGTGCAGCTGCCCGAATTTTCGCAAGGCCAAAAAATGGCTCTTTGTCACTTCAAATGCTAATATCTTGCAATCCAAACGGTGGAAATTTCTGAAATTTTTTCCACATCTTCTCAAGCCAACTTAATATAAGATCCTATGGTTATATTTGTCCAAAAATGTATTTTTTCTAAAATTTGGTACTTGTACTAGAGATGACAATTTTGGAGCGTTTTTGGTGAAAACATAGTCAAATACCTTTAGGGGTTAAGGAACCTAGAATGAAAGTTGAACAAATTTTGGATTTTGGTGATGTCCATTTAATGTAATTCATAAATATCCTATTTTTTCAACTTCGAAAATTTATAGAAATAATACAAAAGGGTTGGAAACTCATATGACAATTTGATTAAGATTTTATTAGAGGTAACACACAATATTCCATTTCATGAAGCCTCTTTCTTTCAATTACAAGTTGAATTAAGAAAGACTCCAAAATCTTTGGAGAGGTTCAAATTTGAATATTCAATTGGCTTTGCAAGATTGCAACTTGTCTAATTCAATTTAATTCACTTTGTTTCTCAAGCAATTTTCAATTTTTAACATCAACTTTCAACCTCCATATCTCTTATTCTATAGAATTCTTATTTGAATTGATAAAAAAAAAGTTTGTTGGAGTCCAATTATTCTAGAATGGCAAGTTGAACTCCAACTTAAGCAAAGGGTATTTAATGGAAGGCTATGAAATAATATGCATATCCTAAAGATATTTCATAGAATTGGAACATTTCAAAAGATATTCTAAGAACCTTATATCAATATTTTCCAAATTGATTTTTCAAGGGCTATTATAAACACTTTGTTTCTCTAAATACTTGATTTTTTCATTTTTTGATTAAAAAGGTGCTATCTTTGCTCTCACATGGTTTCCAAAATTTTCACAAAGTGAACTCCCCTAAGTTGAACTTCATTCATTAATGAATACCTTCATTTATAGGAAATCAAAACCAAACCAAAAATTCAAAATTGAGTTGACCTATAAAATTCCAAGACCTTTTTTTCATCAAAAAACACTCAAAATTGTTATTTCTATTACAAGGAGATTTTTTTTTAAATTATCTTTTTTGACTATCTAACATATAATCTTGCATTGGAAACATGTAAAAATGCGTGGAAGGAAATTTCATACACTTTTGCATAGTAGATTGCAAGTTATTTGTGATTATTGCAAATTGAAGAAAGTGGGTATTTTACACCTTTGGTGACTAGAGACTTTGAACCTTCTTAACTTAAAAAATTTTTGCAATAAAAAAATTGGATTTTGAATTTTTCAATGTTGAAAAATTGTATGGATAGTCTTGAAAAAAAATTCAAACATAAAACTTGATTTTCAATGTTGAAAAAACTATTAAGTAGAAGTAATTAGAAGATGGAGGATAAACAATATCAATAATAGCTCTAAGATGAAATTGAAATACACTAATCTCAATTGTGAGATCATTCAAGCAAACAGTTAAACCAAGCTTGGCAATATGTTTTTTTAATTGTGAAAATTGAATTAATAAACAAATTCAATATGTTATTTTCTCAAGAAGATGCTATGATTGCTTGCAAAACAAGATAGTCTATACTTTCACATAACTAATCCAAATGAAATGAATCAATCTTTGGATATAGAAAAGATACAATCTACAAGAAAAAAATATTTGAAAAAATTATATATATATTTTGCCTAGGCTCACCCTTCTTGAGCTCATTTTAGCATAATTTTTGCTTTGGGGCACCAAATTGAAATAAAAATATATTTCCAAAAATCTCACAAGTTTTTCTATCTTAAAAAAGGTTTAATAAATTCATGCTAGAAATTGAGGTCATTTAAACTTGCCCAAACTTCAATTTGTTCTTTCAGGGGACATTGGGACTTTAAAGGTTAAATACCAATTTTACCTCTAATTTAATGGGTATTTAATATAAGATGAAGATTGTTTGCGAGAATATTTTATTGAGGTCATTAGCTCTAAGGAAAATTATTGAAGAATTTTTTTTCATTTGACATAAAGACTTCCTTTGATATTTTATAAAATTTCATCCAAATTGGGAACAATTATGACTTTTTCCCTTCGAACATTTGGAAAATTCTTCACACTAAGTCTCTTGGAGGAGGTGTTTTTCACAATCCCATTTCAAGAAGTTTTTGTAGAATTTGTTTTCCTCCGAGACATAGAAATAGAGAAGAGCAACCTCTAAATAAATAACAAAGCACAATTGTAAGGGTCGCTTTATATTTAGAATCAAGTCAAGAACATCCAAAAAATTGAGCATTCTCATTGGCTAATTCATTAAGGGCTATGGAAAATTATATATGTGGTACCATATTAGACTCTAAGAATAAGAAGTATACATTAAACAATGGCAAGATATTCACCATTGGATTGATACTTCAAAAATGAAATTTTTTCATTTAGATGTTATTCAAACACCTAAATTTTATTGTGTTAGAATCCCGTACCATATAAGTAGATATGTGATTGTATTGTAGCTTCTTAGACATGTAGGAGATGTAATAATGATTCAAAATGGGAGGGCCACATGTGACGGAATTTGCATTAGCAAGAGCACAAACTTTTGTACAATTGTATTCCTCAATTACTATACCTTTAATGTCCTATATACAAAAAGCTACTAAGGTGCAACTTGCCTATATGGTGATCTTTAAAATTTGGTGAAACATTGTATTTCTACATTCATCCATCTTTTGGACCAAGAACACTTTCCAATCATATCCATGCACTTTTTCATCCAAATTTGGCAACTTCACCCACTTTCATAATAGAAATTTAAAAAATTTGGCAAAAAAAGATTAATTTTATTTGGCAAAAAATAGACATTTATTTTGAAATGTTGCAATGTGGCCATATGGTGCCATAAAAAAGAAGGATGCCAAGGTGTGACCATAATTGGACTTCCCATACAAACCTTAAAGGTTAATTTTGGAAAGATGTGACCCAATCATCAATGTAGTCATCCAAAATTTAATAGGTTTCTAGGTGAATAGGCAAATTTTTCAAGTTCTACAATTTCCTTGGAAGTCATTCATCGAACACTTTTAATCCTTCACATTGTTAGTAGGTTAAGTAGGTTGTTTTCTACATTTTTGCTAATGGGAATGCTCATAAATGATTGTATTTGGCTAAAAGAATTTTGTTGAATAATTTCCCTCTAAAAATTATACTTCAAAAGATATTTAAAGTATAAATAGTTCATAAAGTTCTTATTTTTTTATCCATAAAAAAATTTAAAATAATAATTTCCAATAATACAAGTATCTATTTTTAGAAACATTTAAAGCCAAGTTGTGACCCTTGTACTCTAAGCTAAATATTCCTAATTGTGATTCTTGCCATATTGGATTACAATGCATATCTGTCTTCATTTCAAAACCCAAAATTAATCTAAAGTTGTCATTCTTCTCTTATTCATGTGGCTCAAATTTCATAAAACAAGAATGACTATTTTAGATTTAGGTTATGATAATAAATCAAGGTTGTTAGCATGTGAACCTACATTATAGGTACCTAAGTTACTGAGACTTTCTATGATTATATGATACACATATTATAGGTACCTTCATTGAAGGTACCTTCTATGGTTATAGAATACCTATATTATAAGTATGTATGTTATATGCACCTTCAATGGTTTCAGGGGACCTAATTACACCTAGGCTCAAGGCTCTATGTTCACGCACTAGCATCTTTGACTCTTTGTAAAATAAAGAAGGAATACACATAGTGATGCAATTCAAGTGAGGAGTGCAATCATATGGACTTAGAGGATCCTCAACTCCTTGCCATAGAAGAAAGCCAATGAAAAAGAAAAATAGAACAATACAATAGAGTTAATTGTAAAGTGAACCTTAGTTTGTAGAAGGGGTGTTAGACAAAGGTTTAACTAAGAATATTACAAAAGAAACACAACACCAAAATTCTTTTGAAACCAAGTTTGGATGCTTCAAGGAGTTTCGTCTAGGGTTTTGCTCAACCAAGTTCTCACTCTTGGTCTTTCATTGCACACACTTTATGATTAAGGGAGCCACACCTAATTTTGACCACTTTTTGAAACCAACCAATCTAGATTCTTGCCTAAAATGTACTTCCACTATTCATAAGAGTCTATGGTTGGTTTTAGAAACACCAATTTTTAACACTTTGGAAATTTGTAGTTTATTCATATAGTGTCGAAAAAATACATTCTAAAAGAATCTAGAACATCCTTCAGACTACCAACAAGATTTCATGATTTTTTTTTCCAATATAATAATGGAAACCTTGTTGAATTGATTATTTGTGCAATTTTACGTGTAGTTATTGTAACCCTAAATTTGTAGCTACTTAATATTGTACAATGAATAGGGATATTAAGGGGACCCATACTAATTAATCGACATTTCACACTACATACATATCTACCTTTATTGTACATCAATAGTTATTGAAGTGTCCAAGGAATGTACATCGTGTTTCAAACATCTACACTTTTCCACAATAAATCTCTTTAATTTTTTGGTCCCCTTAATACCCCTATTCAATGTAGAAGGGAGCTTTCGAAGGCCAATGCTCCCACCGGGGCATTGAATGGGTTACTTCAATTGATGGTGTTCAAAGCCTCTTACCTTCAACATTTTCTAGGCTTGGGTCCCAACTCCCAAGTCCTAGGCACTCCTAAAGTGGTGCAATTAAGGTAGCTTGCTCTAAATGCAATCATGATACAGAGGTACATTTTGCTTTCTTCAATGTACCAAAAGTGCACATTTCAGGAGGTAGTTGTTTTCAATGATAGTTGTATTTCAACTTCTAAAATTCGTAACTAATTTTGTACAAGGTCCAAAAAATATGAAACAACTTGGGTTAAATGCCAATTCCATTTCTCTTCCTACTAAAATTGACTAAAAATTGTTACAAGGAATTTTGCTTCTCCGAAAAGGCAATCAGCTCTTAACCTTGAGGGCCCCAGTGCCCCAAATATGGCCTCACCCAAATGAAAGGTTGCCATGTTTGACTATTATAATCTTTTCAACGGTACGGCAAAATCATTTGTCCTTTCACCCATAGCTCCAAACATGTCTCCACTACCAATCTGTATGGTCAATTTATGTGGATCTTGTTTTGGGTGACAATTTGATTAGAATGAATTGAGAAGGGTCTCGATTTTGGTAAACATGCTCTGGGCGCTCAGGAGTTAAATGGTCGCTCTAAGAGCAGACTACCTTAGAGACGGTTCACGTGAAAAGTGTGATTCGAATGACGAACCTCCACCCAGTGCGCCACTTGTCACTGCACTGGAAGTCAAGAGCATCGATGCCGTGATCCTTTCGATCCGAAGCCCCGACATCGCAGTAATGTGAGTGAGTTAGACAGACGGTTATTGTATTTCGTGCGGAGAATTTGACGAATGGGTCGCCGACAAGCGATTACTGAAGACATTGCTGCCGTGGAGGAGAGCCAATCGGCGAGAAAAATTGACGAGAGATTGAAGAAGAAAATCGGCCAAGAATCAGTGAATCGGTGCAGTGTCGGCGAAGAATTTTGCGGAAATCGTCGAGAATGGGGGTTAGGATTTGGTCACGAGTGAAGCGCTGGATCAAGAACCGTCTCTTCACTGCCTTTTGGCCCATCGTGCAATCTCGCATCTTCGTCAAGCTCCGATCGCTGGTATCGAAGTCGCTTGTCCCTGTCTCCCTTTGCGGCGCCGGCGCTGGCGTTGGGGCTTACATAGCTTCAGCCGTCGGTAAGTGCGCTCCCGTCTGGAAATTTGGCCTACATTGTTTGATCCTTATTCATCTGGAGCTGCCGTGACTTGGTCTTCACACAGTTCACAATCTGCTGCTGTGAGTTGAAATGGGTTTGGGTTTGGGTTAAGCATTTTACGGTTACGGTTTAGGGTTTAGGATTTGGGGCATACTCGTGGGCATTGTGACTAGGCGTATGAATTTGTGTGTATTTGTGTGTGGTATTTGTTGGCGCAGCTTTTCCCCTGGGTTATGGCGCTTTGGTGGGGGTGGCAGCGACGGCGGGCATGTTGGGATTGCTGAGGTTGCATGCACGGCTGTTTCCTCCGCAGCCTTCAACCAGATTCTTCAGTGTCTTCCGCACCCAAAGAGTAAGCTATTTCTTTCCGCACATTTTCTTTGACAGCGAATGCAATCCGGTTGATTGCGTGATTGGATTGGCTGATTATTACTATTATTTCTTTGAAACAACTGGTTCTGAATACCGTTGATAAAGAGACAGATACTTGACAATATTAAGAATGTATCACTAAATTCGAACTTGTCACTGAAAATGTAAAGCCCTCGGAACATGAGATCCTGGGGTCGGTTACCGTATCAATTCCCGGAATTTCATGTTCCAATTTCACCTGGCTCCTGGAACCAAACATGTAGAATTTTATTCTGGTGAATGAAATCTACAATGCAAGGAGTTCATCTAGTGCACATGATATCTTATCTCTCCTGGGCCAATATTAATGCTCCATTGCGTGCTCACCTACTAATTGAGCCACAGTTTAATGTAACTCAATTCTAAGTACAAACTTTGAACCAATGAAAACTGTCTTATGCTGATTTCATTTGTATGAAGAGTCTCTATCTGAACTTTTTTATGTTAGGTGTTAGAAAGATTAGAGTGAGCATAACCAAGGCTTTAAAGGCATCCTCAATAGACTCTGGAATTTGCCCCCACCAACTTTTCTCTGCTTTGTAAATAGAACTTGAAATTTCAATCATTGAAAGTGCATTCAAATGTTCTTTGAATAGGTCCAGGTCCAGATCCAGGAAACTCAGATGTAGAAATTGGTCGAAGAAAATAAATTGCTTCAAAATCTAGCTAAAAGACAAATGTTATGGTATTCGTAACATTGTTTACCAATGAGATAAGGGTCCCTTTTACGTCCTTGAAATAGGGCTCTCATAGTGAAAAAAATTGTCTTATATGACACTTCAGCCAGCTACAATCCATGGATTAATTGGCAAGTCCTACCCATGAATTTGACAAACATAATCGCTTTCCCAATGTGGGGAGCAGCGTTGCATACAATGTTCTAGTCTTAACAAAGCCCATTTCACTCCAATTTGGTTGCATATACTGTAATCAAAAGTAATATTTGGTACAAGATATCCCAGAGTGCACTGAGAACGCCCCAAGAAGTTTGCTGGATCAATGAAGCACAATCTTCTGATGAAAAGGTGAAGTGCGCATAACCTGCACAAACTTCTAGAGTACGCGTGCACTGCATGAGTATCTAATTCGGCATCTAACACTCTAGTAGATAGTTTACCAGTATTACGACTTTCAAGATTCAAATCTACGTGTATCCCAGTATAATTTCAAAAGTTACAAAACAATGTGAGACGAGTGCCATTTCCTTTTACCATTGCAAATTATTAATAATCATTTCTCACCATGTGCAAACAGGACAAATCCTTGATTGCACATTTTGTCGTAAATAACTTAACCGATTTGCAATTATCTTCACAGTGATTTCTGGCAAACCTGGACCTGCATTTCAGACTCGACGCTAAGACTGACAGGTGCTATGGACACTGGCAGGAAACACCCTCAGGAAGATTCATTTCCACAGAAACAAGAGTCCGCAGCAGGGCTATTGTTTTCCGACGATAAGTGAAGACGCTTTCTCCCTCCATTAATCCAAGTGAACAGCATTTCGGCAGCTACAACATGTTGTACTATTGCTGTACCAACAAAACGATTCAGTGCTACGTGTATCTGACAAAGTCGATGTTACATCGGACAAGTACTGTAATATAATGGTGCATTTGGTTAGAGGCTACCCACGCTTCAATCTACGAGGGAGTTTAGAAACAACTCCGTTCAGGAGGATACCACCTTCCCATGCAGGAAATCAACAGCTAGAGTCCAGCAATAGGTACCACAGCCGTTAGCAAATAATTTAAACTTCAAATGTATCAGTATTCCATCCTCCCGAAAGCTAATATTTCATTGGTGAAACCTAATCCTCTCTGCTGACGGGGGAATATTTTACACCGGCACAATGTGAACCTGTATATTCTGAACCCAGTTCTGTACAAGTGTGGCACATATGTATTATCGTTGACGTTCTTTTTCTGTCTAACTCCAGAAAACTGTTCTCAGGGCATCAGATAGAGGCACTTTGGGTATAGATATCCATCTTCAGATTAATGAGTTGCGAAAAGATGCAGAGCGCTACTTCAACGAACTACAAGGTCACAGCGAGTGCATACTCGTGAGCCTCCAAATCAAGGTCAGTCACACATGGTCTTGTATCGTCAAACAATAGGGAAAGTAGCGGGGAAGTTCCAGTGTCTCTTGTTGAGGAGAAACTTGGCCAAGAAAAGATTGCCCAAGGCTGTATCCAAGTGCTGTTGCAACTGGTACCGCAACCGCATTCCCTACTTGCATGTATCTGGCAGCCATATCATACAAGCATGTCAAGGACATGAAACCCCGAGACGGATAGTTGTCAGCAAGTAATATACCTTGAGAAGGAGGGGCGAATGAAAATAATACCTCTGCTTGATTGGACCAAACAACTTGTAGTAGTCCGGAAATCCCTGTAGACGTGCATTCTCTCTGATGGTCAACACTCTATCTTGCTCAGGATGGAGAATGATCTGCAAACAATTTCGACCGACAACAGGAACACTTATCAATAATTTATCCAATAGAAGTAGTCTTAGCAGCAAACTTTAAATCCCCCGGCACGATAACCGAAACATACCAATCCTGTTTGGGCTTGCTGAAGCGATCGTGGAACAATATTTAAAATTAATATGGAATCAGACCTGGTTATGAGGTTCGGCTCGCGTGACAACAGTTGGAACCGTTTCATCCCACCACAATCTTCCGAAAGGTCTGCAAAAGCAGACATTGCAAGGGCCAGGTTAAGGGCATACTTCTTAATCTATGACTGAAGACAGCTACTTGGAAGCTAAAAATTTCTACCAAATCAAAAATTTGAGAAGCCTTACTTGAGAGAACGACCCCTGATGAAGCTTACAGCATAGTCTGGAACCTGCATATCAAACCCAGAGATTCTTCACCCATGATTATGCTGCATGTAACAATTTTGTGAAAGAGATTGTGTTAAGTTGTGCAGTAAAAATCTATAGATAGCAACAACAGTCAAATGCACATACCAAAGGCTTGCCGGAGGGCAGCAGTTCACGGGGTTCCTTAATCACATCAACCGTGACTCCATCCTCTTTAATGATGATGCCCTTCAGATCTCTGAAATTTGCTCCCTGCGAGTCAGTAGTGTTAATCAGAAGTCAGATGAACAAGTACAAGCATTCATGCTATACATTACAATTTCATTAACACAGATATCCAATGTAGGAATCCAGTATAGGAAAGAAATCCGTTTGAATCCAGCTGGTGAGAAAATTACATACCTTCTTCTTCGGGATTTCCTTGACACGGTGATAATCATCTGCATTCAAGCATAAAGGTCGATGATCTGGAAGCGTGCCTTTTTTCTTCTGTCCACCGAGAGTGCCTAAACCTCCAGTGCCTGCAGTCATTTGTGCAACTTTAAGATCACTGGAGTACAAAACGGGATTTTTTCTCTGGACATGATTACCAAACAATCGAAGTTCTTTACTTAGAATACATTCTAACAAAAAATATATGTGTACATGTGAATAAGGTAGTACAAGGGGAAAACGGACCGCACCTTTCTTTGGTAAGCGTAAGAAATGCTGGAAATCACATTGCGGGTCTTCCTCATAAGCTATGTCATCCTTATTGTGGTCATTACCAACCTGGTGCATATAGCATGCGGTTATCGCCTACAATTATAAGGATCTGTACAAATTTTGAAAGCGAATGCAGATGTCATGACTATATAAAGAGTACATTCACTCAGGGTCCTGGCATACTTACAGGAGGAAGATCAGAAAGTGCATCCTTGAGAACAAGAGGTTTCTGCAGCCATTCAGGCTGCTTGAACTCTTCGTAAGCAACTAGACATCGCTGTAAGTAGAAAAACAAGGCATTAAACCACAACTCAGCAAAACGAAATGTTATCAGGTACTAGTACCAAACAGAACAGGGGATACCATAGCCTAAGAGAATAACTTATAGAAATGACAGCAGTTGATTAGGAGCGAAAAAACATACCTCCCACGCATTTGGAACCCCACCACGCACGATAACTTTATGTGTGGGCATAGGATATGGAGGAAGCGGCTGCATAAAATTTGACAAGTATAAAAGCACACACGAGCACTACGTCAAAAATCTGCAGTTTGATAAAAGAAGGAATTGATGATTTCAAAGAGAAACTCGTACAATGAACGATCTATGTTAATTATTTCAGGAAAACCAACGTAAGGTTGTAAACACGCCAGAGCAAGGTTGCTGTGAATGTAGAGCGAAAGTGCCAGTTAATACTTCTTACTATCCGAGCTTCATTCATTTTAGTGAGGCTCCGTTCATCTGACTGAATAAGAGGTAAGCAAGGAAGGACTGGCTAACCTCTTCGCTATTAGCTCCCCACAAGAAGCAGCGAGCTCGAAATTGAGGCATCCCATAACACCCAGCAACCATGATGCCAACTTTTGACTGAAAAAAAGGTTGTCAATTAAGTTAACATCGAAGTAAACTGATATCCTATAGAATTGCTTGTCAGGAGATTAGTGCCCTATGGGATCCAGCAAAGTGTGCTTATATTTAACCACTAGACATGGACGATGAAAATTGCACAAACTCGTGTACTGGAAGATCTTGGATCATGTTCAGAGAAATTAATTAAGGAATCATGATGTACCTGGTAGTTCATTCCCACAGCTCTACCAAGAGCATAACGGCCAAGTACGCCACCACAGAATTTCAGGATATCGACAACGTTCTCCATAAGGAAAAACCTTGGACGTAAGAAATCAACGATGTCCATATACACGACCATCTGTTTGTTCCTTGGATCTGCCAAAGGATCTAGTTTGTTCCGAAATCGGTTGAAACCACTGGCACCTTGGCAGGGCGGGCCCCCGCAGATGACATCACAATCACCCTAGAACCAAGAGACACTGCATGAGTAACTTTACATGCGAACCACAGTCCCATTCACGAAGATAATCAGCACAGGTCTTTAGGACACAAGATCCAATTACTGAGGACTCATATTTAAAATCAGAGCCAATGAGGATTTGTAAACATCCAAAAACTGGGATTGATTACGTACAGGAAGTGGCAGCAGTTTTTGTGCCCTCCCTGCCAATACAAACTCCTTCACACGCTCAGGGCAGTGACTGCATACACCCAAAGAAACAGTCAATATGCAAATCTCCAAACATCCCCTGAAGGAAAATCACAGTGCAACCGAACCAAATAGGACCAGCATGATTTCAGTCTCAACGATTCCAGAAGTTGCAGAAAGCCCAGAATCTTACTCTAAACTTGCAGAAGGTTCCCAGGTGTCATGCTCAGGAGTGTAACCCTTCCATCTGACCTGAAATACAGAGAGACACACAATTCACTACCTTAAGAGAGGTGCATAAACAACTGCAGGCCTACTCAAATATTGAAATGGTGACAGCAATAGCAATGCCATGGCGGAAGTGTGAACATTCAACAAATACATACAAGTGGTATGGGAGTGTTTCATTCATTTCAGATTGTTCAAACTCGTAGTTGAACTCACTTTGAACTCGAGACCTTTGGTGAGAGGAACCTCATCCTCTTCAGACTTTGTTTGCTTGGTACTTGGAGTCTTTTGATTCGGAAGTTCATCTTCCATATCATCGACTTGCTCCATCACTTCCTTATCTTTGCTGCTCACTTCTCCAATCCATCGTACTCCCAGCAGCCGCTCCACTTCATACTCACCAGGGGCTGATCCTTCTTCGCCGTCTTCCTCTTCTTCACTGTCCTCTTCCACAACACATCCTTCTGGATACTTCTCACACAGTTTCTGCCACTCTTTGAGTAATTGCAGGTAATCTTCTGCTGCTTCATTTCGGACCTGCAAAACACAAGAATATTAGAGAGGTCACTCCTTACTACTTTAATCTGAAATGTAACCGAAGTGCATCACGTTGGTAAACCCATTACGTGCCAGAGTAATTATTTTAGTTTCAACTATTCCAACAGCATTCCAGAGCGATAATTCTTACAATTCAGCAAGGGCTTAAATGCCAAATTCAGCATGATTGTACCAAATTCCAAGTTAAAGAAATCAACAGAAGGAAGGACTCACGATAGTTTCAGGGTGATTGTGCTTCAACGACATGCAGGCAAACTCGTTCAGGTCCACAGCCCATTTCTGCAGAAAGTTTTCATTCCTCTGTTAGTCTGTATATTCAATACCTTGCAGAGCAAAGTGGATCAAAATGGACATAACCAAATTTTGAAGGAAATATCGTATTGTCATTAGACTGCACCCTCGTTAGCAGCTAGACCAGGACGAATACAGAACAAACAGAGATTGTGGTCGTGTCTTACAGTGACAAGGTTAATGCCAGCTAGATTCATCCCCAAACATATTCCAGTTGACATAGCACCACATCCACAGTACAAGTCAAGCAGATGAAATTCTTTTTTGTCTTCAGGGTCTTTGTTAGAATCGTCTTGAATTGACTCGTTCTTTGATGCAGAATGGTTCTCCGAGATGTGGAATTTGTTCTCGGCATAATCTAATCCAGGGGGCTCTGCAAACAAACCATAGTAGCATGAGATAAAATGGGAATCCACAAACTATCAACTAATATACACTTAAGTCTGGCATGACTCATCAAAAAAGACAGAATGGGGCACAAAGACTAACCTGGTAAGTCTTTCGGGAGCTCATAGAAAGTCGCGTAAGCGAACTTGTATCCTTTGTCAAAATAATAATCGCATTTTGGAGTTTTGACACGAGATTTATCAGATCTTCCCTGTATCAAAAGAAAATTGAACACGAGCGAACGTAAGGTTCAAGATGCGCATCCATGGGACCATCGATAAGTAAATAAGATGCCTACTCAGATGTTGGGGAAACTGTGCATGGAATTTGGTCAAACCTTTGAGGCAATTCGAACGATAGTTACTTTGCCGACAATGACATGTAACTCATTGTCATCCATCACGTCAGAATAGAAAATTCTTTTGGGGTCCTGATTCCTGCCTTCTGTACCCATTCCCTGTCCCAAACCAAGATAATCCTTCGATAAGACTCGGTAGAGATCATATTACATACTCGGGGCATTGCACGGATAAGGAACTATAACAGTGAACCCTGGGAAGCAAGTTTTGAAAATTACCGTGTCATAAGTTCTGAAGAACCACTGCGCAGCAAACCACGGAGATTTATCTTCTTTTTCATAAAACTCAGTAATCCTCCCTATGAAGGGGTCCTCCAAACCAGACTGTCAAAACATGACGAGAATGAGTTTCGTAGAAAAGGTCGGCATCTGCAACGACACTCGTCGCAACTCAAACGAATGAACAAGGTATTGCTGAAACAAACACGCACGCAAACATGAACTCAGGCAAGGAGAGTGAATGGAAGAACCAACATGAATATGGACACAATCTCCCAATTTGTAGAGCTTCCCCTCCACTTCAGCTTGCTTATAATGCGCAATGACTGGAATCTCTTTCTCCTCCCCTGCCTGTGACCTTCGAGAAGCAAACACAAGATCTCAGCATACTCACTCAAAAAAATATAGCTGCAAGTTATGAGGGGAGTCATAAAAGACAAAGAGACATTTCTCGGTTCAGGAATTATACCTGTCTTTTTTCATTTTCATTACAGCTCCACCCTGGAACCACAATTACGAACACAGTAAGCGCACACAGCAGCCGATTCTCCAAATCTCAATCACACGACAATGGCTGCTCTTTGGATGTCAGTAATGCCACGTACCTCGGGATATCGATGAGCATAATCCTTTTTGGCCACATGAGTTGGAATCCGACTGCTCTCGATAAAACTACAATCCACGTCATCCTTGTCAAGTGTCTCCGGCTCCACTTCTTCAATTGCAGTACCTTCGTCACTGCCATCGCCAAGCACACCGGAGTCATCGTCCTCTCCTCTCTCCCGAACTTCAGATACAGCATTCCGCCCTTTGGCCGACACAGCCGATGACACCTTCTGCTTCTTCGTCGAAGCCCTACGCGAAGTCTTCTTCCGCTTCGCATCCGACAGGACATGAGGCTCATCAGCCACATCATCCAAATCAATCACGGCGCCATTCCCCACCGCTTTCGATGGCGTTACAGCAGGGGAAACCGCCTGCTGATCCCTCTTCACAGGCCGGCCTCGCACCAGCGTGCTCCTCGACATCGTTCTCGCCAACTACTCCACCACACCCACGCCACTCCAACGTCAACTAATAAACCGATAAAAAACGCCAACTCTGCCCAAAGAAACACTCCACTCAACCGTCCACAAATAAACCATGAAACACATCAACCACGAACGACATCAACCAAGCCACTACCGCATCAACCTATACACCATGAAAACGCCAACCACTGTCCAAATCATGTCAATCAAAACAATCCCAATAAAACCAGAAGAAAAACCAACAGTCAAGAGACGACGAGAGCGCTACAAGCCACAACACCCACAACCAAAAAACGGCAAAATCAATGATCCTAACACCCAACATTCCCAAGATCCGGCAGTGACATCGGGAACACCATCAAACTCCACAACTGATTCACCAATTCCATGCTCACTCGACGCCATTGCAATTGTGACCAATCAAAGAGACAATGAAGACTCACACTCTAAAGAAACTCCCCCAAAACTTCTCAAAACTCTTCAGAACCCTTCAAAACCTCTTCAAAAAAGGGTGCAAACTCCCATACGAGGTCACAACCTCTCCCACTCTTGCACTTGCGAAGTTCATAACCAAAACTGCATGAAATCGGACCAAATGAGAAGCAGGAAACGTCTACTCACCGAGCTTGAGCTTGAAGAGAAGAACAGAAGCCGAGGCGAACAGCAAAAGCCCGCGAGAGGCACGATTTGAAAAAAACGAGCAAGTGCTGCTACTGTTGCTGCTGCGAGGAAAGCCCGAATAAGAAACCTGGCGAGGCGGGAGCAAATAGGCGTTGGAAGGGGCCATGGCGGGAGAAAGGGACGACATTCTCGGGGGCACACTTCCGGGCAGAATTTCGGGCAGCACGGGCAGTTGGGGAAGAAAATTTTGGGGCTGGGGAGGGAGGGTCCTTCCTTCAAGTGAGTCATGAGTAGTCCTTCTTGGATGGAAGTTCATCACGTAGGAATTGTGTGAAAGGTCTTTTCTATAGTCACTTTTCATTAGTATGGATGTCAATTTTCATTAGTACGGAGTACATGGTGATTTGGGTGATTTTATTTTCACCAAAAATTTGGAATAACAACTTCAATTTGTTGATACCTTTAGTTGTATTAGTTGGGTTTTGCATGTAAATCTTTTGCAAGTAAATTAGGTGAAAGGTTGTTTCTATAATCACTTTTCATCAATAAAAATTGGTTAGGGAATTAATGAGCTTTTACCAAAATGTGAAGTAGCAATTTCAATTCTAAAGCCTAGTGTTGTGTTGGGCTTTGCATGCAAAGTCTTCACATGAAAATTGGGTGAAAGGTCATTTCTAATATCACTTTCTATTAGTATGGATTGTTGCTTTCCATACATATGGATTGGTTGGGGACTTGGATTCTACTAAAAATATGAAGTATCAACTTCAATTTCAAGCTTTGTATTGTGTTAGGATTTATTGAATTCTTATAATAAGGCTTATTTGTGTAGAAGGTCCACTCCAAAATCTTTTTTTGGAAGTAAGGATAGGACAACAAATCCCCTTTTATGAAAAAATGTAATATTAATTTCAATTCCAAGCATTATATTATATTATATTTTGTATAATCTTAGTAATAAAGCAAAGTGGAAGAAGTGGCAATCATGTTGTTGAACGTGAAAAAATCCTTCTAATATTTTTGTGAAATGAAATTATAGATCAAGCATAGCATTCACTAGCTATGTTCCTAAGCATAGCTAGCAAAATTATCTACAACATGTACACTTCATTCACGATGGTCATAACAAGAAGATGCAAGAATTCTTTTTCTTCTCCTTCAAGATCACGTTTATTAACTATCAACCTCTTTCAATGTTATCTTTTCAACTTCCAAGTTGGTTAACCATCAAGAAACCATCTCCATCTAACAACTTCATCTTTCACTTGATTTTCAATGTTGATTTGAAATCTTTGTCTCTTCAATTTTCAAATTTGATAGGTTTTATGGCAAAGAAAGTTCTAACTAACAACGCATATATGTCAATATTAATATAAGAGAGTGATGGCTTATGACTTCACAAAGGCATAAAATGATACATAACAACTATTTACACAATTAAATAGCAATTCTTGAACCCATGAAGTATACTATTGCACATAAGGCTAAGACACTCTACAATCTTATGAGAATGGCTTACTTGTGAGCATACATATTAGGGCCTACAAGATAGTAAATTATATTTTTTGTAAGATGAAAAGGATGGTGAAGAATATTTGACTTTGATGTAGGATTTACAAACTGTAGCAAAGATGAGAAATATTAGGGGTCAAGATGTGATTTTTAATGAATTGGTAAACTGAAAAATCATATGAGAAAAAGTTAAAAATTTCTCCCAAAAAATTATAGAATGCAAACATATAATGTTTATAGTATTTTGTGTGTGATGTTTGGTTTAAAGACCTTAAATGTTTGTGAAGTTGTTGATAAAAGTTAGAATACCATGTAGTAAATCAAATTTATGAAATTAATAACAAAGGTACGATATCAAGCATGATGATATGAAATTATCCATAGGGAGGGTTTCTCTCTATATTATTCTTGATATTACTATACTAATAATGATGTTTAGTGTTACATTACATTTAGTATTACTCACCTTGTTACATGACTCACTCTAATCCTCATTTAGTTGACAAATAGTGTTCAAATTGTGGGTCAAGTTGACATCCAATATGGGTAGTATTGTATTACTAATAGCAATCTTCTTGACATTTAGTATTATATATGTCAACATGAACACTATTAAAAATTACAATAGTTGACAAATAGTGTTCATATTGACATTTAGTTAGTATTAGAGTTTGTAATTAGTGCTATAAATACTAATTATTATTAATACTATAGTAAATAGTAATCTAAAAATTTTAAATTTACTTTCATCTTGAAGACTTAATGGATTTGGACAAATTTGTAAAGTATACTAGTATATGACTTCTAGGCAATAATTCTCAAGATGTTATCCTTGAATTTTGGAATTAATCCATACAACCAAACATGACAAATTCTTTATAGGCCTTTATCAAATTAATGTAGAAGTGCATAACTTTGAAAATTCTATAAAAATGTGACTCTATTTTTATTGGTATGATAGGCTAAAACTATGCAATGATCAATTATATGGTATAATATGAAAATAAAACTTATGATATTTGTATATTCAAATTACTAAAATTTTGAGAAATAGTAAATTGTTTAATAAAAAAATTAAACCCTTTGTTGATTTTTATATTTTTTATAATGTATTGTATAGTGTACATCTCGAAGACTATGAACATTTTATACCAAATAACTTCTTTATGCATTCAAAAATATCCTTTGACATTTTAAACCAAATAACTTATGGTTGTATTCAATTATGTCCATCATTACTTCTTCAATGTTTCAAATAGTGCACAATTAGGTGTTTTCATTAGTCACCAAGCAACAAGTTCTTACAGCATCATTACAAATTGGCAAAATATAAAATTTTATCTCCTTTTAATTGTTTCAAACAATATGTGAATCTTTTAGGTCCACTTTTAGGATTGCTTTAATACCTCATATAAAATATGGAGAACTTTGCAATAAAAAGATGGTGAAAATAATTAAATGAATTTATGATTTTTTTATGACCAAATGTAATCTAAATAATAATATCACATTTGAAATCTTACAATTAGAGTATGTAGTGAAATGGATTTTTTCAAATAAATTCATAGATGCAAGTAATTGTTTGAATATCATCTTTCACACTTTGTAATTCGTAACATTTAACAAGGCTATACAACAACCAACTCATCTTAATCCTTGATCACATCTTGATTCTAAAACCAACCCTAGTCTAGAACATACAACTTCAATACATGATAGCTTGAGGTCTACTCAAGAGTTATATATTTTCAACAATTAAAAATATATATTTTAAACGTATACTCCCTACCAAATGTAGGATAATCTAGATATATTTTCTGATTTCCAAAGAGACCCAACAATAACTTTGAAAGTTTTTGAATAATAACCATGTTGAAATTCTTAATTGGTTGATTTAAGGTGTTAATTATCTTAGTAAGTGCGTCGAGGGAATTTTTAATTTCTACACCTTTTTTCATAAGATTTATTGGAATAGGCAAGGATGTGGTAAAAGAAGATATGATTAAAAGGAAGTTATAGTGTACCAATTTTTTAATATATTATATGTTGTGATGGTCAAAGCTAGACCACAATTGGTTATAGATGGATTTAATTCCCCAAATCTCTCCATCTTCGGAAAAAGTAGAAACTTTCTATGGCTACTAGAATTTGGAAAAGTGAATTTATATTTGAAATTAGGGACTCCAAATTAATTAGATTGAGGACAAAAATATAGAATTAACCACTCCACAATAGGAAAAAATTCTTATATTAGTTTATCCCCCTTAATGGAGTATTTGGAGCTTTGCACCCTTAGTCCATTAAGATCAAATGTGAACTAGCCCTAGTTGGTGGTGATGAAAAATAGATTTTGAATGTATGGCACTAGTCACACCAATGTCATTATAAAATCTATACTGCAAATAATGATAACTTTGAATAATCTATTATTTATTTCATTATTATTAATGTCATATTTAATAATAATGTCATTATTGCAAATGTCATTGTTTTGAATCCAAATAGTAGAATCATTTTATAAGCAAATCTGATTTGAAATTTTTTTGTCTTCCTAGATGTAGTTAAAAAGCATAAAAGGTGAGTTGGCAATAGTGATGTGAAATGTGCAATGAAAAGTGCCTAATATAACATCAATGGTTTGGGACATGACAAGATATTGTGTGTGAATTGACATAGATTGTTAATGAAAGAATAAACTCAAACGTGATTGGAAATTGAAACCCTAACCGAACTATAGAACTTAAAATGAACATTATTTTTTCCTTCATAGAATTTCTTTTTAAGATTTTTTTTCCAAAATTTTACATTTATTTTTAGAACTATTTTCCACCAGGATAACCCTATGGATACAATATTCACAATATGCACAAGTTTAAGATTTTAAACCTCAATAAGATATGATAACAAACCAAAGAAATACTTTAGATTTCCAAACTTTTATTACAATCCATGGTCTCTTTGGAATTGCATGATTCAATGAAATTTTTTCAAGAAAGTATTGAAAACCCATAATTTCTTAGAGTAGTTGTACTCCATGAGAACAACCCAAGAAAATTTTTGAAAATCCTTAGTTTCTTGGCATTCTTAGATTCATAATTACAAAGTCATAACTACAAAGTTCAATTTGCTTCTTTTCATGAAATTTCTTGACATTTGTAGATTCAAAACTATGGAATTATTTGGGATAATGTTATTTATAAAAGTGTATGGACATATTGAGATACAATAACATACACTAATCCCAAATAACAATGAATATTCAAAACTTTATGGAAAACTTCATTGATTGGTGGTGTGAAGACTTGGAGGAGTTTCTTCAAAAAAAAAACAATCTCTAAATTATTGTGGCATTTGCACTCCTTTTGGTCGATCAACATGTAAGCTTAGTTTCAAAGAAGTCCATGTTTCAAATTATTCCATCCTACTAAAGTTAACTCAATGCAACATCAAGGTTGAAAAGAAAAATTCAGAAATATGTTTATCCCTGCCAAAATTGGGAGCACCTAATGTGCTGCTAATAAACTACTCCGTAGCTTGTATCCATATATTGTTCCCCTTGGGAATTAGAATTGTCAGTACAGTACAATGAATTCAATGGACCTGGGGAGCCTGCAATAGTATTATAACTTGTTGACTACTATACTCATCCAAATTGGTGAAGAAGCAATCAGGCCTACACTTGCTTATTCCAACACCATCAGCTTTCCAACCTCCAGACCATCATTGAAAGCTCTCTGATTTATGCGAAACTCCACGAGCTGCAACCGATAAGAAAGAAAACTTTAGAAGGAAATATAGCAATTAGATGTTCCACATGATAGTAACTCAGAAAAGTCATACGGTAGTGGATGCTAAAACTGCCAGGGACCAGATACCGTCTCCAACAATGACCCCATTTGTCGACAACTTGTGTAAGCATGACTCAGGTAAAAGTCTATGGTCATTGATCTTTAAAATGGAATGGGGTTGTCACTTAGTAGTCTACACTTCGAAATTGCGTCAGGAAATCATTCATGGTGATAAAGATATGATTTCAAAAAATTTGGCTCTTGTACTCAAAGTGATCTCTCCGCAGCTCTACACGGATCTCTCCAAAATCACCCCTACATGTATTAAAATGCTGAAAAAGACGCAAATAGTATCCTCTATCTTAGTGCATAAGAGGTGTATCGTGACTTACATCGTTACAACCGAAGTCGTTCAATAGACATGCTCCAAAAGCTGAAGATTCGACTAAAACGTCGACTTAGGGATAGAGCTCTCTCGGATCCACCGTCAGGAACTTCACTCCACGAGAAACAAGGGCTCGAACTTATCGCAGAAAGCTAAGCCCATGCTGACGCGATATGCAGCAGAACCCAAATCAATAGCCGCATGTGTTTCATATGCCTGCAAAACTTTGAACATAACATTCGACACGAGTGGATTTAATGGTAGCTGCTGCAACAACCCGCTGATTTCCAAAAGCTGTTCTTCCAGAGTCTGGGTCTCACTGCTGATACAAGGTCCTGCAAAGGTCAAGAGGCCTAATAACCTGCGATAAACCATTTTAAACGCATCCTGGTGGTTGGTTACACCACCAACCCACGACATCTTCTCCTGCATTCGTATAGTCAACTCCGCACAAGACTTGGCTTGTTCAAGAAATCTGTGCCTCCACACTCCCACGAATGCTTCACCAGATGATTCGCAGTTCATCAACCGGCGTAAATGGAGGCAGCAAAGCTGCACGAACACAAGTTCCTCTTCATGGTGATTGTCAATTTCCTTGTCAAACAGGCGTCTGACCAGATCCATATCATTGACGAGGAGGGCATCTATATCCTCTGAACCCAACACCCACTCTGACAACACTTCCCAATATACCTGCCACGACCCAAAATGAGAGCTCAGGCACTGAAAAGCCAGCTGCACTACCCGCTCCACCTGTGACGGAACTGCTGCATTGAACTGAGCATTCCCATTGGTTCCGGATGAAAGAGCGAGAACGTCCAAGAGGGACAGAGCGAGACTCTGCCGTAGCTCTGGATCTTCATCTTCCAAAAGTTTCACACAGACGCACCAAACCTGTAGTAGGGACCTCCCGTACCACTCAGTAAATTCCAGCACAAGCCCACCCTCTTTTGAAGCCAACTTTGACGCTACCCATGGAACTTGATCCAGCAACTTAGAAGCCACAATGGCCAGTGCTGTAGCACGACGGAAATTGGCTGACTCACTTGCTGCACTATGCTCCTTCACGAGACAAATCCATTCATCAACTGCCCTCCTGACAAGCTCAGGTCGAGGATCTGCAATATTGCCGCCATGCATGACTCCGTCAGCCAGCCAGCCAAGCATCTGACTCAAGCATGCTCCCATGCACTTCATGGCCACTTCCTTGGTTTTTGTGTGTTTTGACGTCTTGTAAATATGGAGCACCCTGTCCCAGATCATCAATGAGGCTGAATCCCACGCAATGCCGCTATCCACTGGTGCTGATTTCTGCCTTTGAAACACTGACCTCCAAGCGAAAAACACATGGAGAATGCGACGAACACACCCAGGATGTGTCTCTGAACTCAACCGCTCCACAAGCAATGGCTGCAAGTAGCTACAGATCCAACCAGCTCCTTCAGAGGTTGGTTCTGTCAAACAGAGAGAAAACTTCTTCAGAACCTTGAGAGTTGCTAGGCGCACTTCATACATTCTATGTGAAAGAGCACGGCTGAACATCAGCCCCAGATTCTTCACTTCCGTCATATCTAATGGATTGTCTCCATTGTGTTCCATTGTGCTCAGATCACTGCTCTGTGAAGACCAGTTTGAGAGGATGGTAGTAAAATAGAGGTTGGCAGCTCGTTCCCGCACAAGAACCTGCATAGAGTCTTTCCAACTCGCTGCACCCTCAACTTCATCCTCTAGACACTCTGAACACAAATGCAGTAGATGCCCTTGAAGATTGCTCATAAAAGCTTCCATGGATATCAGACCTGGCGCACAAGTCTTAGCAATGCCTAGCATTGCTTCCAACATACTGAAGAATGCACCTACTACCATGTGGCAGGGACAAAGGCGAATCGACCCAAGCCATAGACGCCGTTCAACCTCGCTATACAGCTCTGTCACGATCATTTGGCGCTTCTCAAGGTCTGGTAGTGCAGAACAATTGGAGTTCAGAAGAACTGTCATTTGCAGTAGCACCCCATGGATGGCACTGTTAGATAACGCGTCATTTGATGCGTTCCTTGCAACTGGTAAGCTTTCTGCAAGCTTCAATAGGACTGCCGGTAAGTCATCTGACGAGACAAGGGGTGCCAGAGCACGTGACGCTAGCACTCGAACATGAAAGTTCTCCAGCGTAGCACATGAAGTCACGTAAGGTCGGAACGCAGAAGGACTGAGCCAATCACCCACTCCTGAACTTATAACTGAGGGCTTGAGCCGAGACAATATGATTAAGACAGGGCCCAAGCTCGGATGTAAAGTACTTGTCATTCCATGACCCTGATATCCACCACTGCCTTCTTCATGCTGAAGTTGCAGAGTTGCTGAGCTAAGTTCTTGCAAAAGAAAGGGGTGTAATGTTGGAAATCTGCACAGTCAAATAAAATTGAAGCCTTAGACATGAACACCTCATGACCTCAATCCTGAATATTACAGAGACGATCTGCCAGATCCACTCCCGTATATTAAGAACCTTAATGATAAATATTCCAATCGATCTGAGCAAATGTCAAAATTGGAATTCTCACCTGTGGAAAAACTCAAACCCAGTAATAGCTCGCCTTGCAGACTCACGTTTGTACACATTCAGAAATCCAATACAACGATGCACTAAAGCTGCAAATGCAAGTGTTGCACTGTTGCGAACTTCCCAGTAAGGACACGAGAAAGCTTGTATAGCAGTAATGAGGCCATCCGCACAGAATCCAGACGTATCAGTAGCTAAGTTGGTGTCGTGAAATGCGACCCTCATTGCGTTGAACGCATGGACGGTGGGAACTACACCTTCATCCCGCTGTTTCATCCTTGTTTGTATCTCCATATTATCGACGGTGTTGTCAACAACATGTACCAGATGATCCCCGTGAGAGGATTGTCCAGCATTGTCTTTGGTCGATGCAAAGACAAAAGTTCTGGACGTATCAATCAACCATTTCATGGCCATTGGAAGGAGCTTTTTAGGGGCACCATCAGGCTCAGCCAAGAAAAGTGCAAGGAATGCTGCTGGTATGCCAGCACTTCGTCTCAGTAGATTATCCACTGTCTGTCCTTTGGCACCCGTTCGTTCAAGCAGCTGATTCATCCATAATTCAGGCAGCTTGTTCAATCTGCATACGGTCAAATATCTGGTAAAGAAAACTCTCATATGGCATGCATCTCATAAATGAATGTCAAGTACACTGCTTCTATGTTTTCAATACGTGCTTTGACTTAAGCTATAAAAGCTATCCACAATTTTATAGAGTTCAAGAAATTCATTTAATTGTTCATAATGTGAACACTTGTGAAAGATGCATAGGTAGATAACCTGGGGTCTGGAGAGCGTAGAAGACGATCACAAAGGGCAATGAAGCCCGTCCGAGTTTTGTCGATAGCACCATTGTGTTTCATGGCCAGCAGCACTTGCAAGAAATGCGCTCCCATTGCCTCCAACTGCTCCGCATTCAGCAGCTCACTTTTACTCTGGGACATGATCACATATCAAATCACATCATATATGTAATACAGTTGACGTCACTAATATACATGCAAACCTGCCATCGAGCTGGCCATAAATAATTGTAAGAAGAAAACCCATGCCTTAAGGACAAGGCAATGCCACTCCACACCCATACTCATTGCCAAAGCATATCCTCACTTCAATAAAAGTAGATTTACCCAGTGTACTATCGCAACCCTTACAAACAGGGTGGAACCCTTTAAAAGTCTAGCCACGTAGACAAAAAAGAACACGAACGTTATAAAAATTAAACCTAGCTAAAAGCATTTTTGCGAATCAGTAATTCCAATACCTTCCTCACCTCTTGTGATATTGCACTATCCCCTTCAGCATGGTCAGGCAGCGGTACTTCTCTCGCGATGGTTCCTAAGAGAAGGCTGACCTATAGGAAATTTTACAGCTCCACATTCATGAGAGGAACAACATTACAGCAAATACAATTAATACATATTAACAAAGAACACTTTTTCAACTAGAAATAGAGGTCTATGATTGTTTCTCCTAGAACACATCGTGATGACAAGAGGAAAATAAGTCTAAGGTCATAACGTTGAAAGGGTAATATTAAATGTTCAAAAGCAGGCGAACTAATACTAAAGCAAGGCACAACAAAATAAATACATTTCTCAAAGCAGGAAAATAAATACCGAGGTCTAGAAAGAAAAGGCAAAGCCAGCGAGGTCGCACCTCTTTCATCGAAAGCCAACAGCCAACCATGATCATTTGCTCAACAGGGGCCACCCCCTCTCCATCCTCAAAGTCCTCTTCGTCCAGGTTGACATCCATTATGTCATCCAACATACCTGCTTGAGTGTCTGAAGTCATGTCAGGTGGCAGGTTAAGAGCATCGGCAGCAACCACCCACAGAGTCAATGTGGTGACCCGCAAAAGTAGGCTTATGAGTTTGTGCAAGGCTATCCTGAGACGGTGAGCACCGACTTGTACAGCAACTGAAGTCCATGGAAGCTCTTCCATTGTGTACCGGAGTGTTAGCAGCACCCCATGCACAAAACTATGAGAACAAGCCTTCACAAGGTCTTTGTCTCCCTCGTCGATCCCCCATTTCAGCCAGTCATTCAAAGACTCCACATATTCGGCTATTGCTAAGCCTATTCTATCAGGCCCTACCTGTCCACATTCTTTATCCACATCTGTAGATGTTATCACAGTATGAACATTGACTGTCCAACCAAGGTCAAGCACATACTTGCGGAAAATGAGGCGGAGAACCAGCGCTCCTGCATCACTTTCTCGCACGCGAGGACTATTAACGAGGCCCTTAGCCCAGTGTAGGATATGTTCAATTGAGGTAGTTGACTCCAATCCTGGCAGTGGGGTCGGGTAACGCACCAGAATCCTAAACGCACTTTCTCTCAGCTTGTCCCAACTATCCACGATTGCACCAACAATCACAAGAGTCGCTTCGGCGGATAGAAGGCCAGCTTGATAGGGCGAAAAAACCTCTGCAACAAGTGAGTTGTTTTCCATAGGCTTCGTCTGAGGTGATAGGCTCCAAACCTCAATTATAGCGTTCAAAAGCTCCATGGCCATGTTTTTACGCTCATAAGGGGCAGATGGATAGAGCGAAGACAGTAAGTACTGGCTCAGCAACTGCATAAACTCCTGCATCTCAGCGATGCTCACCCCATCCTTAGAAACCTGCTCACCATCTTCATGTTCATTTGGCTGAGGTTTGGTGGACCCTTTCTTCTGTTTCTCCGCAGCTTCAACCCTTTTCTTCTTTTTCTCATCCCCATAACTGATGGCAGAAGAGGATATCTTCACAGGCTGAGTGTCATTTTCCAGCCGGTGCTGTCTCCATGCTGCAGTTCGAACACGATTGAAGAATTTTTTCAAGAGGCTCGTCCATCTCATTCGAAATGACGTGGATGAACACCTCATGTTTAATGGGATTGAGAGTTTCAACATTTTCAATTCCAATGAAGAGGGCATTGATGCTGTTTTGGGGTTCAAGCATATGAGTTCTGCCGCATCAACCCGTAAGCTATCATCAAGATGAGTCAACGCCTGCTCCAGCCATGATAGAGGGACCTGTACAATCTCATTTTGAATCCTCACAACAACAGCCTCGCTGAGTGATGAGGTTAAATCTCCATTGGAAACCCTTGAGACATAACTTGCCGAGTTATATTCTTGTTCTATATCTCCATCAATAAGAGCCAAAGAACGCGCCACTTTCAACACTGATATTACAGCTGCCACACGCTGGTGCATTGTTAGGTGAGAAGGCAAGCCTGGAGCACCCCTCAGATACTCCCAGTTCACATTGGACCTTTCTCCCCATTTGTTAGCTCCGTCCAGTATGAATGCCAGTATAGAAACCACACTGTCTGGATCAATCCGCATAGCAACAGGCAGTGCATATGTATTAAGATTGGTCCTAAGGCGGGAATTTCCAGAAAGAAGGACGGTGAGTAGAGGAGGGATCCACAGTCGCCTGAAGGCTACATCACCTTCCATAACTCCACCAAAAGAGCTCCAGCAATCCGCTTTGAGACGCTCAAGAAATGTCTTTAAAAATGAGCTTGCAGAACAGCACACGTCATCATCGGACTGTGCATGAAAAGTATCAAAGAGCAGGTTTGGGTTCATGGACAACATCTTTTCCGCACCAATCCGCAAAGCTAAAGAGGCCAAGGGCACATACTTGCCCTTTCTGTAGCGTCCCTCCGCTAGCAAATTTAATGCTATCTGTTTCACAAACTCCCCGTTACTGTCTTCGACGTTAGCATTGTCCTCGTTTTCCATATGTTGTGCGAACACAAACTGAACATCTACTAAGAGGTCAAAGATAGCTTGCACCTGCTTCACGGTTTGAGTAAGGGGATCTTCCCAATTATTCCACACAATCTGCAGAATTCGAGATATCATTGTGGAAGGCAACGGTTCATATCCACTAATCAAGACTTTATGGATACTGGCTGCTTCAGCCAGTCGGCCGAGTGCTTCTTGGGTTAATTTGCCGGTCACAGAAGCACGAACTTGCTGCAAGCATATTTGAAGAGCTGTCACTGTATGAAACTTGAAGTGACTGTCCACAGGACCTTCAGAGAGCGTACAAAGAGCAGGCAGTATTCCATCATAGAGAACTGTCCACAATCTCCATACTGGTTCTGCAGTGCTACCACCTTCGTTCCCAGTATTGGACTCAGCAGAACTGTTACTCCCACGAATAAGAAGAGGAATATTAAGTGCTACTCGAGGCAGGGCAGTTAAGAGTCCCCGCAACACACACAGCTTGCCAAACTCAGAAAATCTGCTGACCTCGGCCGGGAAGCTACTTTGACATTGTTCCCTGATAGCAGCATCCAGCATCCCAAAATTATTGAGTCCTTCGCTAACACGATCCTCAATTGATAGTAGAGCAATACTCTGAGCTGCAGAATCAGCAAAGACTGATTTAGCCAGCAATAAAGCAACTTCCTCCTGAGAGTTCTGGAATAAGGCTGCGGCACATAGTCCCACCCCTGCGGCCACCACGCAGTCTCGAGACAGTGCTGAGGTTTGAAGCACATCTATCAGAGTTCGAACTACTGAGCCATACACCGCATGCCCAGACCGCGACCACAGCTGAATGTTTCTTCCTTCCGCATTTACTGCAGACTTGTCATTTTTAATTCCCAGATCACCTGGAGTCCCTATGAAAGTTACTCCGTCTGAGCAGAAACTTGAATTCGAATCCGCGTTTATGAACCACTGAGGGTAATGTTGCAGCACGTAATAAAGAGAGCCAACAGCATCTTGGGTATCCTCCATTGTATTTGGAGGGGGCCGGCCCCCTTCGTTGGAGTAATCTAGCACCCAAGCTACATCGTAGCAAGCTGATAAAGTAAAAATATTCAAGCAAATCTCTAACACTCCTCTCAATATGCCCGGCTGTGGAAGATTGGAGACAGACGATGCAACTCCTACTAAAGAAAACCTTTGGTGCTTGATTCCGCCCTGACCATATTCCAAACAACAACGCTTGAGTGCGTTCGCTACTTTGATTTCCCAATCCTTGGATAGACGAGCCAGGGGTGTCAGCAAACCACGGTGAAGTGGACGAGAGTTGTGCAAAAATAGAAGCTCTGCATAAAGAAGCAGAGCTGTCTGTGCTGAAACATGACCAGATTTTAGCACGGACAGCAATGTATCGGAAAGAGCTTTAGTTGCCGCAATCTGAGCAAACGTAGATGGCAGTTCTCCAAACGAAAGTAGCTGCTTCGCAAAATTCGTAAACGATGCATCAGATGACAAATCGACTGATACAGCTGCTTCTTGAAGCAGAGTAAGGACATTGGCCGGGAGAGAAACGGCTTGCTCCGTCCAACGCTTGCGCCGCTGACCGGCTTTCCACCGCACTGCCATCCTGCCACCAGCAGACAAAGAGAGTCAGTCTCATCTAAATTTTTATATATCCAGTCGAAATGTGGTCTACAAGACAAACGCAATACTTAGAAGCTCACAATGCTGCGAAGTTCTATTCAACGGACAGACTCAAAAAAAAGCTCATTTCAAAGCCAAATGGAGAATAATTTCTGTGAAGTTTCTTCAACGCCCTTTCGAACACTGAATGAGTCACCAAGGCATCAATTTGGTATCTGTAAACAACTCCAAATTCAATTGCGCAGCTCGAGGTCCTAATAGTTCTATAGTTCATAAGACTAGCTAACATCCGACATATACGAGTAACTGAACCACGATTGAGCACACTGCTCGTGAATTGGCTAAGCCTTAAACCCTAATTCTAATTGGGGTTGTTCACTCCATAATTCTACGATTCCATAGCTTCTCATGAGAATTCCCTAGATCACATTGTTCAAAAATCTTCATATCAGTAATGCATAGGCTCAATCATCGGTAAGCAGAATCAGAAAGAGCAAATCGTTTGTGTGCACAATTTTTCCAGGAAAAAATTAGAATGGACACAAAGAGAAATGTACTGACTCAGCGCAACAATTTGATGACCGACGGGCGTCTACATGAGCCCGAAGGAAAACTACACTGGAACAAATCAAGACCCGTGATGCAAACTTTCTAAGTCATTTTTTCCGCAAAGACGAACAATCTAAGAGAATTTTTATAAATCTCTCTGAAACCAATTGTAGGTGCGATGAATGGAGAAGAGGAAAGCGGATGACCTGCGCGGTGCTCGAGCAAGCGGCACCGACAACAACGTGCACACAGCCCCCTGCCGAGTGAATTGGCTGAGCCTAAAACCCTAACCCTAATTGGGGTTCATCTTGCGCGTTCCAACGTCCAAGTCCTGGCAACATGAAAGGGCTCGATATAACTTAGTAACTTACGAACATCAAATGAAAAATGAAATAATTCCTATTGGTAGTAGCCATAACTTTTCGTTTGGTTTGATTGGGAAATATAAACCCTAGTCATTGGTGGGGTGTCAACCTTGGAATATATGGTAGGGCTTAATTAATTTCGTTACTTCTTGCTATAGAATGGTTGTGGCTGCAATCCCTGTGTGTTTAATTTTTTTTTAAAAGAAATAATTTGCAAATTGTGTTAAAGATCTATTGCAAAACTTCATATTCGCTTTGGAGGGTTTTTTATTGAGAATTATGGAAAAATCCATGGGACAAGGGAATTCTACATAATTCCTTATAGAAAAAAAAAGGCTTTGGAAACCAAGTTGGAATGAGATTGTCTTTTAGAACCTAAACCCAATTATCTTCTTGTAGCTTGGTTTCTCAAGACCTCTTTTCTGCTATTGTATATTCTTCTAAAAGTCATCCAAAGATTTTTTGCCCGTATCATTACATTCGGTGAAGGTTGGATCTTTTTGAATTTTGAAAAAATTCTTTGCTCTTTGTCTTAGCCTTCACCCTATATATAACATTATTTAGCTATATTTGGATTATTCCAATAGTCAAAGATAATAGACAAAAATAATCTACCTTTGAGATTGTTGCCAACAATCAAATGAAAGTATTGAGGTTAAATCTTATGTTTGTATTAGTGCCTAAAAATTCAACTAAGAGCTTATTAGTTAAGCAAAATTGACTTTTAGATGTTTTGAAACTTTCAATTAAATATCAAAGAAAGTAAAAGATTGGCATATGGTTCTTTAGAGTCATTTGGTATATATCGCATGAGTGAAGTTAAGTACAAGCCCTAGGTCAATGGCTGACTGCTATTAAAATGTTGTACAAGGGGATCTTAAATAAGTGAATGTTGTTGATTTGACATGAATCACATCACCATAGATTATAAACAACTTCAAGGTTTTTTATCCAAGTAGCTTTCATGGCTTTGAAATCCTATTTGTTGAATATTTAGTCACTAATAAAGGCAAAATATTTTACCACTTTCCTTATAATCTTAAGAACAATCACCCTAGTTGAACTATTTTATGTATCCTACATTTTGCAATGGATAAAATTATCATAGTTTGTCCAATTTTTTTCCAAAATAAGATGAATTCACCCAATTTAAAATGAATGTACATGTATTTAAATGAATGTATTAGATTTTATTCATAATTCATGAACAATCTATCCTAAATAGTGCCACATTTAACCCCTAAAGGACCGAGGCACATTTTGGGCAGAAATTGTCAAAAACTGCCACATTTTAGGGCAGCAAGAAAAATATGAAAAAAAAATTTTTTTTTTCAAAATTCAACCATACCAATTTTAACTAGACTTCTTTGGGAACATGTGGAAATTTTTTTTGAAACTTTGAGCACACAGATTGAAAGATTATAACATTTGAAGTAAGGTGAAAAAGTTTTTTTCCAACCTTGCGAGACATAGCCAGCAAACTTTAACTCCTTCTAGAATGAGATTCTTACACTAAATAGGGTTATTTTTTTTGACATTTGCATCTTGGATCATGTAAGCTACACACTCGCCAAATTTCAAAATCATAGGAAGATTTTTGCACATGCTACTCGAAGCTGCTCGAGCTGCCCACAAAGTTCAGGGCAACATAACTTTTGATTAGGGCACCCAATCAGAAAAAAATTAGATTTTCAGGAAGGAGATATTTAGTGACACATTATGTTCAAATTTCATGAACATCTGACTATAAATGACTTTCTAAGAGCCTACCCAAGATTTCTTGTGTACCTTGAATAGACACTTGGTCTTGTAGGGGTTAATACTATAATAAACTAATTTTGCCACAATAATCCCAAAATATCAACATGACCAATTAGACATATTCCAAGTATTCTCATGATCATGTTTTTTTCTAGTCTCAACACAAGTAGAAAATTGTGTTGCAGTTTCTAGAAATTTATGTTGTAGTGAACAAAAATGTCACTTAGCTTTTGTTCATTGCACTACAATTTTCTTCTAGTGCAAGAAACCCTATTTCTACTAAGATGCTTAGATGCCCCCTCCCCCCAAAAATGTGCCACTAACCTAAAACCACCATCATTTTTTGGTATACATCCCCCAAATCAATATGTACCCACATGGAAGAAACAATTTTAGAACCTCTACCAAAAAGAAATTCATTTCTTCATAACTTTTGCATACAGTATCCAAATGCCATGTTCTTTGGTGCGTTGGAACCTCCTATCACTTGCCAACAAGAAAATACAGAAATTTAACCATTCTAATAATACTTTCTACTAATAGTAATTAACGAGGCACAGTAGCAAGAAGTGGCGGTTTGGGGTGCCCACCTTAGTATCATTTCACAATGAAGCAAGTCAGGCTTTGGCATGACTGTAGGGACAAAAAACAATTCACAAATGTATTTCAGTCATGAGAATGCCAGTCAATTTATGGTTCGCGTCCACCAACCCCGAAGACTACTTCGCAGTCGTCATGAGACCTCAGACTCCCCCACTGCCCCACTGTCTTGTTTTCACAATTATAAATATCATCAGGTGCTCATGAAAGTTGCCAATGATCCAGTCATGTGGATGGGCACATGATCGATATTGAACAACTCAGTACCTATTCCATTGACTTGGAACCACATTCATTTCATGTTTGGTAAGCACACCTAATTAACTGCAACCTTTATCCAAAAGATAGAGATCGATTCCGAAGGACTCTTGCTAGCTAGTTGCTATCGAACGACTAGAATGTCAACAATCTGAACATGAAAAGCTAGAACTGAAAGCTCGGTTTCTTCGGAAGCCTTAATTAAGCCGACGAAACTTATTCCAACTTGCGATCGATATTTGGTACCTTACACCTACATCGATCGCGATCGATCGATCGATCGGTAGTCTACAGTTCAACGCTTTGAAGGTTTGTAGCTGACGCCTATGAAGTCCGATTAAAGATCGAAGATCCTGTGATCGAGTCTGCATTATTCTTTCAGTTCCATGCTTGCATTATATTGCACCAGAATTGAAGTGTGCACCAGCTAGATTGAATAAGAAACAAGCTGGTGACTGTATACTTCAAGTTTCGCGCGCTGTGAAGTATGCACAAGAATGAGAAACGAGCTGGTCAGTGGGGATGATGATGATGATGGATCGATGCATTTACGGGAAAGTTGTATTGAATGTCACCTACGCAACTACCGCAACCGAAAAGCTCAGTAATCCTACTACGAGTGTACCAGATTCCTGGTACCCTTTGACTACATGGTATTCTGGCGAGTTAATTGAGAGTTGCTCAACATGATGCTACAGACTTTAGAAGCAATTTTGTTGAGATTTTGATGCGTTGGACCTGGATTGCAGTTGATCAATCATTGATCACCACTTTGGCAAGTCTTCAAATTAAATGACTCAGGTCCGCCACTTGATAGAAGAAGAACAACAATGCCGGTCAGGAGGAGTTTCAAACTAAGATAACGACATCTAATTGCAATTACGTTGCAACTATCCACCTCAACACATTTTTGCTAAACTGTGCATACCTTACATTGAACATGAAAATTTTTGGTTAATCTTGAGTACTTCTTTAATCACAATTTATTCATATGGTGTCCAAAAATACATACTCAAGAATATGAAATCCACCTACATACAAGATTCATCGTAACTGACTAAGATATCTAATGATAGAAACCATATCTAAAGCCTTAATTAGGTAATTTTAGGTGTAATTACCTTTCTAACTACACAAACAATGTGCATATGACCCTCTCTTACATAAAGTGGGTACACCCAAAATCACACCTTGCCTAAAGTTGTCATCATCACTATGTACAATCTCCTAATTCAATATGTATGTATCTGGAAGAGATGATTTTAGAACATCGATCTAAAAAATTGACCCCTCATAACTTTTGCATACAATATCCATATGTTTCATTCTTTAATGCACCAAAACCACCTTTCACTTAACAATAAGAAAATATGAAAATTTGACCACTCTAATAATAGTACCTAAACAAAATAGCAAAAATTGACGGTTTGGGGGGTACTCACCATTACATATATATAGGATGTAGATTGCTTGAAAGGCCAAACAATAAAATTTGACCTAAAAGCTGGGCAACTATACTTTACAAATTTGTCATTGCCTTCACTAACTAGCATTCCAAAGAAATCTAATGTTGAAACTATTGCTCAATATGATGTTGTCAAATGAAAGCTATCTTCAAAATTTATTGCAGCAAAATGAAAAGTAGGTTAATGTAGGGACACCCAAATTTGTCAGGTGCCTAAAAGTGCAACTTGAACAAATGTTCTTGTTGTGTACATCTCCTACTTCAATATGTACCTATTTTTGGTAATTAATTTTAGAACATTTAATTTATTATAAATAAATGGATCTAGAGTTTATAACTTTTGTATATGGTATCCAAATGATGCCATTCTTTCATGCATTGAAATCTCCTTTCCTATACCGATTAGAATATATAGTGTAATTTTTTTTGGATCAATCTAATATTAGAAATTGTGTATAGTAGAAAAAGTGGTGCATTTATGTGTCCCTACCTTATTAGAGGTAAAAACAATAGATTAATTTCAATGTTCTTTCACATGAAGTTTGTGGCTACCTTACTTACATAAAGGAGGCATTTAAACAAATGAATATTTTTGTTCTAGTTTCTTGAAACCAACCAAAGTTGTTTAGAAAATATAGCTTTTGTTGATTTGATCATCATAATCTCTAAAATATTTCTTGAAGTAGAATGTCTAAGCTCCTATGAATGCAATTTTTATCGTGTTTTCATAATTTTTTTTGAATAGAATAAGGAGATCTTCTAGCTTTCCAACAAACTAATTTCTGAGAGAAAGAATTTGTGGCAAGAGATTTACATATATTTTTTAATTTATCTCAACTTATAGGTTGCTAAAAAAGTATTTTAAAAATTGAAATGATGTAACTTCTCTTGAAAAATAGATGTATTCCAAACCTACAACCAAAAGCTCTTATGCATTCATTTTTTATTAGTGATGGAAAAACTATGAGATATTTTGTTTTGAAGGCAATCATAGAATTTTTTGTAAAACATATCAGATGAAGTTCATTTTTCAATGCAATTTTCACATTTTTTAAAAACTAAAAAGTTCACATGGTTTAGATAGTCTGCTACAATATTTCTAACCAGGGGATTGACATTATTGAAGTCTATGATTACATTTTTAGAAATAATTTTTTTTTCTATCATCTTCTTCATCCAAACACACAATAATTATTTAAGGATAAAAAAATCAAGTTAATATTTTTGATTTTTTTTACATGTTTTCTATTCAATTACTTTCCATAGTATCAAATTCCTCATTGACAAGTGCAAAAAAATTTCTTCAAAACATTTCAAAGTTTAACCTTCAATCTTATTGGTGAAGGATTATAAAAAAAAGATTGTTGCACTATTTTGAACATTGAACTCTTGGAGACACTTACAATAGAAAGTAGGAAAAGAAAATTGTTGATGGAACAAATTTAGAATGTCTACCTAAAGAACTTCGAACCTTCATAACTTTTGCACATGGGATCCAAATGTCTTGTTCTTTGGTGCGTTTGAACCTCCTTCCACTTGCCAACAAGTAAATCAATGAAAAATAGACCAGTCTAATAATAAAAGTAACTAGGCACGATCGCAAAAAGTGACGGTTTTGGAGGTACCCACCTGATGCATATCCTTGTGATGTGAATGTACCTCATTGTGGGGATCATATTGAAAGCCCCCATCTCAGCCTTACCTTCAGAGTAATAATAAGTTTACACTCAAGTCAAGGGCAACAAGCTGGGCTGGCATTTTATATTTATTTTGAATGGGCTGGCATTTTTGGAGCCTTCTCTGTCTTCTTCCTGCTTGTAAACCACATTGAAATGAACAATTGATGACAGAATTTTACTTTCCACAAATAAATTCCGTTTCATTCGTGTCGACAAAAACAAAAACAAAAACAAAACTGTCAATGAATGATGAACCCCACAAACCCATCCACATGTTGGATAGATTGCTCTTGCCAGTGACCTCATGTGAGCCCAGACGGCGGCATCGATGACCTCACGGCATGGTTCCCTTACATCACCTGCGTTTGTCCTCACAGACTCACTGAAATTCATTGTCATTGTGCAAGAGCTTGTTTGTCAACATGGTCATACCAATATTGATATAAGTTATAATTGGCATTTGGTTCGTGCAATTAATTGCTGCAAAAGTCTGCAACAACAACAACAACAACATTCCCATTGCATTGCATTGCATATTTTTTGCTTGCAGGAGATAGGGGAGGAAACATGTACAGGACAAATCACAAGTCAGAATGTTGGTTGGGCTCTAGGTTTTCGTCGTAAATGTTAGGTGAAATAAGGGAGGCAACCCATTTCCAACCACTTAAGTGGTTACATTTATCCGGAGGGCAAGTTTCTTGGGTGGGGGTGGGGGTGGGATTTTCCAATGTACAAAAATAGAGTTAAGAAGGTTTCTATAATTTTCTAGATTTTTATTTCACAAAACATAATTACTATGAATTTTTTAGCGGAAGATTCCATTCCTCCCAATCTGGTCATGCCGACCTTCATGTTTCCCTCAAGGACTGGTTGCAAAATCCACCGAAGAATTCAAAGTGTTGTAAAACAATCACAATGCCACAACTACACGAGGAATTGTACTGTAATTAATCATTGTTATTTCCTCATGCGCGGACATAGAGCAACCTATATTGCCAAAAGGGGTCGGTGATTAGGAATGGGTTGCCTCCCTTCATTGGATGAATTATATTTCTCCAAGATGAAAACGTGATGGATTTGGTAACATAAATCATGATAGGGGTCATTGGTGACATTGGTGACATTGCATACATATATAATATAATAGATGAAAAATTGATATATAATATAACAAATCATGGTAAAAAAAATGCACTCAAAATGGAATGTAGTTCTTTTGACCACAATTTTGTGTATGCATATGTGGTGGACCTTTAGATTCTTTTGCACTTTTTGACTAAAAATTTTAAAAATTTTGGTTGTATAATATACCATTGGAAAGGTCTTGAAAATGGTAAAAATTGCAATTGGAAACCACAAAAGAAATTGATTGCATGCGCAATGGGCTAGAACAAAAACATGGTCAAAAAAATTGCACTTGATTTTGAGTGTGATTTTTTTACCATGTTTTGTTATAGCATACCATAAGATATATTCAATCTCAATTTAACCCCTAAAGTTCCATGACTCACTATGTTTTCACCAAAAATGCTCTAAAACTGTCATTTTTAGTGCAAGTGCCAAATTTTTTCAAAAACACTTTTTTTGAAACATGTAACTATAGGCTCTTGTATTATGCTAACTTGAGAATGTATAGTAAAAATTTCAGAATTTTTCACTATATGGATTGTAAGATATAAGCATTCAAATTCACTAAAACCATTTTCTAGGCTTACAAAAAACAAGGCAGTTGCACTTCACAAGCTCGCTTATCTATGAAAAAATGTCCCAAATGGTGGTGCTTCCTTGGATTATTTTTCCTAGACAAGTTGGTCACATGTTTGAAAAATTTCACATCATTTGGAATTGTACAACATATAAGAAAAAATAGGAAATAGACAATGGTAGAGAATGATTTAAAATATGAAATTGTTAAGAATTTAATTATGGAATTAAAAAATGCCAATCCCAATGGTTGCAATGTTGTAATAAACAATCTCCATCCTTAGATTTTATTTTTTCCAAAAATATGAAAAATTGAGTAAGATAAAGGACTTTAAAGTTTAATTTAGAGTTGAAATTAATCCATAATTGCCTGTAAACAAAAAATCCTTGTAACTTTTGACTAATTGATCAAAATGGAATGATCCAAAGCTTTCCACATACATATAAATCTAGAAAACCAATTTCACAATTTTGTTTTCGAAAAAAGTGATTTTTTCTAATCTGCCTAGACTTCCCATTTACAAAACAAACAAACCATATTAGTCCATAACTTTTGACTCATATTTCCAAATGTAATGGAATTTAGTGCATATGAAAGATATTCTTTGTCTCTACCTTATATTAAAATTTGGGCCAAAAATATAGAAAACTCCGATTACACATACATGCTCAAAATTTCTATGTAGCCCAAAAATGCATGCTAGTCCTTTACGGGTTAAGAGAGTGGATTCATTACACTTGTGGAAGTCCTTGGTAAGAAAACATGAAGACATAAAGAGACTTTAGTTAGCAGTTCATTTCTCATGAAGTCCCAATTTTGTTGATATTTATTCATGCCAAATTCAAACTTGGTTAGATTGTAGAATGGCAATCAAAAATATAGTACGTGCAATTTGTAGTTCCATAACGTGAAGGCTCAAACTCTAATTGCAAGTTAGTTAGAATTTTTCATATAGAGTATCCCATGGTGAATATACTTACATAAAAAAATTATCAAAAAAGTCAACATGTTAAAGCAATTTAAACATAGAATCTACAATGGATAGTTTTTTTACACAAATTAAAAATCAATCAATGAGGAGGCTCAATTTCATATTATTTTGCTTATAGTATCTACAAAAAAATACTTAAAATAAAATAATTCTAAACTCTCAATACAACCTATATAAATTTTATCCTATATTTAAATTATATGAATATAAATTTTGGATTTAACTCCTAAAGGACCAAGCTATGTTTTTTGGCAACATAGCAATTTTGGGTAGCTCACTACAAACCCAAAAATTCACTATATTTTTTGCATTTTTTTTGGATGTGGGGACAAGGAGTACCTTGCCACTCCACAAAAAAAATTTACAATCAGATGTGCCTATGAATAGTTATATGGCAAAATGTCATTTTTCATGGATGGGGGGCAACATGGGCAGGATGATTAACACTACAGGGAAATTTGCTTGGGAATGCCAGGGAGAGCTTGGGTAGGGTCTTGGGCAGCCTCTCGCCCAAGTTCAGACCGGGGTATTTCTCTGACATTTTTTGAATTAATAAATTTCACCCAATGTAGAAGGAGGTAGTGGTAGGGAGGTAGATTCTCTATGGCTTCCTTTGGCCTAATAGAGAGGTTACTCCTCATCACAAATTGAAATAAAAACAAAAACATCCATGAGATCAATTGAATCAATAACCAATATGTCATTTGACAATTGATCGTCCAAATAAATTTGATTGCCAATAGAAACATTTAGTTATTCGACATGTTGTAGGATGGAGAGTGGAGAGGTTGTTTTTATAATCAAATCCATTGTCCATCATGAATTCTCAAAGGGTATGGGACAATTTGAAGATAAGAGCTTGACTGCTCATTGTCAAAACATAGAAATTATATTCAAAGTAGAATTTCAGACCTCATTTTGATATAGTTGAATAATTTATTTAAAAACACTTTGGACTAAAAAAAGTTGGTAAATCAAGCTAAGTTTCATTTCCAAAAAACCATTTGTGATTTTGAGCCTCCAAAAAAAGTTATGGACAAAATTCAAAGAAGATGTTTGAAAATGTCAATGAAAATGTCCTTTCTAACCCCTCTCTAGAATTTGTCCATAACTTTTGATTGGAAACGCTTTTTTGGAGATGAAACTTAGCTTGATTTCCTAGCTTTTCTAAGTTCCATTTTTTTTAAATAAATTATTCTACTATGCCAAAATGAGGTCTAAAATTCTACTTTGAACATAATTCCTACTTTTTACTTAACTTTGACATTAGTTGATTTCTTAGTAATTCTAATTTATATATCCCACCTGGTTTGTTTTACCTCTTATTACCCCACTTATATAAAGATCTTCTCTTCCCTCTACATGTCTACATAAGCATGTTGCTCTAAAATTGACTGGAGATTTTGACTTGACATCTCTATATTATCAACATTTAATTTAGAATATTCTAAAATTGTACTTCATTGAGCAAGGAATATCTTCAAAATTCAAGGAAAGTGTAAAATCTTCGAAATCAAAGAGAACGTGATATAGTGTCAGTGAGTTTTAATGAGTTGGACTTTGCTAACCTTGAGCTAGTCTCCTCCCTTGTGAGGCTCAATATGTCCAACTGCCCCCTCACTTTAGCTTGGATACTAATTGATCAAGCTTGTGAAAGTTTGATATTTTGTGTGATTCTTATTTTTATTTTTTCCTCCTCTAGAGCTAGCTGAAATCTAGAACTCCACTGTTCAAATTTTGAATAAATCATTGGATGTGCAAGCCATAAATTGTTGAAAAAAGGGCTTCGTATGAGACTTTTTTTGAAGCTAGTTCCCTATCAGAATTTTTTGGTATATGTTCCCCAATTTAAAATATTCTAATTTTTTTGAACATGTGGCCAACTTTATCGCAAAAATCAAGCTAAAAAAGTTCAAGCAAAAAAGTGAAATTAACTTGCCCAAAAGCCTCCCTGAATTAGAGTTGCCGAAAATTTGGATGCCCCCCCAAAACATTTTTTTCAACTTTAAACACTATAATCTCACAATTTGTTTGGTCAAAACCTTCCATTTTTTACTACAATATAATGAAGTAGTCTAACACGAGATCTTACAATTAGATGCAACAATTTTTCATTTTTCATTTTCAAAGAGCCTTTGCTATCAAAACAACCCATTTTGAATGTTTTTTGGTAAAACATAGTCGAAAATTTTTAGGAGTTAATGAACTATAAATATTCTAGGATCATTTAACCCCTCACCGCCCAAGGGGACCAAAAGTGTCCTCAGGTCAAATTCAAAGTGTTGTAAATTTTGCATCCGATGTCCAAATTCAATAAAACTTTTTGGCAAATTTGCGCTCTCTCTTCTAGTTTGTGTGGTAAAATTTTCAGATCAATCAAAGATTTTCTGAATTTTTGGAAGCCAATCGAAGTTCACAAGTTCAATTTGAATTCAGCAAACTGCAATTGATGGCTGCAACTTCGGGGGGTTGTATCTCCTTCATCCAAAGTTTGTTTTCAATAAAATTTGTTGGGTTATGTTCCCCTTGAAGTCTAGTTATTGTGGTAGAATTTTCATGTCAATCCAAGTTGTTTTGAATGTTTGGGAGCAATTCAAAGTTCAAAATCCCAACATTTTTGGATTACATTGAACTTTGGCAGCTTGTTTCTTCTTCATACAATGTTTGTTTCCAATAAAAATTTTTGGAAAAGTTGCGCATACTAGTCTAGTTTGTGTGTACAAATTTCATATCAATCCAAGAAGTTAGGAGTGACTGAGAAGCATTTTAGTAGAAGGAGGTTCAGTTTTTGATGTATTTTTTGCAACTTTTTTTGCTATTTTTTGACATTTGCAAAATGAGTCAATTGATTGATATTTTTTTTCACCAATGTGTTTTTATGCTGATTTTGAATCACTTTATAGTTTAAAGTTTCTTCATTTGAGTAGATTTAGAAACCAAATTTTGTGTCGAAATGTACTTTTAGGAAAAATTCAGCATCCTTTTTCAACACTAAAACATTATAATCTTGTAATCTATGTGGGCATATGACACCAAATTTGGAGCATGTAATCTAAAACAAGTGCACTACAATATTGTATGGTTGAGATCTCTATAACTCAGTGAAACTTATATCCATAACACTTAAAAAAATGTTGTTTTTAGACTTGTTTAGGCCTTGGGGCGGTGAGGGGTTAATTATCATTCAACCATCCATATAAGGATGGTATAGGTAGAACTTCTCTTACTGCATACTCTACTAGTGCATAATATACACTAGAGAGTTTTGTGGGTGGATCTAATTTCAAAGATTTTTTCTAGAAAGTAGTGTACTTAGATGCCATGTTAGTTAGTGGCCATTAATGCACTTCTAGAAATGCATAAACCTCTCTTGGTGCATAGTCCTAGCACTATGCACTAAGAAAGGTTCTACTCATACACATATGTTAAATCTATAGATATGATAATGAAGCTCTTGCTCTCAATCAATTTTTTTACGGTAATAGACCATCAAGGCATGTAAAAATGATTTATGGAAGGCAAAAATCCAATCATAAGGTATGAATAAAGAGTTTGTTGGAACAAGTTTAGTCTATTGAAGCTATTCTGTAAGAATTTATTCAATGGAAACCAATAATTTCATTGAAAATTTGTTAGCACTATTGACACATGAAGGTCCAATTTCAACACTTAAGTGCCCGAAATCAAATTTCCATGTCACATCCTCAAGGGTCCACATCACCTCACACCATTCACAAGATGACACGTGACACTTTTATTTTTTTTCCTTCCAAAAATGACTTAAGGTAAACTACCCCATTCCAAACCAAATGGGAGCCAACCCATCGTGGGCTAAATTTTGTCAGTGGTGTACATTTGAGAACTTCAATGTACACCATTGACATATTTTAGGCCGGGGTGGATTGCCCCCCTCACTCGTCTCCCCAAAGTCAATCCAAGGGTGCATGTAAGAAAAAAGACCCCCTATTTTGTGCTTCATTAATTTACTTCTTGTAGTTTTCCTATCCAATTTGAGGCCATTGATTGCAAATATGAATTCAAAAATTGCAAATTTTATCATGCATGACAATTAAAAAATTTCAAAGTTTTCCCTTGGGGACGAACGAGGTTGTCAATCCACCCGAGCCATATTTTAGCACGCAGTTGGTTGGCTCCCATTTGGTCCGGAATGGGATAGTTTACATTATTAATTTATCCCTTGAACGACGCGACGGACGATTATTGCCCGATGAATGACAAGGAATTCTCTTGTGTAAGACAGAATTGCAACTATTTATCCTCGGAATTAAGGGTGGAAAGGGAAGATCTTCTACAGTAGTTTGACTCCCAATGAATTTTTTTATTTTATTTTAAAGTTGATGATGTCAGACGGTTCCAAAATGGCTGATTTCCACGGTCACCAGCCCGGCGTTCAATATGCCGAATCTGACCTTCACGTAGGGTAGATGAGCAAGTCAGTCAGTCCTGACATGTTCTATTTGTGGGGAACATGTGAGGGAACATGAGTACAGTGTGTCCAGTACACTGATGAGCAGCAATGGTTCCGGTCTTTCGGAGCATATTTTGCAAAATGCCACCGAGGAATGAGCCGGGCGGGCAATCCAGAACCACGGCAGTATGATGATCGAGTTCTTCTTCAGACTGACTCGTGGAGTGGGCTCCGTCCTTGTCTATGACACACAACACTGTCCTGGGCATTGACCTGTCATGAGTCAGCCAGATTTCTTACAATGAGTTTCTTCAATTCATTTGTTTCGATCTGGCAATGAAATTCAGTTCCGCTTTATTTGTTTCTACAAAAACCCAAAATAATTTCTGCTTTTGAGGTGAAAAACAAACAAGCATCTGGAAACCCAAAATAATTTCTTCATTTGCGGTGAAAAACAAGCAAGCATGTGGTTGTCTGGTTTGTTTTGTGGATGTCTAGTTTGCATTTTTTTCTTGCAATGAAATTCCGTTTTCATTAGTGTCAAAACAACAAAACAAAACAACAGACAACAACACCTTCAGACTCTGACTCAAATGGGGCAGTACTGTACTGTACTGTAATGTACTACAGAGACAACTGGAGATCGAGCCATCCGTCAGTCAGCATTACAGACACGGATTCATGAGTGCAGCTCGATCACTAACTTCGACTGGAAAATCTTCCGTTGTCATCGCACTCCCGAACTGAACTTATTATGTCAACAAATATCAGAACATGGCGGATATTTAAGAAACTGGCTGGTACGTAAGTAGTACACAGTACAGTACAGCAGGCTTCCACTACAACAGCCAGCTCGATCGATCAATGGGCTGTGAGTGATGGAGAATCGAATCGGAAGGGCGGAGAGAACGAGATTCCGTTTCATTTCATTTGTGTCACAAAAGAAAAAGAAAAAGAAAGAGAGAGAGAGAGAAAAAAAAGAGCGGAGAGAACTGAACAGCAGTTCATGCATCACATGCAAGCGTTTGCGGACACAATGAAAAGCTATTTTTGTACTTGTAAAGGAAAGGCAGGACGCTAAACCGTTCCCATGAAGTGGATCCAGCAGGGTGAATTCTTTTTACCTCTGAGGAAAATGCAGAAAATTTTGATTTGCCACACATGAAAAAATATTTGCAAATTTTGAATTCATATTTGCAATCAGAGGGGTCGAATTAACCAAGAGGGTGATAGACGTAGGATTGTGTCTATAGTAGTTCAACAAGTCGATTGTGGGGATTGTTTTGCCCTTGCATTTTGTCCCTAGAAAAAATGCAAGAACTTCTTATTTGTGAGGCACGAAAACCTTTGCAGATTTTGAGTTCATATTTGCAATTAGAGGCCCCAAATTACGTGCAAGAGGTGTAGAGAAATAGATTAATCAAGCACAAAATAGGAGATCTTTTTTTATACATTCACCCTTGTTTGGACCTTTGCATTTGGCTCATGGCACTACTATAGCATAACATTATCAACATTTGTTGGGGGGGGGGGGGGGGGGGGCCTTTCTCCCCCCCCCCCCCTGCACACCAAGAATCAAAACTCTTCCAGACTTGCCTGACCAATGAGTCTGTAGAAACTTTGACAACCCTGCAATAGAGGTCGCCATTCACAAATGATCTTCTATGTATTATAACTAAAGTCTCCCCCTTGATATATAAGAAAGACTAATACCTCCACCTAAGGGGAGCCAATCTGTTGGTTTAACCCCTAAACGTCAAAGCAGATGTTTTTTGTCCAATGAATGACAAGGAATTGTCCTGTATAGGACAGAAGTGAAACTATTCATCCTTAGAATTAGGGGTGAAAAGGGATGATCTTCAACAGTAGTTTGACTCTCAATGATTATTTTTGATTTTTTTAAAGTAGATGATGACACACGGTTCCAAAATGCCTGATTTCCATGGTCACCAGCCCGGCGTTCAAGGGTTAACAATGTTATGAGACTCGACCTGAACATTGGATTAACACGGCACAAAATAGGGGTCTTTTTTTTACATTTACCCCGCAAAACACAAAATCCACCCTGCTGGGACGGGTTTAGAGTAGCGTCCTGCCTTGTAAAGAGCATGGACCGGGCCGGGCCAGGCCGGGTCGGGTCGCGGGGGTCGGAACCGCGGGAGAATGGAAGGCTCTGGAGACTTGACGGAGAAAACCGGAAGCCAGGCCGTCAAATTCCCTGCAGATGCCCTTCCCTCTTCTGCCACGCGTTAGGACGACATTCACCGCCAGCCTTTGGACCTTCTAGGCCCTCCGTTCACCCTCGTTCACTTCACCACGCCCGAAAATCTAGGAACGCGCGACATTTCGGTTCCTGGAGGATTCCGAACTGAACAGCAGCCCCTCCACGTCGGATTTTAATGAGTCGAACCGGTGAGTGATAGCCATGTGGACGGCGTTCGCGTCGTGTTGACTGCGCTATCCTTCCAGCCGTTACGGGGTAATTCCTGTTTGCTTTCTCCCGCGATTCGTTCTCGAGAAGGGAACGAAACGACTCCCCGCCGTCCATGAGGGGAACGCGGCGTTCCCGTTTGACGAGCACGGGAGAACTGGTCGTCGGGAGCGTGCTGGGGTCGGTGCACTAGCGAGGGAACCCGGGAGATCTGTCGGCGAGGGTTCGTGGTGTTGCTCTCGTCTTTTTCTTTTTCATATCATTCTTTTCTTTTTCTTTTCGCCACCTGCGAAGCCGTGTTTTTTCTTTTTCCCTTACCAACTGTCCGCGGGTGGTTCCTTTAAGGTTCGCGCTCTCGTGCTTCTGTGAAATGGTGGTGTCCGTGACCAAAAGGCAGCAGCAGTTTCTCTCTCTCGCAAGCGATCGGAGATTGAGGATCGACGGAGTTTTTATTAGTTGGGGAGCTTTCGAGTAGAGTTTTATTGTTTGTTTGTTTGTTGGGGAAGCGATTGAGTTTCTGATGCAAGCTGGCGCGATCTTTGCACTTGGTCCTGGCAGGATCAGGCGTGTGAGTGCAAAGCTTAGGAGGAGGGGATACAGGGAGGTTTGAGGTTTGGTCGGATTGTCGCTTTTTTGGTTTGCAAGAAGGCGCTTCTTGCGAGCCGAGTTTTTTTTCTGGTTTCTCTGGGAGAAGCCGCAAAGGTGTGTTTCGATGGAGGCCAGTGGGAATATGGGATGCGGAAGCCAGTTTATGTCTTCGATGATGGGATGCAGCGCCTGCTCGTCTTCTTCAAGCTCCAAGCACCCTTACCACCGGCACTGCGGGTGCGCCATCCACCTTCTGACGAACGGGTTCAAGGGCTCAGGGCATGGCGGCTCGCAGCTCAAGGTGCAAGGGAAAGCCGCTGTCAGCAGCACCGCTCTGTCACTGTCCTCTTCGGGCGACCGAGGCATGTCCAAGCTTACCGTATGGTCAAGTGACTGAACACCTTTCGTCTTTCCTCGGTTTTGGTGTTGGAGCGAACTCGGTCAAGTCCTGGAACGCAAATCGCTGAAGATGCGACCAAAGACGTACTGGCTTCACCATCGGCTTATTCTCGGAACAAAAGGCTATTGTCTTGGAGTCCTCTGTTCCTATTGCTGCCTGGTTGGCATTTTTGCAAGCTGCTCGCGCCATTCTCATGGCGGTTGTGTACATTTGGAGTCTGGGACACCCTTCCTGGTGCAATTGCAACACGAAGTTTTTTACGAGAATCAGGTTTAGAAGAACAGAGCATGAGAAATATATCTTGGTCAACTCTTTCTCGTTTGCTAGGAATGGGATCACTCATAGATTGGGGCTCGCATTGTGCCCGTCTCTGAACCTGTTTGGAGATCCTTCTGTAGAAAATATTTTCCTTTTCCATGAGGCCTGGAAAGTGGGTCTAGTTGGTGTCGGATATGTAAATTGAAAAGAGGAAATGGGAGACGTTGTGAAGAGACGTGAAAGTGCCTTGGCATTACGTTTTTCATGTATAGTCCGTGAAGCTTCTTCTACAGGAAATGAATCTTTCACTACAATTGATGTTCTTGTGGCTGGCTGGCTGTGTGGGAAGTCGTCATGTATCGCCTTGCTTGTTCGTGTGTACCTTCTATTGTGGTGACGCTTAAGATTTGTATGGTGTTTTTGATGTTGATTGACAAGGGGGAACCGTGCTGCATTGAAACATTATCCATGGATGGAATTTTTATGCTTCCGTATCTTTCAAGACATGAATAACTTGTGTGTTTCATTAGCGTTACGCTTTGTTTGACTTTGCGGAGGTGTACTTCCTGAGGTGCACTCTAGGAGTTTAGCTTTCCTTGCTTACACCCCGCACCTAACATTCCTTTTTTTTGTTAACGGAGAGTTCTTGGAGTTGAGCAGGAATTATGGCTGGATGATGAAGAGTTGTAGAACTCTTGGGAGCAGGGGTACTACATGAGGCATGTACCTTATTCTGGTAGTTGGTTGCTGTCTTCAATGTTGTGATTTTTTGAAGGAGTAGACATTCTTCTTATAAACAATCATACGCTACTAGATTTTGTTACACACAGATTCAATGTACGTGGACGTCAGACCTGGTGAATCTCGCTCTGTGATTTTCCGACTTGTTATCAAATTCGGGCATAACGTGCTTCTTTCCTCAAATACTTCGCCAGGCAGAGTTTGGGAATGCAATTATGAAATAGCCTTCTTGTGCAGGCCATCTTGTAAATCTGATACCCCTGATACTGCGTGATCCCATTTCGTGCACTCTAATTCTTGGGTTTCCGTCCAGATTGCTTACCAAGTTGGATTTGATATGTTGTTTTGCAAGAAATTCTATCAGTATCATCCCGGCGATGCACCTCAACTTCTCCCTTGGCATTGTTTCCACTTCTCGTCAGTTAATATTCTGATGACGAATTCCCACGTTTTGGATAGAAACAGAGAAAGTTTTGGAGAACTCGGGGACGAGATACACAGCGAAGGAGATGAGAAAGAGGATTGACTATCAAGCTTTCGGTAAGACTGCCTTGAATCTGTTCAAGAGTGTTTTAATCTCTCCTTTCACTCAACATACAGCAAGAGTTTGTCAGCTCACATATAACTTAGCTGAGAATGATCATGACTGTCATGATCCTGCTTCAAGCATTCTAAACTTCTGGACTTCTGGATTTATAACTGAAGTGCAATGTACTACGGTAGTCCGTTGCACTATCAGTTTTTGTATTTCAAATGTTCCTACTTCAAGCATTTTAAACTTCTGGACTTATAGAATAGGTGTTTTGTACTGTTAGTAGTCTGTTGCACTGTCAGATTTTTGTATTTCAGAGGTGTATATTGACTTTCGAACGGGCAGTTTACAGTTGCAGTTGCAGTCAATTTTTATATTCGTGAGGTGTATAGTTTCTTCAGGAGGTGTACTGCTTAGTAATCTTGCACTTTGGGGTTGTTTAGCTGTTGATAACTGAGTCTTTTGGGGTCACATATAAGTTACATTTCATATGAACTTTACCGAGTGTTTTTATTTTATATATTTTTATTGCACACATTGAACTTTCATTTTAAGGGAGAATAAAAAATACAAACAGCACCTTGAATTAAAGTTGGTGGCAAAGCCAAGGGCGGACTGACCCTGACACCAACAAGACCAAAGGCATGATTGAGTGATTCCTAACCCAAAAAACCTTGTCCCCATCCCAAGTGCAAAATGGCTTCAATTTGATCCCAATACTTATTGAACTTTGTTGGGTTTGAATTACAAAAACTTGACTATTATACATCAGTTCAATTGCATTTGCATAGTAAGGTAGGAGGCTCTTGAAGTGTTCATTTAAGCCTACCTAACTCATCTTTGACAGTAATAGATATTTCAAACAATATGTCATTCATTCCTAGATAGGACTTGCAATTAGAACCCAAACACTTCAAGAGCCTCCTATCTTACTTTAGTTGACTGAATTACACTACTGAGATTTGTATGTTGAGATATAACTCCAATGGACTTCATCAAAACTAATGGATACAAAATTCAATTCAAGGATCTGGATTTTCTATTACCATCATTTTCAATATTAGAGCCTATCTTATACCTTATTGAACATTTGACAATAGATATTCCATTCTCAAGCAACACAATTAATGGCAACTCACTCAATTTTGTCACTGAAAAACTCCAATTTTCAAATTAAGACAAATGATTGTAGTAGACAAATTGATTGTTTGAGAATCAAAACCAACAAAACTTTGACAAAATACAAATATTTGAATCATGTACTTCCTTCTAATGGCATAAACATGACCCTAAGAGTTCAAAGGGTGTCAAAGTTCTACAATTCAAGGGTGGGATTTTGGATTTTTTTTCCTTCCAAACTAAAATATTATATTCGACTAAGATTTTTAGAAATAAACCTAAAGGATTTAATTACCTACTAGTTGCTAGTTGGGGGACTTGATGCCAAAAAGTTCCACCTTCCAAGATCAAACATCATACTTTGTTGAAAACACATGTAGTTGTCATATCTTGATGATAATAATCTTTATATTGATGATTGTATGTATAGGGCACCTTCTTATGTAACTTTTGAACAATATTTGAAAACCTTTGCCTCAAAATCCCAAGCTTTGTCATTTTGCCTTTGAAAAATTCCAAATGATAGTCACACCCGAACCTCAATTCCCCTACATGAAAATTCCATCCAAATGATGATCACTCCAAACCCTCACCTTCCTTAATAAAAAATTTCCAAATACAGTTGTCATCAAACTTTTACAACCTCCCCCCTTAATGCAAAAATATCTACATGCTAGTAAGCAAGCTTTGATGAATTCTTCTTCAAGAAGACACTTTGTATACTTTTTTGATAACTATGCATGTCCAAAGGATTATTTACTAGTTGAACAACATTAATGGCACAATATACTTTCACTCTGGTATCCTTTGAAGACTGATGCTATTGACCCTTAAACACCTTCTAGAAGAAAATTTCCAAATGATGGTCATTTCTTCTTTGGTTTATCTCTCCCCTTATCTTTCCCATCATCCTTGGGCTTCTCTTTGGGCTTGTCATCTTTGGCCTTGTCGTTGTCCTTTGGCAGATTCTCCATCGTCTTCTCTTTCAATTGCGACGCTTTCTCCTTCAGCTTCTCCTTCAAGATCTCAAACGTCCCCGGCGCCTCCTTCGCAGCTTTCTCCTTCGCTTTTTCAACTTTGTCCTTAGCCCCAACTTCCGCAATCTCTCCCACAAGCTTCAACCCCGTCAAGCTTTCCAAAGACTTCCCAATCGTCTTCGCCATGGAGCTCGCAGTGGACAATTTCTCATTCTTCTTCTCAGAGAATTTCTTGCTCTTCGCCATCTTTTTTGCATCAGCCCACTTTTCATGAAACTCCGGTGTCAACCGGTTATACCTACACAAGAATTTCCGCAACCTTTTCTTCTCGTTCTGCAGCTTCTGAAACACCTCGGATTCGCCAATGCGCCATCCCCAGTTCCCCGCTTGAGTTGCCGGGATGTTCATCCTGGCGTTGTTGTCCAACCCCATGACATCCTGCATCGGGATGATCGCCGTCTTCGCGACTGACGCCGTTGCACTTCGAATCAACTCCCAATGAATCTCTGTGTCAACCTTAAACCGCAGGTACTTCTTCACTTTCTCCTTCTCCTCGTCCTTCGCTTTCTTCCACCACCCGACGCAGGTATCGTTGTCGTGCGTGCCAGGGTACACCACTTGGTCAAATTCGTGGTTGTGTAGCAAATGAGGATTTCGTGCAGTATCGCCAAATGCGAATTGCAGCACGGCCATCCCTGGTGCATGCAACTCCTTTCGCAAGGTCACCACATCCGTCGTAACAATCCCAAGATCTTCCGCAACAATGTCGATTGGCTTTCCTACAGCTTCTTTTATGGCTGTGAAAAAAGCTTTTCCAGGTCCAGCTTTCCATTTCCCGGAGATTGCGGTCTGCGCGTTCGCAGGAATCGACCAGTAGCCTGCGAATCCACGGAAATGATCAATGCGAAACTCGTCAAAAAGCTCGTACGCACGCAAAATGCGCCTCGACCACCATGAGTATTTGTCTTTCGCCATCTCTTTCCAGTTGTACAAGGGGCTACCCCAGAGCTGCCCCGCTGCGCTGAAAGAATCAGGCGGGACGCCGCTGACTGCGAGCGGTGCGCCGGTCGTGGGATCCAAGTCGAAGCACGATCGATGCGCCCAGACATCTGCGGAATGGCCGCCGACATACATCGGCATGTCGCCTAAGATGCGAATGCCTGCGTCATTTGCGTATTTGTGAAGAGATTGCCATTGCCGCTGGAAAAGAAACTGTGCGGCGACGAAGACGTCGATAAAACTTTTGTGTTCTTTGCGAGCGGCTTTCATTGCGTTCGGGTCGCGGTCACGGAGATGACTCGGCCATGTCCACCACGTTGTTTCTTTTGTTGATTGATCGATTGCTGCGAAGAGCGCCGCTTCTTCCACCCAGGAAGCTATCTTCGGATCCTTCCGAAACGCTTCGAAATCCTCTCTCAGCTTTCCGGAGGTTAAGCTCACGAGCTTCGCCGCGGCTTTCGTCACCAAAGGATCCTTCACCGCGGCCACTTTCGTGGAGTTCATGCGCTTCACGGGAACAGGTTTTGGTAAGTCTGATTGATCGAGAAGCCCGTCTTTGACGAGCAATTCCAAGGAGATGAGCAATGTGTTGCCGCAATTTGCATCCGCGCCTGCGTATGGGGAGCCATCTTCTCCGCCTCGTCGTCCTGGCGGGACTAATGGCAACACCTGCCATACTGTGCACCCGGTTTCTTTCAACCAGTCGAGGAAGTTGAAGGCATCTTTTCCGAAATCGCCAATTCCATGAGGACCTGGTAATGAACTTGGATGCAAGAGTATGCCGCATCTCCTCTGTGGGATTTGCTTCAGGGGATCATCATTTTGGTACTTCGCAGGCATGTCTTCTCCTACTCCCACTCCTACTTCCCACTTTTTTCTTTTGTCAATTCTGGGGATGGTTAAGGGAGCTCCTATGGAAACTTTTGTCAAATCTTTTATTGAGTAAAAACATTGGAATTGGACGGGGATCACCATTCTTGCGGTGTGGCACTCCAAGGGCAAGACAACCGAATGCAAAGCAATATCGGCATCTCGAGTTAGGTAAAACTTAATCCGGTTCATCTTCGTCATTGAATTTCTTTTGATATCACTTTTGAAATACATGAATGTGTTGGTTTCGTCATTGGGAAGATGAAGTTTGTGTTGGTGGGGAAAGTGTTTCAAGTAATTTGACGGGCTTGTTGAAGGCCTTTTGAAATCGCCTGCGATTGTAGCGACCATGGCATGGCGAGTAGCACTGACTTGGTTGTAAAGCAGGGTTTCTCTCCTCTTTTTCTGTTGCACTAAAGAGATTTGTTTTGCCGATGTGTTGTGCCTTACTTGCAGTGACAATGGCCTATCAATATTTTTGCTACATTCGAGCTTAGTGTTGATAGAGTGCAACCATGAGCTTCCTTGACAAAGTTCCATGGACAACAACGTCGCCATGGTTGGTGCAATTCTTTGGGGGTTGTCTACCTAATTTCACTAATCAATGCCTTTTTCTACATTTGTCGTGAATCTTTGAGGCTTTGACGTAGGAATGATCATTAGTAGGCTTGAATTTTTCCCTTTCCCTGTTTCACGATGTCCATGGGTGGGGCATTTTGGAGAGAGAATGCAGGTAATTGGTTTTGAATCCACTGAAAAATCAGCTTGCTTTGAAGCCAAATAAGAAAGTAGGGTATTGAATTTGAAGCAATCGGTTATGTTTATGCAACTCTTCGTGATGGCTATTGCCATCTGACCTTTCCTTTATTTCTTGGAGCAATGGTCCATGGGTAGACGATTGGCAGATTTGACAAACACAGAAATCGGTTTTGGCGTTCAACATATTTCCTATCGTGGTGAGCTTAATTCCAAAACGGTGGTCAAATTTTTATCTGTCCTTGTTAGTAATGAAAAAGAGGATTTTAACAATAAGACTTTGATTTTCAAGGGACGAGGAATCCTTTTATATTACTGAACTAACCGTGTTTACACAAGTTTTCAAGTTCATGGAATCGAGGACACCATGTCAAATACCAAGGGGAGTGACTACTCCGAATCTTTCATCGTTTTTCAATGAAATTCATCTTTCATGATGAATCCTTAAACCCTAAAATTCATTGTGTATTAAGCTATTGAATAATATTAATTGAGAATATTGAATGGTTTAGGAACATAATGTGACTCTCCTCTTGATCAAATGTTATGAGATTTGAAAATATAGACAATATTCAATTCAGGAGAGAGTTTTGAGTATTTCTTCAAATTTCTTTATTATTTATCTAAGAGATCAACTCAGAATATTTGATGATGTTGCATAGGGCCTCCATTTAAGTGTACTATAAACATTTGTAACTGACATAGTTTCAATTCTAAATCTCTAGAATTGATTGCTAATTCTACAACTTAGAATACATCAACACGCAAGTTGACAACCTGACAAGTTACTAGGAGTGAGATAATTTCCTCAAATAGCATCTACTTGTTGCCCCGTCTTGGGGTTGGAGAGATCAATTTCAGCAAATTAATGTAGTCAATCGCCTCACGTTCATGAGTTCTTCCTGTGTCCTGCAGAGCTTGCGAGGATGGCCACGGCTGTTGAGAACATCACAAGCATGGCGACAAGCAAGACGTACGTTTTCCGAGATGATCTGTAGTATTCTTTGAATACCAGAATTCCCCAAAATGTGCTCACCAGTGGCAATGCCTGTCAATTGATCAAACCAGTGCACAATGTTACACAAATACATGAGAAATCTCAGCACATAACATTATTAATAAGCTATTCCAAGTCCCTTTTTGCCACCCACAAAAAATTGGGAGGTGAAAAGGTGAAAGTGGTGGCTCCCGAGGTGAAAACTGGAAATGCTCCGAGTAATCCCACAAAAAATTTCAGCAAACAGGAATTTTTTTAGAACAGGACTTCAGCAACCATGATTGAAAACGTTGTTCAATTTTGATAACGTTTAGAATTAGCACCTTTGAATGTCAACTTTGGAATCATGTTTTAGTATTCATATAGCAACGTTCATATAACTTGGCTACAAACGTTGCTGCAGGGGATGAATTCAAAGCCTTCATTGACATACCTGAACTGAATCTGCAGCAGCATATCCAGCAGCTTGCCCTCCCATGAACTGCAAGCCATTTCCCAAGCCACAGAGGAGACCTGCCAGAAGAGCCCAAGGACGACCCTCCCAGTCCATAACCCAAGCTTTGATCGACGTCTTTTTGAGTCCCAAAATGGGATGGTACATGAAGATGAGGTTCACCGTCACGGCTCCTACAAATGCACTCAAACTGAACCAAAAAAACGCGGTGTACACCACCAGGTGCGGCACGCCCGGCTTCAGCAAGTGCCACTGGTCATTGGTGGCCACGTTAAAGGCGGGCGAGAAGAGGGAGAAGCACAGCCCTGCGAACACCACAATTGCGAGCCCAAATATGGTACTCGCACCTTTCGCCTGCAGCAAAAAATAATTTAATTGAAAAAATTTAAACCAAACAAATGGAAAGGAATGGAAAGGAAAGGAATGGAAAGCGGGTCATTCTTTGATAACATTGTCGTAGCATTTTTTTTGAGAGTCATAGGAACGAGGTGCCGGTATATTTCGTTTTGTCTCTGTTAGTGCTTGGTGCTTGGTGCCCATGTAGGCCTTGGTACAAAGCTTTACAATTTAGTCTGTGAAATCAATTCTGTGGGTCATTCTGAGGGCAATCTAGCTCCTATAATTGTGTGTTCGAATATTTTTATATTCTTGGCGTGCAGAGGGCAGTCCTACGACTGATGAGTAATGTTATGTTCTTAAATAATTTGTGAGTTTTTTAGTAAGATTGAATTGTTGACAAATGATACTGCATTGACAACATTGACCAATCGGTGTCGATGTTGAGCAAGTTTCCTTTTGATTGACAACTAAGCGTTGAATCCTATTAATATCCTTTTAAAAAATAGGAGGTTCGATAACTTCATTTGGTCCATGATGATATCTGCTTAGTGCAAAACTCGAAGGGGCTTGCTTTGCGTACCTTTAATGCTCTTTGTTCCTCTAATTGTTCCAAGTAAGCACCACTCCCTGGTAGCACTTTCACTGGTTCTTCTGGTTGAGGATCCACTTCCAAATTGCGCTTTGTCAATTCGACTGTGTCAAGTGCAGTTCACGATTAGAGTATGAGCTAAATGAGAGTATTAACATTTTTTGACTATTCTTAAAGAGCTCCGCCCAACACTCCTAGGAAAAGAAAACTAGCGTCCTTTTGCACACAATCTGGAGTCATCTCAAATGGAGCTCATACCAGAAGTTACAAGGAGACAGGTGCATGCCGACCCCTCAGAGACTGCCAAGAATTCTCTTTTTCATTGGATGTCAAACTTTTGAATAATTTCTTTTGTCAATTGTTGCATAGAGTAGTAAAGCAGATTGAATACTCGCAATGAATTGCTGAAGTGATTTTTTGTTTGTTTGCAGTTAGTGAAGTTAGAGTTAGGAGGAGAACAAAAAGACATGATTTTGTTCAGGTTTAGGTTGTCCATTCTTGTCAACCAAGGAAGAGAAATGGATCGAAACCTACGCAATTGCACTGATTTATCCTACGAGTGCGAGTTATGAAATAAATGAACATGTGGTTACAGTTTTTACAGGGAAGGAGTATTTTTACCAATGATATTTGTGAAAACTCTTCAGCATGAAGAACACCAGTACACAAATAATGGGTAAAGAGTTATCATTGCATGTAGGTTCATTTTGCAACACGTACTAACAGGACAAATCAGTGTAGATTTTTTTACCTGAGGGGGTCTTCACTAAGCTTTCAGGGTCAGATCGGTTGTTCATTTCATGACTTCCAATCCTGTTTTGCACAGTGCAAGTCATTCATTCAGCTTTTTTTCATGTTCGTGACCGAGTTAACTACTCTTTTTCTGCATGAACCCAAAAGAGACCTTGTTACCATTTCTAAATAATGTTATGCCAAACATTTCAATTAACGTTTTGGGATGTGGATCTTCACAGGCACATATCAAGGATAAGAAAAACATACAGACAGGAAGTTCAAGTGCATACTCGGAGGCAACTACTACTACACATAGCATGAAAAATATAATTGAGTTTACTTGGAATGGGTTTGCAACTTTGCAAGGTTGTCAGCAGAGTTGGACTTGTGCAGCCAGGCACCCAACCACACGGCTATCAGGAAGCAACCCACTCCAGGAAACAGCACTTCGGCGCGGTTGATCCTGTCGTCAAGGAAGTAATTCATGGTAGTTCCTGCAGTACCCACCATCTCTTCCTTTTTCATACACATGCTCCCAAAGTTTTATACTTCGAAATTCGCAAAAAAAAGTGAAAAACTCTTGAGTAGTGACAAGGCAATGTCTCTTAGGTCCCTTAAAACTCTGAAGTTACAATTCATAGTAGGTCCTGCACCACCACCTCTTCCTTCTCCGATGCATGCTCACATAGTTTTTTACTTTAAAATTCACAAAGAAATGAGTAGTACTGGCAAGGTTCCTTTGTTCTATTATCCTCTCTTAAATCTAAGATCAACTCATTTCTTGCAAGCATCTAAGACTTGAATTGCATTGAAACTCTTTCCATAAATCTCGCGGCACTCGTGGCACTGTAGATCATATTTTTCCACCCTACAGTTCCACCGGAGGAGGACACCCCATTCTTCATGCTCAAGAATGTTAATGACTGAGGATATTTTTTTTTACCTGCCACAACCGTAATGCTTGCAGACACCACTTCGGTGACGGACAACCCCACAAACGGCCACGCATACTGGCACGCCAAGTTGCCCATGAATAACACCATCCCCCCTGCCAATGCGAACCCCACGGATGGGCCATTGTCCTGCACCCATTCACCAGAGGAACGTCGGTCACTCCCAAAACATTATTTTAACTTAGTTGTTGGAATTACGTATATTTTAAACGATCACACGGGTTACTCTCAATGATTCTCATAACTCAAATCCTCAACTGGTGCCCGAAAATTGGACAACCGAACCCCTGTCCAAAATGGTAACTCACCTCCTTAGAAAAAGAAAAGTTTTGAAAATTGTGACAGGAACTAAGAAATGCCGACATAAGTTTTCTCTCAGGAAAGGAAAAGGCCATGATTGTGAGACTCTCTCTTTCTCTCTCTCTTCAAAAACACTTCACTAAAGAAATCGTTGAAATCTGAGGAATTGGGTGAAAATTTTGAGTGTGTCAGTACGAGTTTCTCTTGTTCTGGCTATCAAAAGTAGGTGGCAGAATGGTGGGTTTCCCCAAAGATACCATAGCCTATTTTGCTAGCAATGCTGCGAACTTCACTCCAAAACACTTCTCCTTTTTGGAAAAGAATGGTTGAAGTTGGGAGGAATGGAGGGATGCAAACGAATCCTTTGAGTAGAAATGTCTGAATCACAGAGTCTACCTTCGTGTTTTTTCTTCTAGCGATCGAAAGCAAATGTCACACCGAAAAATGGTATTGTACCTAGGTTTTCCCGAAGACACCCTTCCCTAAGACTCTAGCATGGATTCAAGGAATTGGGTATGGCTGGCCCCAAAACTCTCTGAGAATGTCTGCATCTTTTTTGCTTTTTCTTCTGGCTACCAAGAGCTAAAGCAGGTGTCACCTACTAATTAAATTAGGAAGACAGCAAGGACTGGGTGTGCCGTGTATCCATGCCATACCTGGCTGATCTGGGTGAGGAAGTTGGGCTTCTCATGAGTGGAGCTGCCAATCTGGCCCAAAGTGAAGGCGAACAACAAGGCCGCGAGAAAATTCGTGATGCTGTAATCCAAGTATGTGTGCACCAAGTGACGACCCCGCCGCTCCACCAAGTTCATAACAGCCGGCCATGTGCCCAGGAAACAGAGGGCAGCCAGCATCAAGGCTATGGCCGCCCCTTTGTCCTCCACCACATACATCCTCACAAATTTGCTAAAACACACAAACACACAAACAAGCACTCACAGAAACACACACTTCCGCACGATTACACACAATTACACAAGCTTCCCGGCCTCTCTTTCCCTTTCCAATCCCACCCCAATTCGAAACAGAAAGCTCAAAATCCAACCTGCAAAATCACCCACAACTCTCAACCCCGCCAATTTGCTACCGCACAGCAAACTGCAGCTAAAAAGTATGGCGCAGGTTTCCCATGCTAACTAAACGTCAGACTTCGATCGTTACTGCAAAGCGCGAGCAAGCAAGCTCACTCACTCACTCACTCACTTCGTAATGCACAAGCTTAACACGCACTAGTCAGATGTATTCGGGTGAAGCTTCCCAATTCATAGCAAGCAAAAACTAGATGAATGCTAGCTTCGATCGAGGTTTCGATCTTCCCCGGCAATTAACTTTGGACTAGCTGATGAAACAGGGTCGTCATCAGCTAGAACGAAGCTCCTGGAAATTAGAGGAAAACTCTAGCTATTTGTGAAACTCCATCGATCTCTGGAGCGAGCGCTCGTACGCTTACCCCACACACACACACTAGCTCTCAAATTGCTGCAAAAGTCCGGCAATTGAAAGACTTGCAAAGACAACACTTGTGTAAGCACAACTAACAGTCACGGAAGGCTATTTCTGCATTTTAACGACAACAAACTGCAGCAAGGTGCGTGGTTCCCATCATACTTACTAATCAGTTGTCGATTCCTCCTGAAAGGTATTATATAATTTAATTTATTATATCATATTTATTGAAGTTGTATATATTCTATTATCTTTAAGTTATAATTCACTGATGCAAAGCTTGAGTTTGGGTAAGCTAACCCTTAAAGGACGAAGCCCCCATAACCAAGGTAGTCAACAAAACTGCTCTGATTATTGGACCAATAGGTGCATTGTGTTTTTCTACAATCAATAGTGAAGTCATCCATCAGACACAAAACATCCATATCGATGTTTAACCCTTAAATATCAACAAGGACGTCTTGTGTCCGATGGATGACAAAGAATTCATTTTGTGTAGAACAGAAGTACAACTATTCATCCTCGAAATTAGGGGTGGGAAGGGAAGATCTTCTACAGTAGTTTGACCTCCAATGGATATTTTTGTTTTTTTTAAAGTAGATGATGTCACATGGTTCCAAAAGCCATGATTTCTACAGTCACCAATCCGTCCTTTAAGGGTTAAGGGTTAAGGGTTAAGTTACATCAATAACTTGAAGTGGGTACACCCAAAATCAATTGCACCTTCCCTAAAACTACCATATCATATCATACATCACTCTATGTACATCTCCAAAAAGCAATATGTACCTATGTGGAAGAAGCAATTTCAAAATGTCTACCAAAAAACAAACTTTGACCCTTAGTTGTGACTTTTGGATACAATATCCAAGTGTAACTTTTGCATACGGTATCCAAATGCCGTCGCCTTCTTTGGTGTGTTGGAATCAACTTTCACTTGCCAACGAGAAAATCGATGAAAAATTTGAATAGTGTAGTAAATAGGCACAGTAGGCAAAAGTAGTGGTTTTGGGGGGTACCCACCTGGCTTATGGAAGAGCTGAGCTTTGATTTTGACAGGAAAAAAAAGAGGAAAGAGGCATCTGCCACACTCTTCTGATACCACACGAATTAAAAAAAATTTAAGTTTTACAGTAAGCAGAATTTTTTTGTTATTTTTCTTAAAGTAATTATTTTATTGTGAGATTCTAGTTTAGAGGATTCCTTAGCAGAATCGATATTATATATATATATATATATAATTATTATTATTAATTTTTTTTTTAAACTTGAATTTGTTTTTTAACTTATACTGTAAGAAAGATCTGGGCCGAATCTTTCCGGGTTTACTTTTTTCTTATTTTTTTCTTTTTGTGTCTGAGAACGGGAACAGAGAAGCACTGCTATGGGTGGTTTTTTGGGATGACATGGCACCAGTTTGTACACGTCATCGTGCGGTTATTCTCTACTTGCTGCAATATGGGGCTGACTCTTGTTGGTTGGCTGGTAATATTCCTTGACCTTTTTAGTGTTAGGAAGAGCATCTCCATTGCATTTCATGAAAAAAGGGGTTGCTAGATTTTAAAGTTTTAGTAGCATAGTCATGTACCAGTTTTCGGCATGATTTAAAGATTCCCTCCAAAAAGATCCATAATTTAAAATAATCCACAAGATCCAAAAAAATTTCAGAAATCCATAACTTTCACACCGAATATGCAAAAGCCATAAAACAAAATCCGTACACCCCTCCTTGCATAGCACTTTTTAATGGTATCATGGTTGTGATTGGAGGACACATGGTTCTTGAGATTTCACTGTAACAAACAAACAAATAAAATAAATAAATAAAATAACCTAAATTAAACCTTGAATGCCCAAACTACATTTTTTGGCAAAATAGTAATTTGGGGTAGCCCACTACGAATGGAGTTTTTATTTCTTTTGGTGAAATTTTCACACATATGTCTGAAGAGTAGCTTTAAGCACATACAATTTTCATAACTTTTGACTACATGGTTAAAAAGAATTTGCATGATATGTCATTTTCATTGCTTAGAGGGCAACTCAGGCAACTCAAAACACTTCTTTGAAAATTAGGTTTTTAAGAAATAAAAATTTGAAGTTGGTTCTCTAAATTTTTATATATGTAGGAAGATTTGAATTATTCCATTTTGATTAATGAGATGAAAGTTATGAGGAGTTTTAGTTTGTGGGTAGGTATTGAGTCTTTGAAAACCATACCTACTCGCAAACTAAAACTTCATGTCTTTCATCTCATTAGTCAAAATAGAATGATTCACTATAAGAGAAAGGGGTGTTTTAAGTGAGTTTTTAAGTATAGTCCTAGACATAAGATTTTAAGTAATGACCTTTAAGGAGATTTTCAGTAAAAATTTACTAGAAATACATGGGTTTTTTTGTAAATTCTTACTAAAAATCTCCTTAAAGGTCATTACTTAAAATGTTATGTCTAGGACTACACTGAAAAACTCACTTAAGACACCCCTTTCTCTTGTAGTGATTCAAAGCTTCCCACTTATATAAAAATTTAGAGAACCAATTTCAAATTTTTATATTTTAAAAAAGTGATTTTTAAGGAAGTTCTTTAAGTTGCGTGGGTTGCGCATTAAGTAATGAAAATGACATATCATGCAAAAAAATTTTAACCATGTAGTCAAAAGTTATGAAATTTTTGGGGATTGAAGCTACTCCTTAGGCACATGTGTGAAGATTTTAGCAATTTTTTTTTAAACACATTCATAGTGAGCTGCCCAAAATCTTCATGTTGCCAAAAACGCAATTTTTACATTTAGGGGTTAATATATGTAGATAGTCTAGTATGCCTCATGCCATTGCCACAACCAAAATAAAAAGTAAATGTAATTTTTTAGCTTTTAAATTCATAAAAAATTTGAAATTAAATGTCTTTCTCACTGTTGGTCAAAACACCATGAAACACCTCAAAGAGCTCTTTCCAATAGTACCATAAGTAGGACCAGGGTACAAATAGTCTAGGAGATCTTGTTGTAACAAGTGAACAAAATAAAACAAAACAACAACCTCATTTCAGGTGTAAATTGTTTGTCAAACATAACATTGTTTATCAATGAGACATAGGGCCCTTTTGCATCCTTGAAAAGAAGATAGCTATAGTGAACAAAATTGTCTTATATGGTTCTTCAATTAACTCTAATCCTTTAATTAACTAATAAGTTTATCTCATATATGTAGCAAAGCATAATATCCTTCCCAACATGGGAAAGATTACTGCCTTGTTTTACAATGTTATGAATTGAAAATTCAATGAAAAATTTCAGAATTCAATAATACCATCATTGGAAATAGAGAAAAATATCACATAATGTAATAATAATAAAATTTAGTGTTGACCATACTAATTGGTTTTTAAATGTTATGGAGTATAAGTTTTTACTCTTCATGAATATTTTTACCAACTATATTTATAGAAAACCTCCTTCTTTGAATAGTATTGATATCTATGTTTGTAGTAAAAATCTTCATCTACACTAAAAAATTATAGCATTTTCAAATCTACTACCAATAATGTCTTAACATTAAATTTCACTATTAGTGTAGTGGCATCTTAATTTATTAGGTATTTAAAACAAACTCACACTTTTTGCCTAATAGAAAACTAAATCTAAATGTGAATTGCAAGTCTCCTTTTAAAATTTAAAGAGATTATTGAGGTGGCTAATTTGGGTTACAACTATTCATACAACAATCTTTGTTGCTTCAAGGTTCCAAATGTATTGTTTTTAGCACCTAAGGTCTATGATCCATTGTACAAGCCTTCAACATGTAACATGTTGCTTTTGAAAATGTTTAACATGTTCTCCAAGAAAAAAAAAATCTACTTGCAACATCTCTCACTACAATTTACTAATCTTATTTGAACAAAAAATTCTTAATGTGGTCATAGAGAACACTAGAATGTTTATTTTGAAGATTTAAAGTGCCACTACCTTAGACTCTCTAGAAATTTACATTTGGATTGAGACAACTATAGTACACCTCTTCAAAAATATGCCATTTTTTTAACTATGTGTTAAGTATATGTGATATGTATAATGACATTGTCTTGAAATTATTCGAATGAATATTTGAGGAGGAGGATTACTACAACATGAATCTTTGTCGGATCTTATTGGCAATTGAAAAAGGATTCTAGCACATCTTAGCAAGGACTTTCTAGGATTCTTGAGATATAAATGTTTTATTTAAATTTAAAAATCTACAATTCTACAAAATCACATTAGATTGACATTCCGTAGAACTCTCAAAATTACAAGGGCAACTATCTCTTTTGTTGTCTGTAGGCACATTTTTGCTTCTTTTATGACTTCATTTGTCTTTTGTACATAAAGTGGATTTTTGAAGTGGTCTACTTTATTTTCTTGCTTCAAACATATTGTTCGTGTGAAGATTAAAAGTTGAAAGTGAAGTTCAAAAAATGATCAAATTAGTTTAATTTCTACTTAACCCTTGATAGACCATTGTCTCCTCGGTTGACAAATGTGAGGATAAATGACAATCGTATGATCTCAACTTTTGGTGCAATTTTTTGGAATTCTTTTTTAAATATAGAAAAATACATTAGTTTTTTGAGATTATAATTTTTTATTTCAATGAGTGTCCAAGAGCAAAAGTTATACCGTTCTAAGCGCAAGATGGAGTTTGTCAAGCCAAAAAATTGATATAAAATTAATGAATTTTTATTCTCATAGATTCTATTTTTGTCCACATGGGGAAAGTTACTTCATTCCATTTGGATTAGTAATGTGAAAGTTGTAGAGCATCTTATTTTTTCAAAAAAAGAAGTTACTCAAAGATAAGTTTATCAACTAGAAAACCTCACCACAGGAATTAGTGTGTTTCAATTCCATCTTAAAGCTCTAACAATTTTGTTTTTCCTATCATCACATATCTATTTCTATTTAATAATTTTTGTAAAGAAGGAAAATCATGTGTGTACTTTTTGAGTTTTTTCCTAGGTTCTCAACTCAATTCTTTAACATTAAAAATTAAAAATTCAATATGTGTAGTGCAAAAATTTTAAATTAAGAAGAAGAAAATTTAGATTAAGAAAATTCATTGTCTTGAAATCTAGACATGCAAGGTGCAAAAAAAACATTTTGTTCACTTTAGACTCAACTTTTTTGCAATGTACGCAATCAAAGGATTTGAAATTTCTTCCACACATTTTTATACTAGTCTAGTGCAAGATCCTATGGTTATATCTGCAAAAAAATAATTGAATTTTTTTTTTGCAATACAAATGGTAGTTTTGAATGGTTTTTGATTGAAAAAAGGCCTTGGTCCTTAAGGGGTTATGAATCCAATTAAAGCACTATCCAAAATCCATGTGCTTAGTCAATTTACATAACATTAGCTGTAACCTTAGTATCCTATCCCGCTATATGTACAAGGTAAGGCAAGGCAAAAACTTTAGCACCCACTAATTCCAATTTTTATAGATTTTTGGAGCAAATTACATAATACATAAATATTTTGGGTCATACTTCAGTCAATACTATTTCATTTAAAGAACTTCAAGAATATATGAAATTTTGATCATGTCATTCAAAAATGATGGTCATTCAGTTGTCCCATTGAAGGGTTTTGTAAATTTTGTGTTTGAGCCAATAAAGAATACTTTTAGGTTTAAATTTGATTCACAATTTTTTTAAATAATACACTATTTGTACCACATTATGTCCAAACTTTATTGAAATTTTCTAATTCTTGAATTAGCATAGCATTTTGGGGTTAATCCTCGAATGCCAAGCTAGACACTACAAAAATCATCCTTTGGGGGATTGTGTGAACCATAAATTGCTCAAAAAATAACAAAGAGCATTCATTGTGGGGGCAAACTATTGTGCAAGACCTCCCAGCTTTCCACACAAAATTCCAAGGATGAACATTTAGAATACACTTCTACCTTAAGTACATAGAAGGATTCTCTGTCATCCAATAGTTGCTTAGCATCCTTCGAGGGTTCACATTGGTTTATATGGTTCAAGTTGATTTGAGGCACTTCCACCTTATGTCTAAATTACCCAATGTTTGTTAGTTGTTGTTTTTCATTATTGGTGAAGTGCCAAAGTGGCGATATTAGATAATTAGATGTTATAGTGGTCCTCCAAATTTTAACATTCATCCATGTATTGGATAGAAACTATTACATCAGCACATATGCCATATCCCATAATTCTGTTTTCATGCACAATTTGGCGATTTCATCCAAGATTTTTTTTAATTTGAAGTTTTTTGACAATTTCATCCAGAAATTTACTATTTCTTTTCTAAAGGCTTGGTGCTAGGCCCATTATTTGGATGCAATTTGTCGACAAATTGACGAAACACACACACACACACACACTGATGTTTGTTTGTAGCTATAAAAAGAGACTGCTGCTGAGTGCTGACCCTTGGAGTTGCTTTCAGGTCTTCCAACTGGTTGCCACAAACATACTGCGGCGTAGTGGGGGTTGAATTATTTAATTAATTGACTTTTATTCCCATCATCAAATGGGGTGAAGGCCTTCCAGAGCTGCAACTGCCGCCTTCAAAAAGTTAAGAACTATATTAAAAAAATGGAAAAAAAATTGGGAACTGGAGAATCTCCCAAACTTTGAAAAAATGCTCAAATTTGTATGGATGAATACTCAGCACAAAATAAGTTCTACTTAGTCTACGCGGCAAAAAGTAATGAATATACGGTACACTTGCATGCCACTTGGGATTAGAGCATCTTCACTCTTCAGTGGTCCATCAAAATTCTTCGTGTAAGCTGTATGTGCACCTAAAAGAGATACTCTCCTAATTGAGTCACCTATCTAAATCTGTCCAAGATTTCAAGCTTAGAAATTTTGGATAGTTGTAGATAGGTGTCGCAATTAGGAGAGTATTTATTTTTAGGTGCACATACCTTTACGTATTTGACTTGTTTCTGACTTAACCCCTAAAGGACCAAGTGTCCGTTCAACATACGCAAGAAATCTTGGGTAGCTTCCTACAAAGTCATTTTGGGTTGGATGTACATGAAATTTAGACATGATGAGTATCTATTTACCCCCTTCTTGAAAATCTATCTTTTTTTCCCGATTGGGTGCCCGGATCAAAAGTTATGCTGCCCTCAAATTTGCAGGCAGCTCAGGTAGCTCGGGTAGCTTTTGTCAGCATGTGCAAAACTCTTCCTATGATTTTGAAATTTGGTGGGTGTGTAGCTTACATGATAGAAGATGCAAATGTAAAAAAAATAACCTTTTTTAGTGTAAGAATCTCATTCTAGAAGGGGTAAAAGTTTGCAGGCCTTGTCGGGCAAGGTTGGAAAAAAACTTTTTCACCTAACTTCAAACATTATAATCTTTCAATCCATGCGGTCAAAGTTTCTAATTTTTTTTTCACATATTCCCAAAGAAGTCTAGAACAAATTTGTACGGTTGAATTTGGAAAAAAAAACTTTTTTTTCATTTTTTTCTTGCTGCCCTAAAAAGTGGCAATTTTTGACAATTTCTACTTGAAATGTACCTCGGTCCTTCAGGGGTTAAGGCCATGTTTGGGTAGGATAGGGTGACCTATTTTCATTAGAAGGGATTTAGCTAGTCTGGAAGATCGTGAGTTCCCATGAGTTCTTGGACTGTGGGAACTTAGTGTTAGCAACCGGATGATGTGGCCACACGACGGCCACGTCAGATGATAAATAAAATAAAATTTAAATACTTTTTTCGAATAAAGTATTTTTTAAATCTTTATTTATATATTTATAATTTTTTCATAATTTTCTTAAAATTTTGGCCAACTCTAGTTGGTTCCCAATACAGAGAACCAACTTGAAACGGGCTTCTAGGGTTGCTAAATCTCTTCTATTGCATGGATGAGGCTAGGGGAATATGATGTTGACTAGGAGGGTTTTCATTATTGTGTGATGAATAATAACTCATTGACACCTAATAAGTTGCTAGGACTAGTTTTTAGTTTGGTGCTTTTTGGAATTTGTTTCACTAATACATTGAGAACGAGTTGGATTGTGATCTACACTTCCTTAATTTCTACTAATTCCAAACTTGATGGAAAATTGGCAAAAAAATGTGCAATCTTCATTATTTGCATTCCCTAACTAGAGAAAATTACCCCTACCATCGTTGCTCAATCATACATATGCTAAAACCTTAGGCATCGCTCAATATGTCAAAGATTTGAAGAATGTGCACCACCATAAGGGATCATGATTTTGGGGCAATGCAAAGAATAATCTCTAACAAGGTTACCTTTCAGGGCAAAACAGACTAGAGTACAAAAAATAATTTGGCTAAAAAATGGATATTGTAACCATGAAGTTTTTCACTAGAAGACCTAAAATTGAAAAATAAAAGAATTGTATGAAATTGTCAGATTGTGGATGACAATAAAATATGTATATGTGTTCTCTATTGATATAGTATTTTCTATCTAGTATGTGGATGAATGTTGAAATTTGGAGTACGACTATAACATTGAATATTGCCACTTTCATTGGCACTTTGTAAAAAATAAAAAATAAAACATGATCTCTAGTGGAGTGGTGGTGAAGTTATTTACATCCACCAACACGGATGAAATATAAAACATATGGTTGAAAACACATACTCATCTAAAAGTATGTAAATCAATCCATAATTGATTGATATTGTCCCTAGATTTTGAAACAATTGAGCAATTTCATCCATCAAAAATAGGGAAATCTATAGCAAAATATTCCTCACAAAAAATTGTATAGCTTTTGAATGATAAATTGCCCTCCCCCAACAAAAAATTGTGCCCTACCCATGTAACTTGCTATAAAGACTTCCAACCAATGGCAAGTGTTCCAGTGTACAAAAGCAAAAAGAATCTCATCATTGATGATGTCAATATACTATTTTGAAGATGAATAATAACATTTGATAGAGTTGCAAAAGAAAGGAGAAAATGCAATTTTTGTTGTACCAAAAAGAATGTTTTAGCAGCTCTACACATTTATTGCTTATTTTTCATCCCTAAAACATTGGAATGAACTTAAACATAAAACTACCAAAGATGCTCTTATCATACTAGAATAGATGTATTACTCTTAAAGACACTATAGAACAATCAACTTATTTTATTGAACTATATGATTATTCATGAACAATTTATGAGTCAAACAATCTAATAACATTTGCACCATTGCACGTGAAAATTGATCCATTGCACCATAATTTCAGATCTACATATTGTAGATCAAGTATGCTAAATTATCTTTTTTCTAATACAACAAAACTCTAATATATGGTTGAAGTGGATGAAAAATTATTTGAGCTTCTTCAAGGCCTTCCCCCAATTGTGCCAAGGAAAACCAAATCTAGGTTGAGTTCAATATATCAAAAAATCAACTTGCAATTGGGCAATTCACTATTTCAAGGACACATTTGGTGTACAGGGATGAAGGATAATAGGAAGTTCAATTTGAAGGAGATCCATTCATTATGGAATACTTGACTCCATTAAACAAGGTTGAACTTTGATTAGCAGACAAGGGGAAAAAGTCAAATCCAAGCATCATTGACTTTTAGATATTTGAGCATTTAGTTGTATTTGGAAGAAGTTAAACAAACATGCCTTCAAGTTTGTTTGATTCCTCAAACAATTAGCCATCATTTAGGAAAATTAGATTTGATAGGAATTGAATTTCAAAAAAATATCTTAAAAAACCTCTAAAATTAGAAAGGAAGGAGGAAAAAAGAGAGTTAGGAGACAAAACAATTTAAACTCCTTCATTTATTTGTGCACTTTGAATACAAATCAAATTCAAACATCAAGAAGTACGAAGTGGAGGTTGAAGGACACTACAAGGAAATTCCACTTATGATTCACAAAGATGGACTGTTCATATTTGCGAAGTTCAAGGTAAGTGTTTGAAATTCCTTCTCCCCCACTTGTTTTATTTCATAAAAACATCAAATTAGAATTGGAAAGATTGACATAGAGTTTAAAAGTTAGATTCAGGCCATTAGGAAGTCTAGGAAACAAAAATTTGAATTTAGCATCTATTGAGTAATTTCAGTAGCTTTCCAAAAAGATATTAAACATAGAAAATAGATAAAAACTACAAAAGTTATGCTTAGATGAATATTAGTAGTAAGAGTGGATGAAAATTTGAGAAGTAACTAAAAGGAATCCAAAAGGAAATATTAAAATCTAGAATAGAAGTAGAAGTAAAAAAATTAAAAGTTAATTTGGAAAAAATAAGGTAAAGAGAATTTAGTGGATGAAGTTTGAAGCACCAATTATTGTTCAAACAACATCCGTGGATAATTTCCTCTAGGTAAGTCGAAAGTATAATTTTTTAACCTTTTTAGAAAGGTAAATTTAGGAATCCTAACCCCAAAATATTCAAACCCTAAAAATAGTGAATATCATCATTGATTTAAAGTAGTAGTTAAAAAATAGGAAATGAAATGAAATCCTTTGAAGACAACCAAGGAACAAGTTGGAATTAGGGTCATTTAAAAAATACTTTAGGATTTCTAGAACTAGTTTAAACTTAGGAAATAGATCCATAGTGAATGGGATAGCCTTAGATGAAGTTTTCACTTAGTTTAAAACAACTTTGGATGAAAGTCATTAATATTTAAGCAAATGAAGTTAACTTCAAAATCTAGAAGGTAGAAACAAACCTGAGATCAATTCAAAATGTGAAATTGCTTTCATTAGTTAGATTAGTGGAAATCGACAAATGAAGTTTTATAGTTCAATTTAAAGGTTTAACTTCATATGCGGGTAAATTATAGGAAAATAGTCTAATTTGGGCAAACTTTTTGATTTGGGGAAGTGCATAAAAAAACCCTAAGATTTAAAATATTTAACCTTTGTGCTTGACTAACTCTCACTAGCCTTTAGTTTTGGCTTGCCTTCGACAAACCAGCTAGTATTACTAATTTGCAATTGATTTGTTTAGAAATTGCATTTAGGCCAAATAAGAAGTAGGAAAAAAATAATTTGCCCATTCTATTACTTGGAAGGCATAATTTGACGATGTATTAGACACCCACTAAAAATTCGACTACGACAACAACTAGAACTTCTGAGTGTCAATTTACTAACCTTTGGTAAATCGTGAGCACAACTAGGTTCAGGGTTTTTAATTAAATGACTCCTACTTTTGGGTGTCTAAGCGTGGTCCATTGTGCCTTTCAAGCAATGAATCTTTTCTAAGTGCCAAAATGTGCAAGAATCACGCCTAATGGACTAGCTATTGGCCGAATTGATGCAACCGTTGTAGTTTCAGGTGTAACTTGTCAAGGAAGAAATAACCTCAAAACCATCTAGAGAATTCCTAGGACTTTCTAAAAACATAAAATTCGGACTTATCTGATTCTCCTAGCAAAAGTTATGGGCGGATGAAGTTTAACCTTTATTCAGTTCATCAAACTTCATCCATGATTTTAGTCTAGTTCCCTAATTCAAAATTACTTGAAATTTCTTGGAATTGTTCAAGAGGCTTGTTTCTACCTAAATATGGAGTTTGGTCCTAATTCTACACTTCTACCAATATTTCATCCAAGCCTATACTAATCTTCATCCTTATGTATCTTCTTGGATCTTTAGCTTTTTGGCTTTTTCTCGAAGCAAGGGGGGAACTATGAGCTCCCCTTAGCTTGATCTATAAGCCTATGGTCCTATTTGCCCTACTTCATGTGACCTTCTAAGTTTTTTATTAATCCTCCATGATGCTCAAATTTTGGTCTCATTTACGTCTATTTATTATTTTGAGTAATTTTATATCTTCTTCTTGTAGCCATCAACCCTAGCTTTCTATGTTGGTAAGACAAGAGCTAATCCAACTCTCCTATTGAAAGTTCTTGGTGGATGAAGTTAGGCCGCTAGTCTGCACTTTAAACTTCATCTACTAATTTCTTCTAATCTACAATTTGGAATTGACTTTTTCTTTCACTTGTGATATCTAATTAATAGCCTCTCCCTAATTCCCTCAATTTGTCCCCAAATTTTATGTCTAACTAGTTTTCATCCAATTTAAGTCCTAACCTTCATCCGATGATAACTTTCTCATTTTTACTCTGATTTGAGCATACCTTAGGTTTTTGAAGAACTACAAACCTCCTCTCTAGGGTTATAACTTCAAAAATGACCTGAACTCTAGTCTAGGGGGGGTGACTTTGGGCTAGGCCTCGGCTAGAGTTAATAGTCACTAATTAGATGGGTTGAAAAAGTTAAGGAGGGGGTTGTTTCATACCTTAAAGCTAGTGTCATTGATCATGCCTTCCGGGAGTCTTTCCTCTTCCACCGTGCACCCCTTTGGTATGATGCAATAGATCACCGTTTTAATAATATAATAGATTAATACAATAGTTGTCCTATCTCTTTGGTCCCCTCTTTCCTTTTCCCCTCTGGATTCTTTTTCTTTCTACCCTATTCCTCTTACGTCCTAAAGGCAGCTCAAGTACCCTCGTTTCTACTTACGAGACTAATTAAGGATGCGTCATTTCGTCTTATAAGGTTGAACTACCTCTTACGTCCTAGGAATTTCTCATTGTAGGTTTCGACGGTTGACCGTTAGGAAGGGCATGTTCTGAATATTAGAAAATTCCGAAACTTTTTGTGGAACCTCCTATAGAATCCCAAAACACATGTGTAGTTTCATATTCTTACTCTATACATTGGCTTAGGGGAATAAAATCCCCCACTCATTTAAATATTGGTAGCTAGGAAATCTTTCACACTAGAGGGAATCTTGGCTAACCACCTTTGTTATTGAATCCCAGATGTGATTGTCACACAAAATCACCCCCTTTCGACCATAGATTCCTCTTCGGTCCTGTCTTGATATTTTTAACTCCTGTAAGCCAACAATTGGGGTTGTGCTATTCCATCGGTAGAAAGGGGAAATTGGAACCTATCGACGGGATCTAACCTAAATACCTCATTGGGTTCCCTTGACCAATTTTAGCCTAGAGATGTCTCTTCCATGTAGGGGTTGTCCCAGTGTGAGTGTTTTAAACTCCACCCTCTGAGTTAAAACATGCACACGAGTTCTAGTGACTAGTTAAATCAATTATCTTAGGGTGCTTTCAACCTAAGTTCAATTTGCACCTTCTAAGCACTAAACACTTTGTTTTATAATATCCTAATTGAACTAAAATCATGTAAATCCTAAACTTTTGAACTACGGTTAACTATGTCAAATACTTAATGAAAAAATGAATTCAAACTAAAATCAATCTAACCTAAATTGTAGAATGTAAATTTCCCTTTTTGAAATGATAAAGCAAGTTAAATTCTAACTTTATTAGTAAAAGAAATGAATGGATGAATATTAACACCTAAACTACCTTACAATCTTCATCCATGAAAAAATGTAAAACTGATTAAAATAAATCCAAATTTTAGGGTTGAGTTTTTAATTATGTTAATTTGCTTATTCTAAGACTAAATCTAATTTGACTAGTAATCAAAGAACTTCATCTAAATTAGAACCAAACTTCATCCAACATTTTTCCACTTAAAATTAAAGAATTTTTTTAATGAGAATAGTTTCTGGAATCCTTGAAAGATTCCCAAGTTGATTCTAATTTAAATGATTCCATAGAGATTTTTTATAGATTCTTTGTTAATTATCTTCTAATCTAACTTAAATCAAACTTCTATTCTAAATTATTATTTTTAGGATTTTTATATTTTTAAGATGAAAATTCAGAAATTACCTTTCCAACAAGGTAAAATGCTCAAACTCTAGATTCTTAATGGAAAAGTTCTTAATGAATGAAATCTGTTTATAATGTTAAAGAATTAAATTTCATTCATTAATTACTCTTATTCTAAACGAACAATTGTAAATTTTTAATTAATCAAAAATTTGAAAATCCTATCAAGATTCCAAGATTCTTTTGTTTGCTTCTTTTGGATTAAAATATTTATTTTAATCCAAATTTCAATAAAAATATATCTAATTGTAAATGGTTAAATTTTTAATTATTTTCTAAATTAAATCTAATTCAAAATTTTTTAAGGTTAACGTTCTTTTTTCATTCTCCTAAAGTTTTATATAGTTTATTCTATTGAGCAAATTTTTTTAATTAATTTGAAATTTAAAAAGCAAAATATGAAGAGTTTTAGCATTCCTTTCCCATGAAGGGGGCAATTGTCCCATCTTTGAGGATCATGAGATGAATTGTTTCGTAGTAACATGTTCCCTCCTCATCCATTTTTGCTAATCTATAGCGCAACTTGGAATTAATCCTTGTTTGTTGTTGTATTTTTGTTTTAATTTTGTTTTTCCTACTAATAGTTAGGGGATTTTATTAATTTTGGTTGTATTTAAGACAATTCCTCATTAATTAAAAATTATTTTAATACCTCAAAATCTTAAATCCACTAAATCAAATCAATTCTAATTATTTTGTAATTTCCCTAATCATCCCAAAAGTTGGTGTTTTGTTTTATCTATTTGTCTTATTAGTCCTAATAAAGCAAATCTTAACCAAAGCCTAACCTTCTAATCCCTATAGGAATTTTAATTAATGACTAACAAACAAATTAATGAATAGTATTAAGGATTCAAATCAAATCAAATAATTCATACACATTAATTGTAAATATTCTTTGTCTCTCTTCACCTTTTTTCTTTCAACTTTCAAGTTTCCTTCACTTCATCTCTCTCACTTGTCATGTCGATAGCACAACATTGTTCAAGCATATAAAGGAAAAGGTTTCTCCAATGGTTTCAAGTATTTATTACTTAGATACTTGGAACCACCTTAAAAGTATCAATTTTGGGAATTTTGAAGTTAAATCTTCACCGTGCAAGGGCAATCCCAGACATACATGGTGTTAATGGACAAACAATAATATTTTGAAAGTATATTTTAATCTTTAAAGGAGGTATACATGACAGTATTTATCCGAACATTAAAGACTAATTTCTCAAAATTTCAAAGTATCCAAGGTTTAATCTCTAAAGGAGGTACGCATGACATCGTTTAAATTGAACTTTAACAATTAAAATCCCAATTTCCATTATACAACGAATTTGGGGCAAAGATTGGTTTAATAAACTTTTGGCAAAGTCAAGCTTTGCTGCCTTAAGCCTATTAACACCAAATTTTGTTGCAATGAGTATAAATTATTAATATTTTAAGAAATCTTAAACGAAATTAGAGTTTGGAGGTCTTTCACTTTCAAAACTCTCACAAGTCAAAGGAAATGGAGGCTTAGCCTCTAAAATTTAAGAACAAACAAATAGAAATCACTTTGAAGAGACCCTCTCGTCCTTCAAAGTGCACAAATAAGAAAATAGAATGAAATAAGGTCAAATCTTGACCTCGATCAATGCTTCGACTATGCTGGTAGCACGAAAAAAACAAAAGCAAAGTTTGGATATAAGAATGAGGGTACTGACCTCCTCGAGGTGGGTTTTTTTATACTTGTCCCAAGCTCCTTTCTGCTAAGTTGTCGGTGGAAAAACATTTACTTTCGACCTTTAGATATTTGCTAAACTATCCTAAAGTATTTCCTAAATAATCTTTGTTTAATGAAAGAATTCTCTAAAACCCTCTCCATTTAGCTAATAAATCTTGGCTAAATCAAATCCAAGGTCTTTTTCCAAAGATATTTTGAAAATAACCCTAACTAACCTAGATATTTTGCTAATTAATCCAAAGTTCTTTCTAAATCATTTTTTTTGGACCAAAAATGGCTTGTTACACAAGAAAAGAGATCTTGGCCAAATCCAATCTTTGATTTTCCAAAAGACATTTGCGGAATTAACTTTGAATTACCACAAATTACAACTAAAAAGTCAAATTAAGAATTGACCCTCTCTATCTTTTAGAAAAAATTTTCCAAATTGAAAAACGATTGTGCCATTGTGTTTAGAAGACCCAAATTAGTCAGTAGGACCCTTTACCCCCTACTTCCAAGCTATTTGTAAGCATAAAATCTTCTTACAATAATTCCAAAAAAAAGTGAAAATTCTAACTTTTGGAATTTGCATATTCTCAGGAGACCATTTAGCTTGGGTTACTCAAAAAGTTCATGAGAGTAAGAAAAGACCCCTCATTCACAACATTTAGCTCCTAGTGTGTCGGTCAACCTGCCACCAAGTTGCATTGTAACAAAACATAGTAAAAAAAACTGTAGTCAAAATCGATTGTGATTCTTTTTGCCACGTTTTTGTATAGGCCCACTAAGCGTGCAGCCAATGTTTTTTGCAATTTCCCACTACAATTTTTGGAATTTAGGAGTGTGTGATATACCATTGGAAAGATATTGAAAATATCCTTCCAATGATATATCACACACCCCAAAATTCCAAAAATTGCAATGGAAAATTGCAAAAGAAGCTAACAGCCCACTATGTACGCATGCACAGAAATGTGGCAAAAAGAACCATAGTCGATTCTGACTACGGTTTTTTTTACCATATTTTGGTATAGTGTTGTAAATTCTTCGAAAGTTCAATGTCGTTGCCGATTTTGAGACTTGGGAATGTCAAAATGTCTTCAAATTTTTGTAGGGCGCATTATTAACATACAAAACTCTATCCTAATTTATAGTGGAATTTTACCACAATATGGGTAATTTTTAGGAATTTACGACGATGTTTAAAGGTGATTGACTTCTCCTGGAGTCATTGTGAATATTCCATAAAATCCAAAACTTTTTGGGTAGTCTCTACGAAACTCTCAAAACCAAAGTGCAACATTACATTTCACTTTGCACTATTCATAGGCAGGCCAAAATTAACAATTCCCTTTAAAATTCCGCCCAAAGGGCAAATCATTCTTGTATTAGGGAATCTTGAAACAACCGGCTTCAATGTTGGGTCTTGGCATGCTTTGAAAGTAAAAGCACCTTTCTTCATGCTCTTGTTGCTCCCTCATCACCTTATTTGCATTTTGGTTCATTCTTCTACAAGTTACCTACAAATAAGAATTTACCAATCCAAATTCTTCACAAATTGGATGGTGACCTATATTAGACTCTCTAGATCTAAATTAGACTTAGCCAGTGTACCACATGCATTTGCAAGACTAGTTTAGAATAGACAAAACACTAGAACTAGCTAACACTTGGACCCTTAATTTTCTCGGAATTACTTAAATGACCTCTTAGACTCTCAACTAAGCACTAGAAGCAGGAAATTGGAGTATTTTAGATACTCCATACTTTTAGGATGTCCACTCACTATATTAGTAGGGACTTCTACTACATGCCACTCAAACACTCTTTTCATGCTTTTTTGCACATAAATACACGAAAAAACTAACAAAAAAGAAAAAAAAGAAAACCAAGTGCCAACTTGAGGGCTCACAATCGATTGTGCCAATAACACATAATTTTTCCCATTTACCACGATTAGTCAAGTTCTAACCTATGTACAACTTGTGATTTGGGGTATTCTAACTATAATATTCTAATTCTAGACCAAATACTATATTGATATAACACATACCTATTTGGGTTCTACACTCTTTGGGGACCTTTTTGTATATAAAAACTACATTCAAAATAACAAAATACAAAAAAAACCCAATGAGTCCCCGGTGACAAATTGGGGGCTTACAAAACCCAATGTGTATACTTTATCCTAAAGGTGAAGACAAAACACCTATAGTTCCCCAAGGGATTTGGGGAAGGCTTCCAAGTCCTACACAATTTCTTTGTTGTTGTCAAATTAGTGAAGTTCAATCTCGGGGAGATCACTCCTTGTAATTTAAGGTATACACCTGCGTTAAGAGGGTATTTGATGTGGGGCTATTTACCTTCATTATTGCATTTAAGATGACTGTATTTTTACATAAAAAGCTACGAGAGAGTATTTTCAATTCCCTATGTTTTTTTTGTAAATTCCTTCATTCAATTTTTTAAATGGGGCTATCTTACATAGAATATTCAAGTGTCCAAATTTTTCCTAAAACTGCCCTTTTTTACAAAAAAATTCTTACCTCCACTACATGCATATATAGACTAGGGATACACTATGAAACCAACAACAATCAATTCAAGTCAAGTGTCATTGACCAAGTGACTATTTTTAATAACAAATTTACCATTGAATACTTTAGGATCCCCATTGAATTAGTTGTGAATATCCCATTCAATATGATTAAGTGTGTTTAATACATACAACTTCAAAGATTGAAGTTAATTGAACTATAAACTCTATCTTTGTATTGTACAATTTTGGGGGCATTGAATCCACTAAGGTAGATTGCCCTATTTGTATAATGTGACAATTTTTGCCATTTGTAGTCAACATTTATATTTGCACTTAATTTTTTTGATATATAAGCTATTAGTATTGTGGCACAATTTTTGTCAACCACCCTTCATTATAGATTTTCTTGTAGTTTTTCTTGATTGTGTTTGTTTTATCATCCACATGAAATTATTTGTTCTTATCTATACTCACAGTACTATGAAAAATTTGCACAAACCCTATTTGTTCAAGCTAGCTTATTAATAAAAATTCCTACTACATGATGTTTTTATATAGCCTAATTTATATATATTAGAGTATGTAGAATTTCATGGACCCTATAGTAGCCCTACATAATATATAAAATTTTTCCCCTTTGAATTAAATGGACCCTATATTTTAACTCATGTCGTTTTCTAAAATTCAAGAGTAATCTCCCCGGGAGTTCAATAATGATTTCATGGAGAATACTACATACTGCCAAATGCCCAATTTCACATATTTAAGTTGATCTATTGGATACATAATCTTAAGAGTGGCTGCAAAGTCAAACCTCTTGATTTTGTTCCATCTATTTTTCATTCTATTAGATGCTAGTTGACACTATAAACATTGAAGCATATCAAACTTTAATAGGAGGAAGGGAATACTTCTGACTCTCCCAATGATTATCATTATGAAAGCAATGGCAACTAAATTAAGCAATGTCCAAGTTTGAGTTGATGAGAGCGAATGGGTGAACAACTTTGTCTATACATTTGATGAAGAGGATCAAATTGATAAGGCATACAATTCTAAACATAACAATGAAAATTTTAGTGATCAAATTCCAAACATTTATGATTATTGTAAATGGCATTGATGTTGGTGATGACTAAACTCATGATTGTGGTGGGAATAGTGGTGGTGACAAAATCATCAAAGATGGCAATGGTGGTTTTCGTGAAAACCAATGCAATGGTGGTGGTCAAAGTGTGGACAACAATAGTAGAGGATTTGTACCCATGCCTTCTATGGCTTGACTAATGACCAACACAACTCTAATGACAATCATAAACAAGCTATGGTAAGATGTCTTATGAGTTTATACTCATTGGCAATAAACAAGTGGAAAATTTGAAGGTCATTCCATTTGCCATGAATTTGAATCACATGCGGGAACAAGTCAATTTTGTAAGAGACATGCATCCATTTTTTGAGATTTCTTCACATATTGGCTCCCAGCCAATAGAAAACTTCAAGGCTTATCTCTCTCGAGGGGATTGGTAATGTCAACAAGTTTGTAACTATTTCATTTGTTGTACTAATCAAGTGACTTCCAAATGTTGACTCACTTCCTACTTTCTATTTCTATCTCTTCTCTTTTATTGTTGTCAACAAGTTAATATATGGAAAATGCAATTAGAAAAAAGTTTTGCAATCTACAATTAGTTAGCTTTGTAAAGCCCCCTTTAAAAATGTGGAAGTTAATGCCACAGGCAACAATTTCTCTAAATGCACCAAATATGATTTCTTTGTGGAGTTCATTGCAAAATATCCAAGAGGTTGTGATGATTGGCAAGCTTTAGTGGATGATAGAGATGAACACCTCAACTACCATAGAGCTTGCTGAAATATCTGTAGTGGTTGGAGTATATAATTTGTTCAGAATCCCTCAAAGTTTCTTTGTAATATCTATGATAAGGTGGACACATCTAAGAACGCTAACTATCCGCATAATGTAGTTAATCACTAAAGCAATTGCTGATCTAAGGAAGAACCCAATCACTTAAATTAGCATGCTCATCCATAGAGCATATACTTATTACATCATTGCACTTTGGCTTGGGGACTAATTTCACTATATTGTCATTGTGCCATGTCTTGTAAGTTTTGGAGTAGCCACACGGGTGGTTACAAATATGACTAGCTAGTTTTGTACCATTTTGATTGTTTTCAAGCTTTTCTCCTAGTATTCTTTTAAATTAAAAAATTATTTTTCTAAATATATAAAATATGGAAAATGTGTACACTGTTAAGAAGATGGTACTTTAAGGAAGGAAAAGTGCAAAAAAATTCTCTAAGTAGGAGAACTAGAAAAGTGGAAAATACCTAGAAAATAGGGACTTCGACATTTTAATTTGTTAAAAATAGGAAAAATATTTTATAAAAAAAATTAAAAAATTTCAGATCTACATCATTAGTTTTAGGTACTTGAAAGTACTAAAACCTCCTAAACTTGAAAGCGTGACTATTAAATATAAAATAAATTTTGGATTCTTGAAAAATAAAGAATATGACTACAATAGAAACATCTATCTCCAAAAAAACCAAGTTCATTGAGTTCATAGCTCAAAAGTTATAGCAAATGAAAAGTTCTTCATGCTACATGTGACGTAATTAAGTACCAATGTTTATTGCAAATACCTACATGTTTGTGAGTCTAGGGAATTATTTATAATTTTGCCACAAAATAATTTCTTTGCCACTCTTTCTAATAGGAAGTCAAAATGCATACCTTCCATACTACTTGCCATATAGGATATCACCCCCTATCTTGTTCTAGACAACCATCAATTTTGTTTTTCTAGAAGCTCTTTTTGCAACTTCATAATTCAACCTAGGACAACAAGAACAAACTTTTTGTGGACTTCTATTCATTACGTACTAAGAGATGAATCTTTAGGGAAATATTAGTTGGTTTTCAAATTGTAGGTCATACCCATGAGAACAAAGATGTATACTTCAATTGCTTAACAAAATAGATCAAGAAGAACTCTTATGTCCTTGTTGATCTCATGAAGTCATTTATGGACTCTCAAAAGACAATGACCTTCATTCCAAAGTTTGTCCAAGTGGTTGCAGATTTCAAATCCTACATTATAAACTTCCACCATGATGGAGTTAACCAAATTATCAAAGTTGGGATAAACACTTCTTCAAATTCTACATGAAGGAGGTTGGAGAAGATCAAGGATGGTTGGTCATGAGATACAACAAGCGAGCAACAAATTCATCATAGCTCCTAGGAAACTAGACAAAATATGAATTGCGAATGCTTAAGGCAATTCCAAAATTCCAAGTGGTGAACCTAACCTTATTTTGTTCAAGGTTAATCCAAGGAAGTTAAATGCCTAAAAGAAGTTGCAAAGGTTGATGGATCATTAGAAGGGATTTCAACCCTTTGGAAGATTGTGAGTTCCTAGAGTTCCCAAACAATGGGAAACATCACCACATCAACAATCTGACATGGTAGTGACAATGCCACGTTAGATAATAATATTTCATTATTTTAAAATTATTTTAGAAAGAAAAACATAAGATTCTTTATTCAATATTTTAATTATTTTAAAAGTATTTTAATATTTTAAATAATTTTTTGATAATTTTTATTTTGGATAGCAGAAACTGGTTCACAACACTAGGAGTGAGCTTGAAACAGACTTTCTATGACCTCAAATCTCCCCTAATGCTATAGAGAATTAAAAATGAACAGAGCTTCATTAACCACTAAAGGACCAAACGGTGCTTTTTGGCAACATAGCGATTTCGGGTAGCTCACTACAAATGGAATTTTTATTTTTTTTCTTTGAAATTTTCACACAACATGTGCCGAAGGAGTAGCTTTAAGACACAAAAAATTTCATAACTTTTGAATACATGGTTAAAAAGTTATTGTATGATATGTTGTTTTCATTGCTCAACGGACAACTCGAGCAGCAAAAAAAATTTATTTAAAAATCACTTTTTCTAAAAATAAAAATTTGAAATTTATTTTCCTGATTTATATATACATGTAAAGCTTTCAATCATTCCATTTTGATTTATGAGATGAAAGTTATGAAGAGTTTTAGTTGTGGGTAGTTTGTAGGTAGTAATGGAATCTCTACTCTAAAATAAACTTTGAAGACCTTTATTTAACTCAATTTTTAATATTTTTGGAAAAAAAATAAAAAGGTGAGGTGTAGATTTTTTAATACAACAATTTAACCATTGGGATTGGAATTTTTCAATTCCATAAATAAATTATTATAATTTAGTATTTTGAATCATTATCTACTTCTTTCAACTTACTATATTTTTCCTATAGTTGTATAATTCCAAATGATCTAAGATTTTTCAAGCATGTAGCTAACATGACTTGGAGAATGAAATCAAAGAGTTACAACCATTTTGGACATTTTTTCATAATGATCTAACCTTGTGAAGTGCAGCTGCCCAGATTTTTGCAAGGCCAAAAAAAGGCTTTTTGTCACTTCAAATGCTAATATCTTGCAATCCAAATTGTGGAAATTTCTAAAATGTTTTCCACATCTTCCCAAACCAGCATACTAAAAGATCATATGGTTACATTTGTCCAAAAATGGATGTTTTCTAAAATTTGGTACTTGTACTAGAGATGACAATTTTGGAGTGTTTTTGGTGAAAACATAGTCAAATACCTTTAGGGGTTAAAAATAGAATTGTCAAATACATTGATTTCTGGAAGTCTAGTATGGCTAGGAACAAAAGGTACTCCAATCAAATGACTAGATGTGTTTGTAAACTAGGAACAAAACTTTGTAAAGTTTCATTTTTTGTTGCCCACTATTCAATATTAGGGCTCCTAGCTACTCTTAGACTAGGCAAGAGAGCATATCTTAGCCTTTATAGATATTCAAATTGATCCTAATAATACAATAGGCATCACTCTTGAAATGAAATAGAATATATCCATTCTATGAGCCTACTAAAGACAAAACAAAATTGAGTTCGAATCCCTTCCGAGATATATTGTTTGGGGACTTTGTTCTTTGTCAACCTAATGAAATCAATTGCCTTCTTGTTTAGCTAAGATGGATGTTGAAATTTGTTGATTGAACCTAAAGTCCAACTTATAGGAATTTTAAGGTGGAATGGTCAACTCCAATTGGAAAGTTAAGAAGAAGGGCAAGGGTGTAGTTGCAAGGGAGTGTTAGACCTATAGATGGTAGAAGGAACAATATCTTCCCAAAGTAGTTCATACAAGCATTATTCTATTTTCCACCATATGCCCTTGCATACAAGAAAAGGACCTCCTACTATTCGTGTTATTTTTTTGACTTCATTACACTAGTAGAAAACTGCGTTGAAGTCAACAAAATTTAGTTGACATGTTTTTGTGTTTTCTACCAAAAAACAAAAAATGTGTGTTGATTGGAATGTAGTTTTCTGAAAACTACGTTGTAGTCAATGTACATTTTTTGTTTTTTGGTAGAAAATACAAAAACATGTCAACTAAATTTTTTTAACTACAATACAATTTTCTACTAGTGTTTATTGGAGCTTTGACAAACTTAAGGGCTACTAGCACCATAATTGATAGAGATATTGAGGAGGAGGATGATTAACTTAGCAAGTGTAACGTGGTAATTGACTCCAAGCTAATATTGGATTTTGCTATCTAGGGATTGGTTATTGGCCAATAGCCTATATGTTGGCTTTTTTTTTTTCTAGATTTCTCCATTAGAAGAGATTTAGCTATATTAGACGACAATTTCAAGCTTGTTTCCCATGCTGGGAACTAGTCTCTAAAGGTCAAAATTTAAAAATAATTTTTATAAATGATTAAAAAAAATTCAAATTTTCCAAAAAATTATTAAATTTATTATTATTATTATTATTATTATTATTATTATTATTATTATTATTATTATTATTATCTGATGCAGTTGTTGCATGACCATGTTAGCCTACTACTAATGCCAAGTTCCCACAATCTGAATACTCATGGAAACTCATATACTTCCAAAGTAGCTAAATTTCTTCTAATGTATCAGTTGATAGTTACTACATAGTTCTCTATAACTTTCTAAAGGTTTTGTAATAACATTTGATTATTTGAAAGACAACTTATTTTTATTTATTTATTATTGAATTGTATTTTATTGTAGTTCATAATGTGATGATATCAACTTAGAACTAGGCATGTGCACATCTAATTGCCAATTTTAGTGGTTGTCGGATGCTAGTTGATATATAATTTGCTATCATTTGAATAGGTAGAAATGGTTGTTGTTTATATTTGAATTTCATCTATTCACTTGAGGCCATAATGGCTTGGGGCTTGAACATTCTACTTTTTGATAACATGAAATCAATGGTATCAAGTTCTTGCTAATTTAGCTTTTAATTTTGCCTTTCTCAAAATACTGTATTGATTACATGTGAAGTCACTTATATTCAATTAAGTCCAATTTATTCTTTGTATTTCATCTTTTGTTTTTTTGTCAATATTGTCTAAGCTACTTATTGGGTGCAAGGCAATACTAATTCAATTACCTTTTAAGTCTCTCTTTTAGGTGTCTCTTGTATGATTTTAGGGTAAGTTCAAGAATTGTCATTTATTGTGCACAATACTTGTTTTAGAGATTGTGGTTTTCAAGGTTTAGGCTTTACTATTTGTTTGTTGTTTCTATTAGATAGTTCTACATTACATTCAATACTATGCATGACTGTTTTTATTTATAGATATGAATTTTGTAAAGTCCATGCTTCTAAGTGTGTTGGCAAGTTGTTGATACTTTTGTTTTATGCTATTGGGTTTAAAAATATTAATTATGATGTCACTTCTTTAACTAAATATATTAATTCCAATAATACTCTTGCTATCTAATTGCATTTTACAAATCCATTGCATGACAAAGGTGGGCTCGTTGGTAAATGTATTTGTCCATAATTAGTCTATTTATCTATAAGTAGTTAAATACAAAAGTAATTTACATAATTGATTTTCAACTTTTTCAAACATAAAACTCTAAAATGTTTATTCAATGATTATCATCAATTTGAAAAGACAAAACAATGGAGAAAAGACATACAAATCAAAAACAAATCAAGTATTATAATAAGAAAAGTTGCTACAACCAACATGAGAAAGGTTTGTAGTAGACATGAACCAAAAAAAATTATAGCGAAAAGTCCCAAAATCTAAAACATGAAACTTGCCAAAACCATTCAATTCTAGTATTTTGGCAATTTGTAGTCAAATTTGACCCTCATGTATAGAATTTTTCATTGCTACATATTTCTCTTGAAGAAATTTCAAATTAATTCGAGTTGTTTTTTCTTATATTTACAAATTTATTTTTACTTCTTGCTGTACAACATTTACTGATTTTATTATGTAGCTAATGGAGAGTTTTCAAGCTAGTCATTTAATGTAATAAAACATACCATTAGGAAAATTTTGAGGTCAAAGGAAGGGTGAGAATTTTAGATTTTCAGCACCCATGCAGTGCGAATACCAAAAAAATTAAAAAATAATATTTTTTGAAATATATATATATTTTTTGAAATTATTATTATTATTTTTTAAAATTTTAAAATTTTAAAATTTAAATTTTCCCAAAATTGCACTATCGAGGTGTAGAACTCGCAGCCTTATTGAGACCTCAAAATTTTCCTAATGAAGATTGAAACTCAATTACAAATTGAAAGACTAAATTGAGACCAGAATTGAAACCAGAGTTGAAAGTTTTACTGCAAATTCAAATCAACCAATTGTGATATTGTTTGAGTAGAATTGATTTATTACTATTAGTGAGGACACAAAATTTGTACACCTAAAACTTAGTCTTTCAACCAAATTTGTCATGTATTGTTCAATACAATAATACTTTAGCCTTTACAAAATTAACCTTTTACTACCAATTGGGACAAAAAAATGTTTTTTCAACAAATGGAAAGCTATGTAGGAGATAGAGAACAAGTCTTTTACCATCCAAATTTTTTTGGAAACTTGCTTCAATACAATTGCAATGAATAATATTTCAAATTCCCTCATTCTAGTAATATTGACTTTTCTAAAGAAGAAAATGATTATCCATGGATCACCCTTCTAGTGTATTTTGACCATTAATTGCTACTTGCTCTTGAAGTGAATTTAAGCTATAAAAATGATACTTCTTGATTTTGAGTCCAACTAATGAAATGAAGCTTATTAAGTGCAATTTTCACTCCAATTGGTAAATTCGAAAAAATCACAAATTTCAATATTTGAACACAATACAAACTTTGGGTTGATAACCATGATATGCTAATTGTCTAATTTTAGAATTATACACTAACTTTGGTTTGAACCATAATGTTATAAACTATAATATACATCTATGGTAAATATTTTAGATTTTTGGAGTACATTTTACATTTGATATAAATTTTCTTCATTTTTCTCTTCAGAAACTCACAGTAATTTCAAATTTTTCCCAAAAAATTTGAAAATTTTATGACTCATAAAAGACATATGACTTCATCTCTGAAAAATAAATAGAAAACTTTTCATTCATGCCTAGTTGCATAGTTGCAAAATGGCAGCAAACAGAGTTATGGGCAGTGAGGCTTGAAATCAGTGGTCATGGGTCCGTCCATTCCATTAAGGGTTAAAACAATGCAATTTGCTAAATCAGTAACTTCCCATGCACAGTAGATCCATCGTCTCTAATAAGTGAAGAAGCACTCCAGTCACTCTGTTAACAGTAATTCAATTCTTGACATGTGTTCCAGTAGGGGAAGCTCAACACTTGTACCTATCTATTAAGGCGACGTGGCAGCACTACAGCGACCCTTGCCACTTGTTGAGTCAACCTCCTTTCGAACATACCTCACCAAGGGCTTCTCTTCGCTGACTCAGTCACAAGATAATGTGGAATTTCAAAAGGATTTTGCACGTAGGTTCGCCACTTCCCAACCAGCACTATAAATATGAGTCTCGGAGCAGAAAGAAGCATTCAATCGTAGTTTTGCAAGCATAGTGAAGCATTGATTCGAAGGAGAAGCAATCTTACTGGATCTAGGTTAGCACCGTTGAGATCATTCTCGGAACTGCACGATGACGTTGTCCCACGCTACTACCGGTGGTGGAGAAGAAGCTACCAAGACAGCCGACTCTGTGTTTTCTTCTCGCGATGAGCAGTCTCCAGTTCCCAAGTACGTGCTCACAAGTTCTCGGTTGATTACTTTCATTGCTGTACATGTGGTTAGTTATTTGATTAAAGAGAACTAGTTCTATTCTCAAGGGCTTGCAAAAAAAGGCAGATTTAGACGAGTGTTGACATTGATATGATTAGAAATTGGCAAAAGTGTACCTGAAATGTATGGTTGATTGATTCAGGTGGAGGCTGCCATTGAAAGAGATGCCAAAAGATGCTGCTTATCAAACAATCAGTGATGAGCTCATGTTGGATGGGAATCCCCGTCTAGATCTAGCGTCCTTCTGCACGACATGGATGGAGCCTGAGTGCGACAAGCTCATTGAGAAAGCGCTCAGCAAAAACTACATCGACATGGACGAGTATCCTATCACTACCGAGCTGCAGGTAAAAAAGATTTTCCAAAACAAGATTGCAGTGGTGGTATTTCTTCAGCTGTATCATCAATTCAAAAGAGATTTGTATTACTGATGACGAATCTAGCTTGTATGGAGTTGACGCTGACCGGGATTAAAGTAATTTTTTTCTTCATATCCTTATAAGTTTAGTGATAGTTTGACAAGTGATCATCTTTCTCAGGACCGGTGCTTGAACATGATTGCTCACCTGTTCCATGCGCCGTTGGGTGATGGTGTACAAGCCATCGGAGCTGGCACGGTGGGCTCTTCTGAGGCCGTCATGTTGGGAGGCTTGGCCATGAAGCGCAAGTGGCAACTTCAACGCAAGGCAGCTGGAAAGCCATATGACAAACCCAATTTTGTCTGCGGTGCAAATGTTCATGTAAGTCATACCAGTGTGCCCTGTGGCAACTGCCACAGTATAATAAAATAAAAGTAAAAGTAGTTTTCTAATTTTTTTTAATTCATAAAAACTTTGAATTCTCTAATTTTCTAATTCATAAAAATTTAGAAATTTAATATCTTCTGTGCCGTGAGTCGGAATACCACGAAACAAAGTCCGTGCACCCCCCCTCGCAGAGAGCCAAGAACGCGGCCAGGGACGCACGGTCCGAAAGATCTCACCGTAACAAACAAAAACAAACAAAACAAACAAACAGCCTCATTTAAGGCATAGATAATACTAGTCGCCTGTAACCACCACTTTCGTGCAATTTAGTTCTTCATTTCTTCATCATGGAATACTAAATCGTCAGTGGTTTCACTTGTCAATTCAACAGGTAGAATGAAGGTTCATAGAACTAGAAACTCTACTCCTGGGGTAGAGTTTTCAGTTCAACGAAGTTTGTTGAACTTGTTTGATCTGGATTGTGTGAAACTGGCTACTATCAATAGAGACACCAATTGATTAAAATTTATCTTTGGACTCATCACACAGGTTGTTTGGGAAAAGTTTGCATCCTATTTTGAGGTGGAACTGAGGGATGTGAAGTTGAGAGAAGACTTCTTTGTGATGGACCCTGAGAAGGCAGTTGAGCTCGTGGACGAGAACACCATCCTCGTATGCACTACCTTCGGCTCCACGTACAACGGCCAATTTGAAGATGTGAAGAAGCTGAATGACCTGTTGGACAAGAAAAATGCCGAGAATGGGTGAGTACTTAAACTCCATTTTTTGCAGTACTTACCTAGTTTGAGTGATAAGGTACGGGTGAATCTAATGAATTATACCATACATGGACGTTGACTAGCTTTTTTTCAAAGTTTCCATCACAAGTCGTGCTGTTTTCAAGGGTTACAGCACTTGTAATCTGTTTGTATGTCAAATTAACCTCAGTACCCAAAGTGTCTGCCTCATCAATAGGTGATGAAATAAAACATTCAATAACAAAATGTACCAATACAAAGAAGAATTAAGCCCTACATGTTTGAACTATAGAAAATTGTTTTAAAAGGTACTATAATCAACTGTTATTTTCCAAATTGGGCTTTCTGTTTTTAGCATTGTTCATTTTGTCTAATATTCAAGCATGTCATATGGTGCATAAAGGTGGAACGTAGGTATACATGTGGACGCAGCCAGTGGAGGATTCGTTGCACCATTCGTCTACCCCGACATCGAGTGGGACTTCAGGCTGAAATGGGTGAAGAGTATCAACGTTAGCGGTCACAAATACGGGCTTGTTTATCCAGGAATTGGATGGGTCATCTGGCGCAGCAGGGAAGAATTACCGGAGGAGCTGGTGTTTCATATTAACTACCTCGGCACCGACCAACCAACATTTACTCTCAATTTCTCAAAAGGTACTGACGACATCTCTCATAATCCATCACCTCACATTAGCGCAATGGCAGCTCTTTGGAAATGGTAACTGTCAGTTTCACATGTTTGAAAAGTGTTTACCTTCTTATTCACATTCTGACATGCTCGGGGTGGCATCGCAGGAGCTAGCCAGGTGATAGCCCAGTACTATCAAATGATACGCCTCGGATACGAGGTAAAGATCAACTTTTCCAACAACTTGGGTTGAGTACAAATTACCTGTAATGTCTCAAATTTAATCTCAAAAGAACGAATAGACTCGAATTGAACTTATTGGCAGCGTTGAATAGTTCAAACGGGATTTTTTCCGGTTCAATTTTTTTCTATTAATCGACCAATATATGAAATGGTCTTCACTGATCCCAGTGGCATGAAATATGACCTAATCTAAATTATTGATTTTCACACTACGATGATTGGAATTGGCCATTCTCCAAACCAGGAATCTACAAGTCACAATCAATGAATTTCACTGAGATTAATTAGGTCTGACATTGCGTGACTCCAGGGCTACAAGAAGGTGATTACCAACTGCGTCGGCAACGCCAAAAAACTATCCGACGCCATCCTCTCCCTCGGCAAGTTCAAGCTCCTCTCCAAACCCATCGGCGTTCCTCTCGTTGCATTCTCCTTGTTGGACGACAGCGAGTACGACGAACACGACATCGCCGACAGCCTCAAACGCTTCGGCTGGACCGTCCCCGCGTACACCATGGCGCCCAATGCGCAGAACGTTACGCTCCTGCGCGTGGTGGTGCGGGAGGATTTCAGCACCGGTCTGGTGGAAAGGCTGGTGACGGACATTAAGCGTGTGCTGTCAACGTTGGAGACCGAGCCCGTCAAGAAACTGGAGCGAGCGGCGGAGCTCGTGATAGCAGGGCAAAGGAAATCGAGGGGGAGACAGAGGCGGGAGGAGGCGCAGAAGGCGCACCGGGAGAATGTGTCTGTGTTCGATAGGGAGCATAACAAGAAAGGGCACTTCAATGTGTACAAGACGCATGGATTGCACAAATCTAATGGTGTTTGCTGAAGAAGTTCGCCTTCGCCAAACTTTCTACTACCGTGAAGACAGAATCAGAAACCCGAATGCAAAGTATGTAGAATTTTCCGAGTAGGAATGCAGAATTGGGAATCCTAATGCAGAGTATTGACAGAGTCTTCGAGTAGGGATGCTCAATTCCTGAACCCTAATGCGGAGTATCTAGTGTCTTCGACTAGGAATGCACAATCCGAAACCCTAATACACAGAGTATATACAATCTTCGACTAAAGCATGCAGAATTCTAAACCCTAGTGAGCAGAGTGCACAGGTTCTTCGACTCAGAATACGGGATTTGAAACCCTAAAGAAGAATATTAGGTTTTGTTTTCCAAGTTCCAACCGAGCTTGCAACTGTAATCTATATCACATGCACTTAGATTTTATACCTAGACCTCTTTAATATCATCCCCTGTAATATCACATCCCTTGGTCCTTTGTATGTAGTAGCGCTGTATTTAAGATAACTACATCTAAAATTGCACAAATAAACAATTCATCACATGTTATATTGGAAAAAAAATTATTGAAGTCTCATTGGTATTCAAAAGAGGCTATTAAATTCTTTACAATGCATTTTTTAAACATCCTATGAATAAACTATGAATTTTCAAAGTGTTGAAAAGAGGTGTTTCTAAAATTGACTATAGAGTCTCGTGAATAGTGGGAGTACATTTTAGGCAAAAAGTTGTGGTGATTGATTTTAACCCCTAAATGTCGAGATTCATCTTCACAATTTGAGAAAGATCATTAGAAAGTGCTATTTGGAAGTATATTTTGGAATTGATATAAAAATAAAAATTGTAGATTTTGAATTGTAGATTCCATTTGTATGATTAGATTCACTAATGCTATCACCAATATTTTTTTATAAATTTTGAAAGGCAAATTTCAAAATTCCTTCTAAATTCGATTACTTCCAAAATATCATCATTTTGGGAGTAATTTTTTTTGGAATGGATTTGAAATGGTTTTTTGTTCAGATGGTGTTTTTTTGAAATTTTTGTCTTCTTAAAATCTATGACCTCATTTTTGCAAATCCTGCTTTAAACTAGAGTTAATGCCATTTTGGCTTGGTCAACCACTTGACATACTTTCACATCGGTAATTTAAAAAAAATATGTACTCTAATAACACCAAATCCAATCATTGGATAGAACAACAACTTGATAAAAATATCTCCACAAATTAGAATAACTTTCATCCAAGCAGTAAGGAAGATGAAACTTTAGTTTTCAATTTGTTCTTTGTCCAGAAAATGGACGTTAGAGCACTTAGGGGTTAAAAAGTTGTTGAAATTAGGTGTAGTTACTTTATCCGAAGAATAAAGAAAGGGACCATAACCATAAACTCAATCTTCCCCATACTTTACTTTCTTTGCTACCATTTTGCAACTATATATGAATGAAATTATTTATTTATTTATTATTTTTCTTGAAACACATGGACAATTTGTTTTCAAAGATGGAATGATATGTCTTTTGTGAGTTAAACTTTTTTCAAATTTCTCTTAATACTTTAAGAAAACTCAGTGAAGAAAATTTATATCAAATACAAAATATGCTAAAAAATTCTGAAATTTTCAACATAGGTATTATATATATTATAGTGAGTAACATCACATGTGTTATAAACCAAAATTACCTTGTCATTCTAAAATTATAAAATCAACAAACCATGGTTACAAGCCCAAAGTTCAAATTGCAATAAAATATTGATTTTTAAGAATTTATCAAATTTTATAATTGGAGTAGGAACTATATTTGATAAACTTCATTTCATTGGTTGGGCACAAATTCAAAAAATATCATTTTCATAGCTAAAAGAAACATCAACAATACAGAGCAAGAAGTGACCAAAATACACTTCAAAAGTGATCCATGTATTAAGCATCTTCTTCTCTTGAAAAAAATAATACAATAGAGATGACCTTCTATATTTATTACCTCAATAAGCATTAATCTCATATATATTATAGAATTTCACCTACCTTCTAAATCCCCAAAGAAAAATGTTAGGTATTAACCCCTAAAGGACCAAACAACATTTTTTTGGCAACATAGTGATTTGGGGCAGCTCACTATGAATGGAATTTTTCTTTTTCTTTTTTGAAATTTTCACACGACATGTCCCCAAGGAGTATCTTTAAGGCCCAACAATTTTCATAACTTTTGAATACATGGTTGAAAAGTTATTGTATGATATGTAGTTTTCATTGCTCACTAAGTAACTCAGGCAACAAAAAAAGCTTCTACAAAAATCACTTTTTTCAAAATAAAAATTTGAAATTGGTTTCCTAGATTTATATATACATGGAAAGCTTTTAATCATTACAATTTCACTTATGAGATGAAAGTTATAATGAGTTTTAGTTCTACATAGTTTGTGGGTAGTTATGGAATCTCCACTCTAAAATAAACTTTGAAGACCTTTATTTAACTCAATTTTCATTATTTTTAGAAAAAAATTAAAAAAATTGGTGTAGATTTTTTATTACAACATTACAACCATTGGGATTGGCATTTTTCAATTCTATAAATAAATTGTTAACAATTTAGTATTTTAAATCATTCTTTCTACTTACTAATTTTTTCCTATATGTTGTACAATTCCAAATTATATAACTCTTTTTTCAAGCATGTAGCCAACTTACCTTGAAGAATGAATCCAAAGAGTTACAACCATTTTGGACATTTTTTCATAATGATATGACCTTGTGAAGTGCAACTGCGCAAGGTTTAGCAAGGCCAAAATAAGGCTTTTTGTCAATTGAAACACTCATATCTTGCAATCTACAGAGTGAAAAATTCTGAAAATTTTTATACATCTTCTCAATCCAGCATACTACAAGATCGTATAGTTTTATTTGTCCAAAAATGTATTTTTTTCTAAAATTTAGTATTTGTACTAGAAATGGCAAGTTTGGAGCATTTTGGATGAAAACATAGTCAAATACATCTAGAGGTTAAATGTTACTAATTTTTCATAACATCTTTTGTAAATATACCTCACTGTTTGTTAGATTTGACCAAAAGTTGATAAGTGAAATATATATTATTTGTTAATATCCAAAAAGTTACATAAATATTATTTGTTACATGATATATTGTTGTATACATTATTGTATATATTAGAAAATAATCCTCTACTCCCTATTTGTAACGTATATAGAAGATCATTTGTAGTGAAGGAATATTCAATAATATTCAATAATATAATATTCAATACTATTAAAGTGCACTCAAGCTCCTCCCTCCAAAAAAAAAGTGCACAAATTTTTTTCCCAATCTTATAGCCCCACCTCAAATTATCCAAAGGACCCAAATTGTCTGCAACATCTTTATGAGGTGAAGTTGTAATAGTTGCATGTTTTTACTTATATCTTTGTTGCAAATATTTTATTTACCTCGATTTCATGAAATTGGTTACATTAGAAGGACTTATAAAGACTTAAACATTACTTTGGATGAATGAGAAGTTATAATTTGAATGAAAGTTGCCTTGGAGTACTTTGCTCCTCATTCAAACCATGAACTTTGAAACACTTAGGGGTTAAAAAGTGGCTACAAATTGAGCTTTAGATACGAGTGGATGAAGATACCATTGATTCAAACTTTTAGCTACAAGGATAATATAACTAAGTGAAGTTAGAAGAAACAACTAAGAAACGAGAGTTGTGCCATCCATCCATGCCTAGAGATTTTTGCTTGCAAATAATCCCTTAGTGCTCCAACTTCCAAAATCTAAATGATGAATAGAGTAGTTTTCCAAGGGATTTTTTACCACAAAACTTCTCATTCATCCAAACCAAGGTTGAACTATTTTTCTTAAAGTATTTTTTGTAATATTTAATTGAGAAAATTTGACATAAATAATATGTACTTATAAAAATATAAGCAAAAATATGCAAAAAATTCAAGAAAGGATTTAGGCATTGAGGGGATATGGCAAAACCACCCATTACCAACCAAGCCCCGTGGCCAACATATAGGTATTGGAAAATTCAACATAGATATGACTAATTTCTAACCATTAGTTTCTAGGTTTTCAACCATCTTTTAGCCATCATAGTCATAATACATGTGCTTGGTTTTGAGAGCCAAATTAGTTTTGGGATGAGCAGTTATGGAAGACTCTATGTTTAGGGGATGCGTATAGGCCAACTTCTGGCTTCCAAAATTCATAACAATTTGAATTTTAGGAAAAAAATTAAGAAAATTTGACAACGCCCCTCATTTCTATCTTTCTACATTCTACAAGGCAAAAAATTAACCTTTGAATACTGGGTTCATGACCGTGGAAATCGTCCATTTAGGAATTGTGTGACATCATCCACTTTCAAAGAAACAAAAATACTCCTTGGGAATCAAACTACTGTAGAAGATCTCCCTTTCCACCTCTAATTCTTTGGATGAATAGTTGCACTTTTGTCCTACAGAGGAGGATTCCTTGTCATTCATCGGACAAATAATGTCCACCACATTGTTTAGGAATTAACATTACACTCTACTACTCCAAATCATGCACAAAATGCTTAAGTGGTTGGTAATGGGTGGTTCTACTATAAACCCTTGTGGTGAAAGAAGATTGAATGTACCACATATAATGCATGTGTGCATGTCATAGTGTGGTTCCATAGTTTACAAGATTGAAAGTCTATCCTCAAGGAACATGGGCATGTAGTGGAAGGCACCTTCAGTTGGAGCTTGTCATGTATCCAGATCAACAAGGAAGTTCCTCGCTCATGATGGCAACCTAAAAGTGTTTGACGGATGACAGAAAATCTTTCTAAGTTATGTGAGACAAAAGTGCAGATGTTCTTATTTGAAATTTGTGTGAAAAGGAGGAGATCTTGAACAGTAGTTTGACCTCCAGTGAATATTTTTGGTGGTTTTTTTTGAAGCAAATGATTTGCACGGTACCCAAAAGGATGATTTTTGTGGTGACCAACTTGGTGTTTGAGGGTTGATTTTGGCTTTACAAGGCCCTATTGCCAATCTAGTCAAGCAAAAATTATTGGATTCCAAAACAAATAGGTGAGAAATTGAGAGTTGGCAAGGAAAGACAATTTTTCATTCATTTTTTTGGTACATATCTTCTCTAATGGAATGTGCATATCATTGAATTAAATTGAAATCATCATCTGCAGTTATTCTCTAATTTTTTTTCATTGTGTTATTTCAAAGAATCATAATACTTAAGTGAAGTCTATCTTAGCACTTTTGTTCTTTTTGTTCCTCAAAATTGATTTTGTTTCTCAAAATTCTTTTTGTTTTGGAGTAGAATTAAATAAGTGACAAAATAAAGCTTCTGAAGTCTAGTTTCACCTTTGCTTGAATATTTTTGTTGGTCCTAAAATGAATATTTATTGTAGTTTGAAGTAGAGTGTCTACAAGTACATCTCTAAATATAAAATGATATAGCATTTTGGTTTCCTCTATAAGATTTTGGACTATAATGTATACCTACATTGAAATTTTTAGAATTTTTTAAACCAAATTTCTATCCAATAAGAACTTATAATTTTCTTTATGAAATCACAATAATTTCAAATTCCTATGAAGAGATCTAAAAACATGATGACTTGTAAAAGACATATGCTTTTAACTTTGCAAAAGAAATAAAAATATTTCATTCATATACATTGAAAAATTGAACATATATAATAGAAGATTTTGAAATTCAACAATTTGGTCATAGGCTCATCATTTTCATGATTAACCTTGAACCACATGAGAGGAGTTCTTATGAAGCTTATCAAATCTAGTTTCTATTCTTATTTGAAATTTTAAAAAATTCCTAGAATTAAAATTTTCATTGCAATCGAACTCTAGGACAATGACCATGGAGGGTTGATTTTTTAATTTTAGACTAGGATGGTAAATTGATTTGCACCAAAATGTTCGACACCATGACGTACACCTATATATTGAAAAAAATTCAGATTTTTAAAGAATATATTGCATTTGGTATGATTGTTTTTCACTTTTTATTCAAGATTTCACAATAAATTCAAATTTTCACCAAAAAATTTAAATGTTTATGACTTTTGTCTGAGATGATCCTAAACTACCGGGTGATGGTGGTGAGGTACCCAAACCAAATGGCATGGTTGCAGGTTCAATACCCGTTGGCAACAAGTTTTTACCCTCATGTGAAATTTGCCTTGCTTCCTAAAGGAAATCATTGGCAGTGTGTTTCTTAAACATGCTTATTTCAACTTACAAAAGATACATGATGATATTTGTGAAAAAAAATAGAAAACATTTTAATCATATATACATACTTGCAGTATGGGAGCATAAGGTAAAACAACCTGTAATGGACCTTTTATCCATTGTGGACTCCTAAGGATGCCCCCACTATGGTTTTCTTTTAGTGATTGGGATTGACCCACATTCAATGTCTTAGCTAACTAGAATGGAGTGATTTGTGACTACAATATGAACTTTCACGCTTTTAGTGTTAGTTCATTGTAGGAAATGCTTTTTTTAGGTCTTCTACATTAGAAAATATTTTGCCCGCAATAGGTGAGTAAGATGAGCGTTATGGATCAATTTTGGTTGGTTTTGGAGTAGTCTGCAGACTTTTTTAGGCTGTGATTGGCTAAATACTTCAAAAATTCATAACAAATTTAAACTTTGTCAAAAAATTATAGTTTCAAATACTCTTACCATTTTTATCACTTGACTTTCTTTGGGGGAAAAAAGTAGAAAATTTCAGAAATGACAAGAGGGCAAACCCCCCATTTGGTCCATAATGGGTTGCTTTACCTTCTATAGTTGCAATCAACCCTTTTTTTTGGCACCATGGGGCCAGATTGCACCATTCCAAAATAAATATCTACTTTCTGCCAGAAAAAAGTAATCTTTTTTCGCCATAAATTTTCCATTTCTATTGAAAATGTGGATGAATTTGCCAAATTTGGATGAAAAAAATTCATGAATATGATTGAAAAGTATTTTTTGGTCCCAAAAGATAGATGAATGTAGAAATACAATACTTCCCCAAATTTTAAGTGATTGCCATCTTGGCACTTTCTTGGAAAGTAAAAAAAAAAGGGTTGGTTGCAACATGAGAAGAACTTTGAAGTTTGAAAAAGTGATTATGGGACCATCCTTTTAGGGTTAAGTTAAGTGTGACTTGGACTCGGCAACAACCCAACTCAAGCTTAAACTTGAAGTAGGTGGACTCGGCAGATCACGCATGGCATGGCATGACCACAGGTATCTAACTTAACGTGCAACCATACGGTATGCACTCATTCAATTGTTAGTTGTGTGATCACAGGTTTGCAGTTGCACGTAACTTGTCACGGACACCTTCCCTGCTCAATGCTGAACATGCTGTTTCTTAGTAATGGGACTGGCTAAATAAGCCATACGAGGTCCATGAAGCGCTCCCAGATTACATTTCTGATAATTAATTTGGGGAGGTTGTACTTCTTGACAAATATTTTATAGTAAAGTTTTCATTGAAAGAAAAATGGAATTGGCATCTAACCCAATTCGTTTCATATTTTTTGGAGCTTCGTGGAATTAGTTATGAATTTTTGAAGTTGAAACGCATTGGTCATGCTCAAGCTCTTAAAAGGTGTCCACCTTGTGAAATATACACTACTTGTACATTGTTGTGGTATAGGAAGGAAGCAAAATGTGCCTCTACGTTAGGGTTAAGGGTAAATCTTAAGTGACAAATTTGGAGAGGGTTAAAGTGGGCATCTGTAAAACTTCTAATTTAGCATTAGAGGAGGCTTTTAGAGTATGATAATTATGAGCACTTTATAGACCTCCTACCTTGTTCAGCTAGCACAGGATGAACAATGGATGAATAGTGGTCACTAGGAAAATCTTATGTGACAAATTTGGAGAGAGTTAACGTGGGCATCTATAAAACCACTAATTTTTGGCTTTTCTATGCATAGTTATTCTTCTTCTTAACCCCTAAAGGACCATTGTCCCCTCGGGGGACAAAATGGATTTTGGGTAGGTTCTTATGTCCTCAATTTTTGGTGATTTTTTAAAAACTTTCCCACAAGATAGAAAAACTGATTAGTTTCATGGGAATATAATTTTTATTTCAATCGGTGCCTAGGAGCAAAAGTTATGCCCTTTTAAATATAATTTACATGTCACCGGGCAAAAAAACAAATCCACAAAAACTTAGAAAAAAATATTTTGAATTTTTTTTCTCATAGATTATATTTTAATCTACATTTGGAGCTTTGATTCATTCCATTTGGATAAGTGATGTGAAAGTTATGAACAATCATGTTTTTTTGGCAATATGAGCATCTTCTTGAAAAAATATCTTATAGGTTTCATTTTCGAATGCAATTTTCACAATTTTTCAAAAAAAGTTGTTTGACAAGGTTAAGTTTGTTTGCTAGAACAATCTCACCGTTGGGATTATTGTGTTTCAATCCCATCTTAGAGCTATTAATGATTTAGTTTTTCATGTAATCTTGGACCTACTTCTACTTAACAATTTTTTAGAGAATGAAAATCAAGAGTTTTTCTTTTGAAATTTTTTCCCTACAATATCAACTCAATTCTTCAACACAAAATTTTTTAAATTCAAAGTCCATAGTGCAAAAAAATTCAACAAGAGGTGGTCAAAGTCATCTAAAATTGCAGGCTAATGTTCAAAAAAACTTCTTTTTCCAACTTTGAATGCTAATATCTCTCAATCTTTGGTGTCAAAATCCATGAATTTTTTACCACATGGTTTGAGACAAGTAAAGTACAAGATCCTATGGTTAGATTTTCAAAAAGTATTCTTTGGGATTTTTTTGGGTGAATGCAGCAAAAATGGCAGTTTTGAGTGGTTTTAGACAAAAAATGGCCTTGGTCCTTTAGGGGTTAAATTGGTTAAAATTTCATATTTTTTTATTGACAAGTGAAAGAAGGTTCCAACACACCGAAAATTGTAATATTTGGATATTGTGTGCAAAAGTTATAAAGGGTCACAGTTCCTATTTTGGTAGAGATTCTAAAATAATTTCTTCTTTAGAGGTATATATTGATTTGGTAGATGTACATAGAGTCATGGTGGTGGTTTTAGACAAGGTGTTTTCTAGAAGGTGCCCAACTTAGTGACCAAAATAGGTACTTCTACATTTCATGTATGAAAAATTATCATAGAAAAGAAATACTTTGATAAGTTGAATTGTGGATGTTCATGATCATAAAAATACTATGATCATTTTAAGTGAGTACCATGGCTAACAATTATGGGATGTACTCTATGTTGGTTTCTTTTGGGGGAGAGAAAGGAATTGGACTGGGTTAATGACTTTCGGAGGTTGTTTAGGCAAATACACTTTAGAAACTTATAAATTTTCCATGCTTAGCCAAGAAAATCTAATTTCAAAGAACCCTAAAACAAAAGACTAGATTCACTATATTTAATGGAAAAATAGAGTGTAGTGAACAATGAACACTGTAATTGAGTACACAATTTTAGGATGTATCATTTATAATGGTTAACCCTTGAGCGTCACAGAGAGAATAATATAAATGAAGAGCTGTTTTTTTGATGGTTTTAGAGAATAAAAAATAATTTGAGAACTATTTAGTTATTGAAAGTTTCATGGTTGAGATTTGAAGCCAACCTACTAGTGAGTATGAATCTACAATTTATAAGAGAATCCACCATACAAATTTCGAGATTATAATACTTGATGAACTTGATATTCCGCAAATGCTATTTTTTCAGCGTCCAAAAAAGTCCCCTCTAACGCACAGGGGTTAACCAATCTGCCACAAATTCTCATCTTCATTATGTTTTTCAAATATTCAAGATTTAAGGTAGGAGAGTTCCATAAAGTACAAAAGCATCCTTTTAGTGTAGAGGTACATTTTACTTTCTCATTGCACCAACAATGTACAAGTAGTGTATACTTCAAGAAGTGAAGGCTTTGAGTGACTATTGCATTTCAACTTAAAAAATTCATAACAAATTCCATGAAGCTCCAAAAAATATGAAACGACTTGTGTTAAGGGAGGCAACCCATTTCCAACCACTTAAGCGGTTACACCTATTTAGAGGGCAAGTTTCTTGGAGGGGGGGGGAGGGGATTTTTCAGTGTGCAAAAACAGAGTTAAGAAGGTTTCTATAATTTTCCAGATTTTTATTTTGAAAAACATAATTATTATGAATTTTTTAGTGGAAGATTTTGTTCCTCCCATTCTGCTCATGTAGACCTTCTTGTTTCCCACAAGGACTGGTTGCAAAATCCACGCAAGAATTGAGAGTGTTGTAAAACAATCACAATGTGCCATGACTGCACGGGGAATTGTGCTTAAATTAACCACTGTCATCTCCTCCTGCACGAAAAGAGAGCAGTCTATATTGCCAAAAGGGGGCGGTGATCAGGAATGGGTTGCCTCCCCTTAGATGCTGATTCCATTAGCCTTTCAAGCAAATTTTACTGAAAAATATTCAAAGAAGTTTAATCTCCCCAAATTAAATGGGCTCTTTATGCACCTCATGCCATTTACAAATAGAACCTGTACTGTACTGTACACTCTCATCAGAATTCCATGTTACAGACACCGGAAATCACTGAACACCTTCCGGTGTAAGCACCTCAGCACCCAGTGACACAGCTCCTTTCAATCTCCCCCACCTCAAGGAGGGCACAATCAGCTGACAACTCAATTGACTTCTCTTTCCAATCTTACCACAAAGTCATGAATGTTCCCGGGCAAGTCAAAAAACGTCCACAAGCAAAAGCCTCTTTGCAACTTCTTTTGAACGCACCTTCCCGAAACAACATTCGGAAACCAGGTTCCGCCAGGAAGTTACACGTTAACACGCACACACACTCAATGACTCAATGAGGTTGCCAGTCAGACAGACTTTTGAAGCGTCAGTCACTGCGCAATGAAGCTCCCAGCTAGCACTTGTTATACCCCAAGCAAACAAACAAAAATCAAAACAAACAAACACCAGAATCAAATCTGTCCTAATGAGAAGATTCCAAAAGGAAAAGCCGATCTTTTTTTTTCATTTTTTTGGAAAGAGCAAAAGTAGATTTCCAATCCTTAGAATGCGGGCGTCGTTGCCGTTACGACACGAACTGGAAACAGGGGACAGCCAGAGACAGTTTAGTCCCTTGACAACCACGTCGCAGAAGCCGTAATTTGGGGTTCTGTCGAAGAACCTCAAATGAGAAGAAATCGTAGATTGGCAGTCGATCAGCGATGGCGGATCACTCGCACTCAACGATAATTCTACTTCAGTTTTACTCACATCCTCCATGCAGTCCTTTGATCCCGTAGCATTGAATAACCAGGCAATTAATGATTCTCCAAATGCTGGGAAGGTAGTATTTATGCTTTGCTTGATACGTGGGCCGGACTTATCAGTTCATTTAAGTTCATTTAAGGATTGGGGTAATGGGTTTGACTGAGGATCCATATAACCATATAGGACAATTTTGTTCACTGTAGAGATCCACATTTTACGGATGCAAAAGGACTCCCTGCCTCTTTGGTAAACAATGTTATTATGCCTTCTGCCCAAAGACGGCCCACCACCATCGCCACCTCCATTTCTGCCTGTAATGCTGCTTTCTGCTGCTAAAAATACGTCTCTGTCGCAATTGAAAGGCCCACAAAGCAAGACAAAGCAAGTGTCCAAAATGCGTGCACTCTTCACTAGTGCAGGAACCTAGCATGTGTGCACTTGTTGGTGAAGGCCTGGCACAGGGGTTGCTAGCTATGACCTTGTCAAACCTGGTTAAATTACTTCCACGAGTCGTCGACCACGCAAGCTGTCGACGCGTAAGTGAATCTCTCACTGAGTCACTGGTAACGTAACTCATCAGTGAAGCTTCGCACTCCGAGTTTGATCTTCGGACGTCAGAGTCGTCGTGGTTGTCGTTGTCGTTGTCGTTGTCGTCTTCGGAGTCTTGTTCGAGACAGACGAGTGAATGGAATTCATCTATGGAGTGTGAGGAGTGCTGGCACGTACTGACAGCTCGCTAGTGAGTACGGTAGTACTAATGATTCAGTGTCAAGCTTGTGCGCCTGTCTACTTACCTGCAAAACCTGGCTGAAGAATTCGTGACTGGTCCCTGGTCGTTAGTTATAGAGTGAGTAGCGCTTTCGACAGAGCGCGTTTTTTTTATATTGATTGTGCAGCAAGTCAATAGCAGAATTTGGACACTAACGAATTTGTAGACCTAGCTCGGGCTTGAGCACCGTTCGAAATGTTGACTAATGCATTTGGATTACATCGTGTTCAGTGTTGATTCCGAATTGAAAACTAGATATTGTGACTAGCTCTCTTGTAGAGATCAGTATATTGCGCTTTGTTTGCATTGATTGTGCAGCAAGTGACTAGTAGAAATCGGATTGGGAGATTAGCTTCTGGCTCACGGCAAGATTGAATGCATCTGGACTACAACGTGCTCAGTGCTGATTGAGAATTAAATATTGCAATTGGATATTCGGACGTGGCCAACTCGATTACGACTGTGCGGACACGACTGCGAATATAGATCGAATCTTAGCGAAATATCACGTGAGGGCAAAGACGGAGAACAGTGCATGAGAAATTGAATGGGAGGCAACCCCCCACCCCCCCCGACCCCCCTGAGAGAGCTCATTCGGAGAGGAACTTGTTCTAGTGGGATGCAGCAGCTGGTGAATTCTAGATTGGTGCAAGCGGCAGCAAAGGAAGTAGCTTTGTGGGGCAAGCTTGAGAGCCTTGGATCGTTGAAGAAGATGCGGATGAAGCTTGATGGGTGGAAGCGGAAGGGCTACCTGGGGGCGGGAATGGACGCGTTGATGGTGAAGAAACGTGGTGTGCACGCGCTCTTCGCTCTTGGCTTGGTGCTGCTCATGGCCGCCTTCACCTTGCTAATGCACCTGCGGGATTTTTCCTCACGGCTAGGTACGTCGATTGCGCAGCCTGCCTTCGATAGTCCTCTTTGATTTGTTATCGAAGAATTCGTGAAAATGGAAAAATCTCAAGTTTTGAAGCTTTGTGCTCTTGGAGGGTATGGTTTCGGCACTTTAACACGACATATTGACGAATATGACTATTGTGTCATAGTTCAAGTGTCAATCTCCGTTTGCAATTCCAAAGAGGTCTCTAGCTCGTTAGAACTTGTGGTATCAGTGCCAAGTGGATGCAATGTTGCTGGACATTTGATCCTGCACAAGGCACGTTGAGAATTTTTAGCAGATTCGTAATCAATGGTCGACGCGTGAAATGAAACTAACTCAAAAGAGCGCCAGTGTTTCCACTGCTCTCGCTTCGTGTTTGTCGAGACCTCTACAGAACAATTTCATAGGGTATACATCTAGGCTTTACAAATGATACTGTAAACTCTCCCTCCAGAATTGATTTCTATGATTCAATCGTCATTTGCTCTACCCTTCACCAACTCCACCCTTGAAATAGTAGAGCGATTGAGTGGCTGCGTCTCACAGTAGGATGATTAATAACGCTGGCTCCCCTGTTTCCCCAACGCAATCACGCCTATTCGGGAACGCATTCTTGTAGAGCCCATAGCGATCATTGTTGTTGTTGCCTTGGATGTATTGCAGTGTAATTTCTATCAATTCGGTAACAGTGAGAAGGCTAAATTTAGTATGGAATTGCGCAGGTACTGAGAGCACCGCACGACTGCCCGGCACCATAGACGAAGAGTATTATTTCCAATGCGACCGATCCCAATTCCGTTCCGACATTTGCAACCTCCGTGGCGACATCCGCTTACTGTCTCACAACAAGACGAAATCCTTCGTGCTCTACACACCAAACAACCTCCCCCCCCGGACGGAAACCCTAAAGCCCTACACACGCAAATGGGAAGAGGGATCCATGAGCTCCGTGAACGAGCTTTCGCTTAGATCTAAGATTGCAATTTCTCCCCGTCGAAATTGTGATGTCCTTCACACGGTGCCTGGCGTCGTCTTCAGCACCGCAGGGTACACGGGGAACTTGTACCACGAGTTCAACGACGGGCTGATCCCGCTCTGGATCTCCACGCAGCACTTGAACAGAGAGGTCGTGGTTGTAATCTCCAGTTTTCACGACTGGTGGTATACGAAGTATAGTGATGTAATGGCGCAGATAACAAAGTATGAGATCGTGGATCTGGAGGAAGACAAGAGAGTGCATTGCTTTCCGGAGATTGAAGCCGGGCTGCATATCCATGGCGAGCTCGCGGTAAACCCTGAACGAATGCCGCAAATGGAAACCATCCGCGGGTTTCGAGAAGTGCTCAATCGGGCGTACAATCCAGGGCCAATTCAAGGTACAGCACTCTTTCTCCATCTTCATTCCATAAGCTTATACACTTACCATGAATAATTTCTTGGAAATTTTTTTCACGATAAGATCTTCTTACGATCATTAAAGTACAAGAATGATCCATTCGATTATCATTGCCAACGCCACGCCGTTGTTACGATTATTTCCGGAAATACAAAATCATTTCGAGCTTTTCGACCATTCTCTGATTCAGGATAATAAGATCTAGAACAATGAAACCAGTTATGCATTATTGACCAAAAAATCCAATTATGCAATCAATGCAAAGTAGATTGTAGAAACAGCTGGGGTAAATGTAGAATCGGGAACCGCTCCGCTGCAAATTTCCATACACTAAGTTAATAGTTCAAATGGCCATATCTTCCGCAATACAACTCCAAATCTAATAAAACTAATTTCACTTCAATTCTATCCTGATTGTGCTTCCGTCGGCATAAAAAAAAAATCTGATGCCGCTTCTATTTTTTTTCAATCCCCTCAGGATAACGTCACAGTTATGCATTGTGGACCAAACAATCCAGTTATTCAATTAATGCAAAGTAGATTGTAAAAACAGCTTGTTTCAAATGGCCATATCTTTTGCTACACAACTCCAAATCCAATAAAACAAGTTTCATTAGAATTCCATGCCTGCTTGTGCATCTTCGGGCTCACAAATTTAACACCTCCTCTATTCACTACAGGCCAACTTCAGCAACCGAAATTGGAAAAGCTCAAAGCATCAATGCCGCGCTTGACGATAATTCTCCGCAAGAAGACGCGCAAGTTTCTGAACTTGCGGAAGATCGTGGACCTCGCACAGAAATTAGGTTTCAGAGTGAACTTGTTGAGTCCCGATTCGTCCACGGAGCTCAAGAAGATTTTCAGGGTGCTCAATCAAACGGATGTTCTGCTCGGTGTGCACGGCGCCGCCATGACGCACTTCTTGTTCATGCGACCAGGGACGGTGTTCATCCAAGTCGTCCCACTGGGTACCGACTGGGCTGCGAATGAGTATTACGGGGAGCCAGCCATGAAGCTCGGGTTACATTACATGGCGTACAAAATCACACCGAAAGAAAGCTCCCTCAGTGACGTGTATGCTGCGACTGATCCCGTGTTGGTGGATCCCGAGAGCATCACGCAGCAAGGGTGGGAGAGCTTAAAGAGAATCTACCTCGAGGGGCAAGACGTAAGAGTATCGTTGCCACGTATGAGGGAGGTTCTCAAGGAAGCGATAACTGTCGTGAACCCAAACCCTAAAACTCTTAAATCCCAAACCCTAAGAAGTCTTAAGGCTTAAACCCTAAAACCATGAAATCCTGAAGGGGACGTTTCCGTGGACTGAAGTGTAGATTGCTGAGTATATTGACCGGCGCATTGCCGTTCTTGTTGAAATATGTATCATAGTTAGAGTTGATTTTGAGCTTTTTGGAAAGCTATTTTTGAGTGCCGATTGGCTCGAATGTAATAAGATAAAAATGAGGGAGTTTTCGGAGAGATTTCCTTCTTCAGGGAATATTACCAACATTAGATGACTCATGATAAAAGGCTGCACAAACAAGTTCACTGTGATAATTTATTCAGCAATGTTTGGTGATTCTGTATAGAGCAATGCCCACGGAGGAGGAATTGCATAGAAAAATATGTCGACTAGGAGTGCGGAACCCGATGAGGATACATTTTTCTTCACAATTCCCGACATCAAAGGATATTGCCCGGCATAAACCACCCACGAAAAATGCGGGAAATTCGAGTGAAGAAAGAACTTTCTGGATGAGGAATCCATAATGCCCGATTGTATGGGCGGACCTGAGTAATGCGTTGATTACGCAAAGTAACCTGCCCATGAAATGAACGGGGTATTTTTTGGCGGGGTTTTACGATGAAATATTGGATCAATCCTCAACCGATTGTCAACCAAGGTTGAAATTCTCATTTCAAGTTGAACAATGACGTCTCCGAGCATCCGAAACCTAAGCACACCACCAATTGTGAAAGCATCCTTGACACAACAAATTCTACAGGAACCGTAAATGGCAACATCTGAGACGGACAGAATTGACTCCGATTTAGTCACTGGACGCTTGAGCTGCGTTACCCGGTCTGCAAACCCGTGTGGAGTCGATACTTCAGGGATTTCAGGCGAATCCTTGGAATTTGGTGACAATTGGTGCCATTTGATCACATTCAAATCGTTGCTGGTAATTCTCCCAAGTTTTGTCTCAATTTAGTTGGCGAACACCCTCCTCGAATCGATTGTTTGAATCCATCGCCAGTCATAAATAATGCTTTTCTGGTCATCATCAGTGACGACATCGAATTGGCAATTTGTAGACGATCTGGACTACTTCTCGTTCTGTTACTTTGTGAAATCCAGTGACGCCCTGACGAGGAAATTCCTGATCAATCTGCTCAGAGGTGTGAGAAAAGAAGAGTGGACGAGGATGTGGAGGAGATTGCGGCAAGTGGATCAACATTTCAAGCAGTACATGCGCCGTTTCCAGTATGAGTCTGCAGACAGTCTTTAATAACCAACTCAATCAGTTAGGTGGAAAGCCTCAATTGATGTCGATCCACGTTGGTTGCAAAATGCGCTACTGATCCATTGCAATTTGAACATGGCGGTGTTGAATGCAGATGAAGATAGCGAAAGAGCCCTTGAAATTCTTCGCGCAGAATCGATATCGAGGAGCTGGTGAACATTCTGCACCACACACGTTATGTACCATATTTTTTTAAATCAGAAAGCTATCACTGCAAATAAGTTAGACCCTTACCTGCAATTCATCCTGTCTACAGCAGAGTGACTGAAAAGCCCTGGAGCCGAATTGGGGGCTGGGAAAACGAGGTTGCCTTGCGGGTCATCCGGAAAGCAATCTTTACGAGAAGGATTCCCGCCCCGCGATTTACGCCGAGCAACGCGTCCCGTTGTAGCGCTTTTCGCGAATTGATAAGCCTCCTCGTCGGGCTCCGCTACCATCGTCACCGGATACTTTCTAATTTTGTTTGGCGGGAACAAACCGGCTTTTCCAAAACTCAAAATGCCCCGCCCCGGTGGATCAGCGGCGCGGTGTAAACAACTATCAAGCAGGCGAACCCTTAGCTGCCGCGTGGCCAACTCCATCTAGATCCCTACTCGCCTCCCCAAGAATCAAGGAGCAAGCTTGCAACATTAAATTCCATGACGGCAGAGAATGTTCCACAGTCTCAGTGTGTGTTGTTCCCAGAATTTGTCAGATTTTTCTCAGAATTTGTCATTGCGTTAAGGAGCATCAAGGATTTGAGACGTAGCTACGACTCGTTGATGTAAGAACTCCGCACTCTGTGTACGTGAATTTCGTCATAAATATAAGATGCCATTGCTCCATGAAGTGAGTCTGGGTGCGACATTGCATAGTCAGGCTCTGTTTTGATGTTTCATCCTTAAATCCCTGGTTTGGGTTTAAGTGGGTGAGGATTTGCTTGTGACAGGGGCTGCTGATCGAGAGGTTGCATTTCGTGTTTCGGTTTCCAGTTGACTGTCGTGAAATGGAGGTAGGAGATTCGGATTTGATTCTTTCTCTAATTTGCATTTCTGTTTCGTAACAGAGTCGTGTGTGTGCTTATGGTGTGTAAGGAAATGGTCGACAATTCGAACGTCCTTTGAGCTGCGGAGTCTTTCGTGAAAGGATGAGTCGATTTCTTGCAGTCGTGTAGTTTTACTGCTTCCAGATTTAGCAGAAACATGACATGCTGTGGAGTCTTTTTCCAGTCTTTGTGTCTGTCGTTAATGGTTCATTGGTAGGAATTTAGTTGCATTGCTGTGTTGTAGATGATTCATACATTGGCTAATGGAGAGTTGATTGAGCTTCTGGATCGATTTATGGAGATTCTTCCTTCACCGATCTCTCCTATACGCTCATCCGTTTATTACGTTCTTCTCAAAAATGACATTCTAGAGTTTCCTGCACACATGCGCTACAATTTTCTCGAATTCAAAAGTTGGGACACTAGGTGGTAACGAGGTTGTAGTGTATGTCTGATTCGAAGCTTGCTTGGTGATTTGTGTATGTCGTAACTGATTCATTAGTAGGACTCAGTTCCATTGCTGTGTTGTAGATGGTCCACTGATCGGGTGCCTGAGGGTTCATTAAGCTTCTGAGTCGATTTATGGAGATGCTTCCTTCACCTTTCTCTACTGAGCAGGCAACTTCTTTCTTGTAACATTCTCTGAAATGATTTTCTAGAATATCTTGAGCATTTGCTACACTTGTAAAGTCGGGACGCTAGGTGATAAGATCAACGAGGTTTGAGTGTATGTGCCCAGTTCCATTGCTATCCGATTCGAAGCTTACTTGGTAACCATGTTTGCCGGCATTGCAGATAGAGAACGCGGAAAACAACGGCAACGGAGATGAATTGAAAGCCAAGCGGCGAGTATTCTTTGAAACTCTCCTGGCCGCAACGAGAGAGACTCCCTCGGATGGAAAGCCTTTTGCCACATGTGGATTAATTGACGGCCACCTTCTTGGATCCCTTGGCGTTGAAGGTCTCCCAGTCGAGTTACGTCTCCCACTCTATCCTCGCGGTGCTGCAGCACTACGCAGCGTGAGCAAACCACTCTCTTCCGACGGGCAACGCATGCCCACGCTCTGTTTTCAAAGAGCTTGGCAACTGGACGCGTCCAAGGTGAGCTTCCCGAACGACCCCCGTTTCCTCACACGGATCCAAGAGCTTGCTACTCACGCAGTGAAGGAATTAGAGCCCGAGAATCGCCTTCCAGTCGAAGCGCATCTCTACGAACTGCTTTATTTAGAGCCTGGTGGTCATTTCAAGGCTCATCGTGATACGGAGAAGGAGCCTGGGATGTTCGGGACTTTGGTTGTGCAGTTGCCGACTCGTGGGGGCTTCGAAGGTGGTGAGCTCGTTGTCAGTCATAGAAGAGAAATGGAGGTCTTCAACTGTACCGAGGAAGCCTCAACGAGAATTTTCTATACTGCGTTCTTGGCGGAATGTGAGCATTTTCTGGAGCCTGTGGAGGAAGGGAGGCGGCTGTGTTTGAGTTTCAACTTGGTTCGACGGAATGTGGTGCGAGAGAGTAATTTTGAGACTCCCTTGTTTAAAAAGGTCGAAGATGCGTTGCGTCCCTGGTTGGAGGCAGTTGACAAGGAAGAGTCGAAATCGAAGCTCTATCCTACCATACTGGCCGTCCCGCTCCAGCACAAGTACACGCCAGCAAATCTATCTTTCGTTGGACTGAAGGGAGAAGACGCGGACTTGTGCCAGGTGCTTGTAAATTGCTTAGAGAGAAGCCTGGATGTTCATCTGGTCCGTATGACGCTGGAAAAAATGGGCACCCCTGCAGGTATGTATTCCCTAAAATCTTAAATATTTTCATTTACGTGCTTCTCAAAGATTTATTTTACATGTGATGTACTCTTTTCAATGACCATAGAGGTGAACTTCGATTTGTGTAAAGTGTGTAAACACTAAATCTGTTGACATTTCGATTTTGCACTTTGATTTTAGCTTAACACAGAATCAATGTGCAAAAATTTTAGGCGACACAAGTTTTTAGATAGTTGTAGGCAAAGGCTCGAAGTTCACCTGCATGGCGAATGAAACCTCTCCCTTACTATACAGTGAATGGTGAATGGTGGATGGAGACTTCACATTACCGGTTCGTGGATTTTTGTAATGAACTTTGTGCTTTTATATCTTCAGTGCCAGGAGAGTTTCCGCGTGCGAAATTTAGGGCACCGTGGTCAGATGTGGCATTCAGGATGGTTGACGTCCACGATAGGCAAATAGCCACGTCCGTTTGGGTTGGTGTCGACGATCAGAAACTCCTATTTTTTCGTCGGTACGTCGACTCTACGACGGAGCTTGTGCTCGGCAGTGAAGAAAAGCTGTTCTACAAATACCCAGACGAATTCGAATACAACGGCCGGACGGGGAGCAAAGGTCCTTCCCTTTGTTACTTCTACCACCGAGCTGTGGTCGTGATTTGGCCCAAAAGCAAAGCAGTTGCGACCATCACTGAATCTCGACATCCCGACAACACGTACTTTAATAGCAGCGCTCTAGTAGTTGCCGAGGTTTTGAGTATGGTGAACATGGTGGAGCGTTTGCACACCGAGAGAGACCGACACGCTCCTTTAGTGCTGCGTCAGTTGTTGGCTCATTGTGAGAAGAAATATGAAGGAATTTGGGAAATCCAGGACCGTAATACAGCGAAGGCACGTTGCGTTAGTTCTCGACTGTTGGACATGTGTATTGTAGCTGGCGATTTCACAGACACCCTGAGGGTCCTCAAATTGCATTCGGAGATCCTTCAAGTGCAGAAGTATGATTCGGACGGCCATCCTTCTCATAAATCCCCGTGGTTCATTGGACTGCGAAACCAGTTCGTGTGTAAGTCCATCGCGGATGCTGTGCATTCCCATGGTTGGACAGCGTGTGGAGAGGCTGTGTTGCTCTTGTTGCAGAAGAATCGCCTTATAGCAGAGGGTAAATTCTATGCGCAGCTTGCTGTGGAGCTTCAGCAGTTGGGGCACCCCGACGAAGCTCTGTTGATCGCTTCGAAGACGATGAAGCTGGTGTTAGGTTCGGAAAGAGATTTTTACCATTCACAGCTTCTACCCTCTGTGGTCAAGATGCTGTGCATCTCCGAGAAGTGCCTGCAGGAACTCAGCATTCAGTTCACAATGTGGGTGAAAGTAATGGATATCGATCGGATTATCAAAGTGCTAAACCTGTTGTCCACGTCAATGTTGAAGGGATCAGTGGACGAGCAGAGAATTGCAGTGAAACAGGATTCGGCTATTTTTCTCTTGTTTCTTACATTCTTTGATATGCTCGTTGCACGAGACTTCCAGAACGTGCCGTCGTATATTATAGTAGGTCTAGTCGACAGGTTCATTTTGCTTGGTGACAGCAAGGTCTTGAACAGTCTTATGCGACCGCTACTGCGTCAAGCGGACCTTCACCCAGAGCAGTACTGTCTGAAAGAGTTGCTCGCTTCAGATCTTTTGTGGAATGTATTGGTGGTTGACGCGCAAGGCAAGGACACTTTGAGAGCTCTTTTGGAACCCCGTCTTGCATGGCTGACTAGTTCTCAGAAGCCGGAGTTCAATTGGTGTCAGCCTTTTGCATACCTTCCATGGCATCCAATAATCGAAGAATTCCTTAGGGGTCCTCAGAGAAGTTTAACTTACCAATTTGTGAGCAACCTCCCTGAGGCAAGAAAACTTGCTCTCTTATTTGATGGTCAGTACCATGATGGTTATTCTGCTATTGGAGCCGAGGGCGGGCGGGGTGCTGGAGCATACTGTGAGATTGTGAAGTCCCGCGTTGCTTTTGAACACGTTTTGAAACGTAGGGAGCTAGAACAACTAGAGACGAAGAAATTAAAGGATAAACTTCAAATTATCCGGGAGTTGTATGATGGACCAGGAGCAACAGTAAAACAAGAGAGTGTGAAAGAGCGGGGCGAAATACGAGCTGCAGAAGAAGCTGGAGTTAAAAGAAAGAGACTAAATGAAGAAGGGATAGAAATTCAAGCTGCAGAAGAAGCTCCAGAAGAAGCAAAGAAGCCTCGCGGTTCTGGGGTTCCAAGTAATCCTCTCGATCTCTGTTAATTCACTGTACTGTACTGTACAATACATTACTGATCTTCTGTCCGGAAAACTTGTCTTGGTGTGAGACTTACTTGATAACGTCCCGCTATTTTGATATGATTACCGGTACTCACAGCTATCCTTACGCATTGGACACGTTTTGTGTGGATACGATGATATCATCTCGAACCTGTGGAACATTTTCTGAATCTGAATTTGAGACCTACGTCACGCAGGTTTCCTGAGACTTTGATCTCTTCTCAGTCGATTCCCATCTGAACTTGCAAAAATACCAAGAACACAAAGCAGTAATTTATTCCACAATCTTCATGTTACCATGTTTTGAGTGGTGCTGTATTGCTGTCTGTTTGAAATCACACTACTGTCGGCAGGTGCTGCTGATAGTGCTTCTGATATCTGTCCATCTCCCCATTGTTAACAGGGCCTCTGCTTCTTGGTTTTTAAATTTTCATTTTCATTATCGCTGTGAGGATGAAATTGAAGGAATTCTTGATGTCATCGAAAACCTTGTTGTTGTCAAGATACTTAGGCTCTCTTCAAGTTAAAAAGAGACCCTTCTACAATTCGGCAATATTGTTATGATAACGGCAGGTTCACTGTCGGTACCCATAATCCTAATTCAGCTTTTTTGATTGAGAAGCTCAGAATATTGGTTAATTGGTTCTCGTCGATAAACTCAAACCAAAGGGTGTCAAGAGGGAATAAACCCTCATGATTCCCATCACAAGTTTATTACCAAATTGGGCACAACACAATTCTTCGAAGTTCTAGCCTCCTCGTACAACAGAACCCTAGATTCTGAACTCGCCTTTCTCTGGAAGCCAGGTGACCAGATCTCACGCTCCCTACTATACATATCATGATATGATGTTCTTCGATTCAACCAATACTTTACTGATAAAAATGGAATGGAATGTTACACATGCCTGACAAATGGTAGGCGCCCTGGATTAATTGGGAAAAAAATTCTAGCAGATAAATAACCTCTCCTCTAGTGGTGAAACTTCAAGGTTCAGATAGTTGATATCCGCAACAAAATGTCCAAATTCCTCTGACAAAACAGGAAGAACAGTAAGAACGTCAGAGAGGAAAAGAACAACAGTTGCTTGCTTTTCCATGCATATTTACAAAGTTGACGAATGTAGAATACTTGGCTGGATGCACAGGCAGCGGAAATCAGGCACACCTAGATAAAATCCATGTTCTTGCTGTTCCCATAAGAAAATAGCAAGCAAACAAAAAAAACATTGAGAAGCTAAGAAGCTGAGATGCAAAACATGGGTTCCTAGGCAAATACTAGCAACAATTCGATGTATAGAAAGTGGTCGTACTAAGACTGATTCCTTCTCGAATTTCAGACCTCGAAGTGCATAAATCTAGACAAACAGCATGCCAAGACTGCTCACCCTCTGATACTGTGCGTACGGCATCAAGATATTCAGGAATCAGTTCTCTGTACACCACACCACCTTCTTTTGCATCCAGGATCATGAGCACACCTGAACATCATCAAGGAACATAAGAAGTTCGATCACACAACAAACAAGTGAAGTCCTAAGTGGACGCTTCCATATCAAACAGGATTTGGGTTCAATCGTATAGAACGCTTCAAGGATGGTACAAAAGACATCCATAGAACGAAGAAACACACTCAGCATCTTTTGAACAATAGCAATGTGTTTAGAAAGTTGAAAAAATTGACTGATAGATTTCAAAGTGGATTTTCTATTTATCTATATTTAACATTTTCATCTTATTCACCAAAAATCCCTATTTACAATCCGTCAAATAGAAACCGTTCAACTATACAAGTAGATAATGCAACAATTTTCCGAGGGACCGAAAATTGTAAGCAACTGTTACCTCTCAAAAACAATCAATGAAAAGATATACAAACAAACAATCATAGTAGAGTTTCACCAACACGCCGGGAGAAAGCTGTCTGAGCCCGCTTGATAACTCTAGATTTGTTAGGAGTTATACCTGAGGCGAGCCATTCATCAGAGCAGACCCCTTGATCTGTACAGGTTGCAAGTGGAGCTAACCACAGAATGTTTCGAAGATCCATACTTTTATCGTAAGGTATCTTAGAGCCTGCCACAAAGAGGTTGCGCTCTTATCAGCACCTGGAAGCAATGAAAGAGGTAGATATCATTGGCAAAAGCTAATAAGCTCCAAATCTTCAAACAGTTGGCTCACCCTTCTGACAATATCCCAAATTAATAGGGAATCTCTTCTCGTCATATGCAGGGTACTCCCGTGAATGAAACCTGCGTAGGTAAAAGTCCACGCAAACTTAGTAAAGCGTCGTTAGTTTCTGTTGTAATGATTTGGCAGAGGATCCTAAAAACGTAGGGGAATTCATGCCATCTCCCACACTGGCTCCTTGTTACAACAGTAACTCATCTCTTCTAATACACTTAGTTGGCCTTCAATTAGCAAGCTGGGAGGAAGCATGACTTAGCTAAATGTGTAAAACCACTGATCTTTGAATGGAAGTGGGAAGTCAACTACCCCTTCAATAGAAATCTACACCCTCCCACATTGGAATTGCTCATGAAATTCATGCATAGTGATACATATTTGATCTCAACAGACCTGGAGCTTGAACCCAAAGTAATCTCTCCACAGCTCTATACTAATGTCACAAAATTCACAGTCCTACAGAAGTTAAATACTTATAAGTAACGCAAATAGAACTCTCTACCTTAATCTTCACTTAGAATTGTTAAAAGGAAACAAGAAGCATGCCAGTAAACCTCTACACAACCTCGAAGACCAAAGATATCCTCACAGTATGATTGTTATTGGATTTAAACTCACAAAATGCCTAGTCGGTGAGTATCATAGGTAGTGAACATGTGGCCATGGAAAAGGTCAAAGCGGTTGAGTGAGACGTTAAACCCCACCGACGGTGACAACATGCTTATAGCTTGGAACAGAAACACAATGTACGAATTGATCACCTGCATCACACCCGCAGTTACTATAAATCTCACTCAGTACACCTATAAGTCAGACATTGAATATTCACAAGGCATGCTAAACTGCGTCGGAATTGTCTTTCAATTGCAAAATAGACTATAAAAAAGGCTAAGTCATAAGAATAATAGGAACTATGCTCAGTTGCATAAACGATGACAACTTTCATTTTTCAACTCAGCAACACCAGGCCATCCCACATATCAAGAACTTGCCCATTGCTACAGCACGCTGTGAGAGAAATAAATTGAACTCAACGAACCAGGGTTACAAAAAAGTGACGTAGGGTGGGACCTACATTGTCTTCAAACCTGTTTCCATAATCGTACTTGGTCAGATAGCAGTGCTCCGCAGTGGAGTTTTCTACATCCGGCACCTGTTACACAAACACAAACCACTTGCTTCATCCAACCCTTGGAAACCCGATTTTCTTCAAAGGTTGAAAACAGATGTACTCCTCTGAATTCCTAACCAGAACAACCACGGCTTCCGTACTACAATATAAGTTTTGAAAAAAAGTGAGTAAGCACACTTTTCAGTGATGATACGAAGACTTTCTTTTGTACGATTTTTATATACCTTCGAGCCCAATATATACAATGGTCTCCGCTAATTCCGGCGACCAATACAAATTCACCCCATCTGATGTTTCTCAATATGACCAATCAAATTTCTCGTTCTAAAACCACGAAACCCTAAACCAGAACACAAGAACGACCATGTAAGACAATGCAGGAGGATTTCCAAAGTGAGCAAGGCCACGTTTGTCCACTTTTTGTCCGATTTTTATCTAATTCTTGTCCAACACATCCAATGGTCTCCACTGATTCCGGCGATCACTAAAATTTGACTCCCTCTTTACGTCCCACAATACGATCAATCCAATTTCTCATTCTATAACTATGAAACCCAAAACCAGAACGCAAGAACGACTCCGCACTACAGTGGAAGAGGCTTTCCAAAGTGAGCAAGGTCACGTTGGTCAAACACGTACAATATTCTCCAACGATCCCATCGGATGTTTCACAATACGATCAACCAAATTCCTCATTCTAAAACCATGAAGCCCCAAACCAGAACCCAAGATTCCTAGAACCCAAGGTTCTTCACTGATTCTGGCGATCAACCAAATTTAACCCCATCTGAATCATTGATATTTCACAATACGATCAACCACATTGTTCAATCTAAAACCATGAATCTCGGATTCCAAAACCATGAAACCCTAAACCAGAACACAACAATGTAAGAGCAACTTCAACCCACCGTATAGCGCCTTGGCGAGAGCTCACTCAACACCGCCTCTGGCTCCCCCCCAAACGCCACCACCTTCCTCGCCAAGCTCAACACCGACTCCGGCGGCCACTGCACCAGCTTCGCGACTTTCTCCTCCACGCCCTCCACACCACTCACCAACCGCGCGTTCACCTCCACCAAATCCTCCACAGAACTCAAATCCTGCTGCAATTTCCGTCGCCGTGTCCAAGCAGCATCCCGAATCTCGTGGTAGGGGACCAACGGCCGAATGCAGGATTTGAGCTCGGTTGCTCGCGAAATGCTCAAGTTGCCTGCTCTTATGGGACCCGAGAACAGAGCCAAGAGGTCCTCGGCGCATGTGGCTGCTGCGTCACTGCTGGCGAAGCTTGTGGGGAGGGAGTGGATGGGGTGGGGGAAGTTTAGGAAGAGCATGGGGACCAGGAGGAGTTTGGGTACCAGAGAAATTGCTGATGGGGGGCGCCAACGAACCATTGTGTGGGTGTGCTGCAGAATTAGAACCCTAAATGAGAGCTGATGCGCATTTGTGCGTCAAATGGAACCGCCCCAAATGGGCATCTGGGTGTTTCTTAGGAGCGTGTCTTCGGTATGTGTGGAGTGTATGTGTCCCGGAAATCAGAGTTTGGGGGTGGAGTGTGTGCGTGTGACTGGGCAATAAATGTGTGCGTTGTGATTCTCTGAGAATTGGGTAACTCTCTGGGAATCGAGTGATTCTCTGAAAAATTGAGTGATTCTTAGAGAATAGAGTGATTCTTTGAGGATTGAGTGATTCCGTCGGTCGACGTGATGCTTGCGGAACGCGTGCCGCGCGCGGCGGCAACTGCCGCAGCTCAATCATGAAGTGACTGTTTTTTGCTCTCGGGGGAATTCACCATTTCAGGCCAAAGGGTGATGAAAAGGTGGATAATGAGAACTGAGATCAACTGGTGATTCGGTAGGGACTCTCAAAAGCGACTTTATTTATTTATTTATTTATTTTGTCAGATAATAGTTATTATTTTTTATTACTTTTTATTATTTTTTATACTTGAGTCATTAATTTTTTTTTATATTTTCTTGTGAGCAATTCAAAGAGAATTTCAACGCACCTAAAAATGTCTCATTTGGATAATGCATGCAAAAGTTATATAGGATCAAAGTTTTTTTTGATTAACCCCTAAAGGACCGGGCACATTTCAGGCAAAAATTGTCAAAAACTGTCACTTTTTAGGGCAGCAAGAAAAAACTGAACTTTTTTTCTTTTAAAATTCAATTGTACAAGATTGTGCGAAACTTCTTTGAGATGATGTGGAAAAAAATTTAGAAACTTTGACCGCACGGATTGAAAGATTATAAAGTTTGAAGTTAGGTGAAAAAGGTTTTTTCCAACCTTGCCCGACTGGGCTTGCAAACTTTAACTCCTTCTAGAATGAGGTTCTTACTCTAAACATGGTTATTTTTTTGACATTTGCATCTTGTATCATGTAAGCTACACACCCACCAAATTTCAAAATCATAGGAAGAGTTTTCTACATCCTATCCAAGCTGCCCAAAAAGTTCAGGGCAGAATAATTTTTGATATGGATACAAATTCAAAAAAAAAATAGATTTTCTGTAAGCGGGTACATAGACACACAATATATCCAAATTTCATGAACATCTAACCAAAAATGGCTACATAAGAACCTACCCTAGATTTCTTGCGTACGTTAAATGGACACTTGGTCCTTTAGGGGTTAACTGGATGTACATTTAGTGAAGATGGTGCTTTGGGGTTAGACACACATTTGGAAGTCACTACCTTAGGTGGAGGTACCTTGTGAATGTTTTCAAAAGTTTAATGTAGGAACTTCACCCAATGGATGAAATGCATTCAAAGATGTTGAATTAGTAGTATTGTCTATTCTCTTGCAAAGGGATGAGGATAAATTTTTTGCCCTTCAATCATGTTGTTTATGTGGCAATTGTCTATAATGACACCAATTTAACTACATCTTTCTAATTGTATTTCATAGTTTGCTAAGATTTTTTTGCAAATTCCTAGCCTTCATTAGGATGGATTTGGTGAAATGTGGTAAAAGAAACTTCACACCTCCTATTTTCTTGTAGCGAAGGCCTTTTCACAATTGTTTTTTTGCAATAGATTACCAAAAATAATTACATTGGATGGGACTAGTATGATCACTTAGTGCCCCATTATATGTATAGAAGGTTTTGACTAATCCATGAAGGGAAGGGATGAAAAAGAAACTTGTGAAAAATTTAAATGAAGATTTCATCACTAGTTCTTCTCATGTCACAATTTCTTTTGTCTAAAAACTCCAAATTTTACATTCCTACTACTACCAATGACTCTTTGGGGTTAAGAAGAATTTAAAATATAATCTATGTAAGGATTAAACAATCCCCTCATAGTTGGATGTTTGTTCAAAATTATAGTAGGTAGCTTTAAACAACTTGTACAAACTCTATTGCTATTGCCAAGGTTGGATTTGGCATAAATTAAGTCATTTTTGTAAAAAAATACCACATGTCATCTTGTGAATGCAGTGAGTTGATGTGGCCCTCTAAGAATTTAATGTAGAAATTCAATTTCAACACTTGAGTGCCAAATCAATCCTTAACATACAATAGTTGAATGAAGAAAGTTGAACAAGGATCTTGAAATAGATTTTGGCCTCAAAACACAACAATCCTCTAGGGGTTGATCCCTAAAGATCAAGATATACTTTAGGCAAAAATTCTTGAAAATTACTAATTTCCTTGATGCTTTCTAGACATTGGAAAAAATGGAAAAAAAAATTAGAAAAAGAAAAATTGTACAAATCTATGCTTGAATATTATGAAAATGTATAGAAAATTTTCAGAAACTTTGACCACTTAGATAGAAAGATTAATTATAATGTGCAAGGCTCAAGGAGAATTTTCTTTTAACCCTAATTTAAAAGGTCAACACTTCAATTCCATCTAAAGTGAAAATTTTGAACTCCACGTTATTTTTTTTAACAATTGCATCCTACGTCATGTTAGTTACGTACTTGCCAAATTTTAGAAGTAGAAGAAGAGATTTACACAATTTGCCTACAATAGCTTGGCCTATCCACAAAACTCTAGGCAACATAATCTTTTGATCTAGATACGTGATTTGTAAAAAAATTACACTTCCACAAAAGAAGTATATGTCTACACTTTGTGTCAAAATTTAGGAAACATCCATCCAAAACTAACTTTGTCATACCAATTGTTCATTCAACAAATAATTGTCCTTAAAAGATTTAGGACACTGAAATGTGGCAAGTACTTAAAAACAACAATTGATCAAATGTCCTCATTACATATATCTCCTAAATTAAAATGTACAATTTGTTAAAGAAACAAATTTGGAGCATCTACCAAATGGTTATTGATCCCTCATAATTTTTCTATGATTTCCCAATGATGCATACTTTGATTTGTTGGAATCTCCTTTCATTTGTCAATTCCAATATTGAAAAAATTCATTAATCCCTAAATGCCCAAGCCTTTTCAAGTGTGTTATGACTATAAAAAAAGAGTATGGGCTTATAGTTATCCCCAATGAAAAAAATGCTTTTTTTTCAAAATCTAACCATATGGATGTCTAAAGAGCTTGCTTATTGGTATACACACCAATTTTGAGTGCGAAATTGCAAAGAAGTTGTGAGATTATCATAAGAGAAATGTGCATTTTCTATTTTTAGTATGCTACCCCTCTCCACAATGTTTCAAAAATTTGGATATAAGAGTTTTTTGGGATTGGAGGTGACATGACCAACTAAAAATTGTGACAGCTCACTAAAATGCACTTTCAAAAACCTTAAGTTCAAATGAAGAGTTATCAAACTCATTACACAATCCACCTTGCAATTGTTGAAATGCAAATTTTTTGATAAGTAGAGATTGCAATTAACTCCAAATCATCATTTGCATATTTAAATTTTCAATGGTGAAAATCATGAAAACACTTTACTCTTTCCATTGGGACCATTTTCAAAGCAAATGGATAAGTACAATTTCTTAGATCTCAAATCAAGCAAAATTGGCAAGCTTTGCTCAAAGCCAAGAAATCAAGTAAAATTGGCAAGCTTTACTCTTCCACTAAGATACATATATGCCTTTGAGGACCTCTCAAAAATCAAGTATTTACCTTTTTCAGTGAAAAATAAAAAATTTCAATAGTTAACCTTTGAAATTGCCCTTAAAATTTTTTTAAATTGGTAATAGTAATTTAACTACCCATCCCCAAACGAGATTGAAATTTCAAATCAACCATATATGGTCGCTTGGGCAGTTAGGGGTTAATCTACAAACAGATATTGTGTTCAAAGCAAAGTGGTGGTTTTAGGTGCCCTACCTTAAAAGATTAGCCCTGAAGAACACAAAAGTAAAAAAAAGACCAATGGATGACTTTCAAGATTACCGGTACTGTAGAAATGAAGAATGCACCTATTGCTCTATAACTTGGATCATTTTTGGCAAAGTACCTTGCCCTTTAAATGTTAAGGATTAAATTAATGCACACAAACCATTGGGAGGTCAGAAAGATCGTTTCTGTTATCAAATCCTAAAATCTCTGATAGCACAACCACGTGATTCTGATAAGACTCCGTTACCGACGTGCGTACAGACTTACAGACAGAGCCTCAACCGCGTCAAGTCTTCAACCCCTCAAGTCTCAGCACCATCGCTGCTCTCGGTGTCTGCATCCGCGCTGGCCCGCGCTCTCGCTGCCGACTAGCAACGTAGCAACGCGCGCTTCCCGGAATCGTGCGCTTTCCCAAATTGCTAACGCCATCATTTAGATCCACAATCGTCATTCGACCGATATTTGTCGGCCCCAGTTCAACTCTGTTACCTGGCCTCCCCTTCCTTGCAATTCATCTGGTTTTGGGTTTCAGGGTTTGGGATTTTGGTTTTTGGATTTCGCGGAATTTAGTAATATCGTTAGCAGAGTATTCGTGACAATGTGCTGGAATATTACTCTGTTTCGTTTGCGATGTAATTTTCTTTCACGAATTGTCGGCTGAAATTGCTTCTCCCTCAACGAAAGCAGTTCTCGATGCCGATTTCTAGGTAAATTACGCATGAGGGTGACGAATTGGGAGTGCAAGTGTGCTCCCGCGTCTGTACGCTCCCAAAACCCTATTTTATGGCTCGACAACAGGGGGGTCGATATCAACCAGTGTCGGTCACACATCTAAATGCGGCGATCGAGCAGACACGCCGCAGACAACGATAATTCCTCGCAGATAAATCCATTCTTGCAGACAAAAGACCCCTGCAGACAGCATTCTCCCTCGCGCCCTCCGCAGACATGACTCCCGACGCAGACATCCTCGTACCCTTCATGGAATTTACTATCGAAGCAAACCTCCGGAGGTTTATAAAAATGGAGAGAGGCCACGAGAATTCATCATTCAAGCTCGAAACACTTTCTACACTTGCATCTCTGGGCTGCAATTCTCGAAATAGTCATTCATTTCTTGGCTCGGTCTCCAAGTGTTGGCATTCGAAATCAATTCTTCATCGCTACATCGAGCTCGCTGGTATCAGAACTCTCCAAAGAGGGAACTACGTTAGAAGATGGCTGTGAATGACAGAGCTGGAGTTTATGGTGGCGTATGCACTTTGGGAGTGGCAGAAAATATCGAAGGCGATGGTGGAGACACGTTGTGGAATCCCAAGGGCACCCTGATTGCAAGGCCGCCTCCGCGTTCCTCCAAGTAGACTGGAATTGCAATGTCACTGGAAGCAAAGGCGTCGCTTCTCTCCACCATTCTCTCAGTCCGTTGAGCACTTCAATTTTCTCTTTCAAAGCATTGTTGGCATGTCGTTTCTCAATGCTTCAGATTGCAAGGGATGTCCAAGATACAAGGTTACTTACGGCAGGGTTTCTTTACTGTGGAGGAACTCCAACACCCAAAAGGATAGCATAGTGCTTGCTCTTGTTACCTTAGTAGAACTAGCTCAGGGGACTCTCTATGCTTTTTGGTCTTTTGGCCAGAGTTATCACTGTGAGAGCCATCTATTCTTGCTGGTGACAGAAATAGAGTCCAGGGTTGAATTATTTTGACTCGTGAGATTCAGTTTCCAGTTCATTGGACTGGGATTACGGTAGCCTCATTATTTGAAAACCATTAATTTTTTTTGCTTGATTCAGCAAAGCATTTGTTATCCCATTCGGGAGCTAGCCAATTAATCCATTTTCAATAAACTCTCCACTGTGTCAGTTCCTCCACTTTGAGTGTTGTAAATCCTGCAAGATAATCCAGCTCTGTTTTTGCTCTTTTAATTTGTGAACGTTTTCTGAGCATGAACTTGGGAACGTTTTCTGAGACCTTGTTGTTCTGAAGTTTGCAGTACGTCTGAATTAAGAAGTGTTTCTCGGAATTGAGTTCCAGGTGGTCGTGTTGAAGATATATCAGGAGTTCGCAAATTATTTAGGATCCTTTTGAGTGATTGCTTGTGTAAGTTGAAACTATCCATCCCAAACTGGGTGATGAAAGCTTCTGAAATCTGTGAGACCAGTGATGTAGGACACCGCATTTTTTGTGAGGATACTTAGATTTCTATTCCTATAATCTTTAGGTGGCAAGCAACCATGATTGCAGAAGAGAAGTTGTCCTAGGCTGTTTCTAATCACTCCCTTCTTTCTAATCTCTAACTTGACATTACTTTGACTCTTGATTTCTACTAGAAGTATAAGCAAATACAAGAGTTACATTCATGTTACATGATGATTGAACTTCGATAAGATGGATGCTTTTGATCTCTTAAGTGATTGACACAAGCTATAGATTTTTTTTACTTCACAACGATATTGTAGATTTTTTTAATGACTAGCTAGCATCATCTATGTACTATAATGTCTATAGTAGATTTTGTAATAATAGCTATTGTAGATGGAAAATAGCTATATACAACAAATTGGTAATGATCACAAAATCCACAATAGCTATCATCTTAGGAAAATAGAGATGATTCTTCTTCTCAAGGATTGGAAACAATGTGGTCAAGGAAAATGTCTACTACAAGCCCCACATCTAGTAGCACAATAACCCCATTTTCCATCCTAACTACTCATAGCAACATCACTTCATCACTTCATCACTTCATGCACTTGGTTGGACTCATTGGCAAATGGTGTAGGCATGACTAGCCTCTACTGAAAATAGAAATGGGGTTCTCTAGTAAGTGATACACAACCTCCCACATAAAAATCGCATAAGAAATTCAAAGGGTACACAGTAATAAAACTTTCATCTCGACAGACTTGGCTCTTGTAAGTCGTGATTTCTCCACAGATCTATAGTGATCTCCCAAAAATCACTACTACATTGTTAATAAGCTTTCAGTGACGCAAATAGTATCCTCTAAACAAGTGCCGCACCAAATTTGCACTGGAAATAGTATAGCATCAGTTAGTGATTACAACCCGCAATTCTGAGGAATATCAATTCCTACACATCATTCAACAAATCTTGGCATCGACCTCTAAATGGTACAGATGGAACGCCAGGTGAGCAAGTCAAAACCAAGCTTCAAATCTATATCACTCCTTCCCACTCAGGAAAGTCGTTGAAATCTTTCTTAAATGAATCACTACGCAAAGCTGGATGACAGTTTGTTAGAGGTGAAAAAAACACTGAAATCCAATGCCACTAGAAAAATATTCCATGAACTTCTATTGCTCTTCATCTTTAGGAGGTTTTCGATATTGAGTTTCCAACTGCTTGGCAACTATAAGCCCAGTAGTGACGAAAGTTTTCAAGTTTGGAATAGTGTAGTTCTGGGCAACGTACACCCCAGCAAATGCGCCAAGCGAGAATGAGAAACTGCTTCTGAAAATCCCCATATTGCTGCAAAATGCAGAGCCTGTCCCAGTTTCCCTGTACAAAACAAACAGAAAAGGTCTCTCACGTAACATTCTTATGCACCCGTCTTACTATTTATTTGACAACATATATTAAAAAAATAGCATTGTGAGCAATCAAACATAGTTGAGATTGGTGTCATGCTACTTCTGCGTGCTCACAAATGTCAATCTGGGAGCTACTGTCATGGAGTTATTGAGTAATTGATGTGAAGGTTTTCCTGCTCTAAAATTTTTGAGGATGTAAGAAGACGTATGCCAAAACAAGATGAAAGAGGATCGGAGCATGTTAGGTACCCTGATTCTTCCTTGAATTAGCAGATGGCCAAGGTGATAGGAGCTCCTTTCAACAAGGCTATGCAGGTCTCACAATTGTAAAACGAAGCTCAACAGAGCACATAATTCAGGTCACAGGAGTATTGGCCGAATCTAAATGTGGCAACCCGGGAAAACATTGACAACAAGGAAACTTTAATCTGCAACCTGCACATCCAGCTCACAGAATGTTCACTTATCCAGGGTGCCTCAAATTCAGAAAAATCTCAAAACATGCCACTCTCGCATATCCACACATCAGAGGACATTGTCAAATTCCAACTCACTCACAGTTATCATCCACACTTAGACGCGTGAACATTCCTAAACAGAACGGTAGAGGATACGAAAACCACTAGGGACCTGATCCCTTCTCCCATTCCAACCCTTGTTACCAACAGCAACTCATCTTTTTCTATACACTTGGTTGGCAAAACTTGGCTAAATGTCTATGACCACCGATCTTGAAAGAAATGGTATTATCTACTGTCCCTTCAATATAATTTTACGGCCTGCCACTTAGAAACTCCATAAAAATTCAAACACAGTGATAGAAATTTGATTCAAGAGAGTTACGCTCTTGTGCTCCAAATAATCTCTCCTCATACTGATCTCCTTATAATCGGACAAAAAAATAAAACCCTCAAAAATAAAGAAGAATTATTTCCATCAACGAGCGTTGTAAACGGTAGAGAATTCTCCCTCTGGACCATAATGACTGAACCCTAATTCCTCACCCCAACTCACAAAACTCTTGTGAAACAAAAGCTTGCTCAGTTTTTCACGAAGGAAACTGATACAATCACAACATCTCAGTGATTTCCATTCCCACCGAAGCAGGCTCCAAATCAAATTCTCACATCCATTATTCTCAAACTGGACAGGCAATTACAAAATCAAACACAGCGCAAATTATATCAACTGCTAGTTGCGAATTCATGAACATAAACTACATACCACAGCCCCAACAATCTCAAAATCAAGAAAGAATCAATTTCATCACAGAGCGTTGTAAACGGCAGAGGTTTCTCCTCCCTGGACCATGAAGATTGAACTCTAATAATACCTTACCCTGAACTCCACAACTCACAGAAAGCTACGAAAGCTTACTCTATTATTTAGAATCAGGAAATCAAAGTTTCCATCATACGGTACAGCTGAGCATGATTGATACCTGTACTCTGCTGCGGTGGTCGCGACGCGACTGAAGCGCTTGATCGAAGCGATTCGCTCTCACTCTGTCTCTCCGGTGAACTCCGAGGGGTGTCCACTTTGAACTTGTTTAGGGTTTTATCGTCAATTTAACTTTGTAAGTTTGTAACCCTAATAAGTGCATATTTGGATCAAAGTTTCTATTTTCGTATTTGTATGTCTTGGAAGTAAAAATTCCACTCAGCCAATTGTATTGGATTTCTTGTTGGTAAAGTGAAAAAAAAAATCGTCTAAATAGGCAATTCAACATAGTTGGAGGCATCTATTCCTATTAAAAAAATATGTAAACATTTTTTGGATAAGACATGTAATTACTATGAATTTTATTAGTGAAACTCCCTATGTCAATGAAACTATCACATAGCTTGGTCATAATACCAAAATCTAAAGAATCAACAATCAATCATTCACAATTAAGTATAAGAATGGTTTAATTGTACTTTTGGAGTCACTTTCAAAAGAACTGTAGTTTTTAAGAATGGATATAGGGACGTTTTGGGGTGTTTTCACCTTAAATCATCTATCCATTCAAAAAGACTAGCCATATCCCCTAAAAACACCAAGCACCCTCTTCGAATATATCTTGAAAAATTAATTTATTTGAGTCTACATTAGATACACGGATATGGATACTGATGCAAATATATATTGAGGTTACAATTAGAAATATAGATCACATATCCTTTGTTTTCATAGGTAAAATATGAAAATTATAAAAAGGTGTGGAATATGAAAAATTTGTTGGGCTATAAATTTTTGGAGGTTGGGGGATTTGGGGACTATCTACTCAAAAAGATCAACCCAAATCTCTTAGATTGCATATATGTAACATTTAAGAGAAAATGATTGTTAGAAACATTTAGAGGAATTTGTTTATCCATAAAATCACTTATTGAAAGAAATTTTATCCAAAAATTAACAAATCTAATATTTTTGTGAGAAGCACCTAGCAATTTCAATAATTTTCTACTCATATTTTCAGTGTTAAAGTAACAAATGAAAGAAGGAAGGCAAGAGAAGGTACACATTCATCAACTTTTGGGGGGCTCATTCCACTAATAACCTTCAAGTCATAAGGCAATCTTTTCATGCGACAATGTATAAGTAGTATACATTTCTAATTTTCATATGTAATACAAATAATCACATGGCATAAATTGATTCTCTCAACTTAAGCAAGTGGATGTAAGGCCTCTTTAGTCAAGCTCTATTTATTTACTTCTAAACATAGACTATAAGAGTTGGCATGGATGAAAGTTTTATATGTGCAATTCATCCTTATACATGGCATTGAAGCTTGTGAAGACTAATCTAGTGCCTCTTATAAAAATTGTTATTTTTTTATCCAAATGAGTGTTGAATAAGCATATAGCCCCTATTTTTGATAGCTAAGACTAAAAAGAATAGCCCAAATGGCCAAAAGTGCTCAAAAGCATAGTTACAAAATAAAAATAATTTAGAAGGTTCTAAATTCTTAATATTCGTGAAAATTGAAGGACCATGAAGGGGATAATCACTACTATTAAAAATCTAATTTATTTGATTTTAAATTCTAAAGAAAAACAAGTAAAACATAATCTATATGCATATCCAAAATACAATTTAAAATTGGCACATTGCATAGGCAACAAACTGTAGAGTAATTGGTAAATAAGATTGAACAAACACAATATATGAAGCACTTAAGCTCCCATTCCATTGTATTTAGAGAATTTTGGTCTTAACAACCTCTACTTGAGCCACATGTTATTTATTATATATGATTTCTATTTTGTTGAGTTTGTTCTAAGTTTACATTTATAAATGTACTAGGAATGAAATCCTAATGTTGTATTGCATTAGAAGAGAATGAGCTACTATGAAAGACCATGAGTTCCTACAAGTTCTCGGACTATGGGAACTTCGTCACAACTCATTGACGTGGTCAAGTGACGGCCATATTAGATAATAATTTTTAAAAAAAATTGAAACATTTTTTTGAAAAAAAAATAATTTTAATTTATTTAAAAAATATAAAATATAAAATAATTTTAATAGTTTTAAATTTTGGTGAGCCTTGGCTAGTCCCCAATCTGGGTTACTAGCCTGAAATGGTCTTCTTAGGTAGGTGAATCCCATCTAATGCAAGTAGATCAATTTGATAATTTAACTCATCTTTGATCATTGTAAAAATCTATACCAATCTTTAGAATATAGTTGCAAATCTTAATGAAACTTTGTAGAATGATAACCAAATGATTTTTTCTTTCCAAATTCTACAATTTAATTACTAACTACATGATTGCATGGACTACAGGTCTAATTGTGTACAAGGTCTTTGATTTTAGTGCAACATTTCACATGGGACCCCTAAGCACAAGGGATTTATATATCAGGATGACAACTTATACAAAGGCATTTTTTTGGAGGGGGCAATACATCTACCGTGGTGGTGTGTCTAGTCATATTAGAGGCACTCCAAACTTAAAGAACATGATTGGACATGCAATGACGTGTATCACATGCCCCCCCTCAATTGCATACAAGTCTTAATGCATACTTTCTATGTACGCTACCTAGACATTTGTACCAACCAACTACTTGATTTGAGTATTTCTAGATTCTTTAGAACTTGGCGTAGACTTAAGATGATAAAAACCTTTTGGTAATGAACAAAGTGCTTCAAGGTGACATTTTGTTTACATGAATTCTCAAGTAATACTCAAATCTTTGAAACCCACATTTTCTTTTAAACCAATTTGATGCAATTGGGAGAAATAATATAATTTTTTAAGAGATAAACAAAAATGTGCAAAACTCCTAGAAAGGATTTAGGTGTTACATGATCAATTTGCACCAAATAAAAATTGGTAGGAGTTATTTCTCACTAGTATGTTTGCATCATCAACTTGAATACTAAATTTGTGTCTAGTATAGGGGTTTTGATCAAAGAATGATCTTATAAGATAAATCATCAAAAGATAATTTTTTAATTGACTAATGATTTTCCAAAACCATCACATCTAAATTCTTACCTAAGATCTACAACCTCTATATACACGAGAGTCTAAGGTTGTTTTTAGAGTAGTTTGGAGAAAAGAATTTATATTAATTTTAAAAGCTTCACAATTGTATGAACCACAATTGAAAATGTATGACATTGAAATTAGTAGGTAGTTCTCTACTTCCATCACTAGTAGGTGAAATCCTTCACAATTGTCAAGTGCATTTTATCATTATTTCAAGCCTCTTCTTTTGCAACCAAGTTAGTAATAGTTGAAATACCTTCAAAACGAGACCCAAACACTAAACAAGAAATTGATTATGAGCACTTAACCCCTAAATGCCCAAGGCACCAAAATCTAGTGTTTGCAAAACTTTGAAGTTAAATAAAACCTAACCAAGTTGCTATTCTTTGTAGTTTGTATTTTTTAAACTTCTTTTTGAAGTCTAATTTAAGCATCAAAAAACCAATCTTGAAAATGATTGATTATGATTTTTTTTATTAAAGATTTTGTGTGAGGGTGCCCATTGCAATCTTGACTTTCCATAGTGTTAAGGGCCCTTGGAAATGAGCCTCAAATACACTAGATCTTGGAGGAAAAACCACATTAGAAATTCATTTAAAAAAATTGTAGAGTGGATTTTGAGAAACGATAAATTGATTGGGGTTATGCATGGTAGGCCCTTTAACCTGATATTTTTTTGGTGACCAAATTTTTAGATTTAACATGAGAAAAGAGGGTCAATAGACTTCAAGTCACTTTTGCACTTTTAATACCCTCATGATCAAACATTATAATCTTTCAATCCATAAGTGATATTGTTATGTTATCTTTTCCTAAGTGATCTTTAACATATCTAGCTTGAATTTGTATGGTTATATTTTTTTAAAATTGATTAAGCTTATCAAAATGTTGGCTTCTTATTCAAATAGAGCAAATTCCTATAAGCTCAAAAAAGGCCTTGGGCATTTAGGGGTTTATGAGCATTTGAAAGTTTGGATGTACAACTCAGACACCAACCCTAAACCTTGCACCAACTACTACAATGGGTAGATTGCAATTGGAATTGGAGCTTGATTATCAAATTCCAAAGTTGTATATGATAACGTGTCCTATGGGGCTTCATCATTTAACCCCTAAATGCCCAAAGCCTTCTGGTGACTTCTTGACAATTGCTTTAACCCATAAATGTTGACAAGGATGTTTAGTGTTTGATGGATGACAGAGTATCTTCCTATGCGGGATGAAAGTGCAAATATTTATCTTCAATATTATGTGCGTAAAGGAGAGATATTCTACAATATTTTGACTTCTAATGAATACTTTTCGATTTTCATGAATAGATGATTGTCATAGTATTCTAAAATGAATGATTTCCATGATCACTAATCCATCCTTTTAAGGGTTAAATTGAACAAAAAGCCAACATTCTAATAAGTTTTTATCAATTTTTTAAAATCGTAACCGTACAAATTTTCAAACTAGACATGATAGAAAATAGGAATTCATTTTGTACATTTCATTTACTATCATGTGCCGAGGAAGCACTTCAACAACTTCAAACCCTAAACCCTAACAACCTTAAAACCCTAAGAAAATCCATCTAATCAAGCCCTTGACTTGGTAGGACATTAAATCCTCCATTCGAAGGTGGGCTTGACCTACGTGGCGTGCGGACTGGACCACGAGGCCAAGCTACAACCCTGCAACAGGCCAGCCCACCTTGAATGGAGCTTGGCCTGAGACAACTTGCTCGCTCTCCATAGCACCCCAACAAAGAAGCAGCTACTCCATCTGGCGACAAAAAACACAAAGGGAATGCCTTGCGACCACGGACATGACATCTCAAAAAGGCCATATTCATTATATTGAGACTTTTTGCAAATTTTGAGACAGAATGCTAGTTATTAGAAAATTCATTGAAAAAAATTGTAATTGAAACCAAAAATAAATCATGCTCAAATAGTGATCCTATAATGAAATTCTAAAAGTTGGTGTTGTTACCTATTTATAAAAAAATATTAGTAAAGAGATAAAGCGGTTTATCTTCGAGTTGAGGATAAAAATGAGACTACGAAAAGTCTCAATATAACGAATATGGCCTTCAAACTCTAACACATTGTCTTGACCGGGATAGTGATAATAGTTTTGTGCTCTTCTTCTTGGGTTTTGTTGCATTTTAGTTGCTCATGTTGTAGTATAGTGTGTTTTGAAGTGAAGGAACATTTTGAGTAGATTCCATCCTCTATACTGTAGCTAAGTGGCTACTTAGGATTGAGGATCGATAAGTGGAGAGTGTGGATTTGCTCTTGTTTATGCAATTTAGAGTTTTAGGTTGGTCATGTGTTGTTTGTGCCTTCTGTGCGCCTTGTGTGTAGCTCGTGGAAATCATAGATTGTGGCTTGTTTGGATTGTAGGAATTCATATCACTTGTTTCAATTTAGGGAGTTGTGGTTTAGGGTTGCCTTATTTTGGTTGTGTTAGATGGCTTCATGGCTTGCTTTTTTAGGAAAGCTTTGTTTGTTATTTAGGGTCTGCTTCACAATGCTCCCCTTTCGCAGAGCCAGTTCATCCGCCAATTTAGGACGCCATCTTCTTTGATTATGCAAGTGTTGCTTGTCAAATTACTTTCAACCTCCACTTTCTGGCTCTATCTCCTTCACACTATAGGGTACTTGATGAGTCATGATTTGGGATTTTGTATTGTGTCCTACAATGCTCCAATAACTTTTCTTTCTCTACGTGGATTGTAAGGCCTCTGAACATCAAGCTTCTCCTCTTCAAATTGAGATCAAGGGCATCTATGAAACATCTCCATTAGTCATGCAAAGCATATTCGTTAAATGTTTGGGAATTGAGGCGTATTGTCAATGAGAGAGCTATGTCACATAAAAATACAAAAATTGGAGAGTATTTTGAAGCCTAAAACCAATAAATCAGAAGAAGTGCATTCCTAAGTTCTCAACCATGTGTAGGCAATATACTATGTACAATACTTTGTAGCTTCATACAACGGAGTTCAAAGTATATGGAGGACACATCATGTGAACACACATGTGCAAAAAGACAATGACCAAGTCTATGAAGTTGAACTCTTGTCTGAAAGGAGATCCAAAACAACGTCCTATGCATTATTGAACTTTGAATATGACACATAGAAACTCAAGAGAAACAATGGAGAGAACCTCAACTACATAAAAAACGCCCTTCTCTACCCTCTAAAACCCTAAACCACCATCCTAAACCCTAATGCAATTATGGGGGCTAAATGGTATTGCACATAGAAATCGAAGACATTTTGAATTAGAAATATTGCATGGATATCTGGTTCCAATGGTCTGTTTGGAGACCTCACAAAACATATGAGGGCTACTGTGAACTTTTAACTACCCTCAAATTTAATTAACCCTAATGTAGTCTAGTGTCCGTTGTTTGAGAGAATTGTTGAAGTCTTGTTCCGCATATGTAAGGTAAAATAGCCCATTGTGGTCAGAATCACGAGTTTGTACTCATGCCATTGCTGAAATTCTTTCATTTTTTTTCCCACGTAAAGACAGATGTGAGAAACAATGAGAGCATTTGAAATTATATTTTTTTGACAAAGTATGAATTTGCTATGAATTTTTGAAGTGTTCAGCCCATCATGGCCCAAAAGAGTCTGTAGACTACCCCAGAACCAACAAAATCTGTAAGCTTATCCATCATGCTCATCTTACACACCTAAAACAGTCACAATAATTTTTAATGTGAAAGGCCTAAAAAAACCACTTCCTACAATGAAATTACACTAAAAAGTTAGAAGTTCCTAATGCAGTCACTAATCACTCCATTACTGTCAGGTAAGACATTGATTGTGGTCCAAATCTCATTTAGTAATAAAACCCATGATGGGATCTGAAAAAACCCATAATGAAGTCATTTCATAGGTGTCCATTATGGATCATCTGACCACAATGAGCTGTTTTACCTTATACGGCGTCCGGTTCAAGACAATGTCCTGAGTTCGAGACGTCCCCTGTCGCGGGGGTCGCAGGATGTCCCTTCTGTGATTTCCGTCGCTGGACGAAGTGGCTGCGTCTCCGTCGAGGCGTGATGGGGAGTGGGCAGGTCGTCCCGGGCCGGCCTGCCGCGGGGTTGTGTCCTGGCCCTGTGGTCCAGCCCGCGCGCCACCTTCGAATGGAGGATTTAACGTCCTGCCTCGACTTGTTCATGTTCAGTTCAGTAATCTCCGGCGGCAGATTCCCGTCCTCAACTCTCGCATCCGGTCTCTTGAACCCACTCTCCACCAGCGGCCTCCACAGCTGCAAAATCCTCTCCTTATTCTGCCCATCGTGACTCGGCTCCTCAATCATCCATAGCTTCCCATCCTTCAGCAACTGCAAGGCGTTAAAGAATTGCCCATGATACTCCACCAGTCCCCCATAATCACTCCATGAGAATTTATTCAAGTCACACTTGTTATCGACGAGGAGTGGCAGCAAATCTGCATACTTGAGAGTATAATTAAGCTCTTGTTGGAGCAAGTTGGAGCATGCAACATGGCAGGCGTATCCTCTGGCTGTTTTCTCAGCAGAGTATTCGCCTTCCCTGTTTCCGATGTAAAAGTAGATGTAGGGGCTTTCGTCAGAACTAATGTCGAAGTTGCCGTAGTTGTCGTAGGAAGCTAAGGGGATCAATTCTTCCTTGTTGGAAATGCCGATGAAAGACTCCAGCCAGGTGTAGTCTTCAGGATTGGGTAGAGGAGGGGGGGTCAATGATTCGCCCTCCTCGGCGTCCATGTAGTCGAAGATGAGGATAGGAGGACCGCCACATACCGTGCAATACTCATCAAACATGCCCATGGCGAGTAACTTAACGAAACCCAACAAATGGAACAAAACCCTAAGAGTCTGTCCCAGCAAAACCCCAACTGTCGGTTGTGATTCTTGGATTGGAGAATAAGGGAGTCAATAGTCTGTTTCAAGAAGGACGAGGCACGTTTCAAATGTGATGTGAAGCTCTCGCAGCAGGGAGACTATTGCTAGGAGAAGATTGTGGGGCTGGAAATTGAGACAAGGAAGGGAAATCTCACAGTCGAAGCTGAGGACTGTGATGGGGAAATTCCGAATTCTCAAGGCGACAAAAGCTCAAACACTGAAATTAACGATCTGATGATGAAGATCGCAGAGTAGTAGAGAATTTTTGATGGAGAAATTCTTAACTCTCCAGACAATAAAAGCTCCACTCTCACACAGACTGAAAGTAAGGATCTCGTGATGAAGGTTTCACTCTAGAAGCTGACAACTGGGATGGGGAATTTCCTAACAATCACAAGAGCAAAAGACTCCAGTTATGGCTGGATGTCTGAACAATTACTCAACGCTCATACACAGAACTGTAAGTGGGGATTACACGACGAAGATGAAGATGGATAGCACTATTCAAGCTACGAATTTGAATGACGAAGATGAATGAGAGTCGAGCTTTTGTGGCTCAGTGAGTTTGAAGCTTGAGGGTGAAGCTCCATTGAGCTGGCTTGTTTTTCTTCGTTTCCTTGTGGAGGTAAGTTAACTAAGAGTGAGTTTCTTCTACAAGCGAGGGCTTTGACATTTCTTCCTCTCCTGAAGACTTTGAAGCTTCTCCTACAAGTCTCTGGCCCACGTTGGACAGACTTTCATGCCCCTGAAATAGGGCAAACCTTGCATAAAAGACAATCGAAAATTCTGGAATTGTACATGGAAGCGTGCAATGTTTGCAAGAGGAAAATTGGAATTGTTGGCAAGCAAAACTTTTAGAGAATACTCACGAAAAGTGGGGGAGACAAGTTTCCGACTTCTGAAAAACTATTTTAAACTACGGACTTGAAGTTCTTGGTCACTTCTAGTTTGACAATTGAACAAAGTTATTCCTGATATGTAGGTTTTCCCTACTCACATAGAAGTAAAATGTTCCATGGAACTTGGGGAAGGCAATTTTGATTTTTTTTAAATCATATATTCATTTCCGATTCTGACATGGTATGAAAGTTTGTTCTTGCAAGTTGTATGTGCTTGCAAAATGGCCACCTAAAATGTCCTAATTGGAGTGTCTTCAAGGTGGCGATGATGGGTAGGAAATTTGAATTAGGATTTGCAAGAGTGTTGAAAATTAATTCAATAAAGGTAAATGTGTAGTACTTTGCCACTTGAAATGCACATGTAAAATTTATTTCAAATAGTGATTTTGAGCTTATATGCCTTATGTTTAGAACTCTTTATAATCATATTCAAGGGATGCAAATCCTTAAAGGACAAGAATATCACAATGATCATCACCCATGTAATTATCCATTTCCCATATGAATATCTACATTTTTGTCACAAGGCAAAAGGAATGTTTTCTTCTCAGGATACCTAGGATTCATCACAGTTTAATCCTTGAACTAGTGTCATTGGACTTGTGATTCATGATTTTGTGAGGGGATTTCCATCATGTGAGATAGCAAAAAAGAAGCCCTACTTGCATTGGTCATGAATATTACGAGGCAAGATCCCATAGTTGGATTCTAAATAAAAGATTCTCTTCATTTTTACTCTATATATTAAATGTAGTGATAATTGGTGAAACAAAATCCTTGACCATTCCAAAAAAAGGATTCAATTTCTTCCATTTATCCAAGCAAGTGTGAAAAATGAACTAGTCCGAACCCTTGCAATTAATATAGGAGTACAATTTAATGCCAAGGCCTTTCCAAAGCATTGTCTACACATCACACAGTAGGATGTTTGAGAGACCTCATTTTAGTTTTATCTTGTTGTACCTTAGTTATTGCTCAAGTTGCCCACTAGTTCCATGATTGTGAAAAACATTCTATGACTCTCTTTTTAAATGATAAGTGAAAATCAATAAAAAAAAATGAAACAAATTCATGAAAATTGAATTAGTAAAATATTAATATGTATATGAAAAATGATTTCTATCCAAAAAGGTTACATGCCATGGTTTTTGTTATCACTATTGAAACGTTTTTTTTATATGTACAAAAATCTTGATTTTAGGAGATGTTCACATATTTTAGAAGAGATTGGTAGGTCTTGAGAGAAATGAGTTGGTTTTGGAAGACACTAGGAGATCATATATTGTGCATATGTATTTTTGAGGCTAAAATTCAAGGTCTACTTCTTGTAACTACACCCACAATTGTCCAAATAAGTGTTTGAATATGGTTTCCATTATTGAATTGTCTAATTTTTCGTTTCAATTCAATAAGAATTCCAACTTCTCTTTATCTATTTTTTCTTGATTCCATAATAAGAAACTACAATTTTTAAACGAATGAAAATAATTGTACCAAAAAACAACTTAAATAAACTATCATGAATATTGGTTGCACATTAGAATACATTTGATAATATTGGTTGTAATATTAGAATACACTCATGAATATTCAAATATATTCTTCTAAATATTGGTTGTATCACTAAATATTTATAATATGTTTCAAGGCATTCACATGTGATTGGAGTACTTCTTCATATTGAATATTTTGAACAAATGTAATAGAATATTTGTGAAGGGCATATGGTATGTGCATTGCCCTTGTCAATGGAAAATAATATAAAGTAAGGGATCCTAAACTTGACTAGGCTTTGAGAGTGTCTTGTAATGCACAGATACAATTTGTTCTCTTCAATACACCATCAATGTATCAATTATGTAAATTTCAAGAAGTGAAGGCTTTTAATGACTATTGTGCTTCATCTTCAAAATTTTGTAACTAATTCCACACTTATAGGTTCAAAAAACATGAAATGACCTCGACTAGATGTCACATCAACTCCATTTTTCTTTCTATGAATATTTATTGAAAAATATTCTAGTAGTTTAGCTTCCCCCCAAATGCAATCAACTCTTACATAGATGATTTATGGAACTCTTACCTTAGAGTATTTGTAGTGGTGGAGGAACATGCTTCAACATAAAATGTGGTGAAAGATGAAAGGTGAGATAAAATAAAAGGATTATCCTAAAAGTCATGAAATATCATTTTCTAAGGTGTCCTTCTTCTAATGCCTATTCCAAATTGCATTTGAATTCATATCCATCTTGTGCGATTCTTTGGAATGACAATGTAGTATGATTGCATGCAAGCTAATCACCTTTAGTTGTCTTCTTCTCAAATCAAAGTTAATGTTCCACCTTAATTTGCAATCCTAAGTCACAAAGGGGAGTAAAGGTTGTTGTTGTATCTGTCTAGTGGTGTTGACAAATTTATTGTAGCAATTAGAGTTGTAAATTTAAGGGGAGGCCAAACCTTAAATGTTAAGTAGAAGACAATTTAGTATAGTCAAATTGGATGTAGCCATGCACGAGTGATTAAAAAAAATTAGGAAAGAATTTAACCCCTAAAGTTCCATGACTATATTTTCACCGAAAATGCTCCAAAATTGCCATTTTTAGTATAAGTACCAAATTTTTGAAAAATAACTTTTTTTGACACATGTAACCATAGGATCTTGTAGTATGCTGAATTGAGAACATGTGGTGACAATTTCAGAAATTTCCACAACGTGGATTGCAAGATATAGACATTCAAATTCACTAAAATCATTTTTGGGGCCCTACAAAAAACAAGGCAGTTGCACTTCACAAGCTTGCTCTTTCATGAAAAAATGTCCAAAATTGTGGTTCTTCTTTGGATTCTTTTTCCTAGACAAGTTGGCCACATGTTTGAAAAATTTTAGATCATTTGGAGTAGTACACCATATAGGAAAAAAATAGTAAGTAGACAATAGTATATGATGGTTCAAAATATTAAATTGTTAAAATTTTTATTATAAAATTGAAAAATGCCAATCCTAAAGGTTGCAATGTTGTAATAAACAATCTACATCCTAGGATTTTATTTTTTCCAAAAATATTGAAAATTGAGTAAGATAAAGGACTTTGAAGTTTATTTTAGAGTAGAGAACCCATAATTGCCTACAAACAAAAAATCTTCATAACTTTTGACTCATTGATCAAAATGGAATGATTAAAAGCTTTCCACATTTGTATAACTCCAGAAAACCAATTTCAAATTTTTGTTTAAAGAAAAATGATTTTTTCTAATTTGCTTGGACCACCCATTTATGAAAAGAAAGTAATATATTAGGCCTAGTTTTTGACTCATATTTTCAAATGTCATGAAATTTTGGGCATATGAAAGATATTCCTTGTTCTCAACTTCTATTAAAATTTGGGCCACAAATATGAAATCTCTAGTCACATATACCTGCCCAAAATTTCTATGGAGCCAAAAAAACACATGTTGGTCCTTTAGGGGTTAAATTGCATGCAATCTATAATGAGTTAGTGTTGAAAGAAGGACCACTTAGAGGATGACACTTCCACATAACTTTTAGTTTAACCCAATTATTTGATAAGGTATGTACACCTCAAAGTGACACTCTCCTAATTGCAACACCTATCTACGGCTATCCAAAATTTCAGTCTTGAAACATGATTATGCAAATCATTCCTTGTAGTCACAATTTTCATTTCAAGTGGTAATTCAATTTTCAATTCACTCATTACTAATACACAATAATTTTGTGGGATATTTGACAAGAGCTTCCTCGTTTCTTTAAGGATGAAATCGCTAGTGGTTACTACAAACTCTTGTAATAGTATCACTCATTTTTGGATGACCTTGCACACTTTTAAATGATCAATTAATTATTCATCCTTATTCTAATACTTCAATCATTCACAAACATGGATGTAAATAGCTTCATCAACCTAATGACGATGTCAAGAGGGTAGAACCAATTTAATTTTTTTTAAATCTACATATTTTTGCTCTAACAACAGAATATTTGAGGTGGGTCTTCATATAAATATACGTACAATACTTTACTATAATGTAAATTTACCAAATATTTCCACCTATACCTTCACACCCATGTTTCCCTCATGTGGCTCCACCAATCCCATTCCTTCTTTGCCCATGTTTTCATCAATTGGTCAAACTATATCCCCACCCTTAGTAAATTATGGAGTGAATTCTGCTTCTTTTGGGAATTTTAAATTTTGTAATAAAATTTTGTAATTAAACTTTGTAATGTAATTACTTGTTGCCAGCCATGATAATAATAATGCTGGTAGTTAGCTTAGTCCACTTGCACCAATGTATTCATCAGTTTCCCATAATTAAGGCATTTACTTAAGTATACAATAAAATTAGGGTCTTCCTTTGAAATGAGTCAGCGATGGTCTGTTTGTTTCCTCCAAGACATTTTTTCCTACTCAATAATTGAAAAGCCAGTTGTTACTCCTATTTCAAAAATGAAAAAGAAAAGAAAAAGAAAAAGGTTATTAAGAAAAGAAAAAGGGTTTTGTTACTATGCCTAGTTATTATTATTATTATTAGAATGATCAAATTTTTCATGTTTTCTTGTTGTTGGTAAATGAAAGGAGGTTCAAACGCACCAAATAATGCGATGTTTGGATACTGTATGCAAATGTTATGAAGGGTCAAAGTTCTTTTGGTTGAAGCTCTAAGAACATTTCTTCAACATTCATACATATTGATTTTGGAGATATGTACAAAGTGATGATGGAAGGTTTGGGATCAATGGTGCATTTGAGGGGGGGTACCTTAGGCCATCATCAGACATTGGAGTTACAAATAGTATCTCGTTTGTAAATTAGTATTGTAAACACTAAAAGGAAAAATGAGGGTAACTGGTAGTTTCCTACAAAATTCTCCATTGCATCCAACAACACTGTAATTTTGGTTGTGGATTGCTCTTAGGAACTTGAAAGTGCCTTAAATCAAGCAAGTGTCTTATAGATTAAGAATGGATTAATACTAAACCCTAAGGGACTAGATGTCCTTGTGTAGGTTACTATAAGGTTTGGACTAGGTCCTGTGATCTCAATTTTTGACATGATAATTTAAAATTGTTTTGAAGATAGAAAAATACATTAATTTTTGGGAATATAATTTGTATTCCAATTGATGATTAGGAGCAAAATTTATGCCAAACTAAATTCAAAAAATAGTTCACGAGGCAACTAAAAAGAATCACAAGAACTCCAAAAAATTATTTCTCATATAAATTTTTTTTGTATGCATTGAAAGATTTAATTCATTCCATTTGAACTAGTGATGAAAAAGTTATGAAGGGTCTTGTTTTTCAAGCAATCTAAACATCTTTTTAAAAAAACTTATCAGATTCATTTTAACTCAATTTCTGCATTTTAAAGAACAAAAAAGCTCCACATGGTTTAATTTTCTTGCTAGAACAATTTCATCATTGCAATTAGACTATTTCAATTCTATCTATACAACTATAGTATTTCCTTTTATCTTATATCTACTTTTGTGCAACAATTTTTTATAGAATGAAATTTAAATGCTTTAAATTTATTTTCTCCAAAATCTCAACTCAATTTTTTAACACATCATTTTTTTTAAGTTAAAAAGATTTGAAATAAAAAAAAATCTGGTCTCAATTGATTTTTTTCACTTTCAACACAAATGTCTTGCAATCTATGTTGCCAAAGTTTTTGAAATTTCTTCTACACATTCTTATACTTGTCTAGTGCAAGATTCTACAGTTATATATGCCAGAAAAAATGTAGAAAATTTTGCAACTTGAAACAAAATTGATAGTTGTTTTGAGTGCTTCTTGACAAAGAAAAACCTTGGTTACTTTAGGGGTTAAAGAAATTGGTGGTAGATTGATGGTGAATTTAAAACAATTAGCTACACCTCAAATTTAATTATTATCCCCTCTCTTTCTCAACTTCTAGATTATATACCCTAGTTATAGGGCATAGTTGGCACAATCATGCCAAATAGTTAATTAAAGTTCAAAGCATAGAGTAGGTACTTCAAAATTTAATTTCAATAAATTTAGCATTACATTCAAAAAATTCCCAATGTTGAACAACAACATCATAGAGCTTCAATAACCACTACAACAAGGTAGATGATGAAAAGATAAATGGTTTATTTGAGTGGGTTGGTTGGAGGTGAAACAACCCATGTGGGCTATATAAAGTCAGAATTAGTAGGAGTTCAAACACTTATAGTTTAGTCAAAAGTAGGGATTGTGTTCAAAATAAAATTTCAAACCTCATTTAGGTATTGTTGAATAACTTTTTTCAAAAAAATTTGAACTAAACTTATGTGGAAAATCAAGCTAACTTTCATCTCCCAAGATCCATTTGATATATTGAGTCTCCAATCAAAAGTTACGCACAAAGTTCAAATAAGGATTGGAAGAAATATCTTCTTTAACATTTTCAACATCTTAGTTATCTGAATTTTATCCATAACTATTTTTTGAAGGCTCAAAATCACAAACGAATTTTTTAAAATTAAATTTAGATGGATTTTCCAACTTTTCTTAGTTCAAATTTTTAAAATAAATAATATTTACTATGCCAAAATGAAGTCTGAAATTTTCCTTTGAACACAATTCCTATGCTTTGACAATCAATAGTCAAGCTCTTCTCTTCAAATTATCCAATAACCCATTAGGAAATTCTGAGGTCTCAACAAGGCTGTAAGTTTTGCACCCACGTGGTGCAGTTATGGAATTATTTTTTAATTTGGAATTTGACGTGACACTATTAGTGCCATGTCAAATTGACAGTTTATTTAATATTTAAAAATTATTATTATTTATTTTTTCTATATTTGCACTATAAGGATGCTGAAAATCTAAAAGTGGCAGGCTTTCCTTGACCTCAAAATTTTCCTAATGCTTTGACGATTCACAATGGATAATGGATTTCATTATAAAGATGACTTCTCTATCTTGACAAAAAATCAATGAGGTATTGAGAAGTCCATCATTTCACCATCAAATATTCTTTAGATGATGGATGATCATGTTATAGATTGGTATGGATATTATCAAACACCCGTTATTGCATTGGACCTTGAACTTTATTTTGGCTACTTTGGACTTCCTAGCTAATGTCAAATGTATTTTTGGTTTATTTCAACAACTTTGTCATTTAACTCTTGTTGACTTTGAAATTTTATTAATATTGATCCTTTTATTTTATTTTTTGGATTTTTTTCAAATAACTATTTTGTATTGCCGTTGTCCTACATCATTGTACGTAATATAAAGTAGACTAGCCCATTTCTGCCAACTACCTATTTCAACCATCCTATTTTCGACCCCAATTCCACCACAATCCTCATCTAGATCTATCATTTTTTTGACAGTTTTAGTGCATCAATGGCAACAAGGATTAACATGTCAAGCCTTCATTGGTGAATACTTCATTGCTAATGGATACATGAAATGATGGTTACATGTTTAGAGTAGGACACTTATGACTCTAGTCTATTGGCTGTTTTGTAACTCTAGGGTAGACCGTTTTAAAAATTCATAGAAATTACAATTTTAATCAGAAAATTATAATTCCACTTGGATTTGATTCCTGAAACCTGCAGACACCTCTGAAAAATATGCACCCCTCTTGGAGTTGGCCCCATGATACTCAGATTGCAAATCAGGGTGGTAATAGGCTTGTCTACCTTACTCTAATTAGTTACTTTTTTTATCCTATACGGGGGATTGAAGCGTCGGTTGCTCTCAATGAGGAATGGATCTTTTTGTCCCCAAGTCTTGATAGATCTTCATGACTCAAATCACAATCATTAGAACTCCAAACCCACAATTATAATTTGTACAGGAGCCTTATTAACACTATTATTAGTTTGTACAGTGCCTCCACATACCGGCTGCCTGTTGGATTTACCCCATTTAATGTTTTTAGATTATTAAAAAAATAATTGAAATGTAGAATATCCATTTTGTTTGTATATCAATACAAGCTCCATTATCAGTACACGTAGACAAGAGGTGGAACTGTACGAAGAGCGTACAGTCCCCCTTTGCCACTCATTATTTATAGGACATGCAAGTGCCCCAAACCACACTATTTAAATACTTACACTATTATTGATAGGGTGAGCCGGCCTTAGTAAAACCCGTTATGAAGGCGGGATAATATTCGAAAGTCCTAGATTTCCCTAAATGTCTGATTTTCTCACCCCACCCCCCAATTATATAATAAAGGGAGAAAATGTCCATTTTTTTTCAAAAAATAATTTCAAAGGAGAAAAAAAAAATTATAAGAAAAAAGGGGGTGCTGAAGTCAAAAATTAATAATGGTAGTAGATTGGAAAGTGGAGTGATGAGTCATGGGACTATTGGGCTCATGGGGGCTTCAGTTGCCAGTTCTGTTGACCTCCTATTCAGTAATTACCGTATCCTGGTCTAAAAGTTCAACACAATAATAAAAGAAATGATAAGGTAGTGTAGGTACCCTGAAATGCGCCGCTGACCCCCCCCCCCCTAAAGCCGCCATCTTCACCCTGTGTACATCTTTAACATCAAGCAATATGTACCTGTGTGGAAGAAACGAGCTTGGAGCATCTATCCATTAAAAAAAATTTGGACCCTTCGTTGCAACTTTTGCATATGGGATCCAAAATGTTGTGTTCTTTGGTGCATTGGAACTTGCTTTCACTTGCCGACAAGAAAAATCTGAAAATTGGACCTTTTTTGTGATCATAGAAACTAGGCATAGTAGCAAAAAGTGGCAGTTTTGGGTGTTTACATTTTAATCCCATCTTGTGCACCTGCCCCTAACTTCCCTTCGTGAGTCCTTTAGTCTTAAGGTGGGTATACCCACAATTTGCACTATGCCTAAAAATGCCATTATCATTATGTATCCATCTCCAAAAACTCTCTCTCTCTAAATAATAATAGGAATTTCCTTTTACTTGCCAACAAGACATGTATATGGGAATTTGACTAGTGTGATAACAATAATTAGCCATATTGTACTTGGATAACATGATTGTCTTAAATTAATTAAAAAGAGCTTCAATTTTTTTACTCATTTGGGAATGAGACTTCCAAATCTTCAAATAAATTTGAAGATGGTTTGCCGAAGATCCCCAAAATCCATTAATCCCTTGAAAATTGTAGTCAATTCTGGAGGCGAGCAAGACGTTTTCTGGTCCTAGGTTGAACATGAGAAAGAATACCAAACTAAGATGAATTTTGGAGATTTGATCGTACCAATTGAAAGTGGTGCGAATGCAAGGCCTACAATACATTTGTGACAATTGACAATTCCCAATTGAGATTTGTATATGGACTTGCATATTTTTAGCCTGAATTTCATTTTTTTTCACCCCTAAAATGCATGCTAGCACAAAATTTCCCAATCTTTGTTTCAATACATTCATTTTCAAATTTCCTACATCCATCATCTTTCATCCAAACCCAAATTTGTTCTAAAACTTTGGCTACCAATGAAAGAGTGAGAATTTTGACCAAAAAGTAGTTGACCAAACCAAAATGGGTTAATATCCATTTGAGTCAAATACCAAATTGTCATTTGACTATCTACCATAAAAAATTAAGATGACAAAATGAAGGAATTAATTCACTTACATTCAATGAGAATGAAGGGTGGAGAGTTTGTTTTCATAATGAAATCCAAAGTTCATCAAGAATCCTCATACAATATGGAATAATTTGAAGATGAGAGCTTGTTTGCTCATTGTCCAAACTCAAGAATTGTATTCAAAGGAGTATCATTTTGTCATGGTAGAATAATTTTTGTCAAAAAGTTTTGAACTAAAAATATTTGGAAAATCACACTAAATTTCATCTCTCAAAATCCATTTGTGATTTTGAGCCTTCTTCCCAAAGTTATGGACAAAATACAAGAGAGGATGTTTAAAAATTTGAAGGTGAAAATGTCCCTTTCAACCCTTCTTTGAACTTTGTCCATAAATTTTGATTGGAGGCTTGAAATCTCAAATGGATTTTGGGAGATCAAAGCAAAATTAATTTTCCACATTATCTTAGTCCAAAATTTTTTTGAAAAAAATTATTTTACAATGCTTAAATGAGGTCTGAAATTTCACTTTGAACACAATTCTTGTTTTTGACTTGACTATGAGTGGTCAAGCTCTATTTTACGTATCCCACATGGGTCATTTTACCTCCTACCACCCCACTTGTATAAAGATCTTTGTCTTTGCATCTTGCCATACATAGTAAGTTAAGGAAAAGACTCCTGGATAAGATAATGGATATAGGTTGGCTATTGGATATTGGATATCATTTTTTTTTTACTTAAATGCTGAATTTTTGAGAATTTTATTTTAAAGTGCTGAATCTTATTCTTGAACTTTAATTAAATATTCGGCACCAAAGTGGCAAACTTGCTATTCGATTCCAGTAGTGACAAAAAGTGACGGTTTGGGGGGTATTTCCTGAATGTATTTAAAATGAACATTTTAGAAACTACTGTTACACTGCAATCCGGGCAGGTGTTTACTGAATGTATGTGAAATGAACATTTTAAAAACTTCTGTTACAATACAATGTTCACAGCAGTTGTTAATATGTCCAGATACATTGTTTAATAAAAAAGCAAATTAACAATCTCTCCCTTCAAAAAATGAGAAAAAATAACAAAATTCAGAATTCAAGGAGGGGTATGTTTTTTTTGTCAGCCTAACTTAAACTAATTACAGTAGTCACAATAGCAATAGTGTCAACAGAAGCACCTGTACTGCCCCATTTGCAGGTTTTCTGGAACCTTATCATACTTGGGTTTCATTTAAAAATTAATTTACCCATAAAATTTCCTTCCAAGTTTAGCAAGTTTAGCCTTTAAAAAATTTTCAAAATCTTTAAAAATTAAAAATTTCTAATTTTTACTGATGCATGAACCGCCGTTGGGTTGCCTTCCTCAATTTCCTGCGGATTTGTGACGACATCTCCCCGAAAAGCTGGTGTGTCTCTAATCTTAATTCCGTGTAGATTCCTAAACGTAAATCTACAACTTCAATGTAAATCTTTTCATGCTCCCCATGAACTCAACGAGTCTCGCGATATGTAACTTAGATTCCACCTCATAAATCTACCATTGGAATGTAAATCTTCCCCGAGGGTTCACTCATGGCTGAGTGAAATCTTCCACTAGGTATTCCCCCACTGATACATTCTCCGAGACGAACGTAGATTCCAACCCACTAAATCTTCTACGGTGATGAGAAATCTACTACTTCATTGAGAGATCTACTTTTTCAATGTAAATCTACCTTCATCCTTGAAATCTAGGAACCGACCAAATTCCTCCCGGCCCAGCCACTTGGGTCGAGGACGGAGACGGTCAAGATGGCTGTCTGTGATTGCAATTGTCCATCACTACTGCCACTACTGTTGCAGCCATGTCCGCTTGCTGCCGCTGGCTGTAAGATCACGCTTTCACGTTTTCATTGCAGTCGCTCTCGTGTCTGTGTCTGACTGTGCAAGGCGGATGAAGTGAGTATTGTAATAGGTTTTTTTTATGCTTTTCGGTGTTTCCTCTTTTCTCTGCAAGCACGAGGAGGTCATCATCAATTGCCTACTTTAATAGTAGCGGTGATGATGATGCTGGTGCGTTCGCTACTTTAGCAGCGGTGATAATAATACGTTACTAGATTTTCCCTCCTTACAGGCAGCAATGGTCCTTGCTCTTGTCTGAAGTCGAGCTTGTTTCCCGTTGTAGGTCGCTGGAGAGTAGTGCATTAGTTGGGAAGCAAGCCGCAGTAAGCTTAGTGTCGTCTCGTTCTCGTTCTCGTTCTCGTTCTTGTGTGGGTTTGTGAGCTTTTTGTGGTATTGATTGTTATGGAAACTTGTGGTTCACAGACTGTTTGAGAATAGAGAGGGAGGAGAACCTAAAGAAACAGAGTGAGCGTTGTGTGGGGAGACGAGAGACGAGAGGCTGCGGCGAATCTATCGTGCGTTTGGTGGAGAGAGCACAGGTGTGGCTGAGGTATAATTATTTCTTACTTGCGAATCAGAGTGCTGTGGTGGTGAGGTATTAGGAGGTATTAGGTTCAATGATCAATCAATGCTTCCTGTTCTTGTCCTTTTTCTTGTGCGAGTAGATGAGAACCCGGTTTTCGAATCTACTGTTTGGTATTGGGCTATATGCGCGAGTATCTCCTTGGATGTAGGTATGTTATACCTGGTTTGAATTTTGTATGCTTGTTAATTTGCCTTTAGCCTCCGATCTCGCGCTTTTTCTTGTGATGATATGGATCGTGTTTAGGTTCTGGTTAGTGCATGTGAGTTTTGTGAATTGGCTAGCCAGCAGGGATGCGTTTTATTTGAGTTTATGATTGTTGTGCTGTGTGTTTTGTGAGATCAGTAGTGCGGTGTGGAGATAGGGTGAGTGAATTATTGGAAGAGGAGGAGCTGGAACGTGTGTGTGTAAGGATGAATAATTGTTGTGTGTGAGATGATGTAGAACATGAGAAGAATAGAGAGGTTATCTTACGAAATTTCGGGGTGTGCGTGTGTGTGGTGTTTAGCACTGTCAGCAAATAGACGAAGAAAACAGATGCGCTAGGTGTGTACTATTTGTGGAGTTCCGAGAGTGATTTCTATCTGCGGAATATGTCTCTCTGCGGCTCACAGGTTGCTACAAGTCGGTTGTTATGACAAAGTACGTTTTTGCATTGTTCATCAGATACATTACCGACTGTTTCCTTGTAACGCGGGTGTGTTAAGGGTCTAATACAGAATCGGCCATTCCGATTGGCAATAGTCCATTTCAGTGGGTGTACAATCTTTTCTTACAATGACTTTGAATGCTTTGAAGTGATGTTGCTTGCTGACTTGTTAATTCTATTTCGGTCTTGTAGATGTGGATGCGAGAGTAAAGAACAAGTTTGAGAAATCAGAAGGGTGATTATCAAAGCGAATTGCACAATTTGGGAAAGAGGTTTGGACCTTGACAGTGGCTTGAGAAGGAAGCTGCCAGCCTTCACAGCAACGGGTAAGCAAGATTTACATTGTGTTTTGTTTTGTTCAGGTATTTTAGTAGAACCCAAGGAATTATTCGCATCTTCTGCCATTTGATAAATTTATAAGTGCATCTCTTTCAGAATCGCCACCCTGTGCGGAGAGTTTTGTGGCCTTTTCAAATATGTTTCACTCTGAGTGTAAAATTACTAAGGAATTATGTATTTGTGCTTCAATTTCAGGAGCTTGGATGTTCATTTTAGAAGAAGTGATGATTTAGGGTTAACTATAATGTCAAAGAAGGGTACAGATCTGTTCACCAGAAAGCGGGTAATTGTGTGTGCAAACAGGAGGAGATTTTGAAGAGAGTGAAGCTGGAACTTGCATCGTGCTAAATTTACAACCCGCCACAAATTCAATGGTGTATTTCGGTGGTCAAATGGCTCATCTGTCCGGAATGAATCCTCCCAGAGCTGGCAACCATGGAATGCACATTACTGTGGGCTACTCCCGATTTTCTACCTTTGCTTGAGTGCAAATCGGTGATCGTGAGTGACCTGGTTCAAAATGTTGCTCCAGTCCCCAATTCCCTGGAATTCTTAGCAGTTAGCTGATTCAAATAAGAGGATTACATTGCTTTCCCTTTCCTTTTAGATTTGGAATGCCCAGTCGAGTTCCACAGTTAGCCATGAGTGTCAACCCAGAGGATGACATTGGAGCTCCAGTGGCAAGATGCTCTATCACAGGGACAGAACTGGGTGGCCTCGATGCGCAGTTGTGGCACGCCTGCGCGGGGGGTATGGTTCAGCTTCCGCGGGTGGGCTCCAAAGTGGTCTACTTTCCACAAGGCCATGGTGAACAAGCTGCCTCCTCTCCTGATTTTCCCCGTTCTTTGGGTCCCTTGGGAACTGTCCCCTGCAGGGTGGTCTCAGTGAACTTTCTTGCGGATGGCGAAACAGACGAAGTCTTTTCTCGCATCTGTCTGCAGCCTGAAGCTGGATCTCCCTCTCATGATCTCATTGACGACGCTCCGACTTCGCCACCTCCAGCCAAGCCTGCGGCATTCTCCAAGACGCTCACTCAAAGTGATGCAAACAATGGCGGCGGGTTCTCAGTCCCTCGCTACTGTGCTGAAACCATTTTCCCTCCCCTTGACTATGCCACCGACCCCCCTGTGCAAACTGTTCGTGCGAAGGACGTCCATGGCGAATTGTGGAAGTTTCGTCACATCTATAGGTATGAAATTTCGTTACCTCGTCCCACTCTGGTTTAGTTTTCTCTCTGTCCCGGTGAGGGAAGCATACTTTAAATGTGAGCAATTTGGGCTTAGGGTTTAGGGTTATTCATAGTCAAAAGCGTGTGGGCTTTACGCACCTGCTTAGGTCAATTGTGAACTCGCAATAATTTAGCTATAGGGAGGATCACAAAGTAGTGCAGTTTGAGCACAGCAGTTCATTGAATGAATCTTTAAAATCACTGGTTTTGTTTGTGAAAGACAGTTTTCCAGAGCCGTCATGAAATGCCGCGTCATGTAGTGTTGAGAAAATCGAGAGTCAGCATAGCATTTTACTTACTGCAACCGTCATTGCACCCAAGATGGGCATTTTTACTGAGAATGGTGATTTGAATCTCTTCTCTGTCACAATTATGGTGGTGTAATTTATAACATGTTGTTAATTTAGGTTTCCATTTTTACTGACGGCTTCCACACCATTCGGTGCAGGGGAACGCCTCGGCGACATTTGTTGACAACAGGGTGGAGCACATTTGTCAACCAGAAGAAGTTAGTGGCAGGGGATGCAATTGTGTTTCTTCGCATTGCATCTGGAGACCTGTGTGTGGGGGTGCGTCGTTCCATGCGGAGTGCCAATTGTGGAGAATCCTCCACCTGGCACGCTTCACTCAATGGGGCCTCCGCAATCCGGACCTCTCCATTCTCTGATTTTCTAGGGGGTGAGAATGGCTATGGGCTCAGCAGGTCTGAAAATCAAAGCTCACCGAGCTCCAGCTTTGCACGGGACCGCGTCCGAGTGACTGCCAAGTCTGTTCTCGAAGCTGCTCAACTAGCCATCGCTGGGAAGCCTTTTGAGGTGGTGTATTACCCTCGGGCTAGCACAGCGGAGTTCTGCGTCGAAGCTGGTCTGGTGAGAAGCGCTCTCGAGCATTCTTGGTGCGCTGGAATGCGGTTCAAAATGGCGTTTGAGACCGAGGATTCCTCCAGGATCAGCTGGTTCATGGGCACCATTGCTGCTGTTCAACCTGCAGATCCAGTTCTTTGGCCGAATTCACCCTGGCGGGTCTTGCAGGTTAGAGTTCAATAAGTAACCTGGATTTTCTCTTGCCTTTATTTTTTATATCACATGTTCTTTATTGGCTCTGGACCGAAGGAAGGAGACCTTGCATTGACAAAAAATATATCCACAGTGAATGTAAAGAAGTTTGAGTTGGTTGCCACTCCAATTGTAAGCCGGCGCTACTGTGACAGAGCCACTCTTAACACAGCTTCTTGGTTTTATTCTCTTCGTGAAATATGCACAAAGCGCTTAGACGTTTGTCTTTCTGACTAGAAGTCAAGGGTATTACAGAATAGAAGTCTCATTGACGAAAATTTTGGTGGTGTCACAGAGGTAGGTGCTGCATCACTATCCAAATTTTTGGATGGACAGATGGGCTGCCTAGTTGGTGATTTCAGTGATTACTCATATTAAGAGATTGGTGATGGTGCAGGTGGCATGGGACGATCCGGACTTGTTGCAAGGCGTGAGTCGAGTGAGTCCATGGCAGGTGAAGCTCCTCGCGACGTTTCCGATGCAGCTCCCTCCATTCTCCCTGCCCAAGAAGAAACTGCGCGCTGCCTTGCCTCAAGAGCTCCAGCTTCAAGAGCCGGGCCTGCTTAGTCTGCCACTGGCGAGCAATAGCCATGGATTGCCCGCCATGCCCTGGCGGAGCAATTCAGCTCTTCTGGACGACTCCTCTGCTGGCATGCAGGGAGCCAGGCATGATCACTTCAACGGGCTTCCCTCAGTGGATTTCCGAAGTTGTAATAACAAACGTCCTCGAGAGTTCAATCATGAGAATCACCAACTGTTCCATCCTCAAACTGAAGATTCCCATATTGCGAATACGAATCTCCATAACTATTTTTCTCCGCTGCCCAGACGCCCTGATGTTCCGGTCCCAAGTATCCAGTCTCCGGCCTTCATCTCAGCTTCGGTGAGCGCTCAGCTGGAGCCGCCTGTGAAGAAGACCTCTGCAGCTGCCACCTCCTTTTTCCTGTTTGGTCAGTTCATTGACCCCTCTTGTGCCTCCAAGTCTCAGGCGCGTCCCAATGGCCAGCAGGTGTTGGAAACCAGAAACGCATCCTCGGAGAATGACAAGGTCAGGGATTCTTCGTGCGGCAACACGCTGAAGTGGTTGCATGCCAATGACGAGGGCGCCACTACTAGTCCTCAATTCAAAGTGTCCATGGAGGGTGATGATGTGGGGCGCACGCTGGAACTGTCATTGTTCAACACCTATGATGAGCTTTACAGTCGTCTGGGTGCAATGTTCAGTGTTTCCCAGTTACAAGACTGCGTGGTATATCGAGATATGAGGGGATCCATTCGGCGAATTGGAGATGAGCCTTTCAGGTCAGTTCATGATGCCCTACTCTCGCTCTCTCTCACTTTGTCCCTCAGGTAGGGAACTCATTCCCGTGGCTTTTTTGAGGGGTATGTCTATTAGAATACATTTTCTTTTTTGTGTGTCTCACACCATTTGTGAGAGGGTTCCAGCGCACTCAAATATGAATTATTTGGATAACGTATGAACAAGCCATAGGTTTTGTACGAAGGTCTCGATTATGAGCCTAGTTATATCTTCATATGTTACGTGTTTGGAAGCCCGCTTGCATTGTAAATGGTGACCTTTCGACCCACGGGAAATGGTTGCCCTACTTTAGTTGCCTGATGTGAGCTGATTCATCTCATTAGTAGACAAGCCTGACTGATAATGACTCGTTCCACTGCACACGGCAGGAGCTTCGTGCAAACTGGGAGGCATCTGACGATCCTGCAGCAGGGGTTTGACAGGAAGACTGCTGAAGAACCATCATAATAGCTCCATTCTTATGGCAATGCCACGGTGAAAAGGTAACACACTGTAATATACAATAGTTCCGGCTTTGAATTTTCTCCATCTCTGCGCCACTCCGCACCAAGTTGATAATTTCCAGTCAAGCAGCTTTGATGGTAGGCCACTTGTAACATGGAACATGCAGCTCTATCTAGGAAGGAAAAAATCTGCACCCAGTTTTGTAGAAACTTGTATTCAGTACTAAGGTATCTAAACCTAAAACCTACGCAAATTCAATGTTGACCCCTACTTTTGATGAAAAATTAGCGAGCAGATTATCCAACGTGCTGAGTAGAAGGGCATTCACAATGTGGAGTTGGGGATCATTTCATTTAATCAATGGTCAACATTTTAGTTTTATGGTAATGTACAGGTGGAGGTTTTGTAAGGGGACAATTTTTGATGAATTATTTTTTTTATCAATAATTTATCCTGTTGTTTGAGCAATATTTTGATGTTGTGAAAATCTTTACTTATGGTGTGTCAAATGGATTTTGGATTTTCTTGGGTTACACTTATCACTTACAAAATTTACATTTTAGAATTTGTAACTAATTGATTGTGCCTTCAAAGTTTATTGGGTTGGTTGAATGTAGTGTTTGGTGCACATTAGAGCTTGTACTAGGCTTGGTATCAAGATCACCTATATTTTCTCTTCATTATGAGTTCTCTAGCAATTCATAGGCTCTAAGGTACCTTTGTGTACTACTTTGTATAATTTTTTAAAATGTGAATTTTTTTTATATTTAAATCAAGCACTTAGTGAAATACAACCTAATTTTTTGAATAATAGTGTCACAATGTGTTAGTTTTAGAATGGATTGGGTTTAGAATAGTATATATTGATCTACCTTATGATATTTGAAGGGTTGTTTAAATCATGCTTTGACTTTGTTTAACACTATATATGAAAAACAACTTGAGCCAAGAATTGATAATTTCTAATCCCTCTATTTTTGAATAAAACAAGGATTTTGATATTTCCTTCCACTCCAAATTAGAACCTACATTTTGGGTTCTTCCAACAATCTAGATGTTAAGTGATGGATGGAGAGGGACGATCAATAACATCTTCTATTGGCATCAATGCATAATCATGTTGCTATTGCATGAGTAGTATGAAATGAATTTTGATTGAGGAGGTACAACAGAAAAGTTTGGCCAGATTATTTTGGTACCATTTTGACACCAAAGGCCACATATAGGTCATTTTGGCATCATTTTATCCACACTAGGTTGGTATGGAGGTTGGTACCAAATTAACTTAATTGTATTTCAATGCACCATTGTGGCACCATGTTCTCATGCTTAGAAGTTCCTAATGTAGCTAGTAACAATAGGACAAGAGGATTGAGTAACAAGTTTGTGAAATTATGGTGGGTCTAGTTATGTACAAATGATTTAGTGTTCAAAATTTTTTATTAATGTTGAATTATAGAGCCATGATGAAACACTATCATCAATTGCATCAATTGCTCTAACATCATTTCATGATACTAGAGGTTCTTTGTGGCAATGTTTTGTAGGTTTACTAGATAAGTATAGTACTTCCCCCCAAAACATGTTGATTCTATAAAATATGCATTATCTCTCTAATAAGCATGTTCCATCTTTGAAATGTGTGTTATAGCTCCATTTGTTGTATAATTAGCCTTGAGTTTGCACATTTTTTGAAATACGGATCTTATTTAGAAATAGAAGGAGCATTGGTTAATAATCAATCTTGGGTGAACTTGCGTTTAGACATAAGAGATATCTATTTAGTACTCAAAATAGGAACTGAAGAGGGAATGAATGGAAAAAATTGAAGACCATGCTATAAATATTTGACGAACTTCAATGAAAATTTTACTCCCAAAACAAACTCTACCAAATTGAAAATCTATTTTAAGAAAATCAAATTTAAGTTTTGATTAGTTTTAAATATCAATAAGTGTATTTTGTATAAGATTAATAGGAGCTAGTCAAATTTTAATGCCTAGGATAGAAGGTTGAAATACGGATCAAATTCCAACTCTTGCATCTATTGTATAACTTTATAAAAATTGGTCCTCCATATGTAATTCTCTAGAATTTGTTGGTTAAAATCAATCTTTCAATCATTTTAAATGTCACTATCAAACTACACACCAAAGTCAACACCACTTAATCTTTAAAGGATGGACTAGTGATCGTAGAAATACTCCCTTTTGGAACCATGTAACATCATTTACTTTATAATATCCAAAATGTTCCTTGGAAGCCATACTATTGTAGAAGACCTATGCTTTTCTCCCAAAATTTTGAAGATGAATAGTCAGAGTTTTGTCCTACATAGAGAGATTCTTTGTCATCCATCGGACCCTAAATGTCTCTATCGATGTTTGTGGGTTAATAGATATCACTACCCACTGATCACAAAAGAATTGAAAATGTAATAAATTTGTAAGTTGTCGAGTAAGATTTAACCTTAAGGTTTGGCATCTTGCAATAAGAGATATCAGAGTTAATTAGTAGAATAAACCTCATTTAACCCTTGAATGCCAAGCTGGTGACTATGGAAATCAACCATTTTGGAATGTGTGACATCATCCACTTTAGAAAAAATAGAAATACTCATTGGGAGTCAAACTACTGTAGAAGATTTTTCCTTTCCACCCCTAATTCCAAGGATGAATAGTTGCAATTCTGTCCTAGACAAAAGAATTCCTTGTCATTCATCAGACAATAATCATCCGCTACGTCGTTCAAGGGTTAAGAATCATCCAACTATAATTGAGATTCTATTGTATAAAAATTAGACCTTTTTTCTATGCCCAAATCAACAAAAGTATGAAACCAATAAATAATCATTGCACTACATTCCTCAAAGTGAAATCCACAAATTGTTGCACTAAAGTAAAGTACCCCATTACGGGCAAAATGGGAGCAAGCCCATTGTGGACAAAATTGTAATGGGGGTATACATCCAAATTCTGAAATGTACACCACCATTACAATTTTGCCCACAATGGGCTTGCTCCCATTTCGCCCATTTCGCCCATAATGGAGTACTTTACCTTAAATTCTTTTGGGTGAAATCCATTAATTTTTCGGAATAATGCATTCCTTCAAGTGGAAGCTTCACATAATTGTGTATTCGTTTATGGCCAGTCTCCACACAATTGGACATTGTTTTGGAAACAAGGTTCCTTCACTAGTTTCTTACAGCCTCTGCAAACCCTAATTGTGCCCAGCGATACGTGAAGGAAGAGGACGACTATGGAGTGCCGCTCAATCCCTAATTTTGCTTTACGCGAAGACGACTGCTACGAGAACAGAGATGGAGACACTGTGAAAGAGCTGCAAAAGGATTGCGCGGGGAGAAGAACGGCGATGGAGGGACGTTGTTGAGAGAGACGATGGCGATGGCGATGGAGGGGAGGTCGTCCCGGACCGCGCCCTCCTCCTCAACAAGCTTAACGAGCTTACCTCTTGAGGTTCTGGTTCGCATTCTGTCTCCCTTGCCCCGCCAAGACTGGGCTCGCGCTTCCCAAGCTTGCACAGTCCTCCGCGCTGCTTGCATCAACTCCCTCGCCACAGTCACCTCTCTCGACCTCAAGAACGCCGGCGCCTCTTTAGACGATTCCTGTTTCGCCCTCCTCTGCGCTCGCTTGGGCAATCACCGCCTCCACCGCTTGGAACTCGATTGCTGGCACTTGAGCGATGGCGCTTTAGCGAATCTCCCCGAAGGTTTGGAGGAGCTCGCGCTCTGCGGGTGTTACCGTCACAGTGATGAGCTTCTTGCGAATGTCGCTCGCAGGACGCACGCGACACTGTGGCGGTTTGCGTGGTCGGGGTTTGGAGGGAAGGTGACGTCGTTAGGGTTTCAGGAAATAGCGCGCGAATGTAAGAATATTACGTCGTTTTTGATTGATAGCGGCGCTGGGACGGATGTGAACGCTGTGGTGTGCGCTGTGGCAAGTAATTGCCCTGCGCTTTCGGAGCTTAGTGCGTATGATCTGATGACGAAGACGTTTCTGCATATTAGTAGTTGTAAAGTGAGGTTGAAGAGGTTAAGGCATAAGCGGAGAGTGGGGGGAGCACTTGCTGTGACCGATTTCACTTTGTTTTTGCTGATTAATATGTGCCCGTTGCTTGAGGAGCTTCACTTGGTGGACAAGTCGGATGTGGACGATACCAGAAATTTGACGGATATTGGTTTGCTGGCTTTAACCGAGAGGTCTTCGACGTTGCGGATTTTGAAATTGAAGCTGGCGTCGTCGAGCTCCGCGGAGCATTGCAGCGAGGTAGCCGTCATGGAATTGGCGAGCAGTTGTAAACATCTGACGCACGTGGAGCTGAGCTACTTCAAAAGGCTGAGTGATCCGCCGGTGTACGAGCTCATTCAACGGTGCCCGAAGCTGGTGGACTTGACCTTGGATGGGACGCCCATCACGGATGCGTCACTGGATTTACTGGCTTCGCACTCGCGATTCCTTCGTTGCATTTCGATCAAGGGGTGTAAGAAGCTGAGCGAAGCGGGGTTGAAAGCATTAGGGCAGTGTGGGACTCTGGAGTCGGTGAATGCGGGTCAAGCTTCAGGGGTGACGGATGCTGCATTGACTGCCATTTGTGAAGGCAATCCTGGCTTGAAATCCTTGGTGTTGAGTCACGGAAACCTTTCGGATATGTCCCTGCAGTCTGTTGCTATGTGTACACACATGGAGGAGATGGCCTTACATGGTTGCTCCCGTATTACAAATGCTGGACTGGGTTTCATTGCAGCAGGGTGTGCATATCTCCGGTTCGTATCGTTCAGCTATTGCGACCATATCTCGGATTCAGGAGTGATCTCCTTGGCGTCGGGATGCCCTCGCCTTCTCAAGGTGCGCCTGGACGGCTGCCGTCTTCTTTCCAACCCTTCAGTACGCGCCCTCTGCCAGTACTGCCCCAAGCTACGCCATCTGAGTTTGCAGTATTGTGTCAAGTTGTCTGATAATGTGTTCCAGCACTTGCTGTCCGCACCTTCGCTTCGGTATGTCGACTTGGGCCGGGCGAAGTTGACTCCGGATGGAATTTCGAACTATCGGCAGCAGAGACCGGCGGTGGAGTTGTGTATAAATGGAATACCTGGATAGATTTCGGCAACACAACACGAATCGAAAGGTGATCCCCTCTTGTACCATAGGAAGGAAAGCCTTCCATTCACTTCAGCAGCTTCACACATCGTACATTTATTCATCAGTTTCTTGACTGGAAGTGCCCCTTCTTCAGCCTCTCCCCTGTGCTGTTGTAAGTAGGAGCCACCATGATGCTGGAGCCACCATTTGGTGGATGTTCCTGGGGACTAGTGTACCTTTTTGTAAATACTGTTCATTTTAGTTCAATTTTCTCTCTGGGTTTCCAGACGATTGTTACAAGTGGAAGCTATTTATTCAATGATGCATGACTCATTCCAGATTTCAATTTTTTTTCTGGAATTGTGAAGCGAGATGGTTTTCAAGTGTTTTATAACAAACTTGCGCGTGGATGGTAATGTGTAATATTTACTGGACTTACAATTTACTGAAGAGCTTATTGTGGAGTTGGCACTTTGTAAGGGGATAGTGTTTTGTAAAGTTTCTTTCAATGTATTCTCTTGCTTGGGCAATAACAATATATTGTATGTTTTTATTGTGTAAGATAACTTCAAAAGGTGTTCAAAAACTGTCATGTGCATTATAAGTCTCGGAATTCAGAGTTCACAGTTTTCAGTAGGTCAGAGGTTTTAATGTCGTAGGGTAATTAGAAAGAAATTCAGGGTGAATTCTTGTAAAAAAGTTTGTATTTAAAGGAAATCACTCAAACTCACTTCGATGTTGTTCAATGGTTGCAGAGGACAGGGGTAAGAAAATGCATTAACGTAACAGATTATGCAATTTCCTTTGTAATTTGAATCACTTCTGGTTATTAGATTCCTGTATGTTGGAAGGAGAAATATTTACTCGCGAAACACACATACCAAAATGCTTCGATTGACAATCACATTTGACATTGGCATGTACGGAGGAATAGAATCCGCTTGTCACACCACTTGAACATACTTGGCGAAGATTGGATAGTAACGCATGAGCACTCGTTATCGTGTGCACTCAGAATCGTCACCTGAAATGTACACAAGACATTCATTTCAAGTGGCGATCCTGGGTGCACATAACCTTATTCCAGTCCAAATCAAATTGCTTTGCAAAGAGTCATGGTCTAAGTCTATTCCCAACTTAGTCAGAGCAGAATTTGCTACTCTTTCAATATTTATTAGTGAACTTCTCTATGTCACAGGGCTCGTAAAGCGGAAACTGCTGTCACTTAGTAGCAAACACTGCATAGCTTATCTGGAGCTGAAAGTGGATTCTTGCAGCCGCACCGAGTCGAGGACAAATTCCGTCAAACTTCGACTGCAGACTCCAACGTCATACGGTCTATCCTCACTGTACCCAGTACATATTCTGGAAGCTCATCCGTAGTGGTAGCCTATGAAAACCAAGTAAAGAGAGACGTAAGAGTTGGTTCTTCGGAGTTAGTTCATGCTGAACACGCCAAGTGCCCAATCTGTGATAGTAGGAATGTTCTACGGGACCTCAGACTAAGACTGAATTTCGAATGCTGAAATAGAGGAAACTAACTAGAACTCGAAAACACCACCGCAATTGAATACAACCTCGCAGCTTTAAGATAAAGTGACATGTGAAACAAAATGTTTTAACTCATATAATATGACTGAAATGAAGCAAGCCTTATCCATAAGTTGTAACTCATATAATAAAACTATTGCGAATAACTGAAGATAAATTCCAGAAGGAATCGTAGGAGGATACCTCGATCAAAACCGCAAGGTCAACGACAATGCTGGTTACGTAGCCCAATACCAGACCCACAACGTTGCGGGCAACAGCTGACGACCCAATATCCACATCAATCTGGAACATTATCCAACACCATGAATTAAGGGACTAAGTAATAGGGGCAAGCTTAAGAATGGGACGGAATACAAGGGCACCCATTGACTTCAACAGGCGACGACTATGAGAAGACGGAAACGATCACATAAAATAATGAAATTCCATCTTGTACCAAGGTGGTAACTGACGTACCTCAAGAAAATTATGTTCTCGCAAGTAATCACAAGTGACAGCTTTGCCTAAAAGACATGCTTTAGTGCCAACAGCACGCTTCACAACCCAATAACCCTGCATCGTTGAATTGCAAAAGTCATGCTACCGCATGTTCACTATAAAGTACAACAAGGTGTATTCTATTCTACCTCAAAGAGTGATGCAACGGTAAACCTTGTGAAGCAGTTGAATCAGGATCATGATTGTACGAAGAAAACAAAACCATTCAACTGTATGAGTCTTACCTCCACAATGCTGGGAATAAGCTTAAACCGAGAATTCCGGAAACAATTGTCACCATTGACAAACCGATCCAGCAGTGAGCCATGTCGGATTGGCTTGTCAGCTACGAAATACAAAACTAAGCTATAGTGGGGCTTAGCTGGTACCTGTCCGCAGGACTGAACTTGTTAGGCCCAAAATAGAAAAAGCTATAACGCTGATTATCATGGCAAAGACGCAGTTAGCGTCACAGACTAACATGGCATCATAATCTAGTTGCAGCGGTGGAGAAGTATTGAACACGAACATGTAAGCACCAGCCAAATGAAAAAACGCATTTCCCAAAGATATGAATGATGGTTACCTGTAAGTTGATTACAAGGATGAAAGGAGCTTTCCTGCCTTCATCAGACTGGTACAGCACAGCACATACGATGCACAAGAGCTCAGAATTGATGTAGATTCCTTAACAGAGGTAGCAGATTGTGAACTGGCACTAAAACTGACATTACTACCGTCTATCATCATATGTAACAAAATAGCCAACTTAAATGGGAACAGAGTGAAGCAGCTCAGACGAATGAGGTCTTTTCAAGACTACCGGTATCCTATGGAAAGATCTATAGAATGTCTGGGAGAAATAAACTAGGAATATCTTTTTCAGCGACAACAATGAACAGCAGGTATTCACATCTTTATAGCGTCGTTTTGGAAATTTGTGATCAAACATTATCCTTAATTTCAGTTCTTACAATTAGTTCTACTGAACTTGATTAAATGGAGACCTCAAATCGTTGGGGAAAAGAAGATCAAAGAATAGAAGAGGGACAACGAGAGTTGCCTCACCTGCACGCAGCAGAAAGGTTGTCTCGCAACGTGGTCAATCCTTTTCTCCGATTTCAGCCAATCCACCGCAAACAGTTTTAATAGCGGATCCCCTCCTGTAATCTATGACCATAGCCAAATATCAGCTGAGCGTAACATGTGATCAACGCACTGTGCAGTTAGAAACGAGTAATAATAACTTGCAAAAACGGAAGGAAGTTTCACGTGAGACTTATGATCAAATCCACGACATGAATATCTGGCTTTGAATAAAAGCACTACCATTGAAGCTACTAGTCCAACACCTTCCAAATTGTGACAAACAAATCATTCAAACGCAGCCACCAAATTATCCACCTCGCTATCCTTCCTTCTTGGATATCTGGTAAATTGGCTTAACGTAAAGAAAGGTTGTAATGCAAACCTTAAGACTGTCATCGTTATAGGTACGACTTCGAACCATGAACCCCTTGCCCCCAGGATCAGACCACCCATGAGGATCATTTGGGCCAACACTTTTCCTCAATGCTGAATGGAACATTCCGTCGTCCAAAATCACAGCTGGCATATGATAGTCTAACTCTTGTTCCGCTTTAGTCGCTGCAAAAGTTGTGCGCGACCTTGAGTATTAGGGCTGACAAGAAAAAGGTCTCGACACCGGAGAAGTATCCAATCACTCGGGAGGGGCAAGACGAATGTGCGAACTGAAAAGGCAAGGCTGTAGAACTAAGTAAACAATATCATGAAGATTAGAATTACTACACATTGGCCAAGATAGCCGAATGCTATTCACCACGTGGACCGTTTCCAGTTTGAACGGTTCATCCTTTTTCCTTCAATTTGATATGGAGACATTTATCAAGTCAAGGATAGAGTACCTGGGCTTTTTTTGCTCTTGGAGACGCTCAGCATGACACTCCACGATGCTCCCTTAAACTTCTGGCTCGTGGTCTGTCACATGCATGTACATACTCAGCCATCGCAAATCATAAGAAGGTAAACGTTCACCCAGAACATTCCGATTACGTCACTGGAGAACACAGAGGATACAAAGAGTCATAAGATGGGAAATATTCTAACACTTGTCATCAAAATGAGAAACACTTGTCAACGATATAGAAAAGGAGTTGGACATGATCACTTCTGAAAGTCTTGTCTCTACATTTCCATCCTGACCAGATTTTCTTCATTACGCTAAATTTCCAGATGCAGCCAAAATTTTACATCAAAACGGAATGCCGTCAGTAACTGACTGAAAACATTGCACCTACGAAAACGAAAGATTCATTGACTTAGCTTTCCTAACGCTTAATTTATCAGGTTCAGTGTCTTATCCGTGATACATTGTTAACCTTTTTGATTTCAGAAATCTCGTTGTTCCTTCGTTTTTTCTTGGACTGTCTTATAGACTGTCAGACTCTCAATTCCTTGCAATTTAGAACCCTAGTCTCTTGCGCCAATAACTGGGTACGCTACCATCAGAGCTGCTGAATTAACAAGCATAAATACAATCAGTTTCACTAAATTGCACTCCAAAGATTCTTAAATTCTTGAGAACTTAGGTCCACCATTCGAGGACCTGCAGGTGTGTTTTGCATAATTCTTCGCAACATCTGAATGTTGCCCATCAGAAGCAGCGAGACAGAAATCGACTCAGTAAAGTTGATAAGCTGTTCAATTACTGACTTGAAAGTGAGCCAAAGTTTGTCACCTACCCTTTGCTTGGAAAACAACTTTTGCGCTTCATTATCCTCCTCGTCTTCCTCAGGATCGTCGACCATTAGTGCATCATAAAACTCTTCTTTTGTGTCCAGCACGAGAGAATCAGTAGGTTGCAACAAAATTGAAGCTGCACCACTCAGTCCTGGCTCCTCCGCCAGTTTCTTCATTTCTTTGCTCTTGGCGTGCGCTTCTACATGAGTATGCTCAGGATTTGCTGCTATCAATTCTCTTAGACCTACAGATGCCACCCCACGTTTAATGAACAAGATCAATAAGATGCGCAAATGGATACTCAGATTATCCCATGCCACATTTCAGTCTTACTCGGAAACGGATTCAAAGGCGCTTGATTTTTCTCACCAGCAGTACGACTTAGTAAGATGTAGGGAATTGTCTTGTGGAACTTGGAATATGAATTTCTCTTCCATCGACCCCATCCTGTAGACTTCACCTCTATTATTTGCGTCACGAGACATCGAGGAGTTCCTAGAACGGGCTTTGCTGGTAACGGCGTAATCTCCCAAACACCCGCTGTGAAAATTCTAACAAGTCAGCACCTCAAGAGAAATCATACATCTTTAAGGAAACAATAACAAAATAGAACACCTGCACCTATTACTACTGATTGCTGCCAGTGTACAAGAACCCCAATATCAAATCAAAGTCGAAGTATCAATGTTTTGAACTGTAATAACCCTATTCCCGTGTGTGACCCTCGCACACTTAAGTCCCAACGGAGAGTAGGAGTACCAACTTACGGCTAATAGTAACGCGATTGAATCCACTTTTCGCAGGCCACATTTTATGAATAGTGGAGATTTGAGAAATTGCTGCAAACATCAGCCATTTCAGCATTTGGTAAGGTAATCTCCCAGATAAGTCAGATTAAATAGCAGTTCTGAAGTTCTACACTCTGCATTCACAAGACATCAAATCAAAGACACAGGACAGGGTCACTATTCAACCCCAAGCACACAAGCTTCAAACCCACATGCAAATCTTTTAAGTGACAGTTGACGGTATCAATCTCCAATAAAAATTAGCGTCTCCACACGTCGCTTTGGTCCATATAACTGGGAAAGGAGCTCACAATAGGACCCATCCTGGTCACGACGCCAGTTTCGCGAAAACAGAAAGTCCGATTTCTTTTGAAACCTGAAAGAGCAGTCACGTCCACAGATCAGTAATAAAAGCCATTTAATCCTCCCTACCATGGCCCCGATACGAAGTACTAACGTCTAAGAGTGCATTCCGCCTAGAGATGTTCAGAATGGCACGAACTCGAATTATCTGAAAATAATAAAATGCAAAATTTAAACTAGTAAAATACTCAACTACGTTCCAAATCATAAAACTGTGGCTTAATTCAAGTGTAAAATTACCATAAAAATATTGAAATCACGGGAACCAAAGTAATAATATCTTCTGAAACGTTCAGCCTTGTGGGCAGAGGTTTCGAATAACCCAATAGAAAAAAGATAAAAGAATGATTTTTTAAAAGAAAGGAAGAAACGAAAAAACCCTAGAAGTCTCATACCTCTTAAAATATTTGGGATCAAACGAGCCGTGCACGATGTCAGTATGCCCATCAATCTGCTCAACAAGCTGCAGATTGCCAATCAAAAGATCCCATCTGGTCCAAGGCACTAAAACACGTGAGAATCGACTAGCCGTTTCATCCTTTCATAGTTCCAAGTTATCATGATTAAGACATCTCTTGCTCTCTTTGGAAACTTTCTGGCAATCGTCGGAGTGTGATCTAGATGACAGTTTTCACGAGATTTGTGTGGCCCTATACCATTTCCACAATAGGAGCTGTTTGTACCAAGTTCCTAATACCAAGCACTTGGTTAGAAGGGGTACACGGATTCAGAGCCTAAGTTTGAAGAAAATCTCGACCAATAAAAGAGGGCAGGTAAAAGCCCTCTAAATAGAATACGGAAAGATGTGTCAACATAGAGGTTCCTATCATGCATAAAGCCTGCTGACTGTATGAGTTTTCACTTTAGTTATGCTATGATCTGCTTTACAAAACCTGCAATACGTGACTTCTACAGTGAAACCCTTATCCTGTAATTCCAATAATCCAGGTTGCAACTCATTTGATGGCACAAGACATATCAAATGCATAATGACTTAATTCGTATACAGCGTAAATCTACTTTGAATACGGAGAAATAAGCCACGTCATCCTTACTGGTATCGAATTGACTTGTCCAAGCTCATGATGAACTCAAAGATTATCTCCGGTGTTGCATCCACAACTCCGACAGACTTCATGATGGTAGCTTTCTCTGCCTGCACATATCCAAAGCAGAAAATTGGTAAGCACGTCTTCTGGTACCAATACCTTAACTGGAACCCCTCACATTATAAAATAGAAAGTACGTATATTAGAAAGTATCCAATCAAAGCTTCTGGTACCTTCGATGCGGCAAAATCCTCAAAAAATCGAAGACCTGGGCAATCAGCAAATAGTCAGCGCACCAGTCAGATAATTTAAACAGACGAAAATGAAATAGTAAAACTTCAAAAGAGCAAACGACGGAATTTTTCCAACACTTAACACTCACCGTAAGATCTATTTGACAATTCATGCTTTACTTACTGGCTTCATTTGTACCAACAAACTCTGATTAAGCGGTCTTCTATAACATTTGTAGATAGTCGAACAAGGATTCCGTGGACGAAGAGTTACTCACCATTGACGGTGTAAAACAATCTCCAATCTACTTGTTCGAATGTATCTCCCTCGAGATGATTATACAGACCATCTGAATCAGGATCTTGTGTCACTATAGATGGTCGTCTCAAAAGTGCTTCAGGACCTGCTCACAACTTGAAAGAAACTGGAGTGAGTCACTTCTCGCCGAACTTTGTAAGCTTACACTCAAAGAACGCATAAAGATGACGAGCACTTCGCATATCCTCGACACTCATTCTGTCTAAAATAAGTGATATTAAATAGGCAGAAACTAAAGTCTTGAGCTCAAGTAGAGCAAATTTTCCTCTATTTAGAACATACCTCTTCCGATGGTAATCAGTTTTCCAATGCCTCCAATGCCCCTTGAGATGGTTCGTGAGTCTTTTCGAGGACCATTGATATCAAACCTGCACATTGCGAAGTATTGGCCAGAAATAAGCTTACATTTTAAGTAAAATCGACTACACTGACCATATGCAAAGCATCTGCGACTCGATAGCTTATTTCAGCAAGGAGGCTTGGTATTCTAAGAATCGCTTAGAATAGGCATTCATACAAAAATGAGGAAATTCAGACAAAAAACTTACTCTTCCTTGCTGCTCATAATTCTGTGGCCACTTCCGATTTTGACACTGGATAATTCTGCCTGAAGCACGAGTAGAAAATCATCCACATACTCGACAAACAGTGGAAGAAAGTGTAAAAACTAAAAAGATTCAAATCTGAAATATGTGTGTCAATGAAAGTGGTCCTTCCAGAGAACTACATCTGACAATAGCACATTTCCTACATCTGACAGCTCGTACCTCTTCCTTCGCATGTCTGAAAGCAGATATCCATTTCTCAGTTTCCTCAGCAGTGTTGCAAGCAAACTGCTCATAAAACCAGTAAACAGGGCTGTAAGGGTGTTATCAACATCATTTGTAGTACCTACTGTTTGAAACCTCCAGGAATCCCGAACAAAATTCACGATTACGAAAATTTTACGTACCTCTCCTTGCCTGCTATCATCCAATCTGCTAAAGATCTTCATAACATAGAGAGTCTGAGCAAAGGCCAACACTGTATCAGAGTGGGACGACACTACACCATAAGGAGAAGGAAACCTAGAAAAGCTAGATAGTAAGGAAGTGTTCCATTACAATTCAATGCGGCCAAATTGGCGAGTGCCACTAACACAGCAGTCTTATGCAGTTGCTAAGAATATTAGATTGGTCTGCAAGTAGACAGTCTTGGACACGACGGTGCCAAGCTTAAGATCAATTTCATGCTCCACGAGCCAGTCTTTGAGTGCCTACCCTGTTATGATAATCTCGGCGGCCAACTTCCTCCACCATCAGATGAGTCCCCACTAGGCCGCTTCTCATGGGCAACTGAAAGCAAACAACGGCAGAAACTAAAGGATCATGCTCTCGATTCACAGCATGAACAATTCGGGTGAAAAATAAAAGGACCGTGAGTCTGTTACTTGTGATCCCAAGCCGTGAGTCAAAGTAAAATTCTCACAGGCTAGTTCAGTGAGTCTATGTCAAGGTAACCAATTAGCTGAACTTATATTATAATCAACAGGATTAGGCCATCAGAGCTTGTGTTCACAAATTGAAATTCTTCTTTCCACAATCGTCTATTGAATAGCGCAATGCAAGTGCAGCGAGCATTGGCAAGCTAGGGAGCTGAGTTTCTCATATGATTCAGAAAACAGACAGAGGAATAGGGAGTATCAACGTACAGGTCGGGGGGTTTCGTTGGGATTGCTCTTGAACATTGTCACATATTTGCTCTTGATGACCAAAAAACGAGGTCGACAAAATTGGAACCCCAGAGAGCTTGTCCCAACATGATACACCCACCCAGCATAGGCAGGAACTACCCTCTCATCACTGTGGCCTCCAGATCCCATACTCGCTGAGTTCCACTGCCTATGCTTTAGCAACTTGTCCGGCAGGTGTAGTTTGTGAATATATCTCTGGTCGTATACTGTGATCCTCCCTATTACCAGATCTCTAATGTGCAGGCTCTTCGATTCTCTGGGAGAACTCTACGGGGGCAAAAGAAATTCTTCCTCGAAAAACTTTAATCCCTCCTTATTACAAGTCCCCCTGCCCCAATAGCAGTCCGGCTAACCTCTCTCATCGTCGAAAATGATGATAGTAATCCTGAACTGCTTTTAAAATAGATATTCAATCCTCACTCATCCCTCCCATTACAGCTTCAATATAGAATCTGACGATATTATTAGCGGCTGTCAACGGTCCGACCACCAGTCCTCCTGTGCAATTCGAAATGCGATTCCAATAATCATCAACCGGCAACAACTATCTAAAGCGCAAAACGGCTTCAAATCCACAGCGCATTCCGTCCTCAACGAGTCAGAAAAAGCCGCACTCACAAAGCAAGTCCTCAGTAAAGGAACAAATCACGTCCAAGTCACATTCCAAAATGTCACATCCACAGTCTTCTCAACGTCTAAACCTAAACCAAGACCAATACGAAAAAATTCAACTCACAAGCACAAAGGCATTCTAGAACGTTCTCACTTATTCACTCACAGTCAATGAAAACCTGTTTCCAAACGAATTTCAAATAAATCTGAGACTTAACAACGCAAGAACACAGGATGACGAAAAAGTCATAACCGCAGCCTTACTAATCTCCATACCTAAGCCAAGACGAGTAAGTTAAGCCAAACTTTCAACTCACAAGCACAAGAACGCTCTCGCTTACTAGCTCAGCGTCAATTTTAACACTGTTTTCCACGTTTATCAATTACACTGGAAAGATCACACAACCACAGCCTTATGAATATCAACACCTAAACCAAAACAAGTAATCAAAAAATTCACCTCACAAGCACAACGGCATTCAAGAAAGCTCTCGCAAACTACTTCAGCATCAATTAGAACGCGTCTCCAACGATTTTCCAATTATATCTCAGACGAAGGAGCTAAAGACCACAGGATGTTGAAAAAGGATGTAGAAACAAGAAAAGACAATACACAGACTCGAATTCGGAATACTGACCGTTCTTAGGAATAATGCTCCCAAGCGACTAAAGTCACCAAAGTCACCAAATCGATCAAGCCAGAAGTAGGTAAGGAGAAGGTACACAACGGAGCACGAATCAGAAAAAAAAACGCGTACATGACAAAAGAACGGAACTATTCCTGTACGTGAGCTAAGAAAACAGGAAGTAGACTAAAACGCACGAGAAACAAAATACAGTCAACAGAAAGAGAAAAACGCGAGACAGGAATTAACTAATCAGAGAAGTCGTCGGAGCGTGTTACCGACCACATCGAATGCGACGCTGAGGCTCGAAAGAATCGCTGGAGGTGAGAGATCGGGGACGCATTATTTGAAATGACGACAAGGTGTATTGAGAAGGGAAGATGAAGATGATGGCGATCCGGAAGAGGAAAGATACTGGGAAGCAATGAGGGAGAATGAAGAACAGGCTTCGGGACTTCGGGACTTGGGGCTCCAGTAAGGAAGTGACAGCGTCAGGCTTCTGTTCAGATTTTCTTACCATGATTCTTCAATTTCATTTTGTTTTTACCCTTGAAAGACGCTTATGCCGAAAAGTGGCAGGTAGGTGACTTCATTGTTCACTGTAGAAAAAAAGAATGCACCTATTGATCCAATACTGGAGTAGTTGCAGTTTAGGATTCTACCTTGGTCATCAGGTTGTGTCTTTTAACCTCTAAAGACCCAAGGCCTTTTTGGATTTAACCCTGTAACAACGTTGAGGACTGGAATTGTCTGATGAATGACTTAGTATATCTTTGTAGTGGACAAAGAAGCAATTCTTCATCTATTGTTTTCTTGGAGGGAGATGGGGGCATGCACAGTCTTCTTAAGCATTAGCCAGTCCTTATTGAAGGCCTTTCTTTTTTCAAAAGTACAAAGATTTGATTACAGCAGAAACCTAGAGCACCCCCGTGTCGTTCCAAGGTTAAAAACATTATTGCTTTTGAAGTGTTATAGGTCAGAATATCATCAAGGTATTAGAAATCACAATTGTGCAATCTTGTAGTGTACATGTTATAGATGATGACATGAATCAAATTTGGAGTCACTTGACTCAATAGATTGTAAGAATATAATGTTTTAGTGTTGAAAAAACATAATGAAATTTTCCTAGCAACACATTTGGAGGTGAAATTCATTTTATAAACCTACTAAATTGGAAAAAAATTTAACTAAGAAGTACTTCAAAACTAGCATTCAACCACATTGGTGAAAGATATCATTCAATTGACTCATTGTATTCGCTAAATGGCTTTGAAATGTCAAAAATTAGTAAAAAAAAGTTGCAAAATACATAACTAAGATGTAACCTCCTTCTACTAAAATGCATCTTAGTCACTCGTAACTTCTTGGATTGATATGAAATTTTAACCATGCAAACTAGACTAGTATGTGCAACTTTCCCAAAAAAATTATTGAAAAGGAACACTTTATGAAGAAGAAACAAGCTACCAAAGTTCACCATAATCTAAAAATGTCTATTTTTTAAACTTCAAATTGCTCCTAAATATTCAAAACAAATTGGATTGTCATGAAAATTTCACCATAATAAGCTAGTCTTCTAGGGGAATATATTCCAATAAATTTTATTGAAAACAAACATTGGATGAATGAGATACAAGCCTCCAAAGTTGTATCAATCAAAATGTAGTTTAGTGAACTCAAATTGGACTCACAAACTTCTAATGGCTTTCAAAAAAATTGTATGTACATCTTGTATCAATCTAAAAATTTTAGCAAACAAACCAAAAGAGACAATAAAGATTTCCCAATAAGTTTATTAAATTTGGACATTGGGTGCCAAAGTTACAACACTTTGAATTGGACTTTTTGTCCCTTGGGACTCTTAAGGGTTCAAAACAAAGGTCAAAGTTGCTGAAAACACTACAAAAAACAAGATTGTTGCCCTCTCTTGGGTGCGTATAAGGTGGATGGACCCATAGCAGCCTTTCCTCCATGAGATAGGAGAATTGTCATTTACTTTTCATTTCTTCAAAAATAGTTAGATGAAAAGTGAAGTTAATAGCAATTGAAATTATAAAATTTTGATAAAATACGAATTTATCATGAATTTTAGAAGTACATTGTCCAAGTTTTAGAAGTATGTTGTAGAAGCAAATGAAGTCACTAGGACCTTCAAAAACCACTAAATTATATGTGCCCTAATTGTGCTAAAATATCAAATTTAGCATTCATGTGTTCACATTTTTTTGAACCTATTGTATATATATGACATTTTTTAACTATTAAAAAGAGGACCCACTTTCTCTCTAGTGTCATGTGCTTCTATATTTGTCAAATGGACATAAATTTCTTAAATCAATAGTTGTTTATTATTGATAAGTTATAGTAATACAAATATTCAAAGAGAGGGAAAAAACTCCAACCAAATTTTAGTGTAGGTAAATGAAGGGTTTGTTCTTTTTAGGACCCATGATATATAGACATGTTATAGTGCCATTGTGGCAAAGGACCCAAGACTTACCATTCAAGAGTGTCATGCAAATTTCATGGGAGAAGTTTTAATAATTATAACCACATTTGTGAATTCTAAGAGGAGTCACGATCTCATAAATCTTTTATTCTTTGTTCTCAAAGACAACAATATTTGGATTTGGATTCACTAGATTATCAATGTTCAATGGAGTTTTTAATTATGACCCTATATCATAATTTGGAAGGGAACATATGGTTTACCTTTAAAAGCCAATCACAATTAATCTCAATTAGCATATTCTTAATTCAGCAATTTCAGAAAAGATGTAATCCTCAATTTGCATGATGAAGAAAGGTTCAATGAATTCAAAGAACTCCACAATGTGACCCTTTGTGAGTATGGCTCTCGAGAATGTTTATCGAATTGGGAGGGTGGAGAATTTAGAACTAGACAATTGTGATCCTCCTTAAGTTTACTAAGGTAGTCATCAAAATACTCTTATTATTGGACTAATAGGTGCATTCTTTATTTCTTCAATTAAAAGTGAAGTCATCCATCGAATCTTACTTTTAGGTTGATAGAATCCTTAGAGGATTAACTGTGTACAAATGTCAAGGTTGAAAATTGGCCAATGGATGACTTTCTAGATCATTGTAAAAATGAAGAATGCACTTATTGGTCAAGGGATGTGATCATTTGTGGCAAAGGACCTTAGTCATTGGTTGGCATCCTTCTAAAGTTCTTTTCTAGTTATCACTATAGCTTGAGGGCACCTTTCGCATATTTTTGCCAAATAATTATTCAAAATTAGAAGGATTGGTTCAATAGTTCAATTTTTTTATTGATAAGTTATTTGGTAATTATGAAATAGTTTTACTTGACCTTTGGCAATCTTGGAAGTTGAACGGTTCCCTTCATTGCACTAGAAATTGATAGCCATGGCTTTCAATAAACTCATTACTTTTCATAGTATTCTTGCTTAGAGTGTTGCAAAGTTAAAGGAATGAATTTCAATTCAATCCTTGTCATTTATAAGAGATGAACAAGCAAGTTTTTAGTTTGTTTTTTTGAGAAGCGTTGAAGAGGCAACATACAAGAAAATGATGTAGCCAAATATTTGAGTATCCATCTATAGTTTGGATAGAACTATCTTTTCATTCACATATTCCGATGAGTTTCATTTAAAATTGGCAATTTCATCCAAATTATTTTAAAAAATTGGAATAACTTGGCATCACCATCCAATTTTTCTTCAATTTTTTCCTATAGGCTTCATGCTCTCCAATTACTTTTGGTGCTTTTAGGCATTTAACCCATAAAGGACTAACTAGTGACCATTGAAATCATCGCTTTTAGAACTGTGTGACATCATTTAGTTTAAAAAAATAAAAAATATCCATTGGAGGTCAAACTACTATAGAAGATCTCCCCTTTGTGCTCAAAATTCCAAGGATGAATAGTTGTAGTTCTATCTCACATAGAGAAATTCTTTGTCATCCATCAAACACTAGACGTTCGTGTTGACGTTTATGGGTTAAATGCTTGAAGACAAACCTTGTGTACAAGTATGTTTTCCAATATTTTCACTTTCTTTCATGTTTAATTTTCCTTGGATTTAGCAAATGGAAGTGGCTTAATTAAGTTAATTTCCAAAACCATGGGGCTTCAAAAAAAATTAATTATTTTTTGCCAAAGGTGACCTTAGGCTATGGTACTGTCAGCTAGTTATTGCTAAAGTTCTGAATTTTTTTTTGGTTGTTTCCCAAATTTTAAGGTACTGACAATTATACTGAGAACTACCTGGTGCAGTGCTGTATTCATATGACCTGTCCTGCTACACTCACGTGCCCTTCATTTTCCATGAGGTAAAGCCTATTGTAAGTTACTTTACAGGCTCTCATTTTTTTTGCATTTTGGTCGGTTGGGTGGCTACACTCTTCATTTTATTTAGAGTTGCTTCTCAAATAGTATTACCTCTATAAACATGGGGCCTGAAAGCCCTTTGCAGTCTTATAGTATACTCCATATTATGTATTTGGTGGTATTTGATCGAGGAAACATTGACCAAATACTTTTCAATACAAAGTAAATTAATGATCATGATAGTATGTAAATAAAAATGTATCATAATGCATCTATTGAACCACAATTGAAGAATTATCAAGCTAAATACAAGTCGTATAGAGGTACCCCAAGGGCCTTTCAAGGGTTAAATAGAGCTTTTGTCATCAATTAGTATCATAGAATGTATTTTCATCCCAACTTTTCTTGTACTATATATTGTACTTCACCCCGAGTCAAGTCCAAAGGTTGCTAAGCATTTCAACGATCTTTTTGTAGAAAAAGAAAAAGAAGGGTAACTATGATTTGAAAAAATAACGTGCTTTATGGAATTGGATGGCAAATTCCATCTTGAGGCCTTGGTTAGGAGGTAGCCCCTATAATAAAGAACCAATATGTTCCTTCTTCCTATAAATTTTCAAGTTCCTATATGACAACAAGGTAGTTATTGTAGCCACACCATAATTGGGTGGTTTAAGGTGTGTGGTATGTACCTCGCCAACACCTAGTTATAAATGCGTGAGAACCTCATTGATGTGCTAAGGCTAAAGTCATTGAGCCAAGGGCGAAGGTGCCTTGTGGTTTACACTATATAGATAATTATAATACAATTTAAAGTAAAAAGTGAAACTTGATCACTGAAAAGTGTGGATTCTTTAAATTGTAGGAGAAACACTAAGAAAAATTATCTCAAATATTGTAATGGTATTTGTTTCAAATGAGTGGATTGCTTGAAATAGAATGAAGAGTGTAATTGGCTACACAAAACTAGTATAAGTTTCAGACTCTCAAATCCAAGCATATTCACGAAAGGGAGGCTTAATTTATATAATCCCCCTTAATAACTAGATGTTTGTTGTACAAGCATATTAGAAACAACAAAGAATAAGAAAAAAGAGGCATGGCTTTTGAAAATCCATCAATTCAACTTAAAGTTTGTCTTCATATCACTTCCATAAATATTATATTCAATCGTGGTTCATGAACTTTATACAACTTTAGTAGCAATTTGTCTTCATGTGATTAAAAAATGAGTGCTTCCTAGAACACAATAATGGTTGTTACACAACTTTGTTAGTTTTGAAGTGATACTACTTTATCATGAGGTAACATTGTTGTAGATTTTTGTGTTAGTGTCATTTGTATAGTATTAATTTTTGAAACTATGTTTTGCAATTATTCTATATATAAAGAGTACATAGAATATCAAAAGTTATCAAAGGTGTGTTTCATATCAAAAGTTGACTTTTCTAGTTCAAATTTGCTTTAATGTTAAAATCCCAATCTTTGGTCTCCAAAGAGACTAAGAAATTCATACTTGTATTGTAAAAATTCATCCCCATCATGATACTTACATACAAAGGTTAATTTGTAAACCAAGTACTTCAAAAATATGAGGTACTCATTTTTTTTTTAAAATTTTCCTCTAATTGGGCAAAAAAACCCTATTAATTTCCAAAAAAAATAGGCAAGTGTTTTTATTGTTATTCTCCTATGAGTTGTTAGTATACTATGGTAAATATGTTAAACTAAAATCTAGAAAATTTATGTGAATTATATCTTAACGTTTTGAACTTCAAAGGAAAAAATTCTTATGAAAATTCTTATGAAAAATACAAATTTTCACTGGACTACTAGTTTTAAAATGGACCTCCTACCTAGCTTAATGCAAAGCTGAAGATAATGCACAATGCACTACGTTAACTCCTAAGCACTCCAGCGTCCATTTTTGGGACAATGAACAAATTGAAATTCAAGTTTCATCAACTTTACTACTTGGATGAAAGTGATTCTAATTTGTAGAGATGCTTTGTGAAGTTGTTGTCCTATCTAAGTATTGGATTTGGTATTACTAGAGAACATATTTTTTTCTAAAATTACCAATGTGGAAGTATGTCAAGTCATTGACCAAGTCCAAATTGCATTGACTCTAGTTCAAAACTAGGTTTGCCAAAATGAGCTCATAGATTTTTAGAACACAAAAATTTCAAAAATGTCACCATGTGAAGAGAACCTCATTTCAAATCCATTCCAACAAATTTCATTATCAAAAAATGATAATATTTTGCTTATAATCAAAGTTAGAAGGAATTTTGAAATTTTCCTTTTAAAATTTATAAAAAAAATATTGGTGATAGCATTCATTTAGTGAATCTAACTGTATAGATAGAATCTGTAACTCAAAATCTACAACTTTATTTGGTATAATATGAATTTCAAAATATGCTTCTAAATAACACTTTATAATGATTTTTTCTGGAATCGTCAATTCTGGAGATGACTCTAGATGTTTAGGGGAAGCAACCCATTCCTAATTACCGCCCCATTTTGGCACATTATGATTGGTTGCAAGACTCTCAATATTGCAACCAACCCTTATTGGATTTTGCAACCAACCCATGGTTGGAAATAAGAAGGTATAAATGACCAATATGGGTGGAGCAGAATCTTTAGCCAAAAATTTATAGTAATTACATTTTGAGAAATAAAAATCTGAAAAATTATGAAAATCTTATGAACTCTACAATATTTTTACACATGGGAAAATTTCCCACTATTGAAATCTCCCTTGCAATTATGTGTATATGCTTAAGTGGTCAAAAATAGGTTGCCTCCACTAGGCCCTAGGGGGTTAAGTTATTGGCTTAACCCCTCACTGCTGAAGGGGACGAAAAGTGTCCTCATGTCAAATTCAAAGTCTTGTAAATTTTGCATCAGATGTACGAATCCAATAAAACTTGTTGGAAAAGTTGTGCTCTCTCTTGTGGTTTGTATGGTATAATTTTTAGATCAATACAAGATGTACTAAATTTTTGGAAGCCAATCGAAGTTCACAAGTTCAACTCAAGTTCACCAAACTGTATTTGATGGCTGCAACTTCAGGGGCTTGTATCTCCTTCATCCAATGTTCATTTTCAATAAAATTTGTTGGGTTGTATTCCCCTTGAAGTCTAGTTATTGTGGTAGAATTTTCATGACAATCCAAGTTGTTTTGAATGTTTGGGAGCAATTTGAAGTTCAAAATCCTGACATTTTTGAATTAGAGTGAACTTCGGCGGCTTGTTTCTTCTTCATACAATGTTTGTTTCCAATAATTTTTTTTGGAAAAGTTGCGCATACTTGTCTAGTTTATGTACAAAATTCCATATCCATCTAAGAAGTTATGAGTGACTGAGAGGCATTTTAGTAGAGGGAGGTTCAATTTTTGATGTGTTTTTTGCAACTTTTCTTGCTGTTTTTTGACATTTCAAAGCCATTTTGCAAACATAATGTGTCAACTAAATGATATTTTTTTCATCAATGTGTTTGTATGCTGATTTTGAATCACTTATTAGTTTCAAGTTTCTTCATTCCAGTAGATTTAGAAACCGAATTTCGCCTCCAAATGTGTTTTTGGGAAAAATTCAGCATCCTTTTTCAACACTAAAACATTATTATCTTTCAATCTATGCGGTCAAATGACACCAAATTTGTTGCAAGCCATCTACAACAAGTTCACTACAAGATTGCACGGTTGAGATCTCTATAACTTATTAAAATTTATATTTATAACATTTCAAAAGGAATGCTGTTTTTGGAGCCGTTTGGGCCTGCGGCGGTGAGAGGTTAAAAGTAGAGCTGTTTTTTTTTGGGACTACTGTCCCCTGTGTTGGTTTCAGTGCCCAGGCCAGATTTTATAGGGATAGATTCACAAGTGGTCAGATTCTGACAGATCTGGTGAAATTTCGCCAAAAACAAAAAAGCCCTGTTTGAAAGGGAGAATATCAGCGGATTCAGGAAAATAATAGTTAAAAGTCAAATAAATGGGAATAATGGAACAACAGAAGAGTGCATTGACAGCAGTGGAAGGGAGTGAGAGTGTCGGTGCTGGCAACCTGGCAATCTGGCTGCTACTGGTAATAGGCTTGGGATCCAGCTTGGATTCCCCCAGAAAGCCTAATTTCTGCAGTAGGGCCGAGTTCTCGGTGACTTGTTCAACTCCCCGGTTGCACTCAAGCCTACTGTAACTGACAACAAGTCTAAAACACAAGGTATAAATATAGATACATATTACTATAGTTTTGCACAATAAACGGTACCAATGAAAATTAATCTTATTTGAACTTCACATGAACCACCCAGTTCCAGACTTCAAAGTTACCAAACACCTTGAGGGAACTGTGTGTGAAAGGATCATGTTTTTGTTTTGTTTTCCGAAAAAGTAGCCGCCTGTATTGAAAGAAGTGACAATACGATTCAAAAGGGGTCCTACTGTTGGTAAGAGACAGCTGAGCAGGGAAGGAGTGATCATCTACAGTGGCTAACTTAGCGGAAACTAAGGAGAGAAGCGCTACAGAAGACTGAGTTTTTACATGGAATAGAGGGAAACAATCCTTAATGAAAGCGGCCTGTTGTTCTTAGGCTCCTCTGAAACTTAAGGATAATGGTTCTGCAGTCTCACCTTTTGCGATGAAACTCAGAGTGTCCTGTAAACGTTGGAGTGTCGTGTCTTGTGTACCGTTTGAGGTTGTTGAGAAAAAGCTTCAGTTGTTGGGTGGGTGGTCGACTCTTGAACGTTTCGTGTCGACCAGCTAAACAGTGACAGCTTCAGTTAGTTCAGAAACAGTGGGAGCTTCAGTTAACTTAAGGAAGCGGTTGATGAAAGGAACTCACCTGATTCCAAACAAGACCTGGTTGTTGGCAGCTGAAACCAGTATTAAAAATTTGTACCAAGTACAAACTCAAGGACATGACATGAAAGTTAGCAGAGTATCCAAAATTCAAGGTGACCTAACTGTGAATTTTTTGAATGTCAAAGTAGTGATGCCGAAGTCAATGCTCTTCCCCAAATCAAACAACTTGTCAATCTCAAGACTCTGGATTTTAAAGCCCATGGTTCAATTCAGGTTTCGAAGATTTACTCTCTACCAAATCTAGCCAGAACGGCAAAAGATAACTGCATCTATCTATCTTTTAAAGAGATTGAACCACGCTGATACTTTGAGAAATGAACTCACCAGAGGCGTAACATTTGCAAACTTCTGGATATCAAATTTTAATGTTTGAAAAAAGGAGGAGGTATTTTGGAACTACAACCATTCAAAATCATTGCTTCAATGTATTGTTTTATTTTCAGCTAGTCTGAGCAGAGTGTTATTCTGATACAATTCTTACGGTGGTTCATATGTAAAACAAAACAGGGCTTGCAGGAAAACTCATGGTTGTAGCGAGTGTATATAATAACCTATTCATCGTCATCGTCATCGATGATGATGACTTCCCCTGCAGATGTGTCGAATTCAGAGTCACTTTCTTCACGTCGAGTCTGTTGACAATGGCATCTCAGATCGACCTCGAGCACACACTCCTGGTCCTCTGGAGGACTATGAGTGACATCAGCGACAACATCCTCGTTGAATGCCTCCCCTTCCTCCACCAAAATTTTCTCCTCTTTCTCTGCTTCATCAGAGGATGACTCATCTTTTCGCTTCCTTTTCCTCATCTTACGAATATGACGCTCAATTTTCTTGCTCCTCCTCCCTCCGGTGCCGATCTCCACCTTCAGTAGATCGGCCTGTTGCTTGAATGTGTACGGCACTTGAAAGCAGAACATCGACAGGTCATCGAGGTCCAGCACCTTTTCGGTTCTCCTGAAAATCGACTTCAGTCAGTCTTCTCAAGTAGTACCAAAAAACCTCATAGAACTAACTGAAATATGTTTGAAGTGCAATTAACCCCTAAAGAAAGCCCCAAGGATTCGTAGTTTTAAACTGACCAATTTTTAGAAGTAAACTCGCGAATACGATCAAATTTTATATCACAGGAATTAGTGAAGAACAAATGCATGTGTTGATGTGAAAAAGAGAAAGAATTGGATAAATGAAAGTCCCTACTCAAGATTTCTACAAAAATAAGGAGGCCGAATATGGGCTTCTTGTTCTTTCAGGGGTTTATAACTAGAATCCAACTTCATTGTATAGAATTCTGAATGGTGTTGACCTGTAAATTTCGTGCTCTCCAGTCTTGATTACGAGATAACACCGAGCGGAAAACCCTTCCGCATTAGGACTTACAGACGATAAGGTGCTGATTTTAATTGTGCTCTCTATCACGTACTGTTTGAAACCCACAAAGTACAGTTATTTGTTCATGCTTTCAAATAACATAATAAAAAAATGAATACATTTCGGTATCAACATGAAAAGGTGCAATAGATCAACAGTATTTCAGAGCTTCAGAGCATACCACAAAAAACGGGCTCCAAATTCTCTGGCAATAGACAGTCCACAGTTCATGTTTCCCTGGAAAAACGAAGACTTTGTTGCCCATTCGTATGAAACTGGTAACCCTGTGAGGATGAGAAACGCTGATAAGAAATTGTGAATAGAATATTATTCTTTGTCAAGACCGACGAGTTGGAGGTGAACTTGCATACCTATGAGAAAAGGCAGTCCAAGACTCTTGGATGTCAACCTCTCTCCGTGCTTCATACAGTCCTGTACCTCTTAAGGGATTCCATTTATCCTCTTCGTCCCAAGAGTAGGCTGGTGTAATCTCCAAGTACTTCCTGTGCCATGTCGGAGTTAAGTTTGTGCCATTCAAGAAAGTCTCTAGAAACATCAAACAAGGATTAAGAAGAACAAGTCAATGCGAATGAAATGATAGTATTTACCCTTACATTTCAACTTGCAGAGGTAATTTCTTTGTAGTTTTTGCGGAGGGTGCCAATTTCTGGTCAGAAAATCGATCACCAGTTCTGTTGACGATTAAAGCATACCAGTTTGGTCGCTCCTGCTCGTTGTAAAGTGCCCATACCTTCACAACAACCACAAAAAATTAGATCTGTCTATGACAACGTTTATTGAATAAGAACCTCAGTAACTCTGCTCATGATTGTTCACTTCAAATCAGAGTTTTCATCTTAATTTTGACCACACGTACAGAAGATTCAATGATTAGTTTCTGATTAGTTTCTGATTAAGCTATAATTCGGATCTGATTAGGGTCACTCTGATTAAACTGTAATCATCAGATCATCCTCCAGCACAACGAGATTAAGGTTGCAGAGGTCTCAGAGATCAACAACTTACATCGCCAACTTCCATAACCGAACAATCCTTTTCCGAAGTGGACCTGGAGCTGTGAACTGGTTGACCCAGATCCCGTACTGATCTTTTCAGAAGTGGACTTAGCAGGTACGCAATAACTTGTACCTGCACCACACAATTGCAATGGAAATGACTGAAGGTGTTGAAACTCACAAAACCAAGTCCTGATCCACCACAGATAGTAAGAATCACCTAAAAGACCAAGGGATTCATGGTTTTAAAATGATCAATTTGATTGATCATGTTGTGATCAGATAAAGCCGCATTTTTATATCACCAGAATCAGTGAAGGACATTGCATCTCGTGGGTAAAAACAAATAAAATTAAACAAAAGATATTCCCCACATTACCTACTCAAATCTACAAAAAAACGAAAGCGCGACGTCTCTTGGACCGCAATCCTCACAAATGACTTACACTGAACGTGTTTCCCAACAACAGCCACCTCACGGCAGCCCTCAATGGCTCTTTCCGGACATCCTTTTCGCCACCAGCACCTTTCCGAGTTCGTCCTTTTTTTGCAGCTTTTGAGCTCTTGGCCTTCCTACGCAAACCAGGAAAAAATGGCACTCTTATAAGTAAGATATTCTCAGGAGCTAATATTTGCACAAAAAAGACATCAAAGAGACGATGCCAAGTCTCGTTCTTCTAGCATTAGCATTACATAGTGCCATTGAATTCCACTACCACGGCTTGTTCTTCTAGCATTATCATTACCAAGTGCTATTGATTTCCACTACCGAGCTTCACAAACTGCCAGTTGGAACTGTAGTAATGCTTTGCTAGCTTACGTGGTATTCTGAGACACGAGAGTACTAGTCAGAGAATTGGCTCCTTCATGCACCAGCACACCGGTGTGGTGAGCAGGGAATCCCATGAGCAATTCCAGCTCATGGGGACTAAGATAGCGCAGGCGGTGGGTTCCGTTGTTTTCCATCACTAGCTCCAACTGGCAGCAGTTGTTCTCGGTGGAGTTAGTCGATAAGATGACCTAAAATTCAGCAGACACGAAGTGCAATTAATTAGAGAGACTCATGCACTGTCTTCTGTGCTTGCTTACTCAATGTGTGTGCAGTAGTAGTTATTGGAGCCTTCCTGAACGCTTATGGCAGTGTGGTGGGGCAAGAATCCCAGCATGCATTCCACTTCCGCCTGCACGAGCTTGCGGAACCCCTCGGATCTGTTCACATAGGCTTTCTCCAAATTGTAGCTGTTGCTGCTCTCGGAGGTGTTGCCGAGAATGACCTAAAGGGGGTGGGTCAAGGGCTGATTAGGGCTTCTTCCGTGGTTCGTTAGCCCCGAAACGACCAAGGATTCATGGGTTTAGAATTCCTAAGTCAGTTGAACGCGTCGTGGAAAACAGATTTGAATTATCACCGGAATTAGTGAAGAACATTGCATGTGTTGGTCAAAAAGTCATAAAATGGGACAGAAGAAAGTCTTCATATGATCTACGCAAAACTGCTAATAAATATGAGACCAGATTTGGGCCAATTGGGGTTGGGGTTTTCTGGTATTGTCCTCCGAGATAGGGGCCTGGGGGTTGTCTACGCAGACTACAAAGGCAAATAACAATACTCGAGGAAGGAAGACCTCCAATTGAACAGAAGGAGGCCGTCGAAGTACTACTGAAGAAATTAGGGTTTAGGGTTTAGGGCTTACCCCAGTTTTCTCCTCAAGCGCAATGGCATTCTGGAGGCAGCTTTGCACCAAAGTTGAAGGGTGATCTCGCACACTAGGTAACTTCAGTGGATGCGGAATGTTGGTCCAATACAACCTCCTTCGCCGAGTGGGAGTGAGCTCGATGGAGTCTAACTCAAGTGGCCGCACCCCAGTATACTTGGAAATCTCCAGCCGGTCAATCCACGTCATCGACGCCACATTCTCAACAAGGAACCTGTAAGAGATTTCAATTCAGTCATGCTCTAACAGAGATAAGAGTAATGCATCGATCCTGTAGCAAATCGAATTGTAATGGTGCAGCAAAGCTTTGATTCACAAACGTAATGGAAATCCTACATTGGCACATCTTGTACGCCAATTGATTATACTCCTCCTTAATCCCCAGCCTATAAATTTCAGAACCAGATTCGAACCACTGCTATTCAACATGGCTCTCAAGACAAAACCCTCATATATTTTTGCATCATCTTCTTCATGAATCCCAAAACAGTATCGACTGAGGTAAGCATGCAGCTTTAAATTAGGATTACCTACCATTTGGGTTGGAAAACTTTCATGGCTTCCAGAAGATCGAAGAACAGGCGACTGCGTTGTCCATGAAGCCTGCATCATCGACACAGCCACTGTCAACCCCGTAGCCTAGATTGTAATGCACTATCGTTGCGAGGATGGACAATAGAGTGTAGACCTATAACATACCCTTCTCGTTTGCCCATGCAACTGAGATCTTGACAAGGGAACCCGCCCACGAGCAGATCCACATCTTCTCCAATAAACTTCCTCTCGAGTTTCCTCACATCCCCGAGATGCTGCACCTCTGGAAACTTTGTTTTCACAACTTCCACTGCTGGCGCACTCTGCCATCCATTGTTGACATAGCGACGCAGCAGACAGTTTACAATCAGTCTTCTTCTTCGTCACTGGGACGAAACTCTAAACCCTAACCAAGATTATGAACCAATTCAGAACAACCAAAGTGTTTTTTGATACCCAAACTAGTTGCTACGGAGCCAATCCAAGATTGAAGATTACTGACCACCTCGGAGCTGTAACCACGAAAGGGGATTCCCAGGCGTGTGAGAGCTGCCCAGACGCCACCAATTCCATCAAACAGGCTTAATACCACGAGTTTGTTGCCATTCCACTTGCCTGCCTCCTCCTTCATCCCTCTCACCCAATCTCCATCTCCACTTACAAGAGGCTCCTGGGAAGTACTACTCTGACATGCTCCCACATTACCATTGTTAGAATCGTCCCATATTCATTTACGTGGCAAAATTTCAAAAGAGAGGCCGACCTTTTGTCTTGACTCGTATCAAAATCTTTTCATAGGTTTGAGAGCAATGTCGCAATTCTGACGCTTTGAAACACGCCATTACGAATATGAGCATTATGGCAAAATTTCAAGAGACAGACCGACCCTTGTCCAGACTCCTATCTCAAACCTCAAATCTAAATCTTTCATAGGTTTGAGAGCAATGTCAAAACCTTGGTTCTATTTTAACCTGTATGAGAATTGGTTTGTGCCGTTTTCGACGAGAGAACGTTGATAGATCCTCCTTTGATTCAGAATTGGTTACAGTTCTGTACCTTTGGTGTCTGGTTGTCATCTTCCAAGGCTGCTACATTGGATTTACCAGCAGTGGACAGCCGAGGCGAGAATCGTGGCTCCTGTTGCAGTACTTCCTTGCATTTCTGCTGCAGTTGCAGTGGCGAAGGGAGGTTGTCATTCATTTGCATTTTCATTTACATGGCAAATTTTCTAGAGATTCAAACCTTCTCCAGACTCCCATCTAAAACCTCAAATCGAAATCTTTCATAGGTTTGAGAGCAATTTATGTCACAATCGTGGCTCCAATTTTACCAATATAAGCACATTGATTGTGTGAAATTCGACAACAGAACATTGATAGATCTTCCATTAATTCAAAATTGGTTACAGTGTGGCACCTTCGGTGCCCGGTTGCTATTTTCCAAGGCTACTACTACTATTTGCATATTCGTTTACATGACAAAAAATTTCAGGAGATAGACCGATCCTTCTCCAGACTCTCATCTAAAACCTCAAAATGAATTCTTTCAAATCTTTTATGTGTCACTCTATTACGCTGCCATTTTAACCAATATGACCATCAGTTTAGCGATTTTCGACGACTGAACATTGCCAGAACTTCCATTGATGCAGAATTGGTTACAATGTATTTACCTTCGGTGTCTGTTTGCCATCTCCCAAGGCAACTCCATTGGCTTTGCCAGCAGTGGATAGTCGAGGCGAGAATCGTGGCTCTTGTTGCACTGGATTCTTGCATTTCTGCTGCAGTTGCAGTGGCGAAGGGATGCTGTCGCTGCCAGGCTCCTGGTCGATCAAAATCTGGGCTTCTCTCTCAAGCTCCCGAATCTTGAGCAACAGTCTCTCCATTTTCACAGTCGGATGCAATTGTCGATCTCCTTGTGGGATTCAAGTATGGCAGTAAGTATAGCCTTGAAGGAATGCGCACTGTAACCAGGTTGTAAGTAAACAAGTTATAGTCGCACACGTAGCCTGGAATCAGAAGCCAAATGTCTCACAGTCATGATGCAAAACAATAAATGTGACTGAATTCTTCTTCATGATCTTGCAAGACGCAACTGGGTTGCTCTGAATCAAGTGCCATGATTGGCATGTGCTCCGGGAAAACTGAAAACAGAGGGCAAGGATGAAGCAGAGAAGAATCCAACGCTTCCACTTCCCATTGAATTTATAGAGGAACATGAAATCAAGGAGAATGCCAAAAGATGGGACGCGCGGATACAGAAACTGCTCAAGTGATGGGCCTTCACCAGAGGTATCCTAAGAGTCGAACTTATAGACCCACAGAATTTTCACAGCGGGAGTTTTGGAATTTCGGACTAATAATATTTCCTACTCAAGCTGTGAAATTTCAGTGAAATTTGCATTAATTTTTTGGGTATAAATCGGGTTCCTGGAGTTGTTGGAATTGGGGATTTTCTGCATTTCTGATGCTTGGTTTGTATGTGGAAATGAGAGAAGAAATTAAGGTGCTCTTTAGCTTCAATTCATTAGCTAATTTTCTCTCTCAGTCCCCATCTGATGATCCGATTTGTGAATACTTGATTGTCAGTGTTGAGCTTGGAATGGGTAGAATTGACATTCAAGCAGGGGTGATGAGCTTCACGGTCACTTCTTCCTCTGCAACGCAACCAGGCTCTGTCTGTCACTTTGTTATTTCATGCAGTCAATTTCATGAGGTGAGCGACTCGACAAGCTCCGGTCGAACTTGTATTTTCATTCATTCTTGGTGTTGGAAGAGACAAGGTCTTAAGGTAAACTAGAAGAAGGCATTGGAGTCTATAAAATTATCTCAAATTACTTAAAGTAAACATGTCAATTATAAAAGAGAAGAAATTTAAATCCTTCTCCACAATACTACAGGAACTTATAAGCTTTGAAACTTGACTCGATTATTGAATGCTATGTTCAGATTGACTTCCAAAAAAAAATTTGCAAAAAGATTTTCTCTTGCAAATTTCATTGATTTCCAACTTCAAGTTACCGAATGGATCCTAAAATTCAGTAAAATAGAGCTTGCACCCCTTCACCACACAATGTGGGGATGCGTTTATGCGAAGAGATTCATTCAAATGCGCTCATGTTATTATGGACGTGTAGTTCTTGTGTGGTGGTGTACAGTTTTAGGTTGTGTGCGGTTAATGGCCTACTTACCTTACATAACATTGACTAGTTGTAGAAGCTAGAGACCCTTCTAACTTGAAGAGGGTCCAAGTATCTATGACAAATGTTCTTCTGAAATATACTAGATGGCTTAAGTTGTGATAGGACTCATACAAGGATAATTCTTCTTATATTGCCTTGGGTTTTGAAGAGTGCTTTAGAGACTTATATATGCTACATGGGAAGTTAGGATCATTCAACTCCAAGCATGTTCCCCAAAACAAGCTATAAATAATGTGTAGAGTAATTATGTGGATGCTTGTATTAGAATGTTCAAAGAGTGAACACAAAGATTACAATAAAAATGTTTAATAGATTTATGAATGTTCAAATCTTTCTTGATTAGTGCTACTCTCAACATTTAAAATACTCCTATCTCACATGACATTATTCAAATGTTTTTACTTCAAAAAATTGGGGACTAGTATTCAAGGGCCACAACTCATCAATGCAAGTGGATGTGCAATTATTGGACATCTACTTCTATTGGTGTGTTGCGGTCCATGAAGAACTAGCGGATATATGGAGACATGAGGAATCGAACCCATGTCCCCGTAATGATATCATTTTTCCATCAACTGGCACGTTGACTCAACTGGTGATGTTACAACGGTTCTCTTAAAAGAATTTAAGAGATAGGAGAGTATAAGAAGTGTATGGAAAGGAGTAACAATCTTTGGACACTTGCAAGGGAGATTGCTAACCATTGATTTACTATAGATCGAAGGTCAAGTATAGAAGTTTGCATTAAGGGTATAAACATTGCTCTCCAAATGAAGATGTACTAGTGTGCCTTGTGCCGTTGCCACAGTCAACATAAAAGTAAAAATAATTTTTTAATTTGTAAAACTGCAAGATTCAATATCTTTTATGCACCAAAGAGTGCAAGGGCTTTGTTAGGGTGTGAGAGGTTGCATTCTTGATATGAATAGAAAGCTTTGTGCACAAAGGAATGCAAGAGCTTCATTTCATGGCATTTGGACATGGGTGATTGTAAGAAACACTTGTCCTATTTCTTGTCTTCTTGCCCTTGGACAAGTGGCTTTGTGCTCATATTTTGGCATCCTTAGTCCGTTTAGCATGAAATTTGGAAGGAAGGTAGATGTAGAAGTTTCAGACATTCCATAGTTTTTTCAAATTTTTTCAAATTATTTTACTATTTTTAACCTACCCCCGATTAGATGTCTATTTTGGCCATTGGGGGGTAGTACTATTGGCAATCCAAAAAAGCAAATTGGAAGCCACAAATTGGATATGTTGGAGGTGTACTACCTTTTCAAAGATTGACAAAGAGCTTTTGTGAAAATAGAAACATATTAGTTTCCCACATGGGGTCAAAGTGACCTTCCTTTGCATGAAGGCTACAAACAAGGAAAACATTTCCTACATGAATTTTTTGGTGCAATAAAAGTGCAATCTTCTCTAGCAAAATGGCTTTTTTTGGAATTTTTTGGAATTTTTTTGGAATTACTAAAAATGAAAATGTCAACACACCATTTTTTCCTATTTTTTGTTGCCAGTGGCTTCTATAGTACTCATAGTACTACATAGTACTACAAAGTATTGAATCAACGGTTTAGATTCACAGGTATTGAAATCAACAGTTCAACTTCACAGGCGCAATGCCAACATGCAAATTTGATAGGTCTTCATAGTACTTCCAATCCTACAACCAAAAACTCTGATTTTGATCAAAAAAACGTGAAGTGTTTCTTGCAATCACCTACATGCAATGTGAAAGTTCTGTTTTTTCCAAAATAAAAGATAATTTCATTCAATTTTGTAATTCAAATAGACTTTAAAATTCAATAACTTTCACACCCTAAGTCCAAACACCATGAAACAAAATCCATGCACCCCTCTTTGCAAAGAGCTTTCCAATGGTACCCAAAACACCACCAAATGCTTCACGATTTCTTAAATCTTAGTGTATCAAACTAACTAACTAATCAACTAAATTAAGGTATAGATATGAACAAGGAGAAGACAAAGAATAGTCAACCCCTCTTTGTTCTTAGCTAAGGTGAAAACATCTAAAATTGTCAAAAGAATCAAACCAACACAATTCAAGGCACATTTTTCAAGAATAAAAACATTTTTGTAGTATTAGAAATCAAAAATCATGAATTTTCAAAAAAAGAATTGAAATTTTTCTAATAAGACAAATAATTACTACGGATTTTTTAATTGGAAGCTCACAATGCCTCTAAAATTGTCACAAAGCTTGATCATAAAATTGAAATCTAGAGAATTGACAAGCAACCTATTGCAATTAAGTAAGGGAATGGTTTCATGGCACTTTTGGGGATACTTTCCATGGAAGTCTTCTTGCCAAGAATTAGTACAAGGACGTTTGTGGACATTTTCACCTTATTTCAAGCATGCTAGACAAAGTAAAAATCCCGGTAAGCTCGTTATATATTATTTTTATCAAAAAAATTATTCCAAACATATTTCTTATACTAGTGTGCAACTACAACAAAGGATATGGCAAATGTAGTTGTTTGTGTACATTTCTCTAATATATTAAACTTTGAAAATATCTATACCCACTACAAGAAAAAGGGGTGTTTTAAGTGAGTTTTTAAATATAGTCCTAGACATAAGATTTTTAAGGAGATTTTCAATAAAAATTTACTAAAAACACATGTATTTCTAATAAATTTTTACTGAAAATCTTCTTAAAGGTCATTACTTAAAATCTTATGTCTAGGACTATACTTAAAAACTCACTTAAAACACCCCTTTCTCTTATAGTGATCTATATTCGTATCCATATATTTACATTTGTACATCTAATGTGGACTATAAATCATTTTTATATACCCATGGTAGATCCAAAATAATCTAATTTTTAACACTAGCCTCCCCGATTTCTAGGGTGGAGAGGTAGTTGGTATTATTGAGGAGATAGTGGAATGATCTAGTCCGATAAATAAATGGTTGATTTTACTAATATGTTGCTTTATTTGGGAATTTCATTGTTTAATTCAAGTTTCCAAATATTCTACTAAGAATGAAAATCCGTAGTATAAAACCCTTATGTTGCAATGATACTAGTACATGAGTGAAGAGATGTAAGCCTACAAGCCTTTAACTTAGTTGTAGGTATGCACCTAAAACCATTTGAAGGTGTTTATAACATAGATAAACTATAACATGAAAAGAGTCTACAACATAGGTACTTATAACAAAAATACCTATAACCATAAAAGATATCTTTAATATAAATTCCTAAGCTCATGGACTCATAGATTTTATACTCACACACTAGCACTCCCCCCTATATTGTAGTTGTATAGGTCCTTCATCCTATAATGGTCCAATGGTAAAACTCTCAGACCTATTGGCATATAGAAAGTAAAAATTAGAAATCAAAGGGGAGTGTTAGCATGTGAATATAGAATCTATGAGCCCATGAGCCTAGGAGTCTACATTATAGATACCTTCTATGGTTATAAATGTCTATATTATAGGTGTCTATATAGGTTTAAGGTACCTATGTTACAGACTTTTTTCATAATATAGTATATCTATGTTGGCTTGCATCTTTACATTCATGTGCTAGCATTGTTGCAAAATAAGGTGCTTCATACCTTTCTCATGACTAATCCAAATGGAATGAATCCAATATTTTGATATAGACAAAAAAATATTTTCTGAGAAATAAAATTAAAAATTGAATTTCTAAATTTTATTGTTGTTGTTGTTGTTGTTGCTTAGGCTCAAGCAATTTGAATTTCATGTAGTATAATTTTTGCCTCTAAGCATTGATTGGAAATTAAATTATATTTTCATAAAGCTAATTTGTTTACTTCTCAAGATAAAGTTTTAAAAAATAATGTCAAAAAATGAGGTCACAAGAATAAGCCTTGACTTTCATTTTTTCCTCAAGAGAACACTTGGTCCTTTAGGGGTTAAAATTCTAATATCATGATATAATTAAGCATGGCTCCCAGCCGATCTTCCCTCATTTGCTATCATTTTGTCTATCCGTACTAGGGCTGTTTTTTTTGGGCTAGTGTCCCATGTGTTGGCTTCACTATATAGGCCAAATTTTGGAGGGCTAGATTCACATTGGTCAAATTTTGACAAATCTAGCGAAATTTTGCCAGAAAAAAAAGCCCTCAATCGTACCTCATTTCATTTCCCAAATAAAGGTGCTCTTTTGTCAATCCAAATTATTCGTCTAACAAAGATTGTTTTGAGATTTGTGAGATGCTAGTCCTTAAATGTCAAATCCAACCTGAAATGCTTGATTTGGGGAATCTTAGGGATAGCATCTCCAATAACCAAAATCCAACTTTTTATATCTTTATTTTTATTTTTAGGAAATGCATCTATGAAGTTAAGTTTTGTATTTTAATCACAATTTGAATGTGTGTGTTTTACATTAGAATATTTTATTAGGGATTTTGTGGAATTGTTTTGAGAAGATTGAAAGCCCATCATTGATTTGTTATTTTTACAAACTATAAGGAAGGTAACCCATTTCCAACCACTCAAGCGGTTACACCTATTTGTAGGACAAGTTGGGGGGGGGGATTTCCAATTTGTATAAATAGAGTTACTATGTTTCTATAATTTTCCAGATTTTTATTTTGCAAAACATAACTACTATGATTTTTTAGCAAAAGATTCCATTCTTCCCACTCTGGTTATATAAACCTTCATGTTTCCTACAAGGGCCAGTTGCAAAATCCACCCAAGAATTGCAGGTGTTGTAAAACAATCACAATGTGCCACAATTGCACACGGAATTGTGCTATAATTAATCATTGTCATCTCTGACAAAAGAGTAGTCTATATTGCCAAAAGGGGGCGGTGATCAGGAATGGGGTGCCTCCCTTATGATGCCTATTTAATGAAAACTCTCAAACTATTAAGTTTTGGTTGCCCTATGAAGACCTAAAATGTTTTGTAAAGATCAACCTTTAAACATCACACTTATTTATCCTAAATTTAATGCTTATGACTCTAATTTACCAAATTCATGCCAATTTAAATTTGGTAGATATTTAAACCATGTCTTATTTTCGATGTTCACACCTTGAAAAGAATGCAACAAACACGTCATTTTTCTCATTTGTTTCTTAGGGCTCACTTTTAGAAACATGCTCAAATTTTGATCATCCTACCATATTTACAATTTTTAGCACTCCCACATAGATTCCAATGTGCCATGTGGTCAACAATAATAAGTTACTTCATCTTTCCCCTTCCAATTTTTTGATTTGTTGTAGCTTGACTTTTGTAGATTTTGCTTAATTTGTATAGTTACCACTCCAACTCCCTTGATCGCAAAACTTGTTAACAGACAACGTCAAATCCAAGGACATACATTGGATGGTCATTTCATTGCATGTTGTTGGACCCTTGTCTCATAACCACTAAGGTATTAATATTCATTATAGATCTTCTTCTTCATTGCATCCCTTTCTACATTTATTCAATGCAAAATTTTGGAAGTAACAAGTCCTTATGCTTATGAATCCTCAATCCATGTAGTGTGGTTGCAAATCCAGAAGAGATCACTCTCAAGTTTTTAGAAAACTACGTGAGTTAAAAGATAGGGTCCATTCAATTCAAAGGAGGAAAATTTTATATAATATGTAGGACTATTGTAGGTTCCATGAAATTCCATATACTCTAATATATATATATTAGGCTACATAAAAACATCATGTAGTAGAAATTTTTATTGATAAGTTAGGCTTAACAAATAGAGGCAATGCAAATTTTTTTAGTACTAGAGTATAGGTAAGGACAAATAATTTCATGTGGATGATAAAATGGACACAATCAAGAGTATCTATAATGATTGGTAGTTGACTGAAATTGTACTATGATACTAATAGTGTATATATCAAAAATATTAAGTGTAAATGTAAGAAATTGACTACAAATGGCACAAATTATCACATTGCACAAATAGTGAGGTTTACCTTAGTAGATTCAATGACTTGAAATTTGTACAATATAAGGATAGAATTTATAGTCCATTTGACCTCAATCTTTGAGGACACATATGTTAAACACACAAATATTGAATGGGATGTTTACAAGATAGTTTCAAACTTTTAGTGGGGATTAGTAGGGATTTTGAAATGTTCAATGGTAAATTTTTTATTTAAAACCACCACTTTGTTAATGGCACTTGAATTAAATTGATAGTTGTTGGCTTCATGGTGTATATGCATGTAGTAGAGGGAAGGGAAAATTGGTAAAGAAAGGTGGCAGTGGGAAAAATTTGGACACTTAAATATTGTATGTAAGATAACCCTATTGAAAAAATTGCATGAATGGATTTACAAAAAAAAATAGGGTATTGGAAATACACCTGTATAGCTTTTTATATAAAAATACATTCATCTTCAAAGCAGTAAATGAAGATAAATAGTCCTACATCAAATACCTTTTTAACTCATGTGTATACCTTAAATTACAAGGAGTCATTTCCTCGAGCTGCAAATGCAATATGCAAATACAAGTTAAAGTAACTTAATGTGAGCAACCCCTAAAATGCACCTTGCCTAAGATTGCCATCATCAACATGTATACATCTCCAAAGTCAATATGTGCCTACGTGGAGAAAACAAGTTTAGAACACCTACAACAAAAAGCTTTGTTCCTTCATAACTTTTGCAACAAAAAGCTTTGTTCTTGGTGCAATGGAAATTCCTTTTAGTTGCCAACAAGAAAATATAAAAATTTGACCAATGTAATAATAATAACTAGACAAAATACAGAAAAGTGGTCGTTTGGGGGGTACCCATCTTATGGCCTAAGGAGATGCCCATTTCAATTTTCATGTTCTAAAGTATTCATTTCATACAAGAGATTTGGTAGGCTTTGTTCAAACTCAATGGATTCCTGGGATTTATAGATCACTTATTCAAACCTTTTCATTGACAATTGAGGCAGCTTAGGGTGCTCTAAACATGACTACTAAACTTTGCAATGAAATTCCGTTTCATTTGTGTCAAAAAAAAATGACTACTAAACACAAAGGAACATTTTGCTTTCTTCAATGTACCAACAACATACATTTCAAGACGTAGTCAATTCTAGTGACCAGTGTGTTGCAACTTCAAATTCCACAAACGTTCTAAAATTATGAACTAACTTGTATTAGATGCCAATTCCATTTTTTTTCCTACAAATATTTACTAATAGAATCAATTAGCCCAATTCCATCAATTACCTAGTTCCGACATCTACATTACCCTCCCAATTGTGCCAATGCTTCCACCCATTTTTGTAGAGTGTGGAATTCATAAACTTTGGGCAAATAATTGGATACCTTTGTCACAGAATTACTATGAGTTTACATCAAGTTAAGGACAATTTAAGGTTGATGAAGATGTGGTTTAATAAATGTTGATTTAGATGAGCTTAATTGTGAATAAATACTTGTTAGAAAAGTTGTAATTTTAGCCCTCCAAAAGAAGTGCTTTTATAACACTCATCAAATGGGATTAAAAGGGAGGTAGGTCATTGATTTTGAACCTTTTTAACCCCTAAAGGACCAACGGGTTTTTTTAGCAACAAAGCAATTTTGGGCAACTCACTACGAATGGAATTTATATTTTTTTTCTTTGGAATTTTCACACAAGATGTGCCTGAGGAGTAGCTTTAAGATCCAACAATTTTCATAATTGTTGGATACATGGTTAAAAAGTTATTGTATGATATGTTGTTTTCATTGCTCGATGGGTAATCTGGGCAGCAAAAAAACATCTTTAAAAATCACTTTTTTTAAAAATAAAAATTTGAAATTTATTTTCCTGATTTATATATACATGGAAAGCTTTGAATCATTCCATTTTGATTTATGAGATGAAAGTTATAAAGAATTTTAGTTGTAGGTAGTTTGTAGGTAGTAATGGAATCTCTACTCCAAAATAAACTTTGAAGACCTTTATACAACTCAATTTTTCATATTTTTGGAAAAAAAATAAAAACTTGAGGTGTACATTGTTTATTAAAACAATTTCACCTTTGGGATTGGCATTTTTCAATTCCATAAATAAATTATTAACAATTTAGTATTTTGAATCATTCTCTACTTCTTTCAACTTACTATTTTTTTCCTATATGTTGTACAATTCCAAATGATCTAAAATTTTTCAAGCATGTAGCTAACATGACTTGAAGAATGAATCCAAAGAGTTACAACCATTTTGGACATTTTTTCATAATGATCTGTCCTTGTGAAGTGTAGTTGCCCGGATTTTTGGAGGGCCAAAAAATGGCTTTTTGTCACTTCAAATGCTAATATCTTGCAATCCAAACGGTGGAAATTTCTGAAATTGTTTCTACATCTTCCAAACCAACTTACTACAAGATCCTACGGTTACATTTGTCCAAAAATGTATTTTTTCTAAAATTTGGTACTTGTACTAGAGATGATAATATTGGAGTGTTTTTGGTGAAAACATAGTCAAATACATTTGGGGGTTAAAATGGTCATGACCCCCACCTACTAACAGTTTTACATTTTTGGTTCGAAAATTCATATCAACTCAAGTTCTTATCACATTACTGCGATTCCACTTGTATTTTATTCAATTCAACTAATTCTACCTCTGAATAAAATATTGGTAACAATCAACTCATCACACAAAATATCCCAAATTACAAATTTGAAGTAGTCATAGGTTATTCAACCTTAACCTTCAAACACCGGGTTGATGACCGTAGAAATCATCCCTTTTGAAACCGTGTGACATTATCTACTTTCAAAAAAAACAAAAATGCTCGTTGGGAGTCAAACCATTGTAGAAGATCTCCCCTTTCTACCCCTAATCCTAAGGGTGAATATAGGAGAACCATCCATTATCACCCACTGAAGCATTTTGTGCATGATTTGGAGTAGTAGAAGGCATTGTTAAATTTTTGCCACGTAGAGAGATAGAAATGATGGGCATTATAAAATTTTCATAAATTTTATTCCTTAAATTCAAATTGTTATGAATTTTAGAAACCAAAAGTTGGCCTGCTCCCATCCCCAATACATAGATTCTTCCACCACTGCTCATCTAACTTAAAGACTAATATGGCTCTCAAAACGAAGCACATGTGTCATAGCAGTGATGGCTAGAAGATAGTGAGAAACCAAAAAACTAACGGTTACTTATCGGTCATCTCTCTATTGAATTTCCCATTACCTATGTATTGACCATAGGTCTTGGCTAGTCATGGGAGATCCTACCATAGTTGCACTTCTGTCCTACACATAAAGATTACTTGTCATTCATTGGACAAAAAATGTCTGTAACGTTGTCGTTTATGGGTTAGTTGTTTCAAGGAATTTCACTTCCCCCCAAAATGCAATCAGCTCTTAAAAAGGTTGCTTTGAGAGCAGACTAAAGGCAGGCTTCCATGTGGAGTTGGGGCCAGTGAAGTTCACCAATCAGCAGTGGGCAAGGAACTCTAGAAAAACCGGACACCCATTCCACCCGTCCTGACTCCACATGGAAGCCCACCCTAAGCTTACTTTTTAAGGTGCCGAAAGGCACTGAGAGTGACTGTGCATGGCCATTCCAGAGTTTCATGTAAGTTAAGGTACGATTTGTCCTCAAGATACTACATGTGTTCCTCGTGATCCTGAAAGTTGCGTTTTAATTTTTCAAATTTCTGAAAATGTATAGACACATGTACACCACAAGAATTTTTGGGACTGCAATAGGCATGTCGAGAGTTGTGCCTGTCAGAGGCTGGGTTACCTTGTTACCAGTACACTGAAAGAAGACCACATATGATACTGATTTATAAAGCTTAGTACACTCACTGAAGAAGTGATGGAGGTATGGAACTGCAGCCACTTGCCTCAACCAAGAGCCAACTGATGAACAATTTCATTATTTTTTGAAAGGATATGATGGCAATTGACAAGTGTGTTGAAACAAGTACGAGTCTCCTGCCACTCGAATTCCATTCACCTTGGTTTGTTCTCAAAGCATTATTGGTTGATTGCCTAAAAGTTGATGATAATTATTCGAAGCACTTGCCTAGTCACTTTCGGCAAATTTTGGCACGGTTTTGAATTTCTAAACATAAGGTAAGATCATTCATAACCATCAATTTAAGTAATTTAGCGTAGTTGGGGTCAAATTTTTAGAGACAAAATATTTTTTCATTGTTAGCAATTGGAAATCATGAATTTTCATAAAAAAGAATTAGAATTTTTGGATAAGGCATCTAATTTCTATGAATTTTCAAAGTAGAACTCTTTAGGGCACCCATAATCATACTCTAGTAAATCTGCCTTGATTTTAGCACCAACATAAATAAATAAATAAATCAGAGCCCACTACTTACAACTAAGTATGGAGATGGTTTCAAGGTACTTTGGGGAATATTTTGAACGAACTCTACTCTCAAACTATGGGTATACTAATGGTTATGGGTGTTTCTACCTTAGCTTAGATAGGAGGCTCGAAATTTGCTCGGGCATTTCAAATTGTTCATATTTCAACTTCGAAATGAACATGAAATGGTCCTTAAATTGACCTATATAGCCATTTGAATGGATCGAGAGAAAAAAAATGTAATTTATTGCTAGAGCCAATCATTGTCTTGGCTTTCACCATTTCTCTTTACAAGTTGCAAGTGAACAGTTTATGAAAGACTTGGGGTCATAAATAGGGGCCTATGACTCAACTTGTTTAAAAATTCATAACTAATTCAATAATTCCCTGAAAAATATGAAACCACTTTGTGTCACATTTTGCATCTATTTCTATTTGTCTGAAAAATAAGATAATAAAATTTCCATGAAAAGAAATACATGCAAAAAGCGGACTAACCTTCAAATGAGCAGTTTATGAGCCTACTACCTAAACCCCTAAATGCCCAAGCCTTTCCAAGTGTGTTTTGACTAAGAAAAAAGAGCATGGGCTTATAGCTATCACCAATGAAAATAATGTATGTTTTTCAAAATTGAATAGTATGGATGTTTACGGAGCTTGCTTATTAATATGCACACCAATTTTGAGTGCGAAATTGTGGCAAAGGAGTTGTGAGATTATAACAAGAGAAATGTACATTTTCTATTTGTAGTATGTTGCCCCTCCCCACAATGTTTCAAAAATTTGCACATGAGAGTTTTTGGGAATTGGAGGCGACATGACCAACTAAAGATTGTGTTAGCACACTAAAATGCATTTCCAAAAACCTTAAGTTCAATGAAGAGCTATCAAACTCATTACATAATCCACCTTGCAATTGTTGAAATGCAATTTTTTTATAAGTAGAAATTACAAATAACTCTAAATCAACACTTACTTGTTTAAATTTTCAATGGTGGAAATCATGAAAACACTTTACTCTTTCCATAGGGACCATTTTCAAAGTAAATGGATAAGTACAATTTTTTAGATCTCAAATCAAGTGAAATTGGCAAGCTTTGCTCAAAGCCAAGAAATCAAGGAAAAATTTGGGCAAGCTTTAATTAACCACTGAGATACATACATGCATATGAAGACCTCTCAAAAATCAAGTGGTTACCTTTATCAGTGAAAAATGAAAAATTTCAATCGTTAACCTATGAAATTGCCTATAAATTTTTTAAAAATCAATCACAAGAATTTAATTGCCCATCCCAAACCAAGCTTGAAATTTCAGATCTACCATATATGGTCGATTGGGCAGTTAGGGGTTAACTAAGCCTATCATGGGAATGAAATGCTCAACAATTCCTGCGTTTTTAGTGTTGTTTGACATCACTAGTGTAAGGTAGAAGCACCTAAATATAACACGGCCGGTTTGATGACATCTAAAAAACAACCTAAATCCAAATGCTTGTGGATCCAAAGTAAACAAGTGGGGTTCCGAAGTAGACACATGGGATTTCAAGAAGTTTTCACTCTTTCAAGAAGCAACCAATCACCCGCACTTGATCCAGAGTTTAGAGAGTGTTGCTTTTGGGTGTTTCCGTGCCCACTTTGGTGTTAGTCTAGTGTTCATAGTAGGTGCATATATGAAGTACTTTTCAAAAATTTGTATAATCTTCATACAAGCTCGAAAAAATACAAAACTAATTTTGTTGATTTCCTAAACCATTTCCTAACACATGCACATCATTTTTTCTTGTACTCACCCTCCATATCAAGAGATCCAATACAAGTGTCACATTTAGGTGCTTCTACCTTAGTTATTAAGTTATATGACTTCAGGGCATCTCTTTTATTTTTATATTTTAATTTAATTTAATTTTTAAACAAATGAAACAGGAAGGACATCTCAGTTATTGATCTGAGAACTTGGACTCAATCAAATTGTGGGAGTTGGATCCAACTGAGATGAGATGGAATTTGGATTGCAGGTACATGGCATAAAGGCAGTTCTGCACAGCTTTTGTAGTTTTGTAATTTTTAATAGATTATAAGGTGGGTACCCCCCAAAAAAACTGCCACTTTTTCATACTGTGCCTAGTTCCTATTATTAGTCTAGTCAGATTTTCTTGTAGGCAAGGGAAAGGAGGTTTCAATGTATGGTAGAACCGCCCATTACCAGCCAGAACCCATGGTCAAGACATAGGCAATGGGAAATTCAATAGAGAGAGGACTGACAGATAATCATTAAATTTTCAGTTTCCAACCATCTTGTAGCCATTACTGTAATGACAGATATGCTTCGATTTGAGAACCCAGTTAGTCTTTAGATGAGCAGTGATGGAAGAATCTATATATTGGGGATGGGAGCAGGCCAACTTTTGGCTTCTAAAATTCATAACAATTTTATTTTGAAGAAAAAAATTACGAAACTTTGGCAATGCCCATGATTTCTATCTGTCCACAGGGCTGTAAATTAAAATTGCCTTCAACAGCTTCGGAGCATGCACAGATTCCTTAAGTGGTTGGTCATGGGCGGTTCTACTATATCACAGAATGCAACATTTGGACACTATATGCAAAAGTTAGGACACAACAAAGTTTTTTTGGTAGCGGTTCTAAAATCATTTCTTCAGCATAAGCACACATTGATTTTCAGAGATGTACACACAGTGATGATGGTGGTTTTAGACAAGGTGTGAATATGGGGGGTACCCACCTAATGTGGAAGGATTTTCTTCTATCAGTTGTACAGGTAGAATCTCTCATAGTGCACCCTCCCTTGGTGTATAATACCCATTAAGAGAGTTTGTAAAGAGTAGGTGGCCCATGCCCATGATTCAAGATGAAAGACATGTGGCACATACTTCAAGATAAGAAAGACAAGTGGCCCTATGACTTTTCTAAATGCATAAACCTCTCTTAGTGCATAGTCCCAACACCATGCACTAAGGGAGGTTCTACTTGTAAGGTGACTCAGCCTATGATAGTCCAAATGGGAGTCAGCCCATCACAGGCAAAAATATTCTAGAGGTGTACATTTCAAAACTAGAATGTACACCACTGCTATAATTTTGCCTGTGATGGGTTGACTCCCGTTTGGACTGTCATAGGGTGAGTTACCTTATATCTTTCCCATAATTTTTTTTTATATTATTCATTTTTTTGTGCCATGTACTTTCATGTTCATTCTCAATATAAGTCAAGATTAAGATTTGTTGTTGACATGTTGTCTAACTAGGCAATACTTCTTGAGCATATACTTTGTATTAATTTATTCTATTCTATAATATATTATTAAGGTATTTTATTGATTTTCAAAAGACTCTTAGTACTCTTAGCTCCACCCTTGTTTGGCACAAAATCTCTTGTAACATCTCAACATTGTTGATTTGATTCAAAGTCATATTACAAATAAATAGGAGAGGGTGTTTTTGCTTTTCTCTATCTTTTTACAAAGTTTAGTGCCGATGTGCTAGCAAAAAGCTATTGAAGTGTTTACAAAGTTGTTTATTAGACATCTATAGTATGCGCTTGTCTCTACATATTCAATTGTCTTCATCAAGTACATGGCCATAAACTAAATAAAATATACAACAAGTTCCACTATATAAATAAAGTGAAGTGCTTAGTGTTTACTATTGATAGCCAAGTGTCTAATGCAGTATAACTACTTTCCTTCCTTTATTTAGTTAATGCTTATCATCACATAATTCTATACAACATACTATTTACATAATCTGTATTTTTGCAAGCTAAAATTGACAAGTCATAATTGCACATCATTCTATACTTGATGAGCTTCTAATGTCTTGTTTTCCACCCTTGCATACCAAATGTATCCCATAAATAGTAAATTGGACGATCACAACTTGAATGCGAAATTGAATGTAGTAGAAAAGACTACCTCAAAATAGATTCAGTTGTTCTAATCATTGAAAAATATTTATATGAACTACGTTCAATTACTTTTCATTCTCTTTGGTCATCTGCCAAATCCTCTCAATGCAAGGGTGCAAATGCTTTTAGTACAACAACTCCCAACATATTCTTCATCTCCCTAAATCACACACCTATAGGAAGATTCTTCTATTATTTCTCTAAAATGATTGATGCTAGCTTGTGAGCAAAGAGATATGAATCTATGAGCCTTGAATATAGTTGTAGGTGTGTACCTATAATACAAGTACATTATAACATGGAAAGAATCTATTATATAGGTACCTATAACATAGACATCTATAACTATAGAAGATGTCTATAATATAGACTCCTAGATTTATGGACTCCTAGATTTAATACTCACAGCTAGCACACTCCCCATTTCTCTCTATTTCAAAGTTTTTCTAATATTAGAAAAATTAGGGTTTGAAGTTTTCCTACAATTAGGTGTTTAAATGATCTTGTAGCAACTTGTTAATTTGATGTCTACGGTGTCTAGAGTTTCAATTGAGGATTTATTGAGGTTTAAGGGTTCACTTGTAACATATGTGTAGGCAAACCTATTTCCAAAAAGCACAAACTACAAACTAAAAAGTGGTCTTAGCAACTTCATTAGGTGTCAATGTATTATTCTTCATGCAAGAATGAAAGCCTTGTACAACATCATATTCCCCTTGTTCATGAAAGTAGGTCACCCTATCTTGCGCAAAATGGGGCCTTGTGTCGTAAACGAGTTGTATGCCTTACTACATTTCGCAGAATGATGACAAGATGTCGGTTAACCCTTAAAGAACGGACTGGTGACTGTGAAAATCATGCCTTTTGGAACCGTGTGACATCATCTATTTAAAAAAAATAAAAAATACACATTGGAGGTCAAAGTACTATAGAAGATCTTTCCTTTCTGCACGAAATTCCAAAGATGAATAGTTGTAGTTCTGTCCTAGACAGAGAGATTCTTTGTCATCCATCGGACACTAAATGTCCATGTCGACCTTTATGGGTTAAGATACACATGGGTTGGTGCACCACTTGACACAACCTCCAATTACGTTACTAAGATCACTTGTTTGCGCAATTTTTTTAAAATTCTTGGAGTGTGCAAATATTCCAAATCCCAACATCTTCTACAACCAAAAGTCTTCTACCACCAAAAGAATGTTGAATCTCTCCCTAGTTTCAGAATTTTCAGCAGAGCCCAGAATTGTGATTTGAGCCATGTGGATGGTGCCTGGTTGACAGGCATTTTTTTTGGTTGGAAGGGTAATGGGCTAGCGGCAGTAAGGGTCCTTGCTGAAATTCAATCCTTCTGGACACTTTATGTAAGCTTAAGTTAAGCGTACCTGCCATTGTGTGCCTTCTATAGTACTTGAATTGTCGTTATCTTTAAATTGCTGCAAATTGTGATTTGAAAATATCCATATTAGGGCATGTGAGTTCATTGGACCAGTATTTAGGTGCATTCTTTGTTTCTATAGTGAACGAGGGAGTCATTCATCGACCATTTTTTGGCTTCAGCGACCTTCAAGGGTTAATTGTAGTCAATCCTCTCAAATTCCTCTAATCTCCAGCAAGGTAGGAGGTCCATAAATTGACCATTTAAGAGTTGGAACTGAATTTCAGGGAGGTGGAACATCTCGAAATATTTTTCTGTAAATTTTCCTAGAAAGACAAGTGAAATTGGCATCTAACCCAAGTGGTTCCATATTTTTTTGGAGCTTTGTGGAATTAGTTATGAATTTCTGAAGTTGAAAAGAAGTGGTCTTTTGTGGTCATCAAAAGCGACCACCTCTTGAAATGTGTAGAGTTGATGCATTACAAAAAGTAGAATGTACCTTTGAGTCTTGATCGCTTGTAATGCCCAGTCGGAGTTTGAGCCTCCTACCTTATCATCCACTCCAAATTCACACAATTGAAAAAACAAAATTCTTTGGTCACTATGGAAATCATCCTTTTTAGTACCATGTGAATTATTTGTTTAAAAAAACAAGAGCACTTGTAGGCAGGTGTACAATAGGAGTGTTGCTATTACGTGAGCCTAGAATCATGAGCCCATAAGCCTAAAAGCCTATACACCTATGTTATAGGTGTTTGAGTTGTAAGCACCTTCAATGGTTGTAGTATTTCCACTTATATATATATATGTATGTATGTATGTATGTATATATGTATGTATGTATGTATGCTCAAGGCTCCCCTACTTGTATTTTTATGCACGCACTAGCATAGTGGGTCATCCATTAGACATGTAGGCTACCATGTTGTTGTAAGGTTAACAACTACAATCTTGTTGTAAGTGGTTTGGGTGTTGAATATTTCTTTCTTTTGAAGAAGAAGATATGATAGATGTAAATATTAAAAAAAAATCCTTTTTTATCCATATCACTTCAATTTTGGCATCTATTTTCAGATTTCCAATGATCTTGTTCTATGACTACCATATATTATTGTTCTTAGTGAAATGTAAGGGAAAATTGATTGTTGGAATGAAGTTGTTAATGATGTTTGGATTGTATTTTTCATACTAGTGTGTAGTAGATTTTATATGATTTGAAATTGTCTATGTTTATTGGTGAAACAACTTGTAAATGTGTCATAGGTGGATTGAGATTAAAATGTATTGTGTTTAGGTTGTTTGATCCAAATTGGAACTTTTGAGTTGTAGTTGTTAGAGTGAGTCAATGGTATACATTGTTAAATGTGTACATGGAGTTGTAGAATGATGGTATACATTGTCAAATTTTGTGTGTAATTATAATTGTTGGAGTGTAATCTTGTTCTTTTCAAATTGTTCATTGACTCCTAAAGCACCAAAGTGCATTTTTTTAGCAACATAGCTATTTGGGACAACTCACTATGAATGTAATTTTTACACAACATGTGGACCAGGTTTTTTTATAAGGACCAAATTTTTTTCATAACTTTTGACTATCTAATTAAAAAATTTATTGTTTGTTAATCGTGGTTCAATACAGATTCAACAATTAAGAAGTTAACCCTTGAAGTTCTTTGACTATGTTTTCACCAAAAAAACTTCAAAAACTACCATTTCTAGTACAAGTACCAAATTTTAGAATTCTTCTTGGAACACATGTAATCTTAGGATCTTATCTTTCACTAGTTTGAGAAGATGTGGAAAAAATTTCAGAAATTTTCACCATGTGGATTGCAAGATATAAGTGTTTGAATTGACCAAAATCATTTTTTTGTCCCTACCAAAAAAATGGGTAGGTGTACTTCACAAGGTCACATTTGTATGAAAAATGTCCAAAATAGTAGTGATTCTTGGGATTCATTCTTCAAGGCAAGTTGGCTACATCCTTGAAAATTTTAGATCATTTGGAATTGTACATCATTTAGGAAAAAATAGTAAGTAGAAAGAAGTAGAAAATGATTTAAAATACTAAATTGGTAAGAATTTTGTTATGGAATTGAAAAATGACAATCCCCATGGTCGTAATGTTGTGATGAAAAATCTACATCCTATGATTTTAATTTTTCCAAAAAATATTGAAAATTGAATTAAATATAGGACTTCAAAATTTATTTTAGAGTAGAGAATTAATAACTACTTGCAAACTAAAACTCCTCATAACTTTCATCTCATTGATCAAAATGGAATGATTCAATGCTTTCCACATACATATAATATCTAGAAAACTAATTTCAAATTTTTATTTCTAGAAGAAGTGATTTTTTTTAACAACTGGATTGTCTAACCAAGAAAAAAACTACATATCATACAATAAACTTTTAACCATGTAGTCAAAAGTTAGGAAAATTGTTGGGCCTTAAACAAAACTTGACCCCCATGTTGTATGAAAAATTTCTAAGAAAAAACCCAAAAATTTTAGTCATAGTAAGTTGCCCCAAATCACTATGTTGCAAAAAAAATTCAATTTGGTCCTTCAAGGGTTAAAAGGTGGACATGTAGCTCCCACATTCATGAAATTGACATATTTTAGCCGTTTTCCATTTCAAACCCCAAAGCCTAATATTTGGGTTACTAGAAGAGAGTATATTCTTGGACAAGATGGGTATCACTTTAGGGTTGGCCATTGAGGGGCTTAAAGTGCCTAAACAATGCGAGGGTAGGTGTCACTTTTAAGCTGCTATGGTGGATGACCTTTGCTCTGTCATTCGTGAAATCTCGATGTCATGAAATTTGGAGACTTGTTTCAAAATTGATATGTCTTCGAAAGAAGAGGAGTTTTTTCTTTGGTAGCCTTTGCAAATTTGAAGTTGATGGAAAGTGAACGGTGAGAAAGGAAATGAGAAAGGAAATACCTTGGGATATTTCAACACGCAACACCTATTGTATAACATAAAAAACAAAGAAATATGGTACCCAAATAGACCACAACTATGCAATATACAAAAAATACTATTAGTCGCCCTCACATGCTCAAACAGGATTACCAGGCATTGGCGAAGCAAAATTCACGTGGACGATATTTCCGATAAAGTAAAAGTACACTTTCTCCCAAACTTTTCCACGCCACCACTCCTTAAATGGAAGACGTGGCACCCACGTGGCCTCTTTCCATAGGTAAAAACCCCTCCTAAACATCCGAGCTGGCATCTCCCCGGAGAATGACCCCCTATCACCACGACCCCCGCAGCCACAGATAGAAAAACAGAAAAAATTACGAGAGAGATGCACTTGCTTCCCTGAAACCCGAGCTTGCCAGAAATTCGAGCTGGCCAGAAATCCGAGACCCGAATGTGCGAGATGCTACTGCGAGCCTCGAATCCTTCTCTTCAACCTGCCGGACTTTGTACAAATCCATCTTGGAGGCAAATGCTAAGCAATTGTGCTGTGTTACCTTCCTCTCTGCGTCCATTCTTGTTGCTGCGATCGTTTCCTCGGCGTCGCGCAGTTGGGAATTGGGTCAAGTCTTTCTCGTTAAGTGATTTTCAAGCTGTAGAAACGGAACGGGCTACTTTCGGTGGTTCGTGTGGAGGTCGGTTCCGATTCCTTTCGAGAAATTTGATGGGTGGCTATGGCTATGGCGAATGCTGCAAGATTTTGATTTGATTTGACTTGGTTTGGTTTGGTTTGGTTTGGTTGTACATTTTCTGTTGAAGCTATTGTTAGATCAGTGCACAGCGGTTTGTGAATGTTTGCTGTTGTGGGTAGAGCGGTTTGGAGTTTCTTCCTGTATGAAAGAATGCTTGTACGTTTCTTGCTCGTACAAATTCTCGGCCTTGGGTTGGTTTGGGTGTACATTTGCTGTTGAAGAAATTGTTGGGTCAATGCACAGTTTACGAATATTTGCTGTTGTGCGCAGGCAGGGGTTTGGAGTTTTTCCTGTCTGAAAGAATGCTCTAACGGTTTTAGCTAATGCAATTTCTAGTTATACTTTTCTGTAACTGTATGTTTTGATTTGATTGTTCCGCTTTGGTTAATGCACTTGTTTTCTCTAGTTTTGAGGCTCTACAGAAGGTGAGGACATGGTTTCTTTCTATAAGGATGGTATTCGAACTGGCGTGAGAATATTCCTATGGCAATGTAGAGTTAATTGTCATTGAGATTTGGTGTTCTTTGTGGTGAGATTCCGCTTGTTAATGATTGCTTGCTTGTTTCTTGGGCAAGGGTTTGGGAAGCGCACTTTACGAGTGTCTGTTCGAGAATCTGGGCAGACCCGTCTCTTTCACGTCTCTGGTCAGGAATTGCGAAGCTTTTTTTAAAAAGCAGTCGGACTTTCACGGAATTGGACTGTTGTTTTGGTATCTTTGTCAATGTTGATCAGACGACTGCCTAGCTACCTGCATGTTGCGATTGGTTGTTCTCTAGTTCAACAATCAGTGAGACTCTCACAGAGCAGCCAGTGCGTGCGTTTCTTCGTCCTGGAGTTTGGTTCCCAATTCGTAGGTGGAGCTCTTGTTAGGGGTATCACTGGTCATAGAGCCTTTAGAATGTTGCAGAGTCTGGTTGATTGAAAGGAATGAAACTTGTTATGCGTGTACTAGAATGAACTGTGCCTACCAAAGATTAGTAGCCGGAACTCTGACTAAGCCAAATGTTAATCGGCGCAGCGGATTAATAGCTGATTAATTAAACCTGCTAATTATATGGAATGAAGACAGTTAGGCGGGTGCCTGTTTGGCGTCTACACGGCAGTTGTTCCAACCACGATTGCTGTGACTTTCACGACCAGTGTTTTGCAGCGGATCGGGCTTTTCTTATTTGCTGTGAATGTTTATATTTGGCTCTTTTTTGTTTGTGATGCCATGTTAGAATGTTGAGTGGAAGAGGTAGCTGTTTTTCGGGAATTATTGATGGCAATGAATTCTCTAGCATGTTCATCCCTGGTACATTTTCCCCGTAGAATATTCACTGGGTGTGACATGAGCAGCATTCTTCCCTGCAGTTGTTCCTCTAGTGGAGAGCCGCAATTTCTGTGACTGTGATTACCGATGTTGCCAAGACTTGGGCTCTTGTATAATTTCTATGAACCGTATCAATTCGACTCTTATTGTTTGGGTTACCATGTTAGAATGTTGAATAGAAGTGCTCGCTGTTTTTCTCTCAGTGTTGGTGAAAATCAAATGAAGTCTGCTTGAATGTTAAGGTACGGTTGCGTTGTGTTGCTGAAAATCTTTGTTTGGTCTATCTCTTTCAGCTTATGGCCTTTGTGACATTGACCAGGTATACGCGCTAGGCCGAAGCTTGTAGGCCCAAGCTCGATAAAGGCGAGTGCAGGCGCTGTGTTGAGTGAGGAGAATACACGAGCTGGTAGAGACGAAATGGGGTCTGACCCCATTATGGCTTGGATGCCCATCCTCGGAGAGTCCGTTTTCCGGTTCGACGAGGCAGAGGCGACTAAACAGAAAACCCCGCCATCCCTGAGCTTTGCTAATCCAAAGCTTCGAGAGGAGCGAGTGGATACTTCCAGCTTTCAGATGAAGGCGCCTGTGTTCCACCCGGAGATCAAGGTTGATGGTGAGCAGCAGACTGTCGTCTTCAAGGTATACGGACGCCACAGCAGTGCTCTTTTCCGGTTATTGTTTTAAAGTCACTTGTATTCTACACTGCATCTGTGTTGGATATGTCGGATATGTTTTTGACGTGGTTAGTATATCTTATGCCACTTTGATTGAAGCAACTAGTTTGTGATAACAAGGAATTTCGCTCCTTGATTGGTTCAGATATTTATTTGTTTCTGTTACCTTGTTTTGAGCAATGTTGACTTTACACTAGTCCACGTAACAAGAATGAGCTTGAAGATCTGGTGCTTACATGGCTCCTATGTATCGTGATTAATAAATTTTGAGATAGCAAATTTTCACGCTACCTCCTTGAGGTGGATTGAACTCTTTGTTGCCTTGAATGCGTCATAAGTTGTCGTAAATGCAGTGGATTATTTTGAGTTTGTTATCTCACCCTGATGTTGGTAAAAATTTTAAGCTTGTTGCCTTGACCTGGGCATTCTTAACTGTCTCTTAGAATGATATCTGCTATGTAGTTCAGCAGAACAATGGTGCATTTGTGAGTGATGAACACTCTGTGATACCTGTTTTTGTGGTGATATGCAGCTGCCTTTGGGCACTACATTCTATGGCACAGGAGAGGCGGGTGGATCGGTGGAACGTACGGGAAAACGGGTGATTATTATTCTGTGCTGTTATTAGTATTATTAGTATTAGTATTAATATCAATTATTCTTATTCCTGTTATAATTATTACTTAGTCATGTATTTTAGATATATTTTTCGTGCTGGAAAGGGTGTGATGATTAGCTGAGAATACGAGCTTCTTCTAACTGATACTCAATGCCTTTCGAGGTACACCTCTCAATGACTATCTGTATTTTTTGCAGATATATACTTGGAACACTGATGCTTGGGGCTACAACAAGAACACTACCTCACTATACCAGTCTCATCCCTGGGTATTCAGCGTATTGCCAAGCGGGGAATCCTTTGGAGTGCTTGCAGATACATCCGTGCGCTGTGAGGTGAAATTCCCATCTCAATGTGATCCTTCGATGAAAATTTTCAAATTATTGTCCCTTTGATGAGCTCTGTTTGTGATAATATGATGTGTGGGGCTCTAGATCGATTTGAGGAAGGAGAGCATCATCAGGTGTGCTGCTGCAGCACCGTTCCCTATCGTAACGTTTGGACCATATCCAAATCCTGAAGCGTTGACAATTGCGCTTGCTCGTGCTATTGGTAATTTCTACCTCGCCAACTCTGGGTGATTTGACACCTATTTACATGTTTCATTTAAGTTAAAATCCTTCTCAGTGGGGAGAGTCTTCTGTTACTTAATATGTTAGTAGGGCATTAATCTCAGTATGTTGCTGAGACTGTATTTGTTGCGCTCTTTGGAAGTGATCTTGAATTGACTTACTACTTGTTTTTTTATTCACTGCATAATAGCGCTCCTTTAGTGTTTTGTTATGGAATGCTTTGTTTAATTGGATCCTTTCTTAATCTCAGGAACCGTCCAAATGCCTCCAAAGTGGGCTATTGGATATCATCAATGCCGATGGAGTTACGAACCAGCAGAAAGAGTATTTGAGGTACGTAGAACAGTATTTGTTATAAGTAATTTTAAGCATACGTCAGGATTTGGACACTCTCCAAAATGATCCCTTTTTTTTTACTGCGGAGGGCTGTAGAAGATACTTTTTAAGACCATATGGGGCTTATTTATGTCATGATCTTGGGTTCAGATCGCTAACACTTTTCGCGAGAAGAACATACCGTGTGATGTCGTGTGGATGGATATCGACTACATGGAGGGGTACAGATGCTTTACCTTTGACAAGGTTTGAAACTCTTCATTTCTTGCAGCTGCTTTAGATCATACATTCATACCTAGAAAATTCCTTACACTTTGTATCCTTCGCTGTAACATTGACATTGTCCATGATGGATTTGGGGTGACTGCAAAGTTAGCATCCTGAGTTGCTTACTTCTAATTATGTTTAATTAATTTCTCCTTTCCTGAATGCAGGATAAATTTCCAGATCCGAAGGCTCTTTCAAATGAGTTGCACAGTATCGGATTCAAGGGAATTTGGATGCTTGATCCAGGAATCAAAGTTGAGGAGGGCTATGAAACCTATGATACTGGATCTGAGCTGGACCTCTGGGTTCACACTGCCGATGGGAAGCCTTTCGTTGGTACGTTGCTACTTTGGCATGTTTCAGAAATGCTGTGCTGTTTGCGAAAGTTGCAAGATTGGATTTGTTAAACGTGCCCGTAACTTTTTGAAAGCGTACATTAAGTGTAAATTCTTATCAAGCGGTCTATGCAAGAGAATGATCATCAAGGATTTTGGGAAAGGGGATGGATGGTTGTCTACTACCCTCTTGCTATAATTACAATATTAAAAGCACAATCGATGTAATGTTGAAGTTTATATAGGTGGATTAAAATATTGAGGCGAAAAATCGTGCCCATAAGACTGATGTTTTTTTACACTTGTGTTCCTGACCTTGACACTTGGTTTTGATGTAAGCGCACAGGTGAATGTTGGCCCGGGGCAACAGTGTACCCAGATTTTACGAACAAGAAAACTCGGAAGTGGTGGATAGAACTGGTTAAGAAGTTCGTAGCCATTGGCGTGGATGGTATTTGGAACGATATGAATGAGCCGTCTGTGTTCAAGGTGTGTTGCACATCACAAGATCCCCCGCGTCAGATTGACGAAGTGTTTTAATGTTAAGTTAATAGGCATTAGTTTCATTTAGTCTTCATGAGGAATTAATTTCAAGTTAATGTCGGTATATCCCGCAAATGGTATTTACTTATCGTTTTTGTGATTTTATTGTGCTTGTATTATACCAGCAAGTATTGAATTAACATTATCTTTACATTGAATTGATGTTACATTTGATTAGCTTTAATTTCCGTTGAGAACTTTGTGAATCTAAGAGGGGATCTTTTGTGATGCAAGTCTCTGGGAGAGCTGTGATTTCTGAGAAAATCGACAAGTTTGTTTGAGGTCCTTTGGGCTCGGTTTCTTTCTGTAATCAAAATCTATATAACAAGAGAAATAAATAATAATGTGCAGACTGTGACTAAAACAATGCCGGATACGAATATCCACCGAGGAGACGAGGAGCTTGGAGGTGTTCGTCCCCACACATACTATCATAATGTAAGTGCCGTTCGCACCCTTCTGCATTCACAGTTGGTAGATTCGTTTTAGGTCTGTCAAAACATACTGCCTTGAATTCTGGATGCTGATATGTCGTTCTTTGTAGGTTTATGGCAATTTCCAAGCCACTGCAACATTCGAAGGAATGCTGCAGGCCAATGGGGACAAGCGACCATTTGTGTTGTCTAGGGCAGGCTTTATTGGATGCCAAAGATCTGCTGCTACCTGGACTGGTGACAATCTGTCAACTTGGGAGCATTTGGGCATGAGCATTCCTATGGCTATCAACTTGGTGCGCATTGTTTTTCTCTGATTTATGTTGCTTTTTTGTGTGTGGGTGTGTGGGTGTCAATGTGGTTCCTTTTCTCCCTTGTTTGTGCTTTGCTGATGGTTATCTATGTTTTTGGTGTATGTAGGGGTTAAGTGGGCAGCCGTTTTCTGGCCCTGATATTGGTGGATATGCTGGAGATGTGACTCCAAAATTATTTAGTCGATGGATGGGCATTGGGGCCATGATGCCCTTTGCCAGGGGGCATTCTGAGAAGGGAACTGTTGATCAGGAGCCTTGGAGTTTCGGCCCAGAGGTTCGTTCAAATCAATCTGAATCAAAGTTTCTACTTAAATTACGAATGATAAGAGTAGGATAGAGAATGTCAGAAGTTTTCATATATTGTGTTCATCATTTCCTCAACAATACCAGTTAAGGCCTTTAGAGCATTTATACAGCATCTGCTCAATTGCTTCTGCAGGTGGAGGAGGTCTGCAGAACTGCTCTCAATAGAAGATATCGGTTGCTGCCGCATTTTTACACTCTTTTCTATCAGGCTCACAAGAAGGGCCTCCCAGTCATGACTCCCTTGTTCTTTGCTGGTATGGCTTCAGACACACTCCCCCGCCACAAAGATAGCTGTTTAATTGAACCTGTTTCATTTTCCATTCAAAGAAGGGGAAATGGCTAATGCATTTGTTTATTGCTCGACAGATTCAAGCGATCCCTCACTACGGAAAAGAGATGACGCTTTCTTGCTGGGACCTATTCTCGTTTCTGCTTGGTAAGATAAAGAATCAACCTTAGAAACCTTCATGAATTATTGCTGTGTTTTTCTGAGCTATTGGAAGGGTGTCTACTGAAGGCTCAAGTTGAATCTCCTTTTTTTAGCAGTTGAGTAGGTTTTATGGGAGCCTTTTTTTGTCTAATTTTATTTGTTTATTGAACAACACATAAGATGTTCTGCACTGATTCTGGTGGTAAAAGATTTGGCCCTATCTGAATTGTGTTTCTCACAATATGGTCAATCGAATTGGTTATTTTAAAACCTTGGATCTTTGGTCTTTCAGGGGTTAACACATTCTTGCATTGTGTTCTGAGCTCTTGCATTGTGTTCAGAGCTTGGCATAGTGCGAGTAGAGTAGTTTTCAACAATCTTTAGACATTTTTCTGGTTCGTGAAATCTATCTGTTTTTATTTGGCAGTCCTACTCCGAAGAATTTAAATAAGAATTTTGAGACTGCTCTTCCCGGAGGCATTTGGCAGCGATTCCATTTCAACGACGACAATCCGGTAATGCATCCAGGTTCCCTTTTAAAATTGTGACTTGTGCACTTGATCATTCAATGTCACAATTCAAAATTTCGCTCAATCCTCCTGATTTTCCTGTCTTGTGTTGCTTGGTGCAGGAACTTCCCCTCCTATTCTTGAAGGGAGGAGCAATTGTTCCAACAGGTCCAGTTGTTCAGCATGTTGGTGAAGCCAAGCTCACAGATACCATCACCTTGTTAGTCGCTCTTGACGATAAAGGTGAAGTTTCCATCGTGTCTAATCTCTCACAGTTTCTCAGAGTTAGTTTCTGTAAGTTTGCTTCAGGCCTAGGCTTTTCTTGTGGGGTATGGTTTGCTCATATGATACTTTCTGCTATGAATCGTACAGGAAAGGCTGAGGGTATTTTGTACGAGGACGATGCTGATGGCTTTGGTTTCGAACGTGGAAATTATTTGCTCACTACCTTTGAAGCCCAGGAGTTACCCAGCATGAATGGTGACGACGGTGGTGATGTTGTTGTTAGAGTTGCCCGGTCCGAGGGTAATTGGGCAAGGCCTGATCGTAAATTGCACGTGCGAGTTCTTCTCGGCCATTCCGCAGAGGTACCGAGCTGAAACACGGAGTGTATTTATGATTGCTGAGAGTTTTTAAGCAGATGTTTCTATTTGGAAATGTGGGGGTTTGTTTACATTAGACTGGAAATTACTTGTAGGTTGAAGGCGAGGGCAAAGATGGGGAGGAAGTAAGGATAAAAGTTCCTTCAGCAGCTGAAGTTGACGAGCTTGTGGCGAACAACCTCAAACATGAGCTTGCTGAAAGAGGTGCGGTTTTTGCCCTACATATTCCTTCCTCTTTTGTATGACGTAAGGAAGAGATAGTATTTGCCTGAATTGAAGTATTTTAACATATGTAGGAGTTTAATACAGAAATTTCTAAAACTGTGTGGGGCTCTTATGGTGCACGAACGAAATCTATTTCAGTTTGATCACTATTTAAGAATTTACTAGGTGGGAGGTTGTAGACCACTATAAGTGACTGCAGACAACCAACCCCATTTCTACTCAAAATGAGTGGCCATGGACATTAGCGTTCTCATGCTTATTCCACTTACCAAGTGGAGGCTACCCAAGTGTATGAATAGATGAATTGCTGTCGGTGACGGGTCAGTGTAGAAGACGGGATCCGGTTCCCATTGTTTTTAATGTCCTACTTTATTGTTATCGAGCTCTGGTACTGATCTCCCCCCGCCCCGCCTGCAACTGTTTCTTATTAGGTACGGCTGCCTTTATTAACCTTTTATGGTGAATTCGATCTTGCAGAGAAGAGACAGTCGTTCCTGGATGAGGTCTTTCAGGAGCATGAAGTTATCAAGGGAGCCGGTACTGTATTGGAGCCCATTGATTTGCAATCTGGCAACCTGTCCCTCACAGTGGTTCCATGGATTGGTGGTCGCATTATTTCAATCCGCCATCAACCATCTGGATACCAATGGTTGGAGGGGAGATTCGATTCTGGCTGCTATGAAGAGTATAGTGGCAGTGAGTGGCGGTCTTCGGGCTGTACTGAGGAATACAAAGTGGTCAGGTACTTCATCAAATCACAACCGATATAAACAATAAAATTTATACATTTATGTGGATCAATCTTATTCTGGCCTGATTTACAAGCACGTAATCTCGTTAGAGAGAATATGAGAGATTTTGGACCCTGAGAAGTTCCCCTCACTATCTGAGTGGAAACTAGTATTATTGGAAAGAGGAGTGCTTGAGAGGAACAGTGACACTGTCAATATGAAACAATGGGAACATCTCTAGAGGTGGAGTGCCATTTTATGCACAGTTTTCTCGTTTAATGGAGGTCGGTCTAATCAAGGTAAAGCCATTTTGGAAATTGCATTGCAGGCATTCTTTGGCATCGTTGGATGGGCAGGAGTTCCTTGGCCTGGAAGGTGATATTGGAGGCGGTTTGGTGATGGCCCGGGACATTCTGGTGGCCAAAAACTCTCCTGATAAGTTGAACATCAGCTCCAGGATTGAGGCGAGGTCGGTGGGAGCGGGGTCAGGGGGCTTTTCCAGGCTGGTGAGGCTCCGCATTCGCCCTCTGATGAGGTTGGACCACCCTCTCGTGTCCATCATCAGGTATACTGCTGTCGATGGGCGAAAGCACGAGTTTCGAGGAGACATGGGTCTCGGAGAAACGAGAATCGAAGGGGCAGACAGACCCAATGGTGAGTGCCTGATGAAACCCTGACTACTTAAACCGAAAATAATAAGACCTCTTTTAAAATCGTATTAATCCCAATGAATCATTATACAATAGCCGCTCTTCCAGAATTTCTACCTATGCGGCTCAATCATATTGAGCATTCTTTTCATTGCAGTATTGCCCAATCTTTCTTAATTCGTTTTGAATGAAACCAGACTTCAGACAAGATTCTTTTTTTTTTTATCAAAGGTTGTGTTTGATTCTATTTCGATCAAAATCAACGTTTCCATTCAAAGTTTAATTATAGCTTTCGCTAAAGGATATCATGTGTGTGTCTGTTTGGTACTAGAATTTCCATAATAATTTTTTTGTTGATTTGCAGGTGAGTGGACGCTGATTGATACGGCAACTGATCTAGCAGTTATCAACAGATTCGACCTCCAGCAGGTTGAGTTGTGCGTTATCAGTTGGTGCCCTGCATCTTGCACAATTGAACTGTGGTCACAAGAACGACCTGTGTCCGTGGACACGCCCATTGAGATATCTCATGAATATGAATTCATCAATGTCTACAAGGCTTAGGAGTTAGAACAGATGGTCTCCAACGAGAATATGCGACAATAATCAGTAGTGTACTATAGTCTAATATATTTACGGTGTTGATGATAGGAAGGCCTCCTCTCCTATTTATGGAGACCTCTGAGGTTGTAGTCGGAATGAAGAGGATCTTGTTCAATAATTCGCTTGGGATTTATTACGATATACAATATTAGCGGAGTATCCATTTTCCTTTTCATTGCAATGATGATTGAATCTTTTGATATTCGGCAGTAAATTCTGCCAAACAGACATTTGTTCATTAGAGAAGATGCACAACTTGATGTCCAAAAGCAATAGAATCTTTGAGACCAGATTCTGGTGCTCAGAACTGCGCATCACCAAATTCGGTAACAAAATGTAATGTCTGAGACTGCACACCTAAACACCCCCACTAAACTTTTCAACATTAGACCTTTTTCATCAGCTTGCAAACACGCAAGAAGATGACGAATTGCATAGAGGAAGAGACTTCGAATGTCACGTGGTGGCTCACTTTCAAGCTTCTGGAGCTTTGACGATGGGCACTGCTTGTAGACTGCCGGGTGGACCGTGTAGGGTCATTTCTGCAACTCCTCTTGTGAGCCCAATCCTCCCTCGACGGTGGATCTGCAAATCAGGGTTCGCTCACAACCCTCAAAACAGGGGAATTCAACCCCAGTTACATGATTTCTGGGACCTCCAATCTCATCTTCGTAAACCCCACCTTTTTTTACCGAGAATTCTCACTCAAGCTCCCATCTCCGCTTCTTCCAAGCCTTCAATTTCAGCAACAGGTAACAATCTTCTGAAACACCTCAGAGAATTTCCTTACTTCTTGTTTCGAAGTGGCGTGATAATCACCGCTTCATCCTTTGAACGAGAATTGCAAACACATTGCGCAATTCCTCAGCATTACGATCACGCAGTTTTCATGAGTAGCTGATTTGGCCATACCGACCATGTTTTTATAGTTGGTGTTGACTTTACCATCCAAAGCAGAAGTCCTTCCTTCTCGAACATTCCGAAGAAACTCCAGAGCAATTTTCCCACTTTGTCAATTGCAGACTGACTGAATAGGATTTGATCATTTCCACCTTTTCGTTGCATTTCTTTTCCCGTCGTGGTTGGTGGTTGCAATTGCTGCTGTATTGGATGGTCACGAAAGGTGGGACACTAATTGTTATCTGTGGGTGGAGACTAGTTTAACTTCGAGTTCGCGTGGAGAGTCCGAGGTTGTATACTGATTAGGGTTACAAGAAAGAACGCGAGATCCAGACACTGAGAGCTGTAATTTCAATTGGGAGGCTTTGTTTGGTTTGCAGAAGGACTAGCGATGGCGAGCAGCGGGATTTTCGATTTGGAGAAGCAATTCGCGCAGTATGGGGCGTACCATTCCAACAAGATCAATATCCTCATTCACGCCGTCTTCGTGTGGCCGATTGTGTTCACCGCCTTCACGCTGGCCGCATACACAGCGCCTCTAGCGCCGCAGACGCCCTTCATGGCGTCTTTTCCTTACCATGAGTACATGGTGTTGAATTACAGCTTTGTTGGGGCCGCTGTGTACGCGCTTTTTTATATCGCCTTGGAGCGCAAGTCGGGATCGTTGGCCGCGTTTTTGGTACTCTGCTGTTGGGTGGGTGCCAACGCTGTGGCGCAGCATGTGCCCTACTCTTTGGGATGGAAGGTGAGCCTCCTGTGTAATGTTTGTGCAATATAGTGTTAGAGGATACTATTTGCGTATTTTAACATATGTAGGAGTGTGATTTGGGGGGAGATTAGTCTAGAGCTTTGGAGAGATAACTTTGGTTATAAGAGCCAAAACTGCTGAGATAAAAATTTTATCACTGTCTATGGATTTCTTATGCAATTTCAAGGAGGGAGGTTGGAGCCCACTTTATGTGACAGTAGAGAACTCTATTTCCATTGAAAGATGAGTTGTCATAGACATTTAGCGAAGTCATGGTTACTTTGAACTTGCTAATTGAAGGCCAACCAAGTGTGTTGGAGGAGATGCGTTACTGTTGGAGATGGGATTAGCTTGGGTATCTTCAACCTGACTGAAAGGATTTCGTGTGTGCAGATTGTGGCGGTTTCGCAGGTTGTGTGCTGGTCGTTTCAGTTTATTGGGCATGGTGTCTTCGAGGTTCGTATTTCCCTTACCCTTGTAACCCTACTTCGAGTCTAGTCTTATTTCCAAAGATTCGGGTTAGTCAATGTATTTGTAGAGTAAGGTACTGAAGGAGACCTGTGTTGATATTGAATCAAATCATTTTGTAGTATGATTGTCAATATGTCTGCCTTGTTACTATTGGGATTCACCTGACCGATCCAACCGCGTTGTGACTTCAAACAGGGGCGAGCGCCTGCATTGCTAGACAATCTTGCACAAGCGTTCTTGATGGCACCTTACTTTGTGTTGCTTGAGGTATGTTTTTTGTATTCCTTCACATATTGCCATACGATTTCTTTTTTTTGGCTAAGTTTCCAGTATTGTATCAGTATTGAAGAAACAGAATTGGGCTAGTTTGTACCACAGAGGATCTGAGGAGGAAATTCATGCTGTAGGGTTTCTTCCCTCTAGCCCCGATGCTTTGCTGAACACCCCTGGTCCCAGTTTTAGGGGTGCTCCTCGTAGACCCTCATGAATTGCAAACCTTATGAAACGAGTGGAATTTGAGATAGGGAACTGTGGTCTAACAAAATAATTGCGAACATGGCGTTTGCGAGGGTTGATTTTTCATTTTTATTTTTATCTTATAAATATACTAAGATAGGATTTGGAGTACCCTCTGGAATGCCGGGTCTGCATGGAAGGTCGTCTATTCTACTGTTCCGAGAATTGGTCGCACATTTCACGAGCATGAGAACATCTTTCTTTCTCTCTCTTGGACATGTTATTCTAGAGCGTATACCAGAGAAGAACCAGTAGTATTCGACTGCTTTGTTTTTGAGAAATTTGGACGAATTGTGGCTGATGAGTAGGAACCCGATCCTCATGCAGGTGTTGCATTCGTTATTCCGCTATGAGCCATACTCAGGTTTCACTAAAAGTGTGCAAAACAAGGTGGGTGTTCAAATTGCTGAGTTTCGATCCAAGAAGGCGAAGGTGAAGGCAAAGCGAATGGAGTGAAGCATGTTTGCATCAGCTGCTGCCTTTTATTGGGACTTAGTTTTATGCTCCAGTAGTTTTAAGTTGTAGATGCAGCATGTAAAGAAGTTGTGGTAGCATCACCAAACGAGTTGTACTTTTGATTTTGAACAAATAAGATTAACGTACAGATGATAGATTGAAATAGTTTTGCGTATCATGTAGAAAGGTTTCCATGGCGATGAAGTGAGAAATGTTGGTACAAATAAAGTTCCTTTGTTGATATGTGATGCTCTCAGGCTTCACTCGAAGCTCTAAAATAAAGCTAGCTGTTGGCTCATGTCTACATGCCTGAAGCTGGGCTCTGGATAAGGTAAAACAGCCCATTACGGACCAAATGGGGGGTTTGACCTCTTGTCATTTCTGAAATTTTTTACTTTTTTTTCCAGAGAAAGTCAAGTGATAGAATTGGTTAGAGCATTTGAAACTATATTTTTTCAACAAAATGTGAATTGTTATGAATTTTTGAAGTGTTCAGCCCATCACAACCCAAAAGAGTCTGTAGACTACCCCAAAACCAACAAAAACTGATCCATCAGTCATCTTACTCACCTATTGCAGTCACAATATTTTCTAACACAGAAGACCTGAAAAAGGCACTTCCTACAATGAACTAACACTAAAAAACTGAAAGTTCCTACTGCGGTCACTAATTACTCCATTCTAGTTAGCTAAGACATTGAATGTGGCCCAAATCTCAATAACTAAAAGGAAACCGTAATGGGCTCATTTTTAGGAGTCTGCAATGGGTAAAAGGTCCATAAGGGGTTGTTTTACCTTAGTTGTTTTAGTTCTCTTGCAGAGTCTAAATTAGGAGTAGGTATGCTGAGGTTTTCGATTGAATAGAAAAACTAAGCCATTCTGTTTATTGTATGTGAAGGTTTGATTAGGCACTCAGGTGCTAAAATTGAATTTCTAGGTCAAATTTTCAAGGCTCCAAGTCACCTCACACCATTCATAAGATGACAGGTGGCACTTTTTTTAACAAAAATGATTTAATTTATGTTGAATTTGACCTCCACCTAGAGTAGTATGAATGTGTTGCCACTCATGTATGGTATTCCATATTGGTTTAGGATTTATACTTTATTATTGAATAGTATTGACTCTTCCTTGCTCTTGAAGTAACACATGTTGTCTTTAGAGAGACTTCATGTGGGACACAAGATGAACAAACTTTTTAGGTAAGCCAACCTTTAAGAAAGGGTTTGGATTTATTTTTTGTAATACTCTTGCTTTCAAAGTAAAAGCCTATACTCTTGCCTTTAATGTAAAACCCCATAAGTAGCTTTTTGACTTGAGTGGTAATGTTCAAATTGCTCATGAAATCATTGAACATTTCAAAAATCTCCAACTCAAAATCACCAAATTAATTGCAAAAACATTATAATAAAATATTTTGGTTCTTGGTTTACTACTCTAGTAACAATTTGAATGCTTTTGCAATAATAATTATATTTCTAGAAAGATAATGTGTTTTACAATCTTCAAAAAAAGTTTCAAAAAATTACAATGAAAATTGAGATTGTAGAAGCCAACCTGAAATCCATTTTGTCTCTTAAGGGGACAATGGAACTTTAGGGATTAATCCAAGTTAAGTACCACAAAGAAAAATATTCTAATATGTCTAATAGAAATGTAATTGGACCAAATTTGATGCAATAGAAAGTTTATCAAATCACCTTGCATTGTAAAATGAGAACTAAATTTTTTTTGTCTAATCTTCATCTACAAACCTAGACTAATTAGAGTAAATTCTTTTTTATTGAACACCAACATCTCCAAACATTACTGTAATTATTTGCATGCTCAAGAGTGGATGAAAAATGAAATATGTATAAAATCTCATTTATCCATCCAAAAGTTGTACATTCATTTAAAAATAGTAACACCATCACTAACAATTTAGCAAAGTAAATATATTCCCCAATATTTCCTTGAGTTTATTCTTATTGCTTTTGAGAGAAATTAGAGCTTAAAAAAAAATTGTTCTCCAACTATTCAAACTATAAAACTAATCTTTTTACTCACAAAGAATTAAAACTTGAAAATGCTACTGTGAAGAGCACACTATACAATCACATTAAAAAATTATACTTGGACATTGGATGACTGAAACACTTCAATAAACACTTCTATTCCAAGGTGCAAAAAGCTAGTGACAACTTCAATCACATGTTCTAGAAATTTCAGATTTTTTGTGATAATTTGAAAGAAGAAAGGAAGAAAATTCGTAGTAAATGTGAAATAGGTTAAAACAAATGAAATTTTTGACATAATTTAGTATGCATCATGTTATAGAACTTCACTATGTAAACCAAAACTTAATGTCATTCTATATTTAGAAATATAGTTATAGCTTTCAACTTCAATAGACTACAATAAAATATTCATTTTTTACTCCCCAAATAAAAATTATGTATTAAAATACCACAAGAAATATTTACTATTGGATTGATAATTCAACAATTAGGAATTTTTTTTGGATGGCATTTCAAAATACAAAACCTATGCATATAAAATACATGACTATATTGTACCTTTTGAATTTTGTAGGAAGTGAAGTAATGATCCAAAATGGAGATGCTATATATCATCGAATATAGCTTTACATGAATACAAACTTTACTCACTACTAAAGTATTTGCCATATCAATTTTCCATCACCCCTCCTCCACCTACTTTTCTAAGATAGGGATCTCATAAAGTGTCTAGCTTTACACATTTGTACAATATGGGTGCAAAGTAATAGAACCTTTAGTAAGTGGTTTTGGTTCCTTTCAAAAACACTTCAAACATGTTTGAAATTTTTTAGAAAATACAAAAATTCAAAGTATATCATTAAAAACAAATAAATGTGTTCATTTGTCTACACTTAAAAAATAATCCCTAATTGAAATTTTCACATTAAGCGAATGATTTTAGATGTTTCCACCTCATATAAGATATAAGCACCTAATTGCAATATTATTTGTGTTCCAACACCTAAAGTATGGCTTTGAAATTAATACTTTCATGACTCATAAATATCATAATTTTAAGGGAGGCCAATTCAATAAGAGTTTAGGAATTTTGTGCTTCAAGGGTGTCCATTCAAGATGAGTAGAGTATTATGTAGAGGCTATTCTATATTCTCAACTTTGAAAATTCGTAAAATATTACTAAAGTGTCAAAAAATTATGAAACCACTTGGATTGCATTACTTTGGAATTCACTAAAAATTTCATCACAAAAAAAAATTTACATTCGACCTTTGAGTTAGTGGGACTAAAAAAGTGTTGTGACCTTCTTCTCAGACCTTTACCTTTTAGGGTTAAATGGATCCAAACAAATGTGTTGTTGCTAGAGCTTCAAAAAGAGCGGTTTACATTCCAGACTGCAAGGTGTGAACAGGGCAATGGAGCCCTAAAACCCTAAACCCTACCTCCTGGTGGTCGCCCCTGTTAACTCCCAAACCTTCCTCGGTGGTGTTCAACGATCTCCGCAGTGGCGTTCGCTTCTCAATCTGAAGCTAAACTGCTCCAATTGCAGTCTCAAGAACTGTCCACCTCGGGACTTAGTGTGGGTTGAGTTACATTGAGTGTGCGTTTTAATTCCAAGTGAAGGGACGATCTCTGAGAAAACGCAGCCATGGCGGACACTGTGGCGTATCACATGGAACGGATGCTCCCCGAGCTCGAAGATTTGGAGAAGCGGGAGCTTTTCACTCGCGAGGAGATTAAGGAAATCGTTCGCCAGCGCCGTGATTTTGAGTATCTTCTGAAGCGCCCGTCCGCGCTGAAACAGGACTTTCTGCGGTACGTGGATTACGAGACGCAGCTGGAGTCTGTTCGCAAGGCGCGCAAGCAGGTCAGTTGTGCTTTGCTGGAGGTGATACAATGCTGTCAAGTTCTTTTCGTGGAAATTAAATGTTAAGATCATTTGCAGAAAAATGCGTTGTTAAACTTCAATGCAAGGTTACCATGAAACGAATTATTCCCGTTTTATTTCGTTCTCCGATTTCAGTGAGATTTTGGCCGAGTTTTAACGCTTTTCAATCCTTCTATGTTTACTTTCAACTTAAGAATTGGGTATTTAGATACAGAATCGGAAAACTGCTGTGTGATGTGGAATAAAAATGATGATTCCGTTTGCAGTAACCCTGATTATATTCAGATCCTCGCTCATCGTTAAATGCTTTGCCATACGTCCAAAATGGTGTAGGTCTTGTGTACTAAACTCCCTAAAGGAGAAAGCTGGCGTGCATCAATTTCCGATCGGAGTTGTGCCATGCGCATTATGATGATCTATGACCGTGCTGTGACGAAATTCAAAGGGGATTTGGAGTTATGGCTGCGCTACGCGGAATTCTGTCGGTCACGAGGCTCTCGTCGAGTTCAGAAGGTGAATTGATGTTGTTGAATTCATTGACTAGAATTTGGACTAGGCGTTTTCTAGGTCTTATTTTGATGTATTGTTACTCATTTGTTTCTGATGTTCTTGGTTTAGTCATTTGCTCGTATCTAATCTGTTGCATGCAGTTAATTGCTTTGGCAATTTTAACCCCGAAAGCACCGAGGTTTCAGGGTTTGAAAAATACAATTCAGACTGGGCAAGATTTACTTCTCCAGAATCAGTGAGGATCATATGTTGGTTAAATATTGAACAAAAGAAAGTCCCCATTTGACCCCCTGAAAAGTGCTGAAAAAAACATGAGGCCTCTAGATTCTTGGGTGTAGTCTGGGGCCTGCCCACCAAGAGCTGAAAGCTGATTATCAGCTCTTCTTTTGTAGGTGCTAATGAAGGCAATTCAATTGCATCCAGCAGTACCGGGATTGTGGATTTATGCATCAGTGTGGGAGGCTGAACACAATTCGAATGTGACTGCTGCTCGGGCTCTCATGCAACAAGGACTACGAACGTGTCCCAAATCTGAACTTTTATGGCTCGAGTATTTTCGCATGGAGTTGATTTTTGCAGAGAAAGTCAAGGCTAGAAGGTTGGTTCTAGGCATCAGTACACCAGAAACCCCTGCAATTACAGAGGCAGGTGAAGATGATATCTCGAAGTCAGAAACAGATGAACGTGAAGAAGGAAAAATTCAGGTATCTCATCAGGAAGCGAGTATTAAGATTGCCCAAGTCATTTATAGGAAAGCGATCACTGAGATACCTGGCAGTGTCAAATTTCGGCAAAGGTTTCTTGAGATTCTTGAAAGTATTGATGTGGAGAAGTTAATGACACTTGAAGGTGAAATATATGCCGGTCTGAGAGAGGACTTTGTCACAGATGAAGAGACTTGGGCTTGGCTCGCAAGACGGCAATTTGTTAAAGCCGAGAGCAAGGGAATGGAGTTGATTGACTGTAGGAAAGAATCTACCAAGGTAGGCTACCTCATTCCATATTTGTTGCCAAATCATGTTCGGCACTCTTGTTAAGATTCAATTTGTAATCCCTGGACTCCAATGTGTAAGACATCAATTCTGTTGCTGATTTAGAGTTACTAGTGAGAGGTTTGTATTAGTGGCTGATCACTCTGATCTTCACTGCTTTGCTCAGGTGTACGAAGAAGCTCTTCAATCAATTCCTTCAGCTCGCATGTATGAACTTTATGCTGAAGTTTTGATAGATAATCTGGAGCATGATGATGAGGAACTGCTTGAGGTCAACGATCTCGTAAGCGAAAAGGGTCAATCTACTTTAGAAGAATCTGCTGAAACTTTGCTCTCACTTTACAAACGTGCCAAAGCAGCTGGGATTGAGAGTGAAACACTTGCACAAGGCCAAGCGGGGCTCCTGTTGCGGTGGGGAAATATGGATACGGCTAGAGAATCTCTAGAAGTCTCTTGCAAGGAGAATGCTTCAACCTGTGGGTCAGCAAGGATATGGACTGTGCTTCTTTCTTTGGAGACGAAACGTACCAGTGTAAAGGCCCTGGAAAGTTCTGAGCAGATTTCGAAGCTTCTGAAGGCAGCGTTTAAGAATGCCAGCGATGATGTCAAGGATTTGTTGCAAATAGTAAGTAATTACGCCAATGCTCCTGGCAATTTCCCACGATTTACGTGCTTCTGGAACGCACTGGTGGCGAATGGTAGCTGACAGGTGCTACTGCAGCCACTGGTTGTTTTCACTAACCTTGAATTATTATTTTTTTTCCCAGGCTGCTGAAGTTGAGACAGTTAGTAGAAAGCCCTTTGATGACTTTCTTCGGTTACTAGAAAGTGTCTTGGCTGGAACGAGTGGGAAGCAAGCAGGAGCTGAGGTAGCATCAGCTCTGGTTGACTGGGTACTTCATGCCGAAGGACTTCAGCGTGCACGAGATATCTACACTAGGTACCGGTGCCCTACATAATTGTCTTCTTTTGGGGAAACCCAGCGTGTTCTATTCAAATGTCGTATTGGCACTAGTTTTGAATTGAACTTCAAATTGTTAAAAGTGCCAAAAGTCATGTGAGTTTTGTCTGCCTTATTATTTTATTTCTACTTATACGACCTTCAATATTACTTCCATTGTACTTCTATCGTGATAATGAAAGTTACTTGGGGTAGATGGCTATGCAACTCTTCTCACAATCTCTTTGATGATCAATTTTGTCCTGATAAAGAGTATATGCGTAATACCCATGTACTTTCAACAATTTTAGTGTTTTCGCTAATTCCATTCGTTGTACTGATGCGCTGATCGCAATCGTCGGTTTCGGTTATACAGATTGATCGCTCTTCCAAGACCCGGTTTGAGTTTCTTGAAGTCTTGTATTGCGATAGAGGCAGGCTTAGTCTCTGACGGCAATGCTGAAGCTCTCAGACAGCTTCGGAAGCTGTTCAACATAGCTGTTGAACTCTATGGGCACTACGATGATAGTCTTTGGCTGGAATACTGTACTCAAGAGAGGAAGGTAGAGTTTTTTTATGACAAACAAACAGCCCATGCTATATCAATATCGTGTTTTTTTAAATTTCTGAAGCGTGTTCCTGAATGGTCCATCTTTCTACATTCATGCCCTCCAATTTTAAGCTACATTTCTCTCATTTTTTCAGGCAGGGAACATCGAAGAGGCGAGTAATATTTACTGGAGGGCGAAGAAGGCATTGAGCAACCCGTCAAGTTTTCTTGAGAAATACCAATTGCTTCGATAGCGTTGAGGTTTTATATTACTGGCAACCCAACCACAATTTTCTGATACTGAGAAATGAGGATTTGCATAGTTAGTGGAGAGCAATATTGCAGTGGTCATTGCCCATCCCTAGAAAATGGTAGGTGCAGTGGTCATTTTGGGCCTTACTTTGACTTGATAGGAGGTGATTATAGTTATTTTGGAAAGATCAAATCATTCCCGCTTACATCTCTGTCGGCAGAATTCATTTGTATTATATGATTTTCCTCGAGTGAGGTCACCACTCCGAAATTGTCCTGAGATTCTAGTGATATTCTGCTCTCGTTGATGTAGCCTTTGATATTCACGCAACTTACTCAACTAAGGGAGGAGTACCCAGTGCCATCCCAGTACCCCATGGCGTCCCTTTGTAGGTCAGGAATTCATTCTAGAACATAAATGTAGCTGGACTGTAGATAGCTTATCATTTTAGGTCAAAAAAATAAGCTCTCTACCGTCTACTTACATTTACTTATAGTCTGTAGAGGTTAGATGCCATTGGGTGCTCTTACCGTAGGTGGCTTTTAGCCTTTCAGGTGTAAGGTGGCTTCACTGGTCTGCCCTAAAAGTGACTGCTCTAAAAGCAAACATGACACAATATCACAGAGAGGTACATTTTGCTACAATTTACTTTGATGAATGTACCAAAAGTGTACATTTCAGGAGGTGGTCTCTTTAGTGACCATTGTGTTTCAACATCAAAAATTTGGAACTAATTTCATGAAGGTTCAAAAAATATGAAATAATTTGGATTAGATGTCAATTCCTTCTTTCTTCCTACAAAATGTACAGAAAATTGTATCAAGGAGTCAAGCTTCCCTAAAAAAGCAATCACCTCATAAATGGTCACTTTAAGAGCACACTACCTGAATAGCTTTATACTACTTTTGTACATTTCAAGTATATAAGGTTATTCTAAATTCCCATTTGGTCAACTTTCATTAATTTTTTATATTAAAATACACCTTTCAAAAATTCAATATTTTTCACATGTAGTAATAAAAATCCACAATTGAACTTCATTTTTTCATAATTAAATACATTAAAATGAAATTTATATTACTTTTCAAAGTAATTTCTTTGAAAAAGTTGTAGTAATTACAAAAATACTTAAAATAGTATGAATTTTTTCGTAAAAATGGAGATCATAGTCATAGTAACAAACATCATGGGATAACCAATGTACTTGGTCTTTGAGTTCATACACAAAGAAAAATTCAATAGAAAAAAATAAATCAAAAGTGGTGTATTTTAAGCCTTCAAGATGCCACTTTAAAAGTGTCAGTTACAATTTTAATAAATTTGAAAAAAATAATGGTATAAAAAGAATAGAAATAGAGTTACATTTTCTTTAGTGTAGGATTTAAGCATCTAAAATCAAAAACTACACTTGAAAGCATGTACCTTAAGAATAGGCTTGTCCTTTAAGGATTAAAACATCCTAGTACTACACTTCTTTTTACCTTTGAAGGACACAAAAACCCATGACCAAGGTAGTTACCAAAATATTTTGATCTAACATCCATTGGATTTTTTCGATCTATAGTGTCCTTACAAGGTTAACTAAGATTGAGAGTAATAATTGTGACACTTATTCCTTTAAGTCCTAGAGTTGTTTTTTCTTTAGATCCTTAGACAAAAGCATTAGTGGATGTAGGATTATTGAAGATAGAGGAGCCAAAGTGAAAAAGTAATGTTCTAAATTAGTGAATGAGTGGTAGACAATGGATATGCAAAAAGAGCGAAGCTAATATATGAGCATAGAGCCTAAATCACCTTTGGTAGTTATAGGTAATGTTATAGGTATAGAATTATAACATATCTATAAGGTGTCTTATATTATAATGTAACTTCAATGGTGATAGGGTACCTACTTACACCTTCTAAGGGTATCTAAGTTTTAAAGAATAACCTCTAAAACAAGCTCTAGGCTCACCAAATCTAAGCTCTAAGTTCTACACTCCACACTCATATGGTAGCATTCCTAACTTCTTCTGTAAATGATTAACACTTCCATAGGGTTGCAACCAATGTCTACATTTCACGACCCTCATCAAGAGGCGTGCCCGGTCACCTTGGTGAGCAAGGAGGACGTTAGGGGTGACTCCCCCAAGCCTTGCAAGAGATGAAGTGAGGGGGACTAGGGGTCCCGAGCGATCAAAGCGATGTAGCGCTCTAATCCGGAAGAATTTGGAGGCGTGTCGCACATGCTTGGAAAGTTTGTGAGAAGACGCGTCCATGGGTCTAAAGAACGCGAGAATCCGAGTTGGGAGTCAAAAGATATGGCTCCTCAAAGTTGGCAGTGTCCCGGCCGCGTCCCAAGGCATAAGGACGTGGGAAACAAGGTTTGGAAGGGGTCTTTTGAGCCAAATAGGGCATGCCGCATATCATTGGAAAGCTAAGGAGACAAGATTTCTAGAATGATAAGGCTCATGAAGAGATGAGTTGTGAGCTAAAAGTTATGGGCATCCAAAGAGGGTGGAGTCCTAGAGAACTACACCTCCCGGGGGACTCGTACCTTTGGAGGGCCATAACTTCCTCAATACTTGTTGTATTGGAGAAAGTGAATAGTTCATGGTGATCTACGGAGAATTTAGATCACGAAAATGGGCTCACACTTGGGATTTGGAGCTCGGAGATAAAAGTTATCTTGATGGGAAGATCAAGAGTCTTTTGGGGGTCCGGTTTGGGGATACCATTTGGAAACGGGTGGTCTTCCAAGATGGGGTGCATTTTGGGGGGTTTCAATGACCTCTAATATGGGGGGGGGGGGGCTGCCGAATCCCACAGAGAGTACTATGAGGAGGGGTGGTCTCCCTCCTTACTCTCAGATGGTGTCATGGTGAGTCTAAGTGGCCCCGGGTGGTGAGGTTAGTGTTGGAGCCTCACCACCACTTATGTGTTACCGTGAAGTACTTGTGCACTCCTTGATACCGGTTGGGTGGTGTCCCACTCTACACTAGGCCATGGTATAAGTCCCGTTTGGTGAGTCCCGATTAGTGAGTCCCGAAATGAGTTGGGTTGGGCCTAGTGGGGAGTTGGGTCCCATGCAAAGGCAGTTAGCACCGGTGGGGAGTAGTGCCTCTACCGAGTGCTTGGACCTCAATGTAAGTTCTGCCCCATGTCATCAAATGACATGCCCGGTGTCTTGTAGGAGTTAAGTGTTGGAAGGAAAGGATTGGGAGTCACGAAGGAATAGGGAACCTCGTGACTTGAGTTGGAACCTAACATTGTGGGTGCGTGGCATGTGTAGTGTTAGGAGAGTGTGAACCTTGGTGGCACTAAAGTGTTAAGTGCTTGGAAAGTGAGCTTAAGGTGGTAAGTGTCATTAAAGGGCACGACACTACAGTAGAAGATTGAAATTGAAAGGACTTGGAAAAAGAAAATTGTTAACTATATACCTAAAAGTATTAAAAATATTGCTATTCACTATATGGCAAACACCATATTTCTTTGTGGTGACCTTTCTAGAAAGTGCCTATCAAATTGTACCATCTTTGTTATTCACTTAATTTACCCCAAAAACATGGCCAATGTTGTTCAAGTTGCGAGAAGAATGTTGTTCACATTACAAAAGGAATGCAACTTTTGTAAATCTATGCACATATTTCCATGTATTATATGTAGATTGGCAAACATACCTTTGTATAAATGTACATAACAATTGCATACAATTGTATTTCCAAATTTCATTCCTCCAATTTATTCTCTATCAAGTAAAATAGTAGTGACCTCCACTTCCTAACTCACTTCCAATTCCTCTTAGATTATGAATTATTTCTGTTTTTTTACTCCAAAAACCAATTCATGGTTCCCTCAGACTTGAAGGGTTACCACATTCTAACATATGTAGCAATACATTTTCAAGGAAATCACTATAGAGTTGTGGAGGGATCACTTTACATACACGAGCCAAATCTGTTGTAATCAAACTATCACTACACTAAATAGTGAAATGAGGTTGCCCTATACTAATTTCTCAATATTTGATACAATATAAATATTTACTATTATTCTACAAGAATGAACTACTCTTGAATTAAGTATTGTTGTAATTGGGACTCATGGACCTTCACGTGTACAAATATAAATATATGAAGTTTTTGTTGACCTTAATGGCTTGAAAAGTAACTTTCTTATGGTAAGGCAACCTAATTTCACTATTTAGTGAACATACACAATCACTAAGTAACACACAACCTCCAAGTGACAATACACAATCCCATTTCCATTGAAAGATGAGTGGCCATAGACATTTGTTCAAGTCATGCCAAACTCCACTTGGTACTTGAAGGCCAAGCAGGTGAATGTTGAATGAATAAGCAAGTTGTTGGCATCACGGGTCATAATAGAATCCAGTCCGTAGAAGTCTTAGACACTGCAACAATTACGATGCCAAATGTAACTGATGCTTTATCATTGATGTAGCTTTTGCATCTGTACAGGTTTTCACCACCAAGTGCAGCACCAGAAAAATGAATCATCAGTTATCTTCCAAGTTTCCAAACTCAATCTCGTAAGCCCACCTCAATATCCCGGGGTCCAAACTATCCATTTCAATTCAAAGCTAAAATATTTACGGCTTCAATCTTCCCAATGCTACAGTACAAAAATCTTTTCAATAATTACCAACGGAATGGACTTTTCCAAACACCGTTGAGCCTTCCATATCATTAATTATATACACACTGATGCATACAATACAGACTAAAATCTTAACTTAGGTGGTGGTATCCAGCCAACTCATTTTTGATTTTGTCCTTCACCAGATTGCGAATGAACTGTTGGCCGACCCAGGAGCCTCTCTTCACGAAGACAGCAGGGAATCCAAGGGGAGCTTGCACCTCGACGTGGAGACCCTGTTTGGTCGCAGCTTCGTACAAATCTCCTGTCCAGACATGCTCCCACACGTCCCCACTGGGGAAATAGGCTTGCACTTGCGTGTGCCCTTTGTCCAGCACCGGCACCACCAGAATCTCAGTGCCCACTAAGAACTGCTGGTACACGAGGGTTTGCACGTGTTGGTCTTCCGGGTAATGGAGGAACAGGTGCCTGACGACAGGCATCCCCACTGCTGCTGCTTCCTGCATTTACAAAAAAGAAAAACGGCAACAAGTTATCAGTTTCACAAGTTTCACAGATCGAACCTCAGTCATGGATCCCGTTTCTGCAGATGACAGTCTCTCATTGAATAAGGAGAAGAATTTTAGTTCGCGGAGCACGAAGCTGCTGTAGCATTGTCGTGCCCTTCTCTTTAGACCTTTGAATTGAGTAAGATTTCGCAAGGTTCAATTGTTGAGGTTATGTCTAGTATCATGAAAGTATACCCGCCTCGTTGTGGGAATAGCTTCCCTCACCATTCTTGTGGCTTGGCATGCTGTTTCACGTTACGCAGTCCATGACCTCAATGGAATGCATTCATTTCTGTAGAGGCGGCAGACATGCTTTGGAATGGGAGAGCACGATTATATCTCATAATCTTGAGTTCCTTTGACGTTTGACGTTTGATGCTTTAGAGTCTTTCACTTCAGGCCCTTGATTGAGCATGATTGAATATGATTTAGCCCTTTGAAGCTGTGTCCGGAAATGTGAAAGTATAACTCGTTATGAAAATAACATCCCTTGACAATTCTTTGACTCTCTTACTGGCTAACGAGGAGGATATTCTAAAAGTAGAAATTTAGACGTTCAAGGTTCAATTGGACGAGCTTGACACTAAATCCAATAATTCTCTTGAGTTGCGATTACTGCATCCACAAAATTATCTTAAGTATTATACAGATGGGAAACGCGTGGCAGCCATACCTTGACCAACTGCCGGCGGTAAAACTCCCAGGCTCTGTAGATTTTGGCACACCGAGCAAAGTGGCGAAGAGTTGTGTCATTGGAGTAGATCTGCGCATTTGCACCCGGGATATTCCCCTGTTTCATAATCACACGCCGACGAAGATCAGTTGGACTTGTACTGTAGTCTGAATTTGTGACAAATGTGTGACGATCATTCACAGTGTGACAAAATATCCAGACATTCCAAAACGTTGTATTAAGAAAAGGTACATGGAATCACAATCGATTGACAATCAGGTTGTGACATAAAAGAAGAATGGGAGCCAAGGTTTAGAGTTAAGAAATCATGTATGGATTCACAACTGATGTTACAAAACCCCATTGGTAACAATTTCGGCACACAGGCAGCGATATGAAAAGAGGAGGGGGAGTGAAGTACAGGGTTGCAGAGTTGCAGGGTTTAAGGAGTAGGGTTTAGGGTTCCAGGTTTGAAAGCAGTTTCCAGGTTGCACACCACCGACCTCATGCGACCGAAAGACGACGGAGAAGGCGTTGAGCTCCATCCACCGAAACAGCAGCTCCTCCGAGCGCCTGTATCGCAGCAATGGCAAGTCCACAGTGCAATACCCTCCGATGTCGCTGTGGTTGAATGTGTACCCGCTCACTCCACTGGACAGCAAGCCCGTGACGGCGCTCTTGATGCCGTCGTTTCGTTGCCAGCTGACCATCTGGTCGCCCTCCCAAAACAGCGTCGCCCAGCGAGGGCTGCCGCGGTACCCCGCGCGCATGAAGAACACCAGCTCGTCATTGTCCTCCTCCAAGTCCTCTTCCAAGTCCTTCAAGTCCTCTTGGACTGGTCTTGGATGCCGTAAAGCCAGTTGCTTTGTTGTGCGCTGCTCTTGCTCCCACTCCTCCACGAACTCGCGGTTCAGTTCCGCCCAGAGTTCTGGATACCTGTTGCCATGGAATTGATGAGAGATATCGAGTACATCCCGTACACCCCGTTGCAAAATTTGCAACAATCGGCTCAGCCAGGAGGAACCGACCGAGGGATCAAAGTGCAGTGGAATTGGAAACGGCACCCACTCTCCCAGAGACGGGGTGTAATCTTAACATGAGGTCAGATACTGTGTATTTACTGTACTAGAAAAGTTCAGTATGTATCAAAGGATGACGGATGTCGCCTAACTTTGCCATCTCTCACGCAAAAGACGATTCCTTGTCCTGGACCTATATTCGTGGACCTTCAACAGTGGAGATTTACAGATATTACAGAACGTAACAATCAACATAGTCCTAGGGCTATCAACTTGGCTCTATTATGATACAGTCTTGCTTACAGTCTTGAGAGTAACTTCAATCCCAACGTACCTGTTGTGAGCAGTGGCGGGATCTTCCCCGGAATGCAAACAAGCATCAAACGGCAACGACTCTCCAAAATCCGCCATCCAACCCCTCACGCCACTCCCCACCATCTCCCTCATGAGCCCCTTGAGCCACCCCTTTGTCTCCGGATTGCTCAAATCCAGCATTGCCGCGTCGAAGCTGGTGATGGGCAGCATGTAGGGCTTCCCACCGCTGTCCGCCACGGCGTATCCTTCCTCCACGGCCTCCTTAAAAAGTTCCTTGCACTCTTGTGGACTTGCAAGCTCCTGGCTCCTTGATTTCGCCACGATGAAGGGGTTCAGGTACGCCATCGTTCGCACGCCGTGGGAGTGGAGGTCGGAGATCAGCTCTTCCCAGTGAGGGTAGTGGGTGCGGTCCACCTCCCAGTTCCACCATAGCTGCCAACCCACGCTCGTCTTACGTTGCCCGACCCAGTCCTGATGCAACCAAGGCCAGGGCACCAGGGCTCCATTAGCAGTTTCTGGGACGCCATCAACAATTCCAGGGCACCATTAGCAATTTTCAGGGCACCGTTAGCAATTACTGAGCGCCATTAGCAATTTCGCCAATATGCAAGACAACGAAAAGCACGATGCTGAGAGTCGAATTTGTTCGATTGGCAGGATTATCTCTTGGTCATTGGCAGGAGATCAGGTTTTGAGTTTTGGGGTCGAGTTCGTTAAATTGGCGTGATTTAGCTCCTCCTGATTGGGAACGTCGGTTGCATTCCAAGAAAACGAGACCACGGTGTTGCAGGACAAGTGTGTTAGATTCGCGCAGTTCAAGGGCACCAAGAGCTCGTGCCCATTGGTAACCTCGGCAACAATTCAACGACAAGGTCACAGCTTTGGGGATCAATATCGTTCAATTGACGCGCAAGTCCAGAGCACAACTACCTCCGACCCATCGGCAACGACTGAAGCATTCAACAGAAAGGACATCACGTTGTTGAGGGACAAATTCGTTAGATCGGAACGATGCAGATCGCAAAAGCTGGGTCATTTAAGTGCGCGACGCCACAGGAGAAATCCAAAATGTTCACCTATGGAATTTTTGAAGAATTCCATTGACAATGGCCAGTGATGATAGAATACGATAATCTAGGATACACAAGGAAGTGAGCACTAGTCATGACTTACTTGGAGCCAGAAGGCCGAAATCGGGACATCATACTCCCTCACTTTGCGCCACACCTCCCTCACAACGTCGTGACCCCCTTGCATACCCACGATGGCGCCCTTGGTAATCCACGCCGGCAGCGCCCGCATCCGTCCCACCGCCGCCGTGTACTCCTTGATGAGCTCCGCCGGCGTTTGCCCGTAGAGTATCCGCCCTTTCATCTCCCCAGCATGCACCTGCAAACCACTCAACTCCTCAATTTCAGCAATCCGCACAATGAATGCGCACAATGATGATGATTTGGAATGCGTGCCATTGAGAGACTTGCAGGGATGATTGCGATTGGCTTACTTGCACTTGGACACAATCCCGTTGCGTCAGATCAAACACGGCGTGCTCGTAACTCTCCAAGAACAGCGAGTTCATGTCCGAGGTGAGGTAATGCGGCGACGGCGCGTAAGTCGTGTGCCAGTCGCCTCCAGCCCTGCAAATTTCACAGCGAATTTTTCACATCCGTCAACAATTCTCGTCATGGATTCAAATCGCACGTGTAATTTTTTTCGTGAATTCAAATCACAAACATGATTTCACCTATCAATCGCATCCCTGGTGATGGGGATTACGGTCAGTACCTATACGCGACGAGATTCGCAGCCGCAGTAATCGGTTGATCGCCACGCCCCAACCCTTGCTCCTGCACCAGAATCGGCACGCGTCTCCCCTTCATATCAAAACACGAGAACTGCTCTCCGAATCCGAAGAAGCGCTCTCCAGGATGCGAGCCATAGGATAGCATCACGCGATTCAACCTCGGCACCACGACATCATCAAACTCCGGGGAAGTACTTTCGATATCCACAGGCTTCACGCGGCGAAACTCGCTCCACTCGCTCCACTCGCGCGGCGAAACTCGCCTCCACCGGCGAGACAAGCTCCTGTTCGTGGATTTCTTTGACGACCGAATGCTTTGCGAGGGAAATTTTGAAGGGGCGATCTTCCGCAATGGCGCGTCAATTTCGACGTGGAATCCCAGCTGATGATCGCGCCTCTCTGAGAATATGAGTCGGTAGCGCACACCAACTCCATGCGCGGGGGTCACGCTCTCATTCCCTGAACCGCAATGGCAGAGTTCAGTGAAACCCGCCGAAAACGCAGATCTACACCAGTTCTACTTCGCACACAGATTCGGTGATCTGAAACACACCATTTCAAGCCCTCAAAGACCAAAGATTCGAGGTTTCAACGTGATGAATTTGACTGAATCATCAAATTGTGAACATTTCAAATGGGGAAAATTTCATATCACCAGAATCAGTGCAGAACATTGTCAGAAAATCAGTAAAATCCATCCTGCTGATCCCAAAAAATTCAATATCACTAAACTAGGCAAATTGGAGGTTCTGTTTCAGCTTGGCCAAGCGAAGATGGCGTGCGTGAGTACTATGAGACAGCTCTAGAGATGGCCAGCCCCAACCTTGCCATTGTTGTAAGTTTATCCTACCATTTTTTCACATAACAATAGAGAAAAATATTCTCAATCCAGTAACGCATCATTCAAGGTATCCATGAAGCCAATTTTGCAAAAAATTTACTTCGCTGAGGTTGTAAGAGACAGTGTGATTAGTGGCCCAATGTGACCATATATACCTGTTTCATGAAATGGGCTGTCGTGATCCTCGCGCCGATTCCCATTATGGTACCGCCATAGCTCCCCTGTCGCAAGCTCGTATGTGGAGTACAGGCATCCTGTGACCAACACAACTGGAGCATCCCCATCGTCATCAAGGAGCGTCCCATCCGGATCTCTCACTTGCACCTTCACAGCATCCCCTACTCCACTTCCAAAGCAAACACTCTTCACATCACTGCAAGGTCGCTCTTGCACACCCTCTTGCACACCCTCGGTGATGTCTTCGATGGTTTGATGGTCTAGCAGAAGCTCCGTTTGGTCGTTGACAGAGAAGGATCCATGGCTTTGGTGAATAGTGGACTCACCCAAAGCTGCGGCGACGAAGGCTCCTTCAGACGGCGTGGCCCAGAGCGCGCGTTTAGGCTGGTGACGGTGGTGAACTGCGAGAGATTCGGAGTCCCAGGAGACGAGGAAATTCTTCCCGGCGGCGAGAGTGCGCGGCGTGAGGGCGGATTGGTCGTGGTGAAGGTGACCGCGGACGAAGTCCAGGCCTGCAGGTGACCGTGGAAACGGGTTGTGGAGGCGCCGCGGACGCGCTACTGCAGCTGTTGCTGTTGGAGTTGCTGCAGTCGTGGTCTCGCTCGCCATACCCATCTCTAGCTAGTACCGATTGCTCTAATACTGGGTCCAATGCTTTTCCCTTTCTAATGTTGGGATTTTACTGTACTGGAGATGCTGCACTAAACATGCAGCTAGCAGCAATTGAAGAAAACATCTGGTACTACCTGGAACCAGTTTTGAAGCTCTACTAACTACGTCACGTGGATGTAGATTGTGAGTGTTACTCTTGGAGCCTCGATCTTGTCCGAAGTAGGCTTTGAAGTGGATTCTGTGAGACGAAGTCGTAGCAACATTGTTTGAGACTCTCAAATCGTGGTGACCACTCAAATGAAAATCATGTTTTGAGGACTACAACATCACAGACTCCTCTGATACAATTTAATGCGTCAGAGATCGATCGATCGACCATAGCCTTCTGCTTTGAGTATGGATCCAAGCCAATTTCAACAACAGGATTTGAAATCTCCACATTCAAGGGGACTAGCTACCTATACTACATGGAGACGAGATTCCGGGACTCAAAACAGCACCACCCCAACAGAATTACGACTGAAATCACAAACTCTGAGTGAGAGCCCTAGAGATCGAAAGCACTTGCTGAACATTATCGCTACCGTTAAAAATTGACCTGAAGGCCCTAGACTTGAATCGAAGGCCATCCTCAAGTGCTTCGATCCTCAGACACGGACTAATTGATCTGCATCGCAAGGCAAAGGTGGAGAATAAGAAAGTGTTCGTCGAAATGGTAAACAGCAGTACGATCATCATCACTATCATCATCAATCTGTAGCATGACTTTCAAGTACGACCAGGCAAGCTTCCGCAAGAGTTCACCACATCGCTGTGAAGTGGTGGCAACTTCAGAGAGGATCGTGAGGTGAAGCATGTCGATCTCTACGTTGTGAACTCAATATTAATCTAAACTTGCATTTTTCAATCGAATGGAAGCTGAGCCAGCAACAACACAATGCACAAGCTTACACGATCAATCTGTGAATGAGTAAAGTCAATGAAATACAGCTTTCATGATCGAGGTTGATGGAGAAGTTGCTTGAGATCTCCGTCCCTTCCATTGTTTCAGTCTCCGATCCAACAGTCGTCTCGACCACGCGGAACCTCCCCAGTACGTCTCCTGCTGTACTATTCTTTGCACGTGAATCTCTTCTTTATGATTCTCTTGCATTGTACTCCTTTGTATTAGTAACAGCAAACATGGGTTAAGACGTTGAATGAAAGCTTCCGAAGTAGACGTCCTATTTCTTGTAAACAAACAGCTAGTATTACTTATTAGTACCTGGGTTTGTTCAATCAGTTGAAAGAGGACGTTTTTTAAGCTTTGTTGAAACTAAGCCATAGAACCGGAAAAACACGTGTAGAATTGTGACAAGAAACCCACATGTGAAGGAGCCCACACCCAATTGAATTTGCAAAAATGGAAAGGTTCTATGAAGCATCGCACTGGGAGCAACTGAAACCACGGAATCTGGTGGTTAGAATTCAGAATCTGAAGTTGACCGTTACTTAGTACTGGATTCAGTCAAAAGGTGGAATCCGGTACACTGAATGTGGACATTAAGGAAGTTCAAACGACCAGGTGCAATGTATCTGGGAGACCAAGTGCACTGAATCTGGATGTTGCTATGGAAGTTGGGGTCGTGGTTAATTTTTGGAATATTCACCATTCATGGGGTAGATGATGTATGTTAAGTAAAGGTATGATGATTCAATTAATCAATATGTACTCAATACGCAAGATCTTGGAGTGTCATACACAATTCGATGTAGTGAAAGTATGTTCACACATAATGTAACGGGTAGTGTGAGCAAAGTGAAGGTATGCCCACACTTGACGTTCTAAGAGTGGTATTCAAAGCAAACCAAATCTAATCCAAACTAGGTGTGCCAAAATGCATTCCTACAAACCTCACCAACACCACTCTTAACACTAGGTTAACCCTGCCAGTGAAAAGACGTGACCCCATCACCCAGGGAGTCAGACAAAAATAGTGAACATCATGGATGAATAGGCGCTTTCTACATTTCTACAGACATTGAGTCCTTGGTGACCTTCCTGGGTTAAGGACGAAAAAAAACCTGAATCCATCCAACGGTGCACCTAAATTAATTCCCAAGACCCTGACTAACGCCAGTGTGAACATTCCTTTGTAAATGAATCAGGTTGAAATATTTGTCAGCCACAGCTAATGACAGAGTCCTGTTGTTTGATGTGGTCTCTCTCAGGACATGTTCTCACTAGTCAGGAAACGCATGCCTGGCCAAAAATCCAGGCAGTAACGAAAATCCAAGATCTTTCAGGGACACCTACTCGAGATGCATTCAGCTAGTTAACATGGATTCAACCAAATTGTGCAAAATTGTTTCAAGCTCACCAACTCGGGTTCCTCCCCAGTCACAAATTTTGTTTAGCTCTTAGCAGAGCCATAGTAGGACCCAAGGCGCCTGTCCGCATGTAACGATGCCGAATGATGGGAGCACCAGGCACCCGAGGGTTCCTCTTGCTAATTTCTACTGCTCTTACTTGACTGCTCCGTGTTTTTGCACCATCGTCAGGTGCTGGACCATCACCATTCTGCCCTCCCAACTCTTTGCTAGCTTTTAAAGAGAGCTCCAGTTTCTTATTAATGATATCTTGAGAAAGCATTTCTTGCCAACCTGCACCACAAATCGAAGATGGAACGAAATGTCACCCAAGCAAGTTCATGGACACGCCACAGTCCAGTGCATTTTACAACTTCAAATTCACACATCGTATTCAATGTACCTGCATTGGTTGATTGCTCCAAGACTGGCTCTGGCTCCATAGTCGAAGAGCGCCCTACCTCTCCTCCTTCATTGCCTCCAATGACTCTGAGTTCTGCTTGATCACTGGGTGCGTTGTCTGCGGTTGAGGCTGTCTTCAACCGGTCAGCTACAGTAGGTTGTACAGGCTCTTGAGGGACCGTTGCAGGTTGGGGGGACGTGATTGGAACGTCGACAGTCGTTGCATTCACATCAGAAGGCTCCTGTGATTGACAATTGACTTGGACCGGCCCTGCTTCCACAACCCTAAGCTCCATAAGCGTGGCAAGGTTTACCTGGAAAAGATAAACGATAAGGACTCAGGTCCGAAAATTGAAACAAAGAATAAGCCCACAACACAATCGACAGCAAGAGCATGCACCGGCACAAAGTGAAAGTCAACTGGAACTGTACTTCGTAAATGGAAGTCAAAATCAATGCTACAAGCTATGTCCACATACCTCTAAAGTGCCATCTGATGTATAAGGTGGCAAAAATACATCCTCACTCAGACTTCCTTCCTCATCTTCAAGCTGTTGAACATGAATAGGATACTCGGGTACTGGTTCCAAAGTAATCATCTTACTCACACCATCATAGATGGAAACTTTCCCGACCTGAAACAAGAAAAGAACAAGAGTCTTAGACAAGATGGCAAATAGGAAGCACAACATCAAAATGCATGACATGCACTTCATTGCACAATAACAAAGCCTGGGAGGAGTATCTACATAAACGCCAGTCGGAGGTACCCACCTGTAAAATACGTATGCCGGTGTAGAAACTTTACAACCAAGATATCGGTAATGGAAACAGAAGAAACTTACCCTATAGCTGGAAAGTTCTGGAGTCCAAGAAGGCGTCAGCTCCACCAATTGATATGCCAGAAGATCTCCTACCTGGTTAGAGAGGCAACCCTATCCAACATTAGCGGATCTCATTAAACAAAAAACAAAGAACATACAGGAATACATTCTAATAAGTTGTATCAGCAGCAAGCTCTGATTCCATTATGAAGAATTCAAATTCTCCTACAAAATTGTTAAAGTAAGCCCAATCTTGAGGAAAGAAGAAACATTGACTGATGCACAGATTAGAGTCCACAGTCTAAGACAAAGATGCTATCGCAGGAGGTAGGAGGAGAAGCATACCACAGGAATACGACTGAGAAGAGGAAACTTTTCAAAATCAATCTTGTCCGCAACTCCCTCACTGGGAGATTGTTCCACAGTCCCCTCCGAGGGTCTATTCTCCATCTTGCCATTCCTGTTGTGACCATCTTCAGAATATCTGCCTCGGAATTTTCCTTGACCCCAAGCTTGCCCCTGTTTTTTGCAGCGGACTTCAGTGTATGACAGCAAAACAGGCTGCACATACGATAACAACCCTATTATTAGTAGTTAAAAAACCAGACTTCTTGAAACAACAAAAAATTAAAATTACTTGGAAGCAAATGCTTTCAGCATAAATCAACCAGTTCACCAGGAAAGAAGTATGTGAAAATGCAACATAATCTCAACACTAGCATGTGCAGTATGCGCTTTTAGATAGTTTCGACACAAAGGACTACTCCATATGAAGAACACCTCTTGAGTACTCCAAAATGGGTTGTATCACTATGTTCCAAGAAATTTTCCAAAATCCCCGCCTTATTTCTAGAGATGAGAAGACTTACGGCTGCACATCGCCCTTCAGCTCTTGCATCTGCATCAAATAGAAAATTTCTTAAGATGATGGTCTTCATAAGAAACAACTTCTTAAGCGAGATGATATCAATTCTTCAAATCAGATACTACATCAATATCAAGAAATCGTGCGCATAAAAAAAAATTTGAAGCAAAGCATTTGGAAAATAAAAACTAATATATGAATCAGAGAATACGATTGATTCAGCTCACAAACATATGAATCATCAATGAAGGTGGTAATTACCTTCAACATGCTCGAAGCGGATGTGACCAGGGGCACACATTCTAGGCAGAATTTCCTCTTCTGCCTCTGCCTCTGCTTCGGCCTCAACTGCGGCCTCAACCACTGTCTGTGCCTCAGCCTCAGCCTCAGTCTCAGTCTCTGAAGTTTCAGATTCACTGGTATCTGTTTGATCCTTTGCCTCTGTATGCTGTGCCTTGGCATCATCTTTCTTTTGAACAATGCCATTCTGTAACCATAAGAGCATACCGTTATGAATACAAAGACAAATAGGCCCTTACTTCAGAAGTCAACATAATATTGTGACCTGATCATTCTAAAATCATATTAAATATACCCAACTGTAGAAATAGACAGTCAACATCAAGGAATATAAGAAGCATCAGGATGACAGCCAACAGTAGAGCTTCTGAGAGTATCGACCACACACATGTAGACTCATAAAAGAATGCTGCGTTAAAAGACTAACCTGTCCATGTTCACGTAGCCACCTCCTCTTAGCTTTCTTCCTTCGTGCACTTCTGCTGGGCCTCTGCCAGGACACCAATCGAACATCAGTCAAAATCATACGTCATTCCAATCAATAGAACTCCTCGCTGGTACGTTGCTGCTAAATTCAGAAAAATCATGACACATGTTTATCCGATCTTAAATAAGACTTTCAAATTTCACTTTAAAAAGCGATCCCATACATACTAAGAAGGACAAGAGTGCAACCTTCTCTGCCGTATTCGCCAGCTCAGGAGCGGTCTCGTTGTTGAGAGGACTGCCATTGTTTCCCATCGCTTCACTGCTGCCAAAAATGAAACAGCGACAATATTCAGTTTGTTGCAGGGACTACAATACTATAAGATTGTAAACAACCAAACATAGTTGGGATACGCTCAACGAATGATTCTAGTAAACATAAAAACAGCATGAAATGATGATATTCTCGGCAAAACATTGTAAGATCTCGTCAGAATCTAAGGATCAACATTAGAATTTATCTGGACAATTGCACATTAACTAAACGTATTTGTAAACGAAATATCCCCAGAGAAAGTTAGCACAATGGGCCTATCAGAAGTGTCGCAAAATATGCATATGCTCCTACCGTGTCACAAAGTATGCATACCGTCAGGGTCATGCTAAGAATTCGAAATTCACCCATGGTTTCCTCTGGACCTATAACTAATCCCAGGTGTACCCCACATACCTTACCTTTGCCCTAAGAAATTTAAGAATTGTGGCACAACTTCATCATTTACATTCAGACCATTGCCATACCTCCTCTCATTCAGCACTTCCGTTTCATGATTATCATGGTTTGTGTCCTGCCGCTTCTTAGGTTTCTCTCCCTTCCGACTTGACTCTGGTTTCAACTTTTGTGGTACTGGTTCAATTTCTGCAGGCTTTTCTGGGTTTGGTGTCTCCTTCACAGGTATGACTTTTCTGAGCAGAAAGGAAGCAAGCAAGTGAAGTGTTAGAGAGTTCATACTATAGAGTGTTGACTGAGTCTAGATTATTGCACATAATCTGGGTCGACACATTAAAGTCATGCCCTGCATGTTATTAGCCTCACCTGAGCCACTTTGTACCTACAGCGGAGATGTTAATCAAGTGGTCCTACCTTGGGCAACACTAGTTAACCACCAACTAGAGAGGATTAAACTAGTATCTAGAGCAGGCGACAGAGTTCTAGCTTCTGCACGAGAAACAAAATCGTGCAATGAAAGTTCTTTTCAACTTAGTAATCGACTCCCAAAAGTAAGGAAACCATCTAGGGACTCGACCCGCAAGTAGAGAAAAGCTACGATTAAAAAAGAGAAAAACCCAGTTTACACCCAAACGCGGTACCTGCGTTTGCCAGGCGTTGCTTCCTGTGCATTTGCCTCATTTGCCGGACTCGTACCCGCACAATTTACATCGGGCCCAGCCTGTTCAACCAATTCTCTGTTCTTTTTCTTCTTTTTCTTCTCGGGTTTTGCAGAAACGTCTCTGTCAAAGTGCTCTGATCTTGGTAAGCCTTCAAGCATACTCAACTCAAGAGTCGCAATCTGCCCACTTCCACGATCTGCACGTGCTATTTTGTCGTGTTTCTTCTTCCCTGAGGACTTCTTGGACTTCCGGAGTTCTGAGGCTATCCCTTCTGGAACCATCCTGGGTTTAGCGGGTAGGGCTAAGAGATTGTTTTGCCTGCACAATAAACGTCCACCAACAAAACATGTCACAAACCCGTTTACCGGTTGGGACTGTTAACTACCAAGAAACCTTCACATTCTTCAAGAAAGCTCGATAGACAGAGATCGCCCAAGCAAAGACAAGATTGATCTCAAGACTTCCCAGTGGCTGGGTCCTCAGTCCTCAGTCCTCAGTCCAGAATGTAAATAACTAGGTTCGTTCATCCATAGAAAAGGACCGTTGATACGATGAGCACTCACGTATGTGAATCGATGTGAAGGGGACGCTTTCGCTTCGTCCCACTCGACTCCAGTGCCCTTAATCTCTTTCGTTCATCTAGTGCAGATGGCATTTCCTTTCCAAAACTCAATGAGAACTCGGCATCTCCACTTGAGAGCTCACCCTGATAACCGCCAGACTCCTTTGCGAATTCATCGATTGCCAGAAGTCCCCCACGGCCAATACGGTATGCATGGTCAATTTCCTCATTATCTACAGAAAGACTGTTCGTAATCAGTTCCCTTGACTGCTCTCTCGAGACCCTTTCGTGTCTCCGCCTCACCCTGCCCATAGCCAAGCTTCATTCAGTTAGTCCAGCTCAATTCTGTAATTATGTTCAAAATACACTTACCGCATGATTATACACTGAAAAACTGTAGTATAAACTCCCGTGTCTTAATTTTTATTGCTGGCAGGAGTATAAGCGCAATTCAAGAATTACGAATCCTAAAGTTACTACGATCGGAGAAGAAATTGAGATACAAATTCTTCAAGAAAAGCACGGACCTCCTACAGTCAACGACACGGTCAGTGACATTCTCAATTCTGTGGAGCCTCAGTTACCCGTGTCGTCTACCACGTGCAAACATGGAAGTCGATAGAAAATATGGAAACCAGTACAGATTTCAAGACCTGACGAGATCGGAATCTTGGAGAATTCGAACCGACTGCGTTGCAGGCAGGACAAAACCACGCATCTGCAAAAAATCACACAGACCCGATCATCAAACAAGGTGTGCCTCCACATGTTGCAAACATAGAACAATCCTCGAAAGACATTAAAATGCCATCTGATTAGCATCGGAATGAATCTCAGACTTGAGTTACGGATAGCATACATTGAGCTCCATAAACACCACCCCTTGTACAGCTGCAACTTTACATCAACTTGCCAGCACCAAGGCAGAGGTACCTAATTGTAATACGTCCCTAATTACGACGCCATAATATCTTTCACGATAAGTGAACCGAAACATCAAAACTCATGTTGGAACTCGTCTACCAGTGAAAATTTGAATCCATACACCTCTTATATTATCCAAACGACACATTGTTCGGTGTATTGGAATCCTCTTTTCTCTGCTAACAGAAGCATACAAAACTTTGATCATTCTAATTCTCAGTGCTTAAATTTGCAACCTCAAACCTCAATTCCTTCAACGAAACAATCTGAGACCTAATACAACTGTGCCTCACCTCAAGCACCAAACCCTGAGGACAAGAGTCTCCGAGCCAATACTCACGCGCAATCCGCGCGGCAAGGTGTGCAATGCTCAATGAATCCGAAGTAACAAGATACCAGGACTTAGCCAATCCTTGATCCAGCTGCGCCTTGCTCAACATCCCCGGATCCTCGAACAAGAGGCGGATCCGCGGGGGCTTCCAATGCAAATCCATCATACTCATGGCGCCCTAAACCCTAATCTCAAACAAGAACGATTAATTCATCGAAAAAGTTCGATGAGCAGCGCCACTTGTAAGCACAAATCAAGCAACGGAACACCGAAATTAATCGAGGTCGATGATTCTGCGCATTGCAGAGGAGATTGCAATTGTGAGCAAATTCATGCGCAATGACGACGACGACTGGCAGTTCATCAGGCTGCAGCGAAATGAAACAAAATGAAACTTCAAAGATTCCCGCGTGCTAATGAACTTGTAAGGGACGCTTTCTTGATCTAGGGGAACGCGTTCTTGGGAGCGTTCACTGGCCTAAATCCTAAACCCTAAAACCCTATCTGGAAGAAACTATGGTGCTGTAGGGTCTAAGGTAATCGCCCCTATAACCGTCACTATTTACAACGAAAATTGTTACTATTATTAAATATGAATCGTTTTATTGGCAACTAAAAGAGGATTTGAATGCACTATAATTAACATGCATTATTTGGACACTATATAAATAAATTATGAATTTTCAAAGTTGTTTCTATTGTAGGTATATTGGAAAATAGTATTGGGCTCTTGTAGGCTCTCACATATTGATTGAGCACATTTTGTGTGATGAGTATCTAAGTCTTAGTGACACATTTTGATTTAAAGATGGGTGTCACATTTTAGATAGTGATGATTATGGGTGTAAATTCCTTAGAAAAGATACATAATTTTAGATTTCCAATCACAATAGTGTTTGAATATGTAATTTTGACTTGCTATTGTAGGATGAAAATGCATGGAATGAAAGTGGTTATTGCAACTAAGAGGTACAAGAGTTAGTTGCAAGCTTGCAAAACCAAAAATATATAAGGGATTCAATTAGATTGATCAGTTATCCAAACAAGAAGATAGCTTAATATAATATACTTCAAATTTTAGAAAATTACATATTTGTTTTAGACATGATTGCAAAGTTGTGCCTAACATCTCAACAACATTTGCAAAAGAGGACATCTTCAATTGTACTTTCAAATTCATCTTGAAATTTGAACTCTAAATTTTTATGAAGTCAAAAAAATCTATGAAAACATGTAGGATTTGAGATTTTAGTAAGAAGACAATTTTTTTTCTATAGCAAGGGAAATTGAAAGGTTTTACTATAATACAACAAAAAATTTAAATTTTTATACACAAAAAAGGCTAATATGATTAATGATTTACATAAACAATAGTATTGTTTGGGGAGGTTTTTGGAACATCTTAGTTATGTCAAAACTTTAGTATAAAGCAATTGGAAATTCTCACTAATTCCTCCTTAGTTTGCTAGTGAGAAATTCGAAGGTGCCTTTAAAACTTAAAGTGATATTTGTAAACAAGTGAATTTGTTTAACCTACTTAAAGTCTAAAGGACTTTTTTCATCAAAAGTCACTCAAAACTACCATTTCTAGTGCAAAGAGCCAAAAAAAAATTATTTTTATTCTTTTGCATATTTAACTTTAGGATCTTGCACTAGGCTAGATTAAGAATGTGTAGACAAAGTTTTGGAAACTTTCCTCCCCAATTGTTGAAGTTTAGAGGCTTCAATTGCTAGATACATGCTTTTAAAGTAAAAAAATATAATTTTTGCACCTTATTTGACTAGTTTAGTTGACTTTGAATCTTCTTAATTGAAAATTGTTGTACTAAAGATTTTGATTTTTTTTAAGATTATGCTAAAGAATTTAGTAGAAAGTCTAGAAAAAATTTCAGAGAAAAAACTTAATTTTCATTCTTTAAAAAATTGTTAGGTAGAAGCTAGTACAAGAGAGAAGGAAAACCCACATAGTTAATAGCTCTAAGGTGGAATTGAATCAAACTAATCCTAATAGTGAGATTGTACTAGCAAACAATTTAAACTAAACTTTGAAAATTTTCTTCTTTTTGAAAATTGTGAAAGTTGAATTCAAAAACAAATCCAATTTGTAATTTTCTCAATAAGATGTTATGATTCAAGCGCACAAAACAAGAATGTCCATAACTTTTTTAGCACCACTCATCCAAATGGAATGAATTAATCTTTTGATGTAGAAAAAAATGTAATATACTAAGAAACAAATTTTTTCAAACGTTTCAAATTTTTTGGGGAGGGGTGTGCTTAGACTCCAAAGTTTTGGATTTATTGTGGCATAAATTTTTTTTTCAAGAACCAATTGAAATAAAAATTAAATTCCTAAGATTATAATGTGTTTTTCTATCTTCGAAAGGAATTTCAAAAGTTCATGTCAAAAATTGCATTTATAAATGCCTATCTAAATTTCTATTTGTTCCTTGAAGGAACTTTGGGACTTTCAAGGTTAAATATGAAATTGACAAGGACTATATACAAATACAAAGTTCAAGTATCTTTCGAAGAGAAAATTTGAGTATAATCAAAGGAGCTTTACAACTCTAACAATCTCAAATGTGAGCTCTAACTCACATCTATCTAAATTAGTAATATTCAATTAATGTTCATGCAAATAGCTAAGTGGCTTCTGAAATTTAAATCTATATAGTTATTTTTTATTTTTTATTTCTTGTACATTTATACCCTATATATAAGAACACTTGCAAATATTTTTAAACCTATGTTTCAGCTATTTAAAGCATAAAATAGGGACACCAAAAATCATCACTTTTCTATAGTAAATAGTTTCTATTCTTAAATTGATGAAAAATTTATATTCTTTGGTTGACAAATAATAGAAAATTTCTATGAAGCAAAGAACGCATCATTTAAATACTATACACAAAATTGTGAAGGATAAAAAAAAAATCGATTGATGCTCAAAAATTATTTCTTCAAGAATTAGGTAGTATTAATTTAGGAGATGCACTTAATGTGAGTGACACTTGTAGGCACCCAATTGGGTGTCCTTACTTTGTATGAGTGCTCTCCGAGGCAATGTCATTTATGGAGTAGTTGTGGAGTGGAAACCTGAATTAGGGTTGTCGAGGAGGAATTCTGAATTAGGGTTTGGAGCTCGACACTTGCAAGAGCGTTGTTTGGGAAGCCCCTGCGGAGCGACGCTGCGACTTCAACAATTTTGAGCTTCACGGTTGCGGCGTCATGTGATTAGGGTTTACATCTCGCATTTTTCCTTGTAATTTTTGGTGTTTCTTCCCAAGTAGCGTGCTTGTAAGTTTCGGGTTTTGTTTTTTCGAGGTTTTGTGCATGAGGGGTTAGCTCGGAGAGGCAGCAATGTCGGTCCAGGCCGGGGTGAGCGATGTGGCGATCTCCGTTCGGGAGAAGCTGCGAGGGAAGATCGGCCAGACGAAGGTAAAGCGGTACTGGCCCGGCAAGGCTCCTGAATGGGCGGAGGAAGTGGAAGAGGAGGCCGATGTGCGTCCATCATCTCGCGCGAGTCGCCAAGCGCAGCTCGAGAAGGCGTTTCCGCTTCGCGACGAGTCCAACAACGATGATCCCCGGTTGCGTCGCTTGGCGGAGAGTCGTCGTGACAAGGACGAGGCTGTGGCCCGGCATCGACAGATTCGGCAAGCGGAGATTGTGTCCACCCGGGAGGAGGAGAGGGTAGCTCAAGAGTTAGCCGAGGCGGAGGAGGATGAAGACGATGAAGCCATTGAGGAGCGGCGACAGCGCATCAAGGCCAAGCTCCTGGCACGGCAGCGGGAGGAAGAAGCCGAGCTCGAGGTCGAGTTGGAGGAAGAGGATGACGAAGACGAGGAGTCGGAGTATGAAACAGATTCCGAAGAGGAGTTCGGTGGGATGGCGATGATTAAACCCGTGTTTGTGCCGAAAATGGAGCGGGATACGATTGCTGAGCGGGAGAAACTGGAGGCGGAGGAGGAAGCGATGAAGAACTCCTTGAAGAAGAAGCTGGAGGAGAGAAAAGTGGAAACGAAGCAGCTCGTGGTGGAAGAAATCAGAAAGGAGGAGGAGATCGAGAAGAATAGAGAAGCGGAGGGTGATGGGGGAGAAGTGGACACTGATGATGAGACGAACGAGGCAGAGGAGTATGAAGCATGGAAAGTTCGGGAAATTGCGCGGATTAAAAGGGATAGGGATGACCGTGACAGGTTGTTGAAGGAAAGAGAGGAGGTGGAGAAGCTGAGGAATATGACGGAGGAGGAGAGAAGAGAATGGGAAAGGAAGAACCCGAAGCCATTGCCTTTGAATAAGAAGAAATGGAAGTTTATGCAGAAGTACTTTCACAAGGGCGCTTTCTTCCAGACAGAATCTGATGATAGAGATGGAGCAGGTGGGGAAGAGATATTTAAGCGAGACTTCTCTGCCCCCACTGGGGAAGACAGAATGGACAAGACCATATTGCCGAAGGTTATGCAAGTCAAGCATTTTGGTCGCAGTGGGAGGACGAAATGGACTCATCTGGTTGCCGAGGATACAACTGACTGGAATAATCCGTATGTCCTCTCTCGCTCTATTTTTTGCCCATTCTTCTCAGTGAATTCATGTCGCAGAATGTCTAAGTTCTTGTTTGGGGAAATCTTTGGCGTCATCGCTGATCTGTGAGTGAAGACCTATTGATTTGGCAGAGGCGGAGAATAGTAACAGGATAGAGATTTGGAAACACCGTCCCCTTTCTTTGCTAAACTTGCGAATTTATTGCGTTCGATGTGAGGAGGATCAATTTATGATGTTGAGACTGGGAATTAGAAGACTATACCTGTATTCAGGAATAATCGATCGATATGATGTGAATGTGATTACCCATACTGCATGATGGCCATTGTGTCTAAGAGAACTTATTTTGACATACACTATCACTATTGACGCTTGTTAGTTGACCTCAATATGTAAAACAACTCCGTTATGTTGATTATCGATTGTTTAAATCTCTTCTGATATGTGCGTTGCAAGTAGCAGTTTTTCACTTGGTTTGCATCTATGTACCGTACCGTAATTTTGAGAGCCAGGATGGTCGTTGCACATCCCTCGTAATTATCGCCTGTAGAACATATCGACTCAACTGGTTATTTCTTGGACTTACAAAGGTATTTCTTGGTGCAGATGGACTTACAATGATCCTCTTCGTGCAAAATACAATCAGAAGATGGCGGGCATGAATAGACCAATTGCCAAGCCAGCAGGCAATAAGAAACTGAAGGATTGGGAAAAGTCTTAGAAGCTCTTTGCAGAAACTCCAATTTACCTTTCTCTCTAGGATTTGACTTGGCAACCCCGAACCAACTTGTAAGTATCTGTATGAAAAGAGGAAAAAAATGAACGTCTTTGTTCACTTTCGCCATTTGGCTTATTTGGTCGCTTCCCTGTGATGTTCGTTTCCTTTCTGTTTCCATTGGTGTTGATGATACAGACGCATCCTTCCATCTTTGAAGTTTGTCACATCTTTTGTGAATGGATTCTTTTTTCTACCGGTATATGTTTTGGGGCTGAATTCAACAGAATGTCCATGTTGTATGGATCTAGGGCAACATTTACTTCCGAATTAATCCTGCATTGAGCACCTCTGAGTTGCCACTTTTATCTATTTTTCATAGAGATACATAGTCAGGTTCATGACCGTCTGGTAAAAGAGCTGCTAACCCTTTAGGTTCATCCGTTAAATCGAGGAAGAATCAGGGAATGCTCGATGCTGAACATCATTCTTTTGGCATAGATTCTCTTTACATTAATTGGTGGTATTGACAGTGTTGACAGTATTGACAGTGGTGGTACTGAGCAGCCAATTATTGTAAACAGTTATAGTCACTGCCAACTGCAGCGTAGCTTCAGTGAATAGTCAACACTCGTCTAAACTGTTATGTTTGGAGTTTGGACAGGTTCCTCGTTTGGGAAGCCAACCTCCAAACGATTGTTACGCAATGTACGGGAGTTTGTGAGGGATACGAACAAATTTATGATACATCTCAATCCGAGAGGCCTTGTCAGCACCAGGAAGGAGATCCACACATATGTTGGATAGAATCTTAAATTCTCCCAGTAGATCCCTTTATATCAATTTATGGCTTTCACAGCGTTTGATTGTTCCATACACATCGTGGAAAGTCTTTAAATTTCTTAAATCCTGTTTTGCACAATCAGAGGGTTACCTTGCCAGGAAGTTCTCCGTGATTTAGCTAAACTAGGTCAGGGCATAGAGTATTGATCCTTATGAAATGTAGACCCTTTTTTTTTTGGATGAAAATTTGAACCAGCAAAGACCTCAAAATGGGTATTGGGAAGGTAGAGATCCAATTCCCCGACAGTCCGTTCTGTGCCATCCACCAATGGGAGCTGAAAACAAGCTCTATAGAACAACTAATAAAAGTGGGTACACCCGTAGTTGTATTCTGCCTGAAATTGCCATCATCACTTTGCATACATCTGGAAAATCAATATGTTTTAGAAACGATTTTAGAACATCTATTTTAAAAAAGTTTGGAACCTTCATAAATTCTTCATACGATATGCAAATGTCACATTCTTTGGTGTGTTGGAACCTCCTTCTACTTGCCAACAAGAAAACATGAAAATTTGTTTAGTTTAATAACAATAAATGAGGGAGAGTGTTGGGTTTTGGATATCCATCTTAACCCAGTAAGGATGCTGCAGACCAGAGTGGTCCAAATGGATGACAGAAAACTCTTGCATGTGAGACAGAAGTGCCATTGTTCATCCTCAGAATTTTGTTCAAAAAGGGAGGTCTTGCACAATAGTATGACCTCCAATGATTACTTTCACGTTTTGTAAAGTAGATGATTCACACTGTTTCATTAAAGAAGATTTCCACGGTGACCAACCCGTCCTTACAGGGTTAAAGGAGTTCAAAAATGAGTTCTTTAGAACAACTAACAATGGTTGAAGAGTTCTTTGAGGCAACCAATGGAAGTTGAAGCATCTTTTGCTTCAAGGGTGGCCATTTCATAACATTGTTTATCAATAGGATAGGGGTTCCTTTTGCATTTTTGAAACCTAGCCCCCTACATTGAACAAAAGTATCTCATGTAGTTGCTTAGCCAATGACAATTCTTGAATTAACAAATACATTCTTCTCAAGTATCTAGCAAAATAGTATACCTTCTCAACGTGGGGACTAAGGTCCAAACCATGGTTATACAATGTTATGTTAACACCTAAAGGACCAAAATGTTTAGAGGCCCAAACTTCTTTGAAATACTTGTTCCAAAAACAAGGTCAAATTCTTCATCAATAATTATATTTTAATAATTCCAACTGTAGAATCCTTTGGTGAACTTATTAAAGTCTATTGTTCCAAAATTTTAGAATGAATATCTACACCAATTGCAAGTTCAATGTGTCTAAACTTCAAAATGTAGGTTGTTTTAGCCCTTCCAAAACGTGAAGTTTTGTCTTTCAACAATTTTAGAATAAAACATGTATATCCTATAACTTATTTGTTTCTATCAAAATGTTGAAAATATTTGAAAAAAATTTAACTAAAAAAAACTTTGATATTCTTCCTTAAAAAATTTGTAAAGTGAAAGGTAGTATTGAATGAATGAAAATACTAATTTGCTAATACATTTTACAAGAAATTATAAATTTTTTATCCCAATGGTGAGAATATTCTAGTAAACAATTCTTCTTTTTTTTTTTTTTTTTTTCTTTGAAAATTTTCAAAATTAAGAGCAAAAGACAGTTTCATATATTTTATCCACCTTCATTGCATGCAAATAAAACTCCTTATAAAATTTTACTTCATTATTCATAATATATTGGTTCAAATGTTTTTGAGTAGGTATCAATCCATACAGTTCCAAAATAATAATCATTATTCTTTTTGAATAATTTTTTTGTTGCCCAATTTGACATTGAAATTTTTTTTTAAACTTTGAACTTTTTCAATATTTATCGGAACGATATGGAACAAAGTTTCACATGTAGATTATGATGAGTAACATTCATCCCAAAATAAATTCATGCAAAAATTCCAAATTAAGAAGTCAATAGAGGCTGCCCAAGTTCTCAAAAAGCCCAAAGTGGACTCTTTAGTATTTTGGGAGTCAAGATGAATCTAGTTGCGTGAGTTTAGTACCCTATGCTTTCAACTCAGAAAATGTCAATGTCAAGAAAATATGAAACGACTTGTGTTGAGTATTTCTACAGGAGGCTAACAATTTCACATCAAAATTTGACCTGATTTTGACCACCAAGCAATCTACATTGGACAAAAAGAAGTGCCGGTTTCAAGTGTAGTTAACTTATTTATTAGTCATGAAAATGACATGTTGAAATCAGAGGAACTCAGCTGCAGTAAGTTATTAGTACTGAACTGTTGCTACCGTATTCTCTACCTGCCCCCTGTTATTTCATCAGTGTGCGCGACATGACAGAGTGTTCCAAAGTCTTTGTAATTGAGACTACTGGCATGGGCCAGATCGACGACCACCTCCCTGCAGGTCCTGTCGGTCCTCACTTTCGCTTGTTACAGATGTAGACGCTCACTGTGGAGCTAGCTAGATTGACACCAATTTGTCTTCCATACTTATTAACTTCTTCGTTTTCACAGGCATCTATTTTTGGAGTGGACTGTGCTTGAGATTTGGGGATAAAATGCAGTGTTGGTACTGTACTGTGCACAGTTCACTTATTTCGATGATCGAGAGCTTGGAATTACTTTCGTTTAACAGGTCTGCATTTGGGGACCACGTACTTGCAAGGAGATATATATCAGGCTTCATGAATGGAGGCGGGCATTCACACTAGCTAGACAGGCTCACAGGCGAGACTTTTTCTGAGTTTCCTGTCTGACTACCAAGGTGGGCACCTCCCAAACCGCCACTTTTTGCTACTGTGTGAACCCCTTTTTCTGTTATTAGATCGGTGAAGTTGCAGCTTTATTTTCTGAGTAGGCAGAGATGATAAGAGATTCGATTCCATTGCACCAATTAAAGAACGTGACATTTGGTTGGGTACCTTATGCAAAAGTTCTGAAGGGTCCAAGTTGTGTTTTTGGTAGACGTCCTAATTATAATCGTTTATTATTGTCTCTGTAACACACGTACATATTTGGTTTTGGAGATGTACACAGAGTGACGATGATGATGACGATGACGATGACGACGGAGGTTTTCGTTCGACAGGTTGCGACAGGTTGCGACTTTGGATTCCATATTTAGGTTCATCGAGGCTTGAGCCTGAAGTCAGTTGGTTGCGTCCGTGAGCTCCCCAAGGAATTGGAACAATCTTAGCATACTCTTTCTGGACAAGTATAACTTAACCTAAACTTGTAAAAAAAACACTATTGCCTGCAGTGCAATAGCTGTTGAAATAATATTATGAAGTCCAAAACAGTTTACAGATTGTGTTAAGTTACTATTCTGAGATTTGCCGACCAGCTTCGCACTGTTGCTTTGCAAGACTCTCACTGGCATATATTGACAGTGGCACAAGACTCCATTAACTTTATAATGCAACTTCAGAAAAGTGCAAACTTATAATGCAACTGCAGTCGGTGACCAAGTTTGTTTTTTGTTTTGTTTTCTTGAACCCCGGATCAGTGACCAAGTTTTGACTGGTCCATGAAATGCTAAGTTAATGTGGGTCGGAGCGTTCATGTCTGCATGAGAGAACTTAATTAATTAACGTACACCAACAAACTTCGAATCTCTGCAATCAGGCATGCACTGAAATAGCTGTTGTAGCTTTTCAGAACATGGAGGCCGCAAGTCAAAGTAGTGATTGATGGTAAAAATAAATTAAAAAAAAGGAATTTTGGTAAGAGAACTAACTGCACTCAAACGTACGTGACCCTCTCTTTGCAATGGAACCCTGTTTCATTTGTTTCAAAAAAAACAAAAACGTACGTGACCCCTTCCTACAACCAATTTGTTTCACGTTTGTTAGTTGAATTGTCCCCAGGCCCTGGTTGTCTGCCGGGGTGGATTGACCCCCTCGCTTGTCCCCAAGTAAAAACCTTGAATTTTTTAATTTTTCACACGTGATAAAATTTTCAAATTTTGAATTCATATTTGCAATCACAGACCCCAAATTAGCTAGGAGAAGTAGAGATGATAAATTAATGAAGCACGAAATAGGGGGTCGTTTTTTTTACATGCACCCCTGGAATGACTTGGAGGGGACGAGCGAGGGGGTCAAATCCACCCTGGCCCGGTTGTCCCTCCCCAGGCAGCTCAGGGAGGCTGGGGTCTTGTTACCCTTTTATATATTTGTGTGAAAAAAAAATGAAAAATGAAGAAATAAATTACATTTTATTTTTTTTAAAATAGTCAGATATTCTTGCATTGATCAACTAATCAGCTGAGAAGGCTGGTTAGGTTCATCTCATATAAGTTCTCCACGAACCAATGAAAGTGCTCAATTTTAATTTTAAATTTGTTTTGTAAATTCGATTATCTGGGCTTGGCCAATGCCAGGCCGTCGGCACTTCCCAGTGTGACTGACTGACGGAGGTCTTTGCTGGGAAAGGCTGCCTGGAGGTAAGGTAAGGTAAAAGGTACTCGTAAGTTTCGTGACCCCAGGCAGCTGCCTGACAGAAACTTCATTCAGTGTTAATGAACTTAATGAAATTGAATAACTTAAGTTCGCCACTGAGACAATTGATTGGTAAGCTTAGAAGTAGGTTAAGTTCAGTTCCTAGTTCCTACCTTCCCATACCACATTAACATACCACCGACTTTTGTCAGTGGCCCTGATGAGACTTCACTCAGTTGTTGTGTTGTCTGGGAGGGAACTACTGTAATAAGTTAAGTTAAGTTAAGTTATAATATTTATTCCCTGGTAATCTGGTATGGCGCCGGAGCCTGCCATCTGGAGCCATATCCTGAAACTACGGCCCTCGCCTCAAGGCTCGGCTCAAGCAAGTGCTGCGCAAGTTAAGCCTGCTGCCTTTCACTTCCTCCATTGGCTGGTGGGGAACCTGAATGGAAGAAGAAGAAGAAGAAGAAGAGAACTAAGTTATTATTATAACTATTTTAAGTTGGGGAAGCATCTGGGACTTCAAGGGACTGGGGGAACATTCCAGAGTCGGCTCAGTGCCAGGAGAGAATGGTTTGTGGAGGAGCCAAGCTACCAGACAATCAGGTTACTGGGTACACTAAATAGTGAAATTAGGTTGCCTTACCCCAAGAAAGTTACTTTACAAGCCATCAAAGTCAACAAATATTTCTAAAAATATTTCAATTTGTACACATGGAGATTCATGAGTCCCAAATATACCAATATGAAATTCAAACGTAGTTCATTGTTGTACAATAATTGTAAATATTTATTTAGTGTCAAATGTCGAGAAATTAGTGAGGGGCAACCTAATTTCACTATTCAGTGTAGTTAGTTGGATAACCTTGAAATGTGCCACTGAGCCAAATCTGCCATCATCACCACTCTGGGTACATCTCCATAATCAATATGTACCTATGTGGAAGAAAAGAAACGAGTTTGGAGCCTCAACCAAAAAAAACAAAAAAAACATTTGCATCCTTTGTAATTGGGGCATAGGGGATCCAAATGGGGGAGGGGCCTCTCTAATGGTGCGTTGGAATTTGAACCTCTACTTGCATTGACTTGCCTATGAAAAAAATGAAAAATATAAAAAAGAATATGAAAAATATGAAATATGGACATATGAAAAAATATGATCAATCTAATAATAGGAACTAGGCATGTGGACAAAAAAGTGGTGGTTTGAGAGGGTACCTATCTTACAATCACGAGTTTAATGTAAGGTAGGAGGTCTACAAAGCACTCAAACGTGCTTTGAAAGCATCCTCTAACATGTAGGTACATTTTTCTTTTTCATTGCACCAACAATGTACAAATAGTGCACATTTCAAGAAGTGAACACTTTTCGGGACCACTGTGTTTCAACTTCAAAAAAATCATAATTAATTCCACGAAGCTCCAAAATGAATATGAAATGACTTGGATTAGTTGCCAATTGGCCATTTGTCTTTCAACAAAAATTTATTGAAAAATATTTCAAGAAGTTTAACCTCTCCAAATTAAATTTTTAGCTCTTATATGGGTGTTTTACGGACCTCCTACCTTGCTCCCAACTTGATATAAAGAGGGTACAAATTTTATTGGCTTTGGACTGCAAGGAAAGAAGCTTTACATCAACATAAATTGCATGTGAGAAATTTTGCACAGGTAACTCATTCCAAAAAAAAGTGTATCAATGCTACAACGACAAAGCCAATCATAATATAGTTGTTTTGTTTGATGTGATTTTGAATCATGGAAACTCAATCTAGATATATTTGAATAATGCAATTGACTTTTGTTTCTATTATTAAATTATCTAATTTTTACAAAATATTTTTGGAGTTCAAAAAGCTATTATTTATTTCCTTCTTAAGCATTTCATAGACACCATATGAAATAACTATGAATTTTAAAACTACTTAAAATAGGTATATGCAAAAAAGAAACATAGCCTCTCATGAATAGAAGCAATACAATTTAGACAAGACCATGTAGGGGGTAAGTTTCAGAAAGGGATCAAAATTAGGTGCAATTACTTTACCTTTGTTAAGTCCCCCACACTTGGTATGAGGAAGATACAAACTAGGCATGAGTCTAGAATATTAACTCTAATATACTTGTTGTGGTTTTAGTGTAATTAATAATTTGTAGATTATGTAAATCCTACCATTCCAAATTAATGGCACCTTTGTAGATTCAATCTTTGAATCAATTCAAACATTGGAGGGATAAAGGTTTGAATTTGACCATGAATTCATACATGCAACTTTGAAAGTTGCAACAAGAAAAAACATGAAATATGTCTCATTAGAGTAGTTGCGGCCTTACAAATTCAAATGTACAATGCCTCCAATAAGGATGCACATTGTCTGTTTGACCCATTCAAAATCATTTTGCACAATGTGAAATATAATTGGTATACTTTGGCATGCATAATAATCATTACATTCTTACACAATCTCAATCAAGTATGTCAAATTTGAATATCAAAAAAACAAATATCCATTTTTCATCCATTTTTATGATTATACATGATAATTTAATGAAAAAGATTGGTGATAAATTTCAAATTTGAATTATGGATAGGAGTAGAAAACATTTATATAAAGAACTTTTTGTTGAAATTTTTTAGAAAAGATGCAAAATTCACATCCAATAGAATTCAATGTTAGTTTGTTACAATCCCAATTCTTTTAAATTAGATATCTATTTATTGTATCTCATAGGTAAATGAGATACAAAATTATGCTAAAAACACAATTACTACTTTGGACTTCAGCGTAAGCAATTTAGTTATAATTTCAATGCATTCTAATTGTATATCCCACATACTCTACATGGATTGTTGAACCTCTAATCTCCCCACTTGTATAAAAAAAAGGTAAGCATACTCTAAAGGTATACAAATAAGCATTATTTTGAGCATTGTTCTTTACTATTATTTTCTTTAAGTTTCACACAACTGACTAGACCCCTACATGATGAAGGTTGCTATTATGTGAGCATAGGAGTGTGAGCCCATGAGCCTATAATACTACACACCTATGTTATAGGTGTATATACCATAAAACCCATCTATAATTATAGGGTATATATGTTACAAATACCTATATTATAGGTGTTTATGATACATACAACTTCTATAGTATGTGGTATCTATATTATAGGTACTTATAATGTAATCTCAATACTCATAAGCTTGCATTCTTGGGCTCACATACTAGCACCGTTGCCTACATGACCATTGACTCATTGGGGGACATATTAGAGTTTGATTCAAGTCCTATGATCTCAAATTTTGGCATGATTTTTTTAAAACTTTTATGGAAGATGTAGTTTTCTATTGAGTTCTTGTTGACATAATTTTTGTTGTTGAAGTCAAATATATGGTTCAAAAATTACAAACAATTTTCAATGAGATGGTAGAAGTAGGGCAACAAATGGGTCAAATGTTTCAAAGGTGCTAGGGCTATGCATGGGGAGTACAAGTATTGGGAAGGCAAGTGACAAATGGAGAAAAAAAATAGAAAAAAAAAAAGAAAAAAAAAAAGAATGTGGGAATAGAAAGAGGCAAAGCCAAAGGAACAATGGTGACAATCAAGTCTAGGAAATAAGGTATAGGGACAAATAGAAACATGACAAGAGCACTGGATACCCATTACTCGAAGGACGTCTATAAGCATATACACTATGATTACTTCCAAATTCAATACAATTTAGAGTTTTAGGCCAAATAATTTTTTTCCCTTTCATTGAGAAAATGGAAATGTTTTCATCTACCACGGAGATTTATGTGTTTCAAAAATATGAGAAGGATATGATATTTGCAAAATTTGTTAGTATATTGTCAACTTTTGCCACATAGTCACATTGTAGAATTTTTAGGGACATCTTCCACCCCTTCTCTTACCTCTTAAATTTGGTGAGCATTGGCCTAACATAATCTTTATTGAGCAATAATTGAGACTGATATTCTAATTACATAATTGAATCCAATTGAGTCCAATTGGACTAAGCAAGTTGAGACTCAAATTAGTATGTTAGAAAGCTAATAATATAGCACACTATCACTAAAATTTTCTTTTTAGAAATATATTTTTTGACTTTTCAATGTCTTGCCCAACAATATGCAAAGCCCAATTGCAATATGGACTTCCAAGTCATTTAGGGGTTAACAAATTTCTGAAGCATAATAATTCTTGAATTTCAAAACAATACAAATTATGAGATATTTAATTGAATTCTTTGCTATGAGGAATTAAACTTCAAAACTTTGTATTGCAAAAACTTTAAGTAATGGGTATTGAAAGACAAAAAAAAATAGTAAAGTGAGGTGCAAAAAAATACTTTTGTTTTGCTTTGAACACTAACATCTTACGTTCTTCACAATTAAAGTGTCTAAATCTTTTCCACACATTCTCATATGATCATACTCTAACATCCTATGGTTGAATATGCAAGATTATATTGTTTTACATGATAGCTCTTTGCACTAAAAATAATAATTTTGAAGTAGTTTTTGGTGAACCATAGTCACAAACCTTTAGGGATTAATTTGAAGTTGAATCATTTTTTTATTTCTTTTTGTTGATCTTGCTATGCACGTATTTAGCAATTGTACCTAAGTACCAAATTACAATGTGTTTGTTCACTTTTGGCCATTAAAATAAGTTTTTTTCTTGCCATACACAACTATTCCCATGGCCAATGTCTAATGCCAAATTTTGAAGGGACAATGATCAAATTGTGGTTACAATTACAGCCATGCATTGCCAAAAAGAAATGCTATACTAGAATGCTTTGGGCTTAGCCTTTGAACATTGCAATGGTCACCATGGAAATCATCCTTTTTCATCCTGTGCAAATCATTTGCTTCAAAAAAAATGAGAAAACTCATTGGAGGGGCCAACTACTATGCAAGACCTCCCCTTTTTCACACAAAATTCCAAGGATTAACATCTACACTTCTATCTGACATAGAAGGATTCTTTGTCATCTATCAAACATTTAGTGTTTGTTGTGATGTAACAAGATTAACCCTAGAAGGATGGGTTGGTCATTGGAAAAACCATCCTCTTTAGTCCCTTGTGATTCATTTGTGTCAAAAAAACACCCAAGCACACTCATTGGAGGTAATTGAACTATTGTGCTAAACCTCCCCCTAATTTTTTTTCACACAAAATTCCAAGGATGAACATTTGCACTTCTGTCTTATATATAAAAAAAAAAAAAGGATTCTCCATCATCCATTGGACACTTTCAGGCTGCAACATCGCTTTTAGGGTTAATGAAAATGTTGAAAACATGTCAAGTAAGTTATTCAGGTCTGGTCAATGGATGGCTCTCTTCCAAGGTTGTGGGATTGATGGAGGTTATCATCATTCTAAGTTAACCCCTAAAGGACCAAATGGTGTTTTTTGGCAACATAGCGATTTCAGGCAGCTCACTACAAATGGAATTTTTATTTATTTTTCATACAACATGTGCCCAAGGAGTAGCTTTAAGACCCAACAATTTCCATAACTTTTGAATACATGGTTAAAAAGTTATTGTATGATATGTTGTTTTCATTATTCGGCAAGCAGTTTAAGTAGCCAAAAAAATTCTTTAAAAATCACTTTTTTTTTTAAATAAAAATTTGAAATTTAGTTTTCTGATTTATATATACATGGAAAGCTCTAAATCATTGCATTTTGATTTATGAGATGAAAGTTATGAAGAGTTTTAGTTGTGGGTAATTTGTGGGTAGTAATGGAATCTCTATTCTAAAGTAAACTTTGAGGACCTTTATTTAACTCAATTTTTAATATTTTTGGAAAAAAAATAAGAAGGTGAGGTGTAGATTGTTTATTACAACATTACAACCATTGGGATTGGAATTTTTCAATTCCATAAATAAATTGTTAACAATTTAGTATTTTGAATCATTCTCTACTTCTTTCTACTTCCTAATTTTTTCCAAAACGTTGTACAATCCCAAATGATCTAAAAAATTTCAAGCACGTGGACAACTTGCCTTGAAGAATGAATCTAAAGAGTTACAACCATTATGGACATTTTTTCATAATCATCTGACCTTATGAAGTGCAGCAGCCTGGATTTTTGAAGGGCCCAAAAAAGGCTTTTTGTCACTTCAAATGCTAATATCTTGCAATCCAAACGGTGAAAATTTCTGAAATTTTTTCCGCATCTTCCCAAACCAGAATACTACAAGATCCTACAGTTACACTTGTCCAAAAATGTATTTTTTCTAAAATTTGGTACTTCTACTAAAGATGACAGTTTTGGAGCGTTTTTGGTGAAAACATAGTCAAATACATGTAGGGGTTAATCCTTGAAAGGCCCAAGGGGTCCTTCTATACGATCCATATTTAGCTTTATAACTCTTCAATTGTGGTTTAATAGATGAGTTATGATACATTTTTATTTACATACTATCATGTTCATTAATTTACTTCGTATTGAAAAAGTATTTGATCAATGTTTTCCTGATCAAATACCACCAAATACATAATATTCTATACGGTCGCAAAGGGCTTTCAGGTCCTTCTAGGGTTAAGTTATTTGCCTGGTGCTGATAAAATTGTCAAGAGAGGAACTGAAGATGATTCAGATATCTCTGCAAAGTTTTGTTCGTGAAAAGGATGGACGGATGTCACGACCTGGACTCTGTCATCCCGACTTTCCAAGCAATGCCCACACCAATTTGGAAGCCACACCAATTTGGAAGCCACACCAATTTCAATTCAAAGCCACACTGACTGAACAAATGGGGATGAAAGTCTGAACTACCTTAGCTCTGGTTGTTACAGTCATTGGAGTGCTTGACAACCCTGTCCAATTGAATGGAGGAAGAAGTTATTAACCCTTAAAGGACGGACTAAGGTAGTACACCCAAAAGTGCCACAAATTGGTACTGTGTGTAGTTACTATTATTAGGCTGTTCAGAATTTTCTTTTTTTGAAACAAATGAAACAGGGTTTCATTGCAAAAGAAAAGAGTACAAACCTGTCAGCCACAAGTGGCCTGGCAGGGAGCCAAGACGCAGACACGAGACCACAGACGACACAGGGAAGGGAGAGAGAAGGAGCTAGCACGCCCGATCAGCGCGACGAGGGAAGGACCCTCGCGGCCGGTTGCACAACTTCCATCGAGGCTGTTCAGAATTTCATGTTGTCTTGTTGGCAAGTGAAAGGAGGTTCCAATGCACCGAAAAACATGCCATTTGGATACAATATGCAAAAGTTATGGAGGGTCAAAGTTTGTTTCTAAAAGTGTTTCTTCCACATAGGTACATAATTGGTTTTGGAGATGTACTTAGTTGAAAGATGGCAGTTTAAGGTCAAGTGCCATTTTTGGAGTGCCTATCGTAGTGACTGTGGATATCAACCCTGGCTTTTGAAATCGTGTGACATCATCTACTAGAAGAAGAAAAAATACTCATTGGAGGTCAAACTATTATACAAAATCTCTCCTTTTGGCACAAAAAAAAATCCGAGGATGAACAATTGCATTTATGTCCTATGTAGGAAGATTCTTTGTCATCCATCGGACACAAACACGTCCGTGTTAATGTTTAAGGGTTAACTTCACTTATAATGCTTCACCAAATTCTCCACCTTGCACCTTTTTTTTGATAAGCAAATTTCACCCACGCTAAATACAATTAGTAGATACAATTTCTACCCCTTTAATTCCTATAGTAAAATTGAAGTACATGGATGGTAGGTGAATTTTGGCAATTTTTAGCCATTAAAAAAACATTGTTGACAATCCAAATGAGGGGGAGGGACGATGACAAATTATAGCAATATTTAAGAAATTTCTTGAAACTCTTGATGATGTTCATGGAATATGATGTTGTCACACAAGTGCCAAAGAATGCAACAAAGCTTGAAGTATGTTAACCCTTTAAAGACATTTTCTTGATTTTTTGATTTTTTGAATGAAACACATGGACAATTTCCATTGAAAGGGAAATAGTACAGAGGACTAAAGGAGAACCTCCCCAGCAAGAATTTTTACGTTTTTAGGCAGCTACCTCCTTAAAGGACATTTTTTGTTCAGACTTGGTCAAACTTCATTAGATTTCTTCATAAACCCCTAAATGAATTTGACTATGTTTTCACCAAAAATGATGCTAAACTGCCATTTCGAGTACAAGTACCAAATTTTAGAAAAAAAAGCATTTTTGGACACATGTAATTGTTGAATCTTGTACGAAACTGGTTTGAGAAGTTGTGGAAAAAATTTCAGAAGTTTCCACTGTGTAGATTGCAAGATATTAGCATTTGAATGGACAAAAATCCTTTTTTTGGCCATGCAAGAAAACATGTAGCTACACTTCATAAGGTTACATTTGTATGAAAAAAAATTCCCAAATGGTGGTGCTTCTTTGGACTCATTTTTTAAGGCAAATTACATGCTTGAAAAAATTCAAATCATTTGGTATTGTACAACATATAGGAAAATAAATAGTAAGCAGAAAGAACTAGAGAATGATTCAAATTATTAAATTGTTTAGAATTTAATTATGGAATTGAGAAATGCCAATCCCAATGGTGGTAATGTTGTAATTAACAATCTACATTCTATGATTTTATTTTATTTTCAAAAATATTATAAATTGAGTTAAATAAAGGACTTCAAAGTTTATTTTAGAGTAGAGAATCCTTAAATGCCTCCAAACTAAAATTCCTCATGGCTCAAAATGGAATTATTCAAAGCTTTCCACATACACATAAATCTAGAAAACTAGTTTCAAATTTTGAATTTAAAAAAAAGTGATTTTAAAAAAACAACTGAAGGGCTACCAAGATGCCTGTTGAGCAATGAAAATGACATATTATACAATAACTTTTGAACTATGTAATCAAAAGTTATTGTAAGCTACTCCTCGGGCACATGCTGTGTGAAATTTTCAAAGAAAAAGAAGAAAAACTCTATTCGTAGTGAGCTGCTCCAAATCACTAAGTTGCCAAAAAATGCAGCTTGGGTATTTAGGTGTAAAGCATGTTTTATTCATGTAGATCTTATATTATAAACCACAAACATGAAGGCAATTTCAAATTATATATATATGAGTATGTTTATCTGTAGGTGAGGTAGTATGGTCTAAAAGTGACCACTAACACAGAGGTAAATTTTTCTTCGATGTACCTAAAAGTGACCACCACATTTCAACTTCAGAAATTCGTAATTAATTCCAGGAAGGTCCAAAAAATATGAAACAACTTGGATTCAATGCCAATTTCATTTTTCTTCCTGGGCTGTAAATTTTACTGAAATTGTTTTTTCAAGGAGTTTACCTTGCCACCAAATGCAATCAGCTCTTAAATGGTTGTGTACCTTATTCACTTGTGATGGTGATCAACCATTCAAGTCTTCAACCCTGACTACCAGTAGCTGAAACTAAAGAATCGTTGAGCATGTACCCCATTAGCAACCATCATTTATTAACACAAGCTGTACAATTTGATGTAAGAGCTACAACATCCTCCAGAATTATTTCCAGAAATTCACATGTTTTTTTCACACTGAGTCCACAAAAGTTGACTCATTTCTTCGGAGGTCACCTTCGGCACATTTTTGCCGAATAATTATTTAAAATTAAAGTTGTTTTGACAATTCATTCTATATTAATAAGTTATTTGGCAATTATAAAATAGTTTTTCTTCACTCTCAGCAATCCTTCAATTAACCCCTAACTGCCTCATCGACCATATTTGGTCGACCTGAAATTTCAGGCTGATTTTGGGATGGGCAGTTAAATTTGTGTGACCGCTTTGAAATTTTTTACGGGCAGTTTCAAAGGTTAACTACTGAAATTTTTTATTTTTCACAAAGAAAGGTAAATACTGGATTTTTGAGAGGTCCTCAAAGGCATATATGTATCTTAGTGGAAGAGTAAAGCTTGCAAATTTTACTTGATTTCTTGGCTTTAAGCAAAGCTTGCCAATTTCACTTGATTGGAGATCTAAAAAATTGTTCTTATCCATTTGCTTTGAAAATGGTCTCAATGGAAAGAGTAAAGTGTTTTCATGATATTCACCATTGAAAATTTAAACATGCAAATGTTGATTTGGAGTTAATTGCGATTTTTACTTATTAAAGAAAATTGCATTTTAGCAATTGCAAGGTGGATTGTGTAATGAGTTTGATAGCTCTTCATTTGAACTTAAGGTTTTTGGAAGTGCATTTTAGTGTGCTAACATAGTTTTTAGTTGGTCATGTCACCTCTAATCCCCAAAGAATCTTATATGCAAATTTCTAAAACATTTGTGGGGGAGGGTGGTATACTAAAAATAGAAAATGTGTATTTCTCTTGTCATAATCTCACAACTTCTATGCAATTTTGCTCTCTAAATTGGTACACACACTAATAAGCAAGCTCTTTAGACATCCATACGGTTAGATTTTGAAAAAAAAACATTTTCTTGGGTTGGGGATAACTATAAGCCTATGCTCTTTTTTCATAGTCAAAACACACTTGGAAAGGCTTAGGCACTTAGGGGTTAATCTTGGAAGTTGGATGGTTTTCTTCATTGCTTAGGAAAGTTAATCATTGTTTAGTTTCAACGAACTCATTACTTTTCATAGTATTCAAGCTTTGCTATAAAGTTAATCATGGAATGAATTTAGATGGCATGCAATTAAGTTGTATAGGTATCTTTTCCAACATTTTGACTTTCTTTTATGTTTAATTTTCCTTGGGTTTGGCAAAGTGACTTATTAATTTCCAAAACCATTTGTTTTAAAAAAATTGAATTATTTTTTGTTGGAGGTGACCTCAAGCTCCAACCTCATACTACAATAGTGTGAAAACTAGACAACTTTAGAGAATTGCAAGAGTTGAAATAAGATTAATTTATACAAAAGTTGAATTAGCATGACAAAAAAACATGAAAAAACCAAGAATAAAAATAGTTATTATGGTAGAACAACCCAATGTCATTAGTCACCCAATTCTAATATCTACTGGATCCTCTCATTTGTGTCAATCCCCCATTCATTACCACAATCTCAACAACCCTTTAGCATGATGACAATGCACTTGGGGAAGGGACATTCTTTAGAAGAAATTTAGCTACTTTGAAAACTTGTGAGATCTTAGGAAGACTTGGAGTGTGGGAACTTGGTGTCAATAGTAGGATGACGTGGCCAAAAACGGTCTTTAGTGTAATTGAATCTCTTCTAATGTTAGCATGTGGTTTAGCATAGGTCTCTCTAAGCTTTACCAATTTTGTCCCAACAATATTTGAAAAATACAAAAATTTCATTTCATATCAAAATGTCTTGATTGTACTTGCAAATGGTTTCTCTCAAACTTCTTAATCTTTGAAAAATATGTAAATTGTGAATAGCTTTTCCTAGGTATCTAGATAGCAAATATACTTGGTAATAGGCATGGTTACCTCACATTGAAATCTTTCATATGTTGTAACTGCATAAACAAATTAGAAAACTCATCCATATGAACAATTATCATTTGTTTGTATCATGATATTTCTGAAAAAAAGCTTTGGCCCACAAGGTCACAAATGCTATGACCCACAATACAAGACCATGTTCTTTTCTAAATTTTTTTTAATAGGGTAGGGATATTCAAAATTGTCATTGAGAATATGGTATCAACTCTTGCATCAACTATGGTTTTTGAATCCGAGTTTTTGAATTCCAACTTTTCAATCCTATCTACAAATGCATTCACATTGCACTAGTCAAGACCTCCCTCCTTGTCATACTAGGCGGATAGATGGGTCTAATTTTAATTTTTAATTTTAAAAAAAATTTCGCTTGCATATTATTGATTTTAATCAATGTTTCCTTTGTTTAATTTTCCTACTATCCACTATTAATCAATCGATATTGTTTTACAAGCACATTGTTCTTGTTTTATTTTATTGTTGATGGTCTCATTATTATAGTGATGACCTTTAATTTAGAACTAGTGTAGGCAATATTTTCTATCTTTTATTTTTAAATGTATTTTACTTTAAGAAGAATATACAATGCTCTTGGTATATGTAGACACAACCAAAATCATGAATTAAAACTCAAAAAGTAAAGCCACAAATGAATCCTCAACCAAAGCCATGACCCAAAACAATAGTATGAAGGAAAGCCCCAACTATTGCATCAAATCATTTGTGTGGTCTCTCATATACTACACAAGTTTTTGTGTTTTTTTTGTATGCCAAGAACATCTAAGATTTATTGATGCTACAAACAAGGCAATTGCCTCTTGAGGCCGAGTACAAATTAGAAGATTTGTTGCTAAGCAATGAAGGTGTCTTGTACTGAAATGCCAATGTCATGCAACAACTTGATAGTTCTTTATACAAAATCTTCACAATAGCATACACCATAGACATTGCATTCCATATCCCAATGGAGACATTGAATGGGTTATGATGTATCTTTGATGAAGGCACATGTGCAGAAGTGTCTCGACAATAGAAGGCTTGCTCAACATTTTCCAAGGTTGGTAATAACAACCATTCTTTTGAGACTCCCATATTTGTGTGAAAATCTAAAAAACACAACAAAAACTAAATCATCATCCCATTGAACTATATCTCTAATATTTTCAATAATAAAAGATTGAAACCTTGAGTGGCTGTCATTGGTAGTGTAGAGAGAAGTGGATCCCTAGTTAGCCTTGTAATTTTTAAATATTTTGCCATTGACAATTGGTAGAAGATTTCAGTGCATTAAAGAACGTATCATTTGGATACCAAATGCAAAAGTCATGAAGAGTCAAAGTGTTTTGGTAGATGTTCTAAAACTATTTCTTTACAAACAAGTAAATATTGGTTTAGGATATGTACATTATGTGAGTATCTCTTCAAGTGGATCATTTAGGCACATGGAGGCAATAGAGCATTTGGGTGTCCCTATCTTAGTGGCCATTTTTACCTCTATTTTTGTTTACTATATTTTGTCAATCTTAATGCTTTCATATTTTTATAATTATTTCCTACGTTTAGGCTAAGAGAAATTGAATGCTTCAACTAAGAAAAGAAAATTTTCACACAAATAATTTTTAGATTTTTCCTTTTGTAGAGTTTGCTACTATAAAAAGCATGGGCATAATACAATAGTTATCCAAATTAATTCAATTAATATAAATCATAGTATTAACATTGATTTGCACTAAAAATAGAATTATACAAATTTACAAGGTGGATTAATATAAAAATACACAATATATAGATAAAATCAATATAACTTGGTCTTTGCTATTTTGTACCATTTCAAATAGTGTGGTTGCAATTGTCAAGTGATCTTCATCTACTTTCAAATACTTCCCTTTATTTTCATCCAAATTGTATGAATTTATGAAAATTCACTAAAAAGATCACATTCATTCAAAACTTATCCACTTAATATGAAAGAATGTTGCACTATTCAAACTCTTGCAATATATTGATTTGCCCTATTAGTGAGGGCACTAAATTAGCATCACTTCAAAATACTTTCACTTAGAAATTAGTACATTATATTATTGTTTTGGTCTAGGGTAGTTAAAAATAGTGAGACATTGGTAAATTAGAGTCACAAGCATTGCCTAATAGGATAAATGAGTGTATTTGAGTTAACTTCGCTAATTACCACATAGAAATTCTTGTTGTTGCAATAGATTAATTCCTTCATATTGGGATACTATAATATGCTACATGTCAAAAACACCACTTGCTCAAATGTTCATATTATGTACATCTTTTACAAAATAAAATACATATATTAGTGATGAAACGATTGTAGAACATCTACCAAAAAAACTTTGATTCTTCACAATAACTTTTGTATACAATATTCAAATGATGCATTCTTTGGTGCATTGAAATCTCCTTTCATTTGCCCATAAGGATGTAAATTTTTATCTTTATAATAATAATAAAAATATGCATAGCAAAAAAAGAGGTGACTTTACATGCCTTAGCTAGTATTTGAACTAAACTAAATAGGATTATTGTCCAAAATATATAAATTATTGATTTATGTAAACTATATTAGCATTTTAGAATATGTATTTCACTATTTGATAGTTTTATGCTACTTCAATGAATAGCAACCTCCAAGTACTCCAAAGTCCATTTTCTAAATGATGTAGAGAGATAAATAGAAAAGTGTTGTCCAAACCACTTCTTGTTCATTCAAAGTAATAATTGAATCTTTGAAGAACTACTTTCATTTATTGATTTTCTATGACGAAATAGAGGTAAGTAGTATGTTTTATAAATATATTAGCAAAAATGTACAAAGTTTTAAAAATTGAGGCGTTCACTTAGAATGATGAGACCTATCACAAAGGTAGTTAAACATAAAATGATCCAAATGAATTACCAAACAAATAGGTACAATTTTCATTTATTTGAAGCCATCCATCAAACAATATTTTTTTAAATCTTTGCGGCATTATAGGATTAAGGGAAATATACCCAATTGTGACTTGTTTGCAAAACCTCCTCATCTAGATTCTTGAATAAATGTAAGTCTCATAGATATAAGAAGCTAGAGTAAATTTTGGATACAACTCTTTTCATCACTAAATTTGAAAATTCATAATTTATTCATATGCTGTCCCAAAAGGCAACTAAGGAAGTTGAGAAATATTTTGGACTCCAAATAAGATCCAACAAAAATTAGACTATTTAATAATAGAAACCAAGCTAAAATCATGCTTTTCTAGATGATGTTAGGTTCACTTTTATTAATTCTTTAAATACTAGAGGCTAGTCCAAATTTTTGAAATTGTAAAGACATGTTATAAAAAATAATTTAGAAAAATAATTTAATAATTGACTTTAATAAATAAAAACTAGTATTTGTATGTTACAACAATACAATTAGATCTACTACTATATCAACTAATATTAATCAATTATTAGGGTGCCTTGTACCATTGTCACAATCAAAATTAAAGTAAAAGTAATATTCTCATTTTTTTAATTCATAAAAACTTCGAAATAGTTGATAACTTTTACACTGTAAGTCCAAATGCCACAAAACAAATTCCATATCCCCCTCGCCCCCTCTCTGCACAGAACTTTCCAACAATACTAAGAATGCAAGTAGAGGACATATAGTTCCAAAGATCTGATTGTAACAAACAAATAAAACAAAACAAGCAACCTAACTTAAGGGATGGATATTTTAAACCCAAAATGAAAATTTCTTTCAAAAAATAATTGTAGATTGAATACTAGTAATTTTCACCATTTTTTTTCCTTTAAGTTTTCAATGTTGAAACTAACTACGATGGATTTTTTAGAATTTTATTTACTTATTTATTCAAGTTGTTTAGAAGGGTCATTTTGTGAATTGGAAAAGGTACTTTTTGAGGTGAAACATACTTCTATCTTTTAAACAAGAGAATATTTTAAAATTAAAGTGTTGGAGTCTATATTGTACAAATATTAGAGATTTATAGAATCTAAAATAAATTTGATGGATGAAAAAACTAGTATCCTATATGCTTGGGACTTGTTTTTGTTATTTTGTTGATTAAATTTTGAATAGTGGCCTTGTCCTTAACCCTTAAAGATGTGTAGGGAATTGTGTATGTGGTACTACATTTAACATAACTTCTAGAATAAAAATTGTTTGTAAAAATATGGCAAGACACACATTATTGGATTGACAATATGACATTTATTGTCTTTCATTTGGATGTCATTATAACATCTAAACCTTATGATTCTCAAATATAGCACCAAGCACATAGAATATGTGGTGACCATTTTCCAGGTTCTTACACATGGAGATGCAATAATGATCCAATTAGGAAGGAATGTGTCATATTATTCAACTCAACATAAATACAAACTTTTCAATACTATATACCTTAATTCATGCCCCTTCTATGCCAAACACAAAAAAACTCATGTTGTGTCCAAAATTGGGCTTTCTAGACCAAATTGTATATGCTCAACTGCCCACTAGGTGGATGTCAAATGTTGTAAGAACTACATATCATCAAATTATTGTTCATTGAGAAAGCTTCAAGAAAATTCAAGTCATATATCAGTAGAAAGAAGAAAAAAGCTTGAAATCAATCAACAATATTGATATCTTGGAGTAACTTCAATCATTCATTATAAAATTTCAATAGTATTCTTACTATCTTTTGTTTTAACACTTAGGGTTTAAGGATTAACCCTTACCCTCTAACATCCATATTCTAGATAATGAACAAAGTGCTCCAAGCCAACATTTTGTACAAAGACCTTTTCATTCGTCCAAAGCTATTGTAGGACATTTATAAAATGACCTTTTTTAATAAATATTTTGATGAAATTAACAGAAATTCTTGCGTACAAAGATAGAAGTGAAAATGTGTAAAAATCCCAAAATGGATCTAGGGGTTGATGATTAGTGGATGAAGTTCCCCTTACAAAACATTCATCATCAATATCCACCCAATATAATGGTTGATGGATGATGTTTCAAGATCACTATAGAAATGAAGAATGCACCTATTGGTGCAACATTAGGATATTTTTGGCAAAGTACCTTGGTATTACGTCTTGTCCTTTCAACCTAAAGACCAAAGCCCATGATCATGTAGTCAAACTTGAAAGTCCCTTACTTTATTAGTGAAATTTTTTAATTTAATTTTTCAAAGTTGAAATCACGTACCTAATATTTTCATAAAATTTTCTTGTTTTTTTTAGAATTTCAAATCACCTTGAATTTTTGAAGATAAAATGAAGAAAACTCATATAAAATACAAATCATGTTAAAAAAATCAAAGTACATTACAGTGTAGAATATTGTGGTCAAAAGAAAATTTGAGTGTCGATACAAATTTAGAAATGTGGTTATAGATCTTCAGCTTCAAACTTCATTTGTATCCCTTTAAATGACATTCAATTTGTGTTTGGGCTTGGTCAAATTTCATTTGATTTCTACATTATAATACAAATCTAAAAAATTTGATATTTTCCACATATTGTAAGACATGGAAAAAATAGTTTAAAATTTAAACTCATTTTTTTAATAATAAAAACATCAAATTGAAATTTACATGATTTTTAAAAGAAATTTCTTTATAAAAATCATAGTAATTTTAAAAATACTTAAAATAGTATAAACCTTTTTAGAAAATTGGGAATAATAGTGACAAACCTCATGGTGTAATTGATGTACTCCTTAAATTTACACCAAGAGAAATTCGATAGAAAAAAAATTCAAAAGTGGTGTATTTTTCACTTCCAAAATGCTATCTTCAAAGTGTCATAAAAAAACAAACAACTTTAACAACTTTGAAAAAATTCAAATGGAGTAAAAATAAAATCACTAGAGCTTTGTTTTCTTAGTTAAGTTAAAAAGCATGGAAATCAAGAATTATGTGAAAATTTAGTTTTTGACTTTCAAAATGCCTACATGACCTGCAATAACTTTTAAGGGTTATGTTTATTTTAAAGATTTTTTTGAAATTTCCAATTTGAGTAGATTCTGCACTTTAGAATTTTCATTTTTCTTTTTTTGCTCAAAAACAAAAGAAAACATTTTGAATGTTAAAATCAAGTTCTAAGGGAAAAGAAGCTCGAAGTATTGAAATACATTGCATAGTGTACCATTTTTTGAGAAATTGCTGCATACAAAATTAAAAACAACAACTAAAATATCTCGAATTTAACTCACCAAAATAATATGGCAATAGCATCAATAAAGTTGCACACAAAAAATTGGATGAAAATCATCCATTCCTCAGTATTTGCAAAAGCCTAGTTGATCATCCAAATGAAAGGACCCAACACGTCCTGAGTGAGCGTCAGTCCTTCCAGAGTTAATTGAAGCCCATGCAAGCAAAGTTACAGAACAAAGACTCCAGCCAACTCATAGACGACGGAAGACCTTGGCACGGACTTCGACGACGCGGACTAGGGTGGTTGTCCTTCGTGAGTCTTCACGACCCACCTTGCACTCGCAGTCTGTCCATAACTTGATCCACTCGTCATCTCAACTCTTCTGCTGTACAATTCCTACTGTGCAATTGCTTCTCTTTCATCACCTGCTCAATCTACTTCCCAATTCCCCCCTGTTTTCAGTTCCCCTGTTTTCATGGTATTCATTCAAAATCAGCTGTCCACTGCGATTTTTCACTCACACACTCCCAATTTCGCAAGGTCGGATCATTCTTGCGCATGCTGGAGCTCGAAGTCGTTTAGTTTGAGTGGGAAACTTCGTTGATTTTATGGGTTTAGGATTGATCCCGTGGTCGATCGGATTCTGAGTATGTTTGAGTAGTCTGGAGACTGATGACTTTTTGGGTAGTTAGGTTGCCATCCAAGAGCTTGATGAAGTCGAAGATGTGGATAGCCAGGAAATTGAAATCGAGTGAGGACTCGGTTGTGCTCCAATGATAGTGAATCGCAGTGAATGAGCTCGGCGTGTCGCGCAAGTATCGTCGTCAGGGAGTGTTGGTAGGAGTAGCGGTGGCGCTGATTTGGTGTTAGTTGTTTTTCTCGACATTTTGTTTTGTTTTGTTTTGCTCTGATTGTCTTTTTGGAGACAATCTTTCGAGCTGCTTGCGATCTTGACTTGGGAGCAGAACGAATTGGTACTGGAATAGTGATAGGTGATTGCGAAACTCGTAGGAGCTTGGGAATCCCCTGTTTTTTTGTGTTGCCTTAGTGAGAGCCGAATGCTTAAGCTCATGCGACTCAAGCACCTTGCGAGTTTTTACCTGGACTCAATTTTTTTGGAGATCGCACGGCAGCACGACGTTTCGGGGAGAATTGAGTTGGGGATTTCTTCGATTGCATTCACGCCAAATGTACAGAGACTATGGTTGACAAACAGCGAATTAGTCCCGGAAACTCAGCAGGCTACGGCCGCGGCTCTCAGTTCTTGAAGCCGAAGAAGAAGCTGAAGAAGCTGGAGGAGGGCATCATCAAAGACATAAGCCCCAAACAATTCTTGATGGAGGAAGGGGGCTCATCGACTTCTCCAACTAACGACGAGAATCCGGCTGTGGTTGTAAGCAAGTACAAGGGCGTACGCATGCGTGCGTGGGGAAAATGGGTGTCCGAGATTCGCGAGCCGAACAAGCGGTCGCGCATTTGGCTGGGCTCTTTTCCTACAGCCGAAATGGCCGCTCGGGCGTACGACGCCGCAGTGCTGTGTCTGCGTGGTCCCAATGCCGCAATAAATTTCCCGGACTCGCCACCGTCGTCACTGCCGTCCTGCGCCTCCCCTCGGGAAATTCAAGCTGCAGCGGCGGCCGCGGCCGCCGCTGTCGTGACGCCGAGCTCACCAAGCACTGACGCCGTGGCTGTCTCGCTCCAACTGCAGCTTGAGCGCAACGCGTCCCCACGGAGTTCATTCCACGCAATTCAATCCAGCGATGAGAGCGCAGCACGGACCGAGAACTTCCACAAAGACTATGGCGTGGAGCCCACGGAATTAAGTTCATGGCAACCTCGAAGATCAGAGCTGACGCCCTCGTCCTCCGACGAAGACTCACACCTCGCGGATGCAGTTCTTCCAATTCCAATTTCAGTTCCTACAGAAAATCCAAGCGAGCAGGGAATCACAAGGCCAGCGTCCCAACCAAGGGCGGAGCTCCCGAGGACGCCCTCCTCCCAGATGCACATGAGCTCCCACGGCGCACCCGATCCTTGTGCTTGCGAACAAGATTGTAGCTCGGCGCTGCAACAAGACCAAGCAAGAATAGATTCCGGCGCACCCGATCAAAGGTGCGGTTGCAAACAAGATTACTGTCCGGTGTTGCACGAAAACCAAGCTACGACAGCTGACTCCCCGATGCTTATTACTCAAGAAGATGCTTACTTAAACCTCGACGACAAGATTCATAGCTTTCACCAAAGCGGCGAAAATTCTCCTCACGACGCAGCTCCAAAAGTGGAGGAGCAGCAACAGAGCAATCCGTTGAAGGTGGACGAGCTCTCTCAAGGACATTTTGAAGAGGAGCTCGCTCCTGTTCCCGAGGAAGACGAAGTGGAGAGCTTGTTGCATGGAATGAAAGAGATTCTCCTCCCCTTGGCGCCCAACATTGACGATATCATCATCCCGGGCACCTCTGCCACTGTTGGAGATCGCGAGGAGAGCACCGAGTTCTGGGATTTGGACGATGTTTGGAGCCTCCACGGGTGACCTAATCTCAAATGCTTAAACCCTAAACCTTAACCTTCTAGAGCCTTACTATGATAACCTATTTGGAACCTATTTGGGCGAAACCCTAGTATGAGGGATTCGTTTGGAGCGAGATCAATCGACGTGATCGATGAGCATCATCGCCTGCTTTTAGTATAATTTGCAACATTTTACAAGCCTCTCGTCGGCAGCGACTACGAGAATCAGGCATTATAGGATTTGAGTACCGTTGATCGACTCTTGTTGCTCCCACCGGCAAAAACTCGGAGATACACCTGGTTGGAGCAACAAGATCGGAAATTCACACACAAATTTGAAATCATTATTGATTGATAGAATCGTGTAAGTTTGGAGTCTGCGAGCTGATTCACGCCGGCGTCGTAGTATTATAAACAAAGCTGTTAGATTAGCTGATGATTGTATTCCTGTACGCAACATTCATGGATCACGTTACCATTAGTGGAAGAGTTTTTGGGTAGTGAACTTGTAAATCTATTTAAAATCGAGTTTGTGATCACTTCCTCCCGTTCCTGGCTGAGAATTCGCGAGTTCGGTGAATGTGGTTGCCAAGTTCTGTGAATGTTCTGTGAATGCTCTGTGAATGCTCTGTGAATGCTCTGTGACTGTAGTTGCTTTACCTGCGTTGCGATCGATCTGTCTGTGCCCATGAGAGCTTGCTGAGGGCTACGTCTTTTGAATTCCACAATTTGGATTGCACTGACCTTTAGCTTTGTGATCTAGCATGTACACAGGTCAAAGCTTTGCTAAAATCCCACGCAGGAATTTTGGGATGAATCCATGAAAAGTGCTAAGATTCTTGAGTACGATTCTAGAATTCTTGATGTGTTGGCAGTGACACGACTAAAAAATTTTCCTCGGAAGTAACACGACATACACAATCGATCTTAAGTTAGTTAGCGGTCGATTTTCACTGCAGCACAAGATGAAGCGTTGGTTTTTCTTTCATTTGTTGTTGATTTTCTTCAATGCATGTTTGTTTACTTTAGGTTCAGGCTTCTTCTCATTGTGTTCAAATAGCTTGCACGGATTTGCAAGTCACTGATTGCAATTGCAGGAGCAAATTGAAGACACATGTTAATTTCTAGAACAATCATAAGCATCGCAAGTTTTTCCCATACCTTAAGGTAGAAGGACCCAAATGTAACAGGAGTCATTCACGGACACTTGGAAAACAACCTAAATCTAAGGGCTTGTAGACCCAAAGTAGACAAGTGGGGTTCCAAAGTAGAGAGGTGGGGTTCCAAGAAGTTGTCACTCTTCCAAGAAGTAGCCAATCACTTGCACTTGATCCAAGTTTAGAGTGTGTCGCTTTTAGGTGTTGTTGTGTTTGCTTTGGTGTTAGTCTAGTGTCCACAATAGGTGCATCTACAAAGTTGTTTTCAAAAATTTGTAAAATATTCATACAAGCTCAGAAAAATACGAAACCAATTTTGTTGGTTTCCTAAACCATTTCCAAACACACACATCATTTTTTTCCATATGCACCTTCCATATCAAGAGATCCAAAGTAAGTGTCACATTTAGGTGCTTCTACCTTAGTGTAAACAATGTCCTTGGACCAATTCAACACATCATGTTGAAAAGGAGAAAAAAGGTCGCAAGTAATGATTCATCACTCCATCAATCAAAATGCTTCAATAGAGGTATAATCTAGTTATGAGCATCTTGGACTAAAGTACAAACATTCATAACCATCCATGGACCCATTTCTTACAAGTGAACTTCTTTTTAAAGCGTCCCCAAAACTACAAACAATTTGTTCCCATACTTATTTGTGATTGGTTGATTGTTGATTTTTTAGATTATGGTTTTCTAGGAGAAGTTTTAGTGTAATAGTTTCAATGGGCAAGGGAGCTCTCTCTTTGAAAATTCATAGGAATTATATGTCTTATCCAAATACATTATCTTATAGACTAAAACAACTTTTCTCTTTGGGCTTGCATTATCCAACACACCAATCAGATTCACTTCAAAATATAACTAATTTTCATAATTTTTTAAAGTAACATGTGTCATCATCCTTAGTTCTAAAATCTTAAAATGTAAAACAAGAAATTGATATTTGACATCAAATTGTTGGACTCCAACTTGAACACAACTTATATATCATAAGTGAAGGGTTAGGTCAACACATCTAGACCACATAATTATTTTCCCCCCCAAATAAGCCTCTACACTTTAGCAAATTCTAAAAATAAGATTTGGGGATCAATATTCTATTTCCCTCTTCACAATTTTTTGTTTTTAAAAGAAAATAATTTCCCAAAAATTTTGACATATATTTTAAGAATGATTTCCGACCAAACCTGCCCTACCCTACACCGCACCTACAGTAACAGACAACTCCACTGTTAGTACCAATTAACAGAACCACTGAACCCCTGGATTTCTCTGGTAGTAAAGTACAGTTTCCTCTGGTAGTAAGTTAAGTAACGTTTCCGCTGTTTGTCAACGAAGCCTTATCCAGCCCCCAATCTAAGCTTCTCGATCAGTCTTTGAACAACTGTTGTCACACATGTGCAGTTCCGATGGTCGGTAGAATACTTTGACCCACAGACAGTAATGATTCGATTGGAATTTTTGATTCACCAATTCATGAATTCCTGTTTGTTGAAAAGATCGACGGTGTTTCGGAAATTTAATTGTACGTTGCTGGCAGTGATAATTAAGTTCGATCCCCAATCTGAGCAACGAACCGAACTTCTCGACCGTCAACTGTTGCACACATGTTCCTACAGTTTCCTAGTTTCCGATGGTCGGTACAATTGCTTTGGCCCACTGACAGTAACAGTTCGATTTAAAATTTGGATTTTCAATTCTTGAAACCAATTCACTTTCCTGATTGTTCGGAAGATCGAGTTTAGGAAATTGGTACGTACGTTGAATTGCTGACAGTGATAACTTCAGTTCTGCAGCCTTCTTCCTGGATCCTGCCGATTGATTTCCGTCAGTTGCTCGCAAATTAACAGTTCCCAGAAAGTCCATGGATTCTACCTGGATCAGTGGAACCTGCACTGCGAAACTCACTAGCAGGATCTGCGCTGCTGGAAAAAGAAATGAAAAGAATGATCGAGGACCGAACTGTGAGGAGGAAGGAGCTTCGACGAAATGAAGTGGAAGAGAGCATCCTGGTCACGGCACTCGCCCCACTCACACGAGCGTTTTCTCCGGGCTTTCCACTTGGCTACAGGAGTGCAATTATTATTATTTTTTGTGCTGATAACCAATAAGCTACGGGTGTCCTCCGCCCCTCCCCCCTCTAAAAAAATGAAAGAAAAATGAAATTCTATTAATAAAACAGAAACAAAACACCCGGAAGGGAGTTTTTGTTTGTCTGGGAATACTCGCCACCGCCATCTGCTTTGGTGGGTGGCAACTGGCTCATGGTTTGGCATGTACGGCGCCATTTGACGGGCCGACTACGCGCTTTTACCATACGACTTCTGTAATATCACACCTGCTGTAGGTATGAAAATTGGGGGTGGGTGGGTTCAGGGTCAGGGCTTTTGTTTTGGACTAGTGTCCCCTGTGTTGGCTTCACTACATGGGACAGATTTTGGAGGGACAAATTCATAGTGGTTAGATTCTGACAGATCTGGTGAAATTTCGCCAAAAAAGAAAGCCCTGGTCAAGGTACAAAGATTTGGTCACATGACATAATATTGCTTACTAATGAGGTAGGGGTCCCATCCACAATTTTTGAAAAGGGGGCCCCTATGATGAACAAAATTGTATTATATGGCTCCTCAACCAATTTGAATCCTTGAATTAACTAATAAGTCCCTCCTAGGTATTTGACAAAGCACAATATCTTTCCAAGATGAAGAGGACCATTGCCTAGTTATAGAATATTATGGGCAGGACATGAAGCACTTTACCATTGACATCGATGGAACATGCAAAATGTGGATCTAGTAATTAGTTTATTCATTCAAATGGGCATAAATTCATTGGAATTGGAGTGATACTACTCTCCACCCATTTTGAAAGTGGGAGAGTGTATTGCTAAATATTCCCTCCAAAAAATTTGTATCTCTTTTGAGTGGAGAATTGCTTTGTAAAGATCATTTTTCTATTTTCATGTATTCTTGGTGCATTCAAGACATTGGCATTTTGCTCACATCAAGCATAGCATTGTTAAACTTCATGGCAAGGAATCCTTTGCTTCATATGATTAGATGTTCCTTTTGTCGTAAAAAATCTTGAATCAAAGCTTAATAATCAATTGTGGATTATAGTATAAGGAATTATTTGTAGTGAAGTGACACTATAAAAGGATTCCCCAACTATTCAAGAATGTTATGGGGTCAAGGCTAGATCATAGCTAGTCTTGTGGACCCAATCCCAAGTGAAATAGTCATCTAAAACATTTTTTTCACCATAGATTATACAATTTGGAATTCATATTTGAAATTAGGACATAGGCCATAGGGATTCTGTGAAATACATAACTAATAAACTACAAAATAGTTGAGATTTTTTTACATTTATCCACCAAGGTGAAAACTTGAAGATTTGTGACCTACATACATTGACAAGGACCAATTGTAACGAGTCATGCTCTTTATACCAATATGTATTAGCCCTTGGGGTTTATATCTCCTAAATTTTTATTGTAGGAGATACATGCATTCAATAATAATTTTTTCAAATTTTGCACCTAATTTTATGGTCAATTAGTTCAATATTTATCTTTGATCTTTTCCTAAGTTGAGATCTCTGATTCAATGAGCAATAGGTAAGAAATAGGTGTGAGGGAATTTTCTTAGATAGTGAATTTAATTAAAATGGTGGTATTATGGTAAAATGGCACAACATTCCATTAAAATGGCATAGAATATTTCAGAAATGGCGGAATAATACTGCCATTTTAATGAAATTTATGATTTAGATGAAAAGGTAATCCAGTTCATTTTATACACACACTTGATAACTCAAAAATGACACAATATAAGGTAAAATAGCCCATTGTGGTCAAAATTTGGAGTTTGGCCTCACACTATGGTTGAATTTTTTCAATTTTTTTTCTACTTACAGACAAGTGTGAGAAATAGCAAGTCCAATTGAAATTATATTTTTTCGACAAAGTATGAATTTTCTAGGAATTTTTGAAGTGTTTAGTGCATCATGGCCTAAAAGAGTTTGTAGACTACCCCACAACCAACAAAATCTGAATCCATAATGCTCATCTTACTACCTAATTTAGTCACAATATTGTCTAACATGGAAGGCCTAAAAAGTCAATTCTTATAATGAATTTCATGCTAAAAAGTAGGAAGTTCCTAATGAGGTCACTATTCACTCCACTATTGTCATGTAAGACATTGATTGTGGCCCAAATCTCATATACTAGAAGAAACCACAATGGGGTGACTTCCTAGGTGACCACTATGGGTCATTTGACTGCAATGGGTTGTTTTACCTTACACTTCAAGGTTAAGATCAAGGTATGGTAATACAAAAGCAATCATGGTGATACACAACAAATGTTCATGGACAAAAAAACTTAAAAAAAAATTACTTGCCTTTGAAATACCAAATCTTGCTGAAATTGTAAAATTATAGGTGTTTATGGTATTGCTTCCTTTTGTGATCATCTTTTGTGACAAAACCCAATCACATGTCTTAACTCTATCTTCTTTATCCCCCGGAAGTTAACTAAAGATTCAAATCCTTTCTCATGACCACATTTCTTTCATATTATTCAACAAATCCTTACTCATGACAATGCAAGCTCACAGGGCAAACTCCTTTGCACAATCATGTATTGTGAGAGATCTATACTGTATATCCAAATCATGATTTGACGAAATGTACATAAATTGCAAAATATACATAAATTGCAAAATGTACATCAATCTTAACTTCGTACTTCACATCCCAATTCCAAACGGAATTTGCCGCTACAGCAATTTCTAAAGCTCCTACCGAGTACCGACCAAAGAGCGGTCAACTGTGCTAGCTGTGAAGGTTTAAGTCATTGATGCCGGAAACGTAATTTCATCCTCCCAACAAATTACCTTAACTTCTTACTTTGAATTTCGCAGGTGGGAGATCATGGCGATAGGCGTGATCAATCAAGGCGATACGTGACCAATCAATCAATGTTGGATGTTTTCCAGCTCGACTAGTCGGTTCGAATACAGACAAGCAGCACCGTCTTGAAAATCTTAGTCAAGCTTTTGTAAGAAGCCCACTGCAGCTATGTAGAGGAATCTCAGATGTACCGAAGGACGACTCCCGAAATCAGAAATCAGATGCTTTTTGAGTTGACTATAATGACAAGTCGAACCAGTCAATGCAGACACGTCCAATTTTCAATTTTCTTTTGGTTGTTGCGAGTCGGAGGATTAGAATCCATAACGACTTGTTCAATGTCAACCCTCTCGATCATGAGCTGAAAAGTATTCTCTTGGATTCAAGAGTACTACAGTAGTTAGCGAACAATGTGGCATTATTTTCGAGAATTTCCTCAAGCTTTTCGGACTTTTCAGGTGGCACTTACTTAAGAAGCGTCCAAAGAAAGCCATCTAAAATTGGCTACTGCTGTTAAATTCTCTTCTGTTGAGGTGCATTGTAGTTTGCTGGCATTTGAAAGAGGATTCTGGACAGATTCTTTTAGCGGATTTCTTAGACGTGGGTTCATAAATTACGAATGTGTAAACTGATGTTGAATACCAGTCGACACCCAAAATTGATGCCAGACTTTTCTTGTTTTTAGAAAGTGTACATTTTAGGGAAGGATATGTAGGGGTCGGTTAAATTGCTATTTGGTTGCAATCAGGTGTTATTAGTAGGTACCTGAGCTCGTATTGACAGACTAGAAAAGACTCAATGGAACCTTCCAAAGCTGACACAGACAAGGACATAGTATGCTTTTTCTATCATTATGTATGTAGCTAGGACGGAGTCAAGCCTACCATTCATACAAACGGTCATTCAAACGGCATCTGGGCAATGAACTCATCATTCATACCTTTTCATACGCAAGATTCTGCATGGACTCGTATTCCGCAAAGCTGTTACATAATGTTCGTCAAATTGGAACGTGAAGATTGCAACATGCCGTTTCTCCAAGACAGCCAAATCAAAGGGACCTTGTACTGAAAGGGACTCACACAATCATTCACACCGTCAAGTTCGAACAACAGATTGGAAAGATTAATGGATCAGACTGAGAGCATTATGAAAAAAACCGAATAACTACTGCCATTCATAGAAGTTCTTAGACCATTGCGTATGTATAAAGAGTCCGTTGGGGTAGATCTACTAACTCCACCAAATGGACGAAACCCTAAACCGTAAAAACCCTAAACCCTAAACCCCTAAAAAAAACCCTGCCCTTCAACTATTTCCAGCATGCTATTTCTCTATATCATGAGATCACAGGCTTTCTACGTCGGAACAACTTGGTTGACCCTACTGTTATACAACCATCATCAAATGATCTTTTTCATCTTGTGGATCCTTCACGAACTGCGACATGAAATTGCCAATTAGGGCTTGAAACTATAGAGAAAAGGATGGTGAAATCTAATTGACACTACTTGATTATCTTTGCTTCAACACCTCACCAAGATCCTTAACCCTAGACCTTATGCATTCCAAAAATACCGGCTCAAAAAGAGAAATAGTTTGAAATTTTTGAGTAAGCTTAGATCTTACTGTGAACTATCAGCAATTATAGCTTAACGAATATCTGTAGTAAGCACAAAACTGCAGACGGAGAGAAGAGTACTGAAGGAATGCAGCAAGCATACAATTACTGGAACAACTTTCTTATCTACTCACTTGTTATACCAGGGCTGCAATTTTCTAATCATTCTCAGACCACAATTCAACTGCTGCATTAGCAAATAGTCCCAATCTATTAAACGAAAATTCTTTCAGTATGTGCACAAATTCTCTGCACATAGAAAGTGCTGCTGTCGAGATCGGAATCACTACCTTTAGCTCTCAATCTGCAGGATCAGCATTCACTTTCCAACAGTGCATTGCCTCAGTCTTCCCCGAAACAACCTTGAAAACACCGGCCCAAAACAAACGAGAAGACTTTCAGATGGTGCTCAAAACTTCAAAATCTCCGAATTTCTTACTTTTGGTGGACGCAATAAAAAGCTTGACGAGGATTTGTCTTTGGTCTCTGTTGTGGAAGATATTTTCACAGTTGTGTAGATGAAGGCTGATCCTTGCCTCTCATTAGCATGCTCTCTTCTATTGTTCTATTGCATGATTGACAATTGGTGGGGCAAAATCCTCATCTTCACTCCTTTTGTTATTTAAAGTTGTTATAAGAACTTTAGAAGTAAGTTGCCTATAATTCCATCTCAGGTGTTAGTACAATGTCTTGAATTTGGGAAATGACTCCTACAAAATCTAACCAACCTTGACACCAAATTGGTACAAATGCAGTGGTTGTGGGTAGTGAGAGGATTGAAACAATTTGGTGTCAAAGTTGGATAGATTGTGTGGAAGTCATTCTTAAGTTGGAGACTATGTGTTGATGCATGAGATGGAATTATAAGCAATTATTAGAATTCTTGTAACAACTTTAAATAACAATAGGAGTGAAGATGAGGATTTTGTCCCACCTATTGTCAATCATGCAATAGGGGTAGTCAAAGTTTATTTATCATCTCACATTTCCATGGAGAATGGGAATGTGGTGGTTTGGGGTTGGCTTTCTGCATGTGTTCCGGAAGGGAATATTCTTTTGTGGAGAAGACTTCTTTGAAGAAGAATATTCTATTTTGGACTATGCTATTGCTCCCCATTGGCTCCACATCAATTGATTCCCCACATTGATTTTCCACATCTCATCCTCTAAATGAATAAGGGATGTCATACTTCCTTCACTTGGTAATGCTTCCCATTGGTTCCTATTACTTTTCATTCTCCACGAAATTTTTTGATGGTATATAAATTGTGACTACCCCTAATAGAAGAGAGGAGAGAGTATGATATTGAGAGGTAGAAAGTCTTTGTTCTTGAGCAACTAAAATCAATGAAAAGTTTTCTTAGAGGATAATTATACCATAAGTGTCATACAAGAAGAAGATGGTATTACAAACCTCTCATGGCCTATAGCTATAAATCAATCAATAAACAACAATTTCCAATAATAAAATAACACTTACAAGAAGAACTCAATTTTATACAATAAAACAAAAAGATTTGTATATGGAATTCAAATCACTTGACCGTAGTCTAATGAAGACAAAACTAAATCTCTACACCTTCAAGCTCAATTTTGTATAAAGAAGATTGTTCATTTTAAAATAAAATAGACTAGGATCTCTTTTTGTACTTTTGGTTTTTATCTAAAATCATTTACTAAACAAATTTTTTTTAACTGTGCTTTCTACTTTTGGTTGTTTACAATTTAATACATCTAAAACCATCTACTAAACTAAAAATCCCAATCATACTTAAAAATATTTCAGTGGACATTTTATCTAAGTGTAGATCATCCTCACAAAGCTATTTAACTCTTGTGTATTTATCTTCATATGGGAATTCTCCAATTCTAGTCAACAATTGTTGTCAAGTATAATTTTCATCATTGCGGAATTGTTTAACTTTCCACAATGCATTAGTTTGAACACCAATCAACATTTGTCTTGCTCCAACCTTCACTTATCAACCAAACAAAGTTGTCTAATTCTAGTGCAAAAATCTTTCAACTATAAATTTCTATCTCTAGTCAATCTCTACTTGTACACTACCTTTTAATAACTAATTACAATTAGTGTACATTTGTCATCAATTGGTTCATTTATTGATGAATTCATTCATAAAGATATCATGAAGACTCCTTATATATACAAAATGCTCACTACCTTGATAGAAGATTACTTTTGATTGACATGGAATTGGAACTTAAGGATACCATCATTGGATGCATACAAAGAATTATACATCAAAGTCCATAAAAGTCCAAATTTAAACACTAAAGATGTATTCTAAACATATGATGGCCAAATTTGAATTTCCTTGTGTTGATCAATATGTAGATTTTGTAATGCATATACAATGATGGTAATTCTCAAGTTCCAATTTCATGTTAACCACAAAGAATGTTATAGCAAGCTGGTTAGTGCTTTGTATTGATGATGTGCTTATAAACACATGGAGACTTGGGAAAGATAATGCAAAGTGGAAAGTGCCGTGTAAAATTGCCCTCGAACAAAAATGTTTTCTTACACACATAAACACATTGGAAGTTTCAAAGTGTATTCATAATAAACATTTCAAGTTGGTTTGAGATGATTTTGAAGCACCCCTCTATTTCAACTTCAATAATTCATAACTAATTCAATAAGAATCCCAATATTATAGTTGAAAATGACTTAGATATGGCTTCTTTTTGTTTTTCCACAAAATATGATTGAAAAATGTTTTGAAATTTGAATCCGTTTTGAAAATTAGAATCAATCTTTAGAAGGACACTTTCTTAACAATTCACCTCTTCTCCCTCTTGAAGCATTGTCCCTCTTGAAACATTTCCATCTCCATACCCAAATTTCTCCAACTTCAAAGCTATTCATCTTCTTGCTCTCAAAATTTTTCCCACTTCATGAACTTTTTTCACTTTCCAAACCTCTTTCCACCTCCCCAAACTTTTCCTACTCCACCAAGTTTTTTCCACTTCCCTAAGCCTATTCCCCATGCCGAAAGTTCCCCTCAAAGCTATTTGTCCTTCAACTCTAAAAAAAATTCCACTCCCCAAGCTTTTTCCACTGCCTAGCGCTTTTTCAACTCCCCAAACTTTTCCACTCCCTAACTTTTTCCAAACTTTTCCAACTCTCCCGAAGCTTTTCGCACGCTCCCGAAGCTCGACAGCAAGCCTTCCAGGGACTGGAACGTGGCGCTTGCTTGTCGGATTCCCCCTCGCCTCCTCGCAATCCTCTCTCGACACAGTTTCATGACAAATTCAATTTTATGACCCATCAATCTTGAGTTGCAACACCATGTCCACCACCCTTTCTGCTTGCCCCTCATGAGTAGCGACACGAAGAAGAGGAAACGAGCTCCCCCGTCGTCGCAGCTGCATACCGGCGATGGCGACGCTGCAGCTGCAGGGGATCAGCTCTTCTTCAAAGGAATCACGGCTTATTTCGTGGAAACAGGGATCCAATCCCGACGATTGCAGGTACGTGCCGACGACGTGGTTTCTTCCTTTTTCTGGATTTGGAAGGGGAGTTTGGGGAGTTTCGATTGTTCCAGAGTCGCTTTGTCTTCTTGAGAGTGGGGGTCGATCGCCCCTGGAAATGTGTGAAAATTGATAATGAATGGGGTTGGTAGGGGGAGGGTCTGGACCATAAACCCTAATTCTCAAGTGTTGGAGTGGAGTGGGGGGTATCGTTAGCGTAATGTGTTCTCTGGCATGACAGATTGGAATTAGAAATGGGCTAGTATAACAGTCTACTTCAGTGCTACACGCTTAACTCTGACCAACACTGAATTTACATGGTCAATTGTGAGCCGATTGTACATTGGGATTCTTTATGATGTGCATTCCTAGTGAAAGTAAATAATTTTTTTTTATCAAATTTGTAATTCTACGTGAATTCTAATTCCGAAGTTGAAGGTGTTACTTTTGGGTAGGCTGTTATATTTGGGTTCTTCTTCCTTACGTGTATTAGGCGAGGCCGTGCTTGAAATTAAGTGATTTTCAGTAGTTTCTTGAGTAACGATTCGAAGAATTTGATGCTCTAAAACCTAATTTTCAACCCTGCATTACTATCCTTGAATTGCAGTGGAGCATTGCCAATTTGAACGTAAATCCAAGTGTTTCTAGACCAGAGTGATGACTAGAAATATACTGTAGGCGAAATGAGTCAATGGAGCTGTTATCGTAAGTATGATAACACAAATGTTTGAAAGCCACGAAGATGACTTCAAGCTGTCTGAAATTTTCTTTACAGCATTCAAAATAGATCAGAAATCTCAAATTTTGACTCTCAATATGACAATTTGTTTTGATTTTTGACTCAAAATTAGAAAATTAGAAAATCAACGGCACATTGATCCGTTCATGGTCTGGATGTAACGAAAGAGTTTAGAATTAGCTACATTTGAGTTTTTGGTGGTTTCTTCCAGATATGGAAGCAGAAACTGCAGCAGCTGGGGGCTGTTTGGGAAGAGCGCTGGTCGAAACACCTCAGCCACGTATTTGCGGCCAGTGCGGAAGCGCTAACAGAAAAGCTTGGAAGCTCCAAGCTGGGAAAAAGGAAGCAGAAGGTTTTGAATTATAGCTGGATTGAAGATTGCTTGAAGGCAGGAACGTGCCTACCGACCGATTCTTATGTCCTGGAACTATCATCTGGAAATGAATTTTCATCCCCAAATGCGACAGATTTGAGAGTTTCCTCACAAGAGGATCATGTAGCTTCTCCAATTCAAGCGAAAACCTCTGACTGGATGCAAATTATTAAGGAGGGAGGCAAAATGGGGGTCGTCTCAGGCAACCTTAAGAAAGAAAGTAAGCTCTGATTGATGCTTTTTCTGATGAAATGGGAGGCCGAGATTTTATGGCTGTGAACATATAATTCAAATTTTATGTCACCAGAATGCAGTGAAGAACGTGGCATGTGACAGTGAAAATAGAAATAAAACTGAACAAAAGAAAGTCCCCCGTATGACCCTTTCAAGAGTGCTTTGAAGAACTTTCAATGCAGTTTAGTGGTTATAGGCATTCGTGGCTTTATTGGTGTTTGTAATGCCGAAGAATTTGTGATTTTTTGTGAAGGTGGGCTACGTGATAGTCAAGCGGAATCCTTGGAGGAGGAGAATAGCATGGAAGATGCTGATGGCCGTGAGTTGTCGAGTGCTGGGTTGGCAGAAGTAAGAGATGAAGCAGGCTATACTCCTCCCAACTTGAACTCTCATATAACTGGCCCTTTTTCAGAGATAAGGGATTTATACAAGGAAGGTAAGAATCTTTCCGTGAATCATGTTTTGTTGTAGAATCTAAGTTCATGAGTTGAATGCTTTACACTTTCATTTTGCTGGGTGACTTTTGTAAGTTCCCTTAATTCTGATTTGCAAAGCAATTTTTTCATGAGTTATCTTTTTTGGCGTTGCAGCTCTTGGGGATGATCGAAGGGCCTTCAGTTATACTAAGGCGCTCTCAGTCTTGGAGAAAATTCCTTTCAAAATTTCTAGTGTGGATCAAGTTAAAGGTTTGCCGGCCATTGGCAAATCTTTGATAGACAGCGTAAGTATTCTGTACATTGAGTACCTTGTCAAATGGTAATATTTGCACATCTTTTATCGATCGGAAACATGAAAAGTTGCCTGATCTGGTTGCAATGATGTCAGATTCAAGAAATATTATCATCAGGCAAGTTCTCCAAATTGGAGCACCTTAAGAATGATGAGAAGGTACTCGCTCACCCACGTTAGGTTAGTCGTCAAGTCCTTGAGGATTTTTGTAGTGTGTGCTGCTTTTTGGTTTAACTTTTTGGTTTAACTTTTTGATTGCCGAAGAATTCAGATGGCCCTAATAGAAGTATGATTTTTGCAGGTTCACGTGATTTCCCTATTTGGCTCTGTTTGGGGCATTGGACCCACGACTGCTCTGAAGTTATATAACAAGGGACATCGCTCATTGGAAGATCTCAAAAACGATAGTTCCTTCTCGCCTCCCCAACGACTTGGCCTGAAGTTTCACGATGACATCATCAAGAAGATCCCCAGGCATGAGGTGACGGCTCTCCTTCTGTTTATGAAGCATTCCTCTTTTTCTGTGACATGCTTTTTTTCTTAAAAACTTTTATGCATCCTTCTCATTTCTGAGGGTCATTTTCAACTCCTTGAACTCAGACTTTCACAAAGTATCTTTTTGGAATTTATAGATTACTCCAAAATGAAGTCGAGGAATAATTTTTTCGACCAATTGACTTTGTTATTGAATTTTTCCACGACTGCAAAGGACGACATTAAAATTGAAGTTCAAACTGGTTTTTAGATTTTCTCGGTATAGATAACAGTGTGGATCTAAGTTTGGATTGTTTTGAATGATAGGAACTTGCATTTGACAATCTTAGAATGATAAACCATCATAATTGAACAATAGCTTATAGTTTTATGAACAGTCCAAATTTGTTGACTTTTGAAGACTGCATATTTAAATGCTGATATCGCATTTGATTTTGTTCATTTTCCTGACTGGACAACCCCAGCAGATAAGTAACAAAATTTTGATACGGATCCCAGTTCTCTGAATTCCCTAAAAATGTCATTATGTGACACAAATTTGAATTTTGTGACTTAAGAAGTACCCACTGGACTTCTTATTGTTCAGTTGATGGTAGTTGAGTGAGTAATTATGTGAGCATGTGTCCCACATTTTTGTCAGTTCTTATCCTTGTGTCGATTTGCAAGAGGGTCTCTGACTTGTAATTGTTCTCTTTACTGATACTATTAGATGACGGTGATGGATTCGATTGTGCAAAAGGCTGGAGCAGAGCTTTGTTCAGGGGTGAGTTTTTCACGTTCCGTACAAGGATTTGACCAGTCCTATCAAAGCTTTAATTAAATGTGCCAAATTTAAGTCTCATTCTTTATTCGATTTGATCTTGTCTTGGAGGTCACAAAATGGATTAAGGAAGCCTCAAGTAACTGTGGAGATTCCAAAATTGATCATACCTTTGCATTTGCAAGGTTGTAAATAGCTTAGTGAAATATATTTCCTTTTATTTTGTAAACTTGAAGAAGTAGATGAATTCATTTTCAACTTCTATCCTATGTATCTCTTATTATACACCTCCAACATTTGAATCCGAAAATCAAGTTTGTATAGTTTCAATTTGTCTAGAGGGTAGAGTACTCCATTGAATTAACAAATACACTTATCTTTAGTAGGTTATTGGAAATACATAAGATAAAAACTAGGGACGGACTGAAGTTTTTACTTTTGCTTGTCGCCAGATTTCTGTAGTTTGTGGAGGTTCCTATCGGCGGGGGAAAGCCATGTCAGGGGATATTGATTTTATCATGACGCATCCTGATGGCCACAGGTTTTTCATGTCCCTCCCTTGATCGTCTTAAAATGGATGAGACTCTTATTGATTCAGTATCTTTGGTTCTTCCACAAACCCACAGCAAAATGGTCGACTGCTGAGACCTCCTTAATCTTGCTGCAGCCATCGGGGTTTCCTGCAGCAGTTAGTCAGGAAATTACACGCTGAAGAATTTTTGACGGAGGATCTGCGACTTAGTCTGGAGCACAGCATTGAGGTATTAGAACAAAAGAAATTCATGGCCTATGATAGTTCCAGCTATGGTCTGATTGAAATTATTATGTAGTCCATTGCATGTAAGAATTAACCTGGAAAGGTCAAGGCTAAGAATAGAATATCTACTTCGGAATCTAGCTTGGAAGGTATAATTCGATTTTGACAACTTTCAATACATATTTCTAATGTTCAAAATGTAGGGTATACTTTCCTCTTTCTATTGGTGAATTTTGTTACATTTCTTGAAGCTTCATAAATGATTTATTTCAACTTCTAGAGATATGGAAGTCATAGTTATGGATGTGACCACTTTTGGCCACTGTGGGCATTCTGGGGTTAACAACGGCATACGAGTTGTAACGCCCTATGTATTTGGAGAATTTTCAGGGGACGGAACATGGAGTTGACACTTACTTTGGGCTTTGTAAGTTCCCGGGTCGGTTGCAACGCCACCGTATTGACTTCAAGGTTTGCATTTTTTTATTCCATCAATCTCGTGGTGACTTTCATATTCCATATTTAAGGTTATAGTATTTGGTGTAGTTGCAAATGTCATCTCTATCAGATATTATGTTACGAATAAATTTTAATAGACGAAGGATTCATGGTTTTAAACTGAGCAGTTTGAGTGCTCTTATTGTGAAAAAGTTTATTTAGATGGGGCCAAATTCTAAACCACCAGAACCGGTGAGGAACGTTTCATGTGTTGGGGGTAAGGAATAAATAAATTGGACAAACGAAAGTCCCGACATGGCCACTTAAAACTGCTAATAAAAACATGAGGCCTAATTTGGGCTTCGTGGTCCTTTTAGGAATAAGTTATCACCGTGAAGGAATTGTGTATCTTCTTTGTGAACTGTGTTTTGTGCATGGAAGACTCTGATGTTGTACTCATCGTTTTTTACCGTCCTTTGTTTTGGTTCTGGTTCAGGTTTACCCCTTTGATCAGTACCCATTTGGCCTAATTCAATGGACGGGCAATGATATCTTAAACCGCAGGTAAAGCTATCATGCAACGTTTCGGTATTCAGTGGCTGTCCTACATTTTCGCACTTGAGTATGCTTCAATATGCTCGCTATCTACTTTCGTTCCTTTGAGTTGTATTCAAAGGATTATGCTCTTCGTGTTGCAGGGTCTGTTGTTATTATTTCCATCATATTCCGCTGGTATTACACAATCTAAATTTTCGAAATTGCTCCTTTCGACTAAGATTGTTGCGATGAAAACGGCTGCATATGTTGTGTACCAGGTTGAGGATCTTGGCAGACAAAAGAGGGTACAAGCTGGATGACCATGGACTGTATCCAGTAATTGCTGATGGTTATGGAGGAAAAGTAAGTTACTTATTCCAAAAATTCCTTGGACCTGTTATTCTTCCGATCCTTTCAGCTTGGACAAAGCTTGCAACACATGTCAGAGCACCAGGCCTTACTTCTGATCCTGTCGAAGATTTTGGTAGCCTCAGTTTGTCAAGTTGGGGGGCGATGTCTTTCTTTAGCTTTCTATTGGAACCATTACAAGATTAAAGTGCCGGAAGACGATTGAATTCAATTAAAGTGGTTTCAGAGATGTTTGCTGTAGTAGACACTGCTATTGGTGGTTTGTTAATAAAAGGCAAGGTATCTTATTATTTCTTTTAGCGGAGGCAATCATGACAAAACTCAGTTTGCCGAATAAAATATTTCGTCCATTCACTGACCAACAATGAAGTCGACTACGTTACTGAGAAAACTCATGCTTGAAGTGTCATTCATGAAGTTCAAGTGAAATTTTGGCTTCAATGCCCTGACACAAATATTATTTTCTGAGTTTCTGTGGGATGGATGGAATGCAGGTGAAGTCACCTGTCAGCGTTTCATGCAAATCAGAGCGCGAAGTGTTTGAGAAACTCGGTTTTCCCTGGCTAGAGCCCCACCAGCGCAACTTGTGATTCTTATGTTTTCACGACACCGTCATTCAGTTTACAAGTGGACTACTGCTGTGAGATTTTTTTTTGTCTTAATGTAGCTTTAAGTTAGATCTTTTATCGTCACCATGAAGAAATATGTGAATAGGCTTACTGCGGTACAAGGTGAAGAACTTTGCTCCATCCACCCTTTGTAAATTTAACATGTAATATGTCATTGGCCTCTTCAACGCTTAGACAACTAACTCTATAAACAGGTTTTGATAGGTAGGTCATGACGCTTGCAATAGAACGCGGCATCTGGATCGAGTGGGAGGTCAGTTAGTATAGGCCCCATTGCTCAAAAATGTCATAGCTATGAAAATCTCAATGAAACGAAAGCATGAGATAAGTTTAAAGGTTTGATGTAGAGTAAAATCCATTCAACAGAAGGTGCTGACCTTGCTGTGTACTAATTTCTGTCCACGTATGCTGGTCAAGTGCCTTGAACCTCACAGTGGTGTTGTTCCAAGTGGGATGTGGTCACGTTTTCCCAGGACCTTGTTCTACCGAGGGGATGGCTGCTGTCCAAAGTGGAGCTCTTTAGAAAATGCTCAACTGAAAAAACACTGGAATCTGACCTCTGTGAATGGAACGATTGCTGCTCAACTTCAAGGGCTTCGCAATCTAATTTTTTGCTACTAGCATTATCGAAGCATGGTTTTGTTTTGGGGTCCCGCCATGCACCTCCGAGCTCTTGTGGAACCAGGGGAAGTAATGACTGCACCACGTCAGCTATCAGGGGCCGGTAGCTTGGTTCAGCTTGCACGCAGAGTACTGCTACTGCGGCCACCTGCGCAAGACAATTTAATAGTATCAATTGGTGAGGAAATTAAATCATTCTTGGCAGTAATAGACATCGCTGTGCCTTTATGTTTCATGCAAAGATTACTTTCTTCATTTGATAGCTAATGATAAAGGATACTAAATCCGTCAGGGATCTGATCTTGTCTCTTGTAGTGACGTGTGTTACCAATCGGAGCTCATCTATCCATATGCTTGTTTGGCCTTCAATTATATGGGATTGTCTTTTGTCACAGTGATCTACAAATTGCATCAGAAATTCATACTTAGTGTTAAAAAAAAGTTATGTTAAGAGATTTGGCTCTTGTATCCAATGTGATCTCTCCAGTGGTCTCCCAAGTTTTGGGGATACAGGTGCGCAGTTTCTCTGAGGAACTGCTAATAATGTAAGAGCTGTTACCTGGTGAAGATGCTTTTCGTTCACTGAATCCTGAAGACTGGGATCTAGAATTTCCATCAGCTTTGCTCGGTTCTTGAGTAATGGCGTTACCTGATTTGCATCGCAAGGCATTTATCAAATAAGCTACATTTGATGCAGCTGTAATAAATTGGTAAGCACCTCAAATTTACTCGATGATCATTGACTAATACATCAGGATGGAATTCAATTCAATGCTACTTCCAGAACACAATTTTCGAAGAGACCTCTCGTGTGTGGAAGGTAACGAAAACTAACTACTTTCCACATTTTTGGCATGGAGAGAAGGGTTCTTGTTGATTCTACTTGAAAACTTGAAACATGCATTGAAATTGTATAAACTGGGGCATGTACAAATAAATATGTGTGTCAAAATTAGGGTTTAAATTTACTTTTCAAATGCCAAGGGAGCGAACTATTTCTCATTCAGCTATGTTCTTAAGAATTTCAGTTTAATTTACATTTTCTCTTTTGCCAGTATGTGCTCAATTTATGCCAATTCAATGCGTTTTTCTTGCAGGAAAAACACAACCCCTTCTATATGCTCAAAACGTATGAAAAAATGAGTACTTTTTTTAGTCTCTGAAGTTTAAGATGCAAGCTACTTACCCATGTGACAAGAGATTGGGATCCAAGGGGAAGGGATGAGTCAATAGGTAGTCTGCCTGTAAGAAGTTCAAGCAACACTACTCCAAAGCCATACACATCACTCTTCTCTGTCAACATCCCTGTAGACATCAAAATAAGGAAACTTAGCATCATATCCTATAATCTGCTTGAGTCTCCCGACCCTAAAAACTTAGCATTATATCCTATAACCTTTCTTGAGTCTCCTAGCCCTAACAACTCAGCACTATATCCTATAACCTTCTTGAGTCTCCCAGCCTTTGAAGGTTACTAATCCATCTTTGGTACACAAATGTAACATTAGAAGAAAACTTGGTAGAAATGGGCTAAGCATAATTCACTTACCATTCATTTTGTCAAAATGTTTTACATTATTTATCAAAATTCGATGTCTATTCCAACAATGAATCTTTTTTTTGGTCACATAGTACATTTGTCATCATACAAAACCAGGATTCTTTAGAAGTTGAGCAATAACAAATGTTAAGAGCAAAGAGACTTAAAAAATAGATAGGTGATCTTCTTTAGGAGAGTGCTCACCATCCATTAAGTACTCTGGGGCAATGTATCCAAAAGTGCCTTGCACTTGTACATCCTCTTTCAAGAAGCCTCCTTCTTCCAATGCTACTGCCAACCCGAAGTCGGATACCTTCATGCATTAGCATTTCCATCAAATTAGACTCAAAGGTTTTTTTGGTAGAGGTTCTAAAATTGTTTCTTCCACATAGGTACATATTGATTATGGAGATGTACCCATAGTGAAGATGGCGGTTTAGAGTCAATGGCACATTTGAAGGTACCCACCTTAGAGGACAAGTTTAGAACGAACTCATCCTTTTAACATGGTTGATAGGAGAATAATAGGGTGTGATATTACATGTACTAGAAGGTGATATTACAGAAGTTTGGGTGTACCCACTGATTGCAGCTAACCTTTGCATTGAAACTAGAATCCAAGAGTATGTTGGAGGCTTTGAAATCTCGGTGAATAATGGGCGGCTTGCAACTCTCATGCAGATGCTCCAGCCCTCTGCATACAATGACATCGTTATATTAGTTTTCAAAAAGGTCAAATTCTTAAAGAGATTCGCATTGTCTCCTGTGCTCATTTGAAACCTCAGATCTACAGGAGTCCTAGTGTTTAGCCAATGTTGCAATGGAATGTCACAATTTTGTTGCTCTAAATCATGCAATATTGACAACTAATATGACCATTTTTTTAGTTTTTAAAAAACAACGAGTTAATGGCAGCTACCCATGACATGAAGGAAGTAAAAGCTCAACTTGAAAATTGAACAGTTCAGATAGACGGCATAAGCTGAAGGACTTGTGATTGTTGAGAGTCTCAAACTTATTTTTTTTTTAGTTATAGACGTACAGAGCTAGGTAGTCAATGATTAAGTTAATCTCAGATGAAGATCAATAGCATAAAGGAACTTGGACTAGGCTGCTACACCAAATGCTGTCTTTGTAGCTCCAAAATAAAAGAGTTTATGCACTACCCGTGCAACTTCAAGTGCAAGTTTCACATCTTTCAGTAACTTGATCGAGGCTATGACACTCATAAAATAGAATGAATGGTGTTGTATCAAAAACAAAGAATTCTGCAATTCTTTCGCAGCTTCAAACACAATTCTTTTTATAGCATTTAGTTAGTAACTTGGTATAAGCTTCGATACCCAATAGAATGAACAATGTAATGTCATGAAAATGAAGTGATTATTCAAGTACCTGGCAGCTTCAAGCGCAATTTTGAGGCGGAGATGCCACGCGAGGGCTGTCCCACAAGAAGGGCCATGGAGTTGGTCGTGAAGGGAGCCGTTTTGCATGAGCTCATACACCACCAAAGGCTCCGGTCCGTCATTGGAATAGCCCAACAATGACACTAAGTTGGGATGTCTGATCTTGCTCATGAGGTCCACCTCCCCCTGTTAAAAAGAAATATAGCTTTTTTACTTCCCCTTTTGTTTTTTAAGGACATATGTGATATGTTCCATACTCTCATTTGCTTTTCTTTCACCAAAAGAGAAGAATAAGAATGATCATAACATTGATCAGAAGAACATCTCGAACAAAGAATAAGTTTGTTTAAAGTCATTGACTAGCCAATCCTCATAGACGTGGGTAGTGAGGGCTACTCTTAATGCCTCTACTCCTTTGAGAGGTAAACTCTCGACAAATACAACTTCTAATGAAAGTCCTTGTTTGCACTTTTTTGCTATTTTGTTAATGGCTTTGATAGATTGACTATTGCATTTGGTATGCTATAATTTTTGTTGGACTCAAGTCACTACTTCGTTACCCCGTGTCACTGCTAAGTGTTTTCTAGGGATGGTCAAGGTCAACTACTTGAGAACTAAATGAAACTCCTGACCCAACCCAAATTTGCAAAGCTTTTCTCTAAGCAGAAGACATAAATTCAAACTTTCAAAATTTTCTTCTCATGTGATATCCATTCAAACCTACAAAAGTTGTTTCCCAATGAACTACATTCAAATCTGCAAACCTTTAATTTCTTCCTAAAGTGACATACCTTCAAACCTTTCACTTCCCATGTGACAAAATTTCAAATTAATCTGCAAACCTATCTTCTAATGCAACGCATGTTTGAGAATTTTCACTGCTTGCCAAATCGGCAAACACAAAAAGGAAGCCAATTTTTTTTTAAAAGAAGCAGAAAGAACCTGAAACTCTTTATGACAATGCTTGGATCCCGCCCCACAGAGCCTCTTCACGGCCGCATTGCCATCACAGTCCATCTGCGCTTTGTAAACAAGTCCGAAGCTCCCTTCGCCCAGCAAGTTCGAAGTGCTGAAGTTTTGTGTGGCAGCTTGCAACAAAGTATAACTCACAGAACAAGGCACCGCAGCAACACTCCCTCTCTTGCTCAGCCATGGCGCATTCAAACCTTTCACTGCCAATTCCAATCTCGCAGAGCCTCCTGAAAAAAAAATCAAGCGTGAAATCAGTGTTAAAAATACAAGACAAAGTACGATTTTGTACCGCTACAAAACCACTGCAATATAATTGATTACGTGCTCCTTCCTTTTGCAATGCAAAGCTTACAATTACACCCGTGAATGTTTTTCGTTAGTTAATGAATTACTGAAGTGGTTTTGTTGGGGCTTACTGCGGGAGTTATTCTCAGAACCGGAGAATTCATGGTGTTGCAAGGAGGAGAGTTGGTTCGTCCACACGAGCATGCTATTGGATTTGCTGTTTTTGCGCTTGTGACCTCGTAAACAACTGCGTAGCAGAAAGATGGCGATGGCGATCGCTATAAATGTTGTTGTTGACAGGACGATAATGATGATCCGCCATTTCTTGCTTAAGTGGTTCTTAGGCCCATCTGCATCTACGTCCATCAATGGTCTCACAAGTTATGGAAATGAAATCGGAGTTTGTTTCATGCTAACTTGAGCAGTACTGATAGGATAGTTTATAGCAATCTTCGTTTGCGTCCTTCCGACTTAAGAACAGAGTCTTCAATAGCAGAATGGAAAAAACCAAGAGCCTAATGCAATAAAAACCGTAATTCGAAATGGAATGTATAAATCGAAAGTTAAGATTCCGGTAACCAAGCAAACCTGTCGGTAATCAAGCTAACTCAGTCATAAAAGGGAATTTTTTACCAATTTTCCATCTTGCTATGTGTCCTCACGACTTAAGAGCAGAGTCTTCAATTAACAGGATCGAAAAAGATAGAGCCTCAAGCACTAAAAAACGCAATTCTAAATGGAATGAAACGTAAGTTAAGTTTCCAGTTGCGAGTAAACTCTGAAAACTCCGTTGGGTACACGCATGTCCTAGAATCTTCCATAACAGAATCCCTTGCCAAAACAAGAGTCTACTGCAATAAAAAGTAAAAGCAATTCGAAATGAAATGAAACGGAAGACTAGTTACGGTTACGGGTGCTTCTGCCAACCTGTCGATGTTTCCAAATCCAGCAAGCTCCTCTCTGTCGATGCATCCGATGTCGGCACCGCCACAGGCCTCCCAACTTCCAAACTTGTAGTAGTACGTGAAGAAGAAAATTGTGGAGCACCTTGTAATCGATGCTGAAATGACATCGCCCCTTGTAACCTCGTACTCACAACCAAGCTCACCCCCAGAACCCAAACTACAAAGAGCTTCTCCCAGGAACGCCTCATCGCGAAAAACTAAACCCAAGCCCATCCAATACTCTCTTACGCAACCATCGATCGATCAAAGGTTGAAATCAAAGCTCAAGACCAACGACGCGCGCGCAATGTAACCCACCCATCGATCTTCAACACACCAATTTTGCGCTTGCTGCACTTCTTCTTCACAATTCAAACAAAAAGTTCACAACACGAAATTCCTTGCAACAGCTTTTGGTGGTCGAACCGAAAATTGGAGCGCGCTGACTAATTAGTTCGTGAATGTTTGCAAGAGAAAATTAACGGCTTATTCATCGGGCTCCACGTACAAGTCGAAATCATCGCTGCAATTGCTGGTACCTTCACCTCACACTGAAACATATCACACTTCGATCGATCTCAAAGGTGAAACAAGCCATCGCAACCTCCGAGCTATCTAGCTCGCTAGCTAGCAAGCAAGCAAGCAAACCAGCTGAATTAGGTGCAATGTCACGGGCTTTTCGGATCCCTAGAGCTAGCCAGCTCTCTAGCTTCGCACTCAATCACTCACAGCTAGCTTGAAATTGTGATGCCGGCAACTCGATCAAAGATTTTGTAACCTACACACGCACCAGATAGCTTGATTCTATTTCATCTCTTCTGGAACTCTGCTTACCAATCCTGTGCATGAGACATGCAAGACGCACTAACGCACTTGGACATGGACTGTGCAGCCGCTCCCTGAGTAAGAGAACAATGAAAGCCTACTCTCAGTGAAACTCTTTATGAAGCTCTCAGTGAAACTCAGTGTATTGCGAATCACTTTCACTTGCTTTTTCATTTCACCAGCAGACACTTGTATTGATTAGTTACCGATCCATCACCTTCAGTCAAACTGTCACTCTCACGGTTGAGAATGCCGATGAAGATCTCATGATCCAGTGCTTGCAAAAGTAACGTCACTGATTGCGTTAAATTGGCGATCTTCCACAAGGCCTAAAATTTGACATGATCTTCACAAAGGTCTAATTTCAGGGCACAAACTAGGACTGGTGTAGATTTTAGGTTGGTTTCAGCGTGCGTGGTTTGAACTGTGCCAAAGTAATGGAAATATTTTTTTTTTGCCAATTTAATGAAATTGATGTTAAATTGGCTGTGGAAACAAAGATGAAGTTTGTGATGAAAGGATGAAATGGGACTACTTAAGAAGGTGGGTCAGTCACCCATAATCGCATCTTGCCTACAACTGCCATCATCAGTGTGTACATCTCCAAAAATCAATATGTAGGTAGGTTGAAGAAACGATTTCTGAACATCTATCAAAAAAAACTTTGACCCTTCCTAACTTTTGTATGTGGTATCCAAATGCCACGTTCTTCGATGCGTTGGAACCTTCTTTCACTTGCCAACAAGAAAATACAAAAATTTGACCACTCTATGAATAGTGACTAGGCACAGTAGCAAAAAAAGTGTCGGTTTGGGGGGTACCCACCTTTTAATTATGTGAAATCATGGAGCGGGGCTTGAACTTTTTTTTTTTTTAGTTTTCTGAGGATTTGAATTATAATTAATGAGTAGGAATCCAGGTGAGGGTGATTACATTGGAAGGGGTGGTCCGTGGTCAGTGGTCTGGAGACTGGAATTTGAATGTGCGGAAGCTCCTTAGGATTCATTAATTAAATTCTGTTGTGAGAGATTGAAGGACAGCTGACACTGGAACATTCAACTTTCAATTAATGCACACTTTTAAACGCTTGAAGGTTTGAGGGGAATCGTGTGTAAGATACCATATTTGACTCTTACAATACGACTCAAGCATTGAAATATATGGCAAGATACAGACACCATAATTTGGATTTTTTTATCAAATGAAACCATAATTTGGATTGATAAGTTAGCAATTCGCATCTCTCATTTTAACATCTAAATCTTGTCATGCTCAAATACGGCACCATGCATGTAAAGTACTTGATTATTTTGTAGCTTCATAGATATGTTGAGGGTGCAATTATGATTCCAATTGGGCTTTGGCTCATTATGAGGACAAACTTGTTATCACCTAGTGAATACCTCAATTCATGCACCTTGTATGTCAAAATAAAGAATAAACCCCATGTTAGGGCAACTAACCTTGGGCTTCCAAAACCTCAAGACTTTAGTAAACTTGTTCGTATCGTAAAGCTTTATATTCTTGACAATGATTGAGTGGAACATTTGTTTAAAAATAGAAGGTAATAAAAGACTGATCTAGATTTTGAAAGGGCTCACAAGATGTAGCTCAATCATCAAAATTGACAATCAAGATGAAGCACAAACTTAAAGTGATTTTTCTTTCAATTAACTTTACATTCATTCATGCAAAGTAAAGCTCGTTCTTTAAAAACCCACTCTTTTGTTATTCCTATATATAAATGATGAAATTGAGGTATGTAATGTATTCATACAAAGATGTAAGCTGATATATGCAAAAAGAAATTTAAAATGTTGTGGGCATTTCCGGATTAACTTAATTACTGCTGTTTGTGAAATGGCTGAGGGGAAACTAAGGTTGTCAGTAGGAGTACTTCCCCGGTGGAAGGCAAACGGTCCTTTTTGCATTGACCTTGATTTTTAGACCTTACATCACCTCACGGGTATTGAATTCCCTTCCTCTTTCAATCAATTTCAAAGCTGTCTCTCAAATTTTTATGATCAGTTTAAACTTACAGTATCACTGTAACATCACACAGAATTAGATCTGTAAATTTGAACTAATTTACACCAAGATCTCCTTTGAATTGTACACTTTCTCTCACATCATCATCTGAAACCACCACTTTTTGCAACCTTGCCAAGTTACTACTATGAGATTGGTCAAATTTTCTTGTTTTCTCGTTGGCAAGTGAAAGGAGGTTCCAACACACTGAAGAATGCAACATTTGAATATCGTATGCAAAAGTTATGAAGGGTCAAAGTTTTTGGGGGTATATGTTTTAAAATCGTTTCTTCCAGAGAAGTACATATTGATTTTGGGAGATGTACACAGAGTGATGTTGTTGGTTGTTGGCAAGGTGCGATTTAGGATGTACCCATTTTATCCTCAATTCTCCCACCACATTGGGTAGACCATTCTAGTCTTTGGATGATTTAGGGGGAAAATTTTGGTAACGACTTCTAAAATTGTTTGAATAAGCATGACTTCTAGTCTACTAAACTAACTACTAAACTAATTACATCCTTATTGGCTTCAGTTGGGAGTTGAAAAGTGATTCTAGACTCTCTTAACATGCTTTTTTTGGAACCCACATGAATAAATTATAAAATTTTAAAGTTGTACTTAACACCTAACTACCTTAACGACCATATATGGTCGATCTAAAATTTCGGGCCCATTTCTATGTGGGCAGTTAAATTCCTGTGACCAGTTTAAAAAAAATTCAAGCAATTTTGAGGGTTAACTATAAAAAACTTTCATTTTTCATTGAGAAAAGTACATATTCAATTATTGAGAGGTCTTCAAAGGCATATATGTACTAAAAGTAGAGTGTAAAGCTTGCTAATTTTACTTCATTTTCCAGCTTTATGCAAAGCTTGGCAATTTCATTTGATTTGAGATCTAAGAAATTGTACTTATGCATTTGCTTTGAGAATGGTTCCAATGAAAAGCTTAAAGTCTTTTCATGATTTTTACCATTGAATATTTCAACATGCAAGTATTTATTTGAAGCTATTTGCAATTTCTACTTAAAAACAAAAATTGCATTTCAACAATTGCAAGGTGGATTGTGTAATGATTTTGATGTTTTTTCATGTGAAATTAAGTTTTTTGGAAGTGCATTTTAGTGTGCTAACACTCTTTGAAGTTGTTCATGTTACCTCCAATCCCAAAAAACATTAATATGCAAATTTTTGAAACATTGTGGACAAAGACAACATACTAAAAATAAAAAAATGTATATTTTCCTTGGTATAATATCACAACTCCTAGGAAATTTTGCACTCAAAATTGGTGTGCATACGAATAAACAAGCTCTGTTAACATCTATATTGTTAGATTTGGAAAAAAATACAATTTACTTCATTGAGGATAACTACAAGTACATGCCAATGCTCTTTTTTCATAGTCAAAACACACTTGGAAAGGCTTAGGCACTTAGGGGTTAAACTCCCCCTATGTTTTCAAGAATAGAGGTAACACATTTTAAGCAACAATGTCCACGTGTAAATTTTAGAAACAAGTGGAGCTTAATTAGGTGTGGTTTCTTTAAAAAGAATTTTATTGGAAAATGATTCTTCCATGTTTAGAGTGCTTTGATTGGGGATATCTTTTAATCATGAAAGGTTGTATTCAATTGAATGAACAAACTCAATTTAAAGGACAATCTCTATTCTAAATATCATGAGATGAAGGCACCCATTACCAACCAATCATCCCATTGGCAATCAATAGGGGGTTTGAAATTCAAGAGAGGTGGATACTCATTTCTATTTTTCAAAAAATGATACATGTCCCTCATCTTACATGACTCTAAGCGAGCAATTTTGGAAGACTCTAGATATTGGACATGGGTCCAAACCAACTTTTGGCTTTCAAAATTCATAATAATTTCACTTCAAGTGATAGAATTACCAAAGTTTTTGCAATTCCCATCATTTCTATAATAGCACCTACACCTAAAATATTTGCCTTCCCTTACACTACTTTGTATCATGTCTAGAATTTCTTATTTGATCAATTATAGGTTCTTCACCTTATTCTATGATGTCACAAAAAATTGCATAGAAATATTAGAATTCAAAACTTTGACAAGTGTGAAATGGAAAATTAATCACCTTCATAATTCCTTTAACCCACTACTACCAAAGCTATAGGTGGTCATGAATAAATATACAAACAAATATTTTAAAAATCACCCACAATATAACATAGATGTAGTCATTCCTACAAAATGATCCAAAGTTCACATTCCTACGTGAAGAGTTTGTTTTAGAAGATGATCCACTTTTCACTATGGTGCAATTGTTCCTATGCTAATTTAAGCAAATATGTGCAAGATTTGGAAAGGATTTTGTTAAATTTTGTTGAATTGACTATAAATTCCTTGATTTTTGCACTATTTTGATGCACATCTTGAAATGTAATTCTATACCAATCCTAATCCTTATTTTTAGTTTTGGTTTATAGAGCTTTGTGGAGACAAATGTCACCAAATTTTTTAGGGCCCAAAATTGTACTAATTGAAGGAAATTGACAATTGAAGGAATAGCATGAATGCATGATAATAAGTTTTGTTAAGGACATGTCCACGAATTCTCTTGAAAAGGGATACACTTTCCTCCCAATGGTGCTTGTCAGGGGGAGGAAGGGCCTGCCTTGTTATCGGAACCCCATTAGCACACATTTAAAATGGCCCAATGTCTTCGCAAATCCTGCTCCCTCAAGCACAAGAGTAATGAACCACATGCATATTCTGACATGGTTGAGAATTCTTCTTGCGGGCATAATGTTGGGCAATTTTAGGAGGAAAATAGAAGCTCTTTTGAGGCACAACATTGTCCGTTCCTCTTGCCTACTTGGCCCTACCCCTAAGGTGCATTGGAATCTAGATTTTGCACAACTTACCGTGGCACAAGTCAAAGCTCGAGGGCATTGGAGGTTGTAGTGTGGGGCTCAAATTTTTTGAGTGGACAATGTTGAAAAAAGCTAGAGGTTGCAATTGTTGGGATACCACATCTCTTCAGGTAGCGCCAAACCATGTAACTCATCCTTGTCCTGTGACTAGTAGAGATGCTCTAAGGTGGGTACATCCAAAATCTCACCTTGTCTAAAACCACCATCATCACTTTGTACACGTCTATAGGATCAATATGTAAGGTAGGCAAACCCATTCCCTAGCAATCCCCAATGCCACACCCTACAAAATGTTCTTTCACTATGCTGGATAGATTTTTAGAATGTGTAGTTAATGTTGCAAATGACAATGACAACAACTAGATACCAATTTGGGAGATTAGTTGTCATATTAATGCTTCTGCAAAGTGGTTTTCCAAACAAAGCAAATGTAGTGATTTCAAGTGTTGATTTTAGGTACTACTCATGGCAACAACTATGAAATCAATGTCTTATAGGGGTCAGGATAGGATCTATTATTGCATGCATTTAACTTCAGTAGGACTCATTCAAGTGTTAGTCGAGTGTCTTCCAAAAGAATGAAACAAAGTGGCCACAATACCGACCTCCATGCAAATATAAAAGCCTATGAGTCCCAACTTTGAAACTTAATAGAATATTTTCTATATTGTTGTTTATCTTCTTTCTAGCATCCTTGCAATGTCCGTGAAAAGGCTAATCTTTTTACTGTTTCCTTCAATTTCTTGGATTCCTCTATTGCCATATCCAATACCCTTAAACACATGGGTATGGATTTTCCTACCTTAATTGTGTTACAGAAACGATTTCAAAACCTCTATCTTCAAAAAATCTTTGTTCCTTCCTAACTTTTGCATATGATATCCAAATGCCATGTTCTTTGGCACGTTGAAGCCCTCCTTTCCCTTGCCAACAAAAAAATCAATGAAAATTTGGCAAGTCTAATAGTAGGGACTTTTTTCACAGTAGCAAAAAGTGGCGGTTTGGGGGGTACCCACCTCACAATCAGGGGCTCAAGAAGTCAACATTAATCGTCAGTGGGATACCTTCCAGACAGCCCAATGCATAAACAGCCAACAGCATTCAAACTTATGTAACTTGTATGTGTTTTAACACTTTTGCAATGAGATCCTTAGTTTCGATTTGTTAAAAAAAACAAAAACAAAACTTATGTAACTTACTTGTCAAATTCAAATCCTCGATCCAGTTTGTTACAGCTTCTGTTAAGTTAGCGATTTTCCTGACCAAATCATGACAGAAGTTATGTGTCCACACACTCTAGACTTAAGGGAGCCCGAGTACAATTGTGTAATTAACCCCTAAATGCCCAAGGCACCCAAATGTGTTGTTTGGAAAACTTTGAAGTTAAGTAAAATCCAAACAAATTGCTATTATTAGTAGTTTATATTTTTGGAGAATTCTTTTTGAAGTTTAGTTCTAGGATCAAAAAGCTGATCTTAAAAATAAGAGATCATGATTTTTTTTATTGAAGATTATGTGCAAGGATACCCAGTGCAATCTTGACTTCCCGTAGTGTTGCCAGCTCTTGGAAATGAGCCTCAAATACACTAGATCTTGGAGGCAAAGTCACATTAGAAATTCATTTAAAAAAATTGTAGAATAGATTTTGAAAAACCGTAAATTGATTGGATTTGTGCATGCTAGGCCCAATAACCTCATATTTTTTTAGTGACCAACTTTTTAGAGTTGACATGCAAAAAGTGACTTGAAAATTTCTCTTAGTTTTTACACCCTCATGATCAAACATTATAATCTTTCAATCTATAAGTGATATTGTTATGTTTTCTTTTCCTATGTGATCTCTAACATGTCTAGTTTGAATTTGTATAGTTACAATTCAAAAGAAATTGGTACAACTTATGAAAATGTTGACTTCTTGTTCAATTTCAAGCAAATTTCAAGAAGCTCCAAACAAGCCTTGGGCATTTAGGGGTTAAAAAGAAAACATGAGATTGTACTAACCTAGTATAAGTTCCATGCTTGTGAAGATCTTCAAGCTTGTGTAAGATACAATCGCCCTTAACAATTCTTTTTTCCAAGTGTCCAATTTTCTCTTCTGATTGCTTGATGTTTGTCAGAACTGACTCTTGTTAAAATTCATTTTGTAGGTAATACAACATGAAAAATATTTAATTACATGAAACTTACACTTAGTGAAGGTTAATTGTGTAAGAAAGCATCCAATTGTGTAAGGTACTGTAAGTTATATATGTTTGTCAAGATCGATCTTACACTTATGGGTGAAAGAACTGAAATGTCTGTGATTAAGTACTTTGATCTTACAATGAAATTTCCTTCTTTTTTTTTTCCAGTTGTTTCAAAAGAAAAAAAATTCCTTTTTCATTTGTTTCAAAAAACAAAGGAATGTTTTTTTAAAAATGTCTGTGATAATTGAAGGAGACTAAACTTGCAAGTCAGTTCAGCATTATTCATTCATGGTACTTAAACTTACTGTAGGTTGGGTCCCTCAGTCGTAGTATCATTTGGCAATGTCTAAAAGGTAGTAATGTAGAAGCTGGATGCTGCTATGATCACCTTCCAATAATGCTGTTGTGTAGATAATAATTCTGGCAACATATTGTCAAACTTACTGTAGAAAATGGACAGAGGTAAGGTACAGCACATTTTGAAATTTTGGATTTTTTTTTGAAATTTTTGCATGACTGATAGAAGGGATGGGGATTGGGGAATGCAGTTCGGTCTTGAGCCATTAATCCTTAACCCCTAAAACAAGGTGGTGGACGTTTTTTGTCTGATGAACGTTTTTTGTCTAATGAACATCTAAGGAATTCTCTTTTGTAGGACAAAATTGCAACTATTCATCCTCAGAATTAGGGGTGGAAAGGGGAGATCTTCTACAGTAGTTTGACCCCCAATGAGTATTTTTGATTTTTTTTCAATGTAGATGATGTCACACGGGTCCAAAAGGGTTGATTTTCACGGTCACTAGTCTGTCCTTTAAGGGTTAAACGCTAAACTGGTGATTGTGGAAATCATCACTTTTGGAATTGTGTAACATCATCTACTTTGAAAAAACCAAAAATATTTATTGGGAGTCAAACTATTGTAGAAGATCTCCCCTTTCCACCCCTAATTCTGAGGATGAATAGTTGCACTTCTATCCTATGCAAGAGAATTCCTTGCCATTCATCGGACAAAAAACGTTTGTTGCATTGTTTATGGTTTAACCTTAAAACACTGGGTTGGTCAATATGGAAATCATACTATTGGGTAATGAGTGAATCATTTCCTTCAAAAAAAATCCATGAAGAACACTAATTGGAGGTCAAACTACTATTGTGCAAGATCTCCCTTTTCCACACAAAATTCCAAGGATGAACATTTGCACTTTTCTCTTGTATAGATGGATTCTTTGTTGTCCATTGGGCACTTTTAGGCTATTGTGTCATTACAAGGTTAAATTAGCATTTCAAAATATTAATGGTGTATAGATGCACAAGTTGAAAATGTTTGATGTTACAATTTTCTTTCTATTGAGGAATACACAAATTCATCTAGTTCAATGAAGTTTGACCATGGTGGCGATGACCATGACTATAGGAATGGTTGTATCAAGGGTAATCCTAGAAGAATGATAGAAACATTAAGTGGCCGATGGATGATAAAGAATCAATCCTTCTATATAGGACAGAAGTGCCCATGTTCATCATTAGAATTTTGTGTGAAAAAAAGAGGTCTAGTACATTAGTTTGACCTCCAAGTAGTGTCATTAGAGTTTTTTAAGCAAATGATTCATACAATACCCAAAAGGCTAATTTCCATAGTAACCAGACCATTCTTCTTGAGTTAAGATAAGTGCAATTTATAGAATTCTCCTAATAATATGTCAAAATAAACTCTATTTTTGGATTAATAATGGAATTAAGAAAAGGATTCCTAATAGTAAATAGTAGAAGAGTAACACTATAGTGTAGAGTTGGTGGTCATAGTGGGTAATAAATGGGTTCATTTGTGATATTCAAGTGGAGGGAGCTTTGCAAGGGGGTGATTTTTGGTAAATTTTCTTAGAAAATGTTTTAATTCTATCAATAAATCTTGCATCATGTGGATGCAAGATACACTTATAGTTTTGTACAAACTTCATCCTTAAAAATTTTAAGTTAATTCATTGTATCTCCAAAATGAAGCATTTTTCAATGAGAATAAATTCTTAATTTTCTTTTGCATCTCTATGGTGCCACCAAGATTATTTAGAAAATTTTAATTGTGTATTTACATCAGCAATACTATAAGTTGAGGCCAACATTCATTGGTTACTTTGCTCCTAAAATAAAATTCATGTATCATCTCTCAAGAGGGTTCAGTTAATCCCTAAAGTTCCATTGGCCCTCTGGGGAATGAAATGGATTTTGGGTAAGCTCCTTCTATCTCAATTTTTGTTGTAATTTTAAAATTTATTTTTTTGAAGATAGAAAATCACAATATATTTATGAAAATATAATTTTATTTGAATTCATGCCCAAGAGAAAAAGTTATGCTGCCCTAAGCCCAAAATGGGTCTTGTTGCTTGTCCAAAGTTTGCATAGTCAAGGCATGCAAAAGTGAATAGTGAATAGTGCTTTGACTTTGCAACCTAAATGCAATGCTTGACAAGCCATATTCACTATTGAAGTGGATCCAATAGGTTGAAACATTCCAAAAAAAATACATAAACCACTTTTTGTCAATGATTCTTTCAAAACCAAGCCCAAGGGCTCTACCTATTTCTTTTTAATGGTTTAAGTTTTAGGATTGTTACTTCAGACCCTAAGACTTTACAATTGTCACGTTGTTCCATGTAATAGGGTTGATCGCTCTTTGTTTAAGATCAAAATAACCCCTGTGTTTGGTGAATAAAACAGAGGAGTCTTCTCAAACTCCAAAGGGCTCACTACCGGCAGATTGTATCATTATTTGAATCAAATCATTTGGGTTTTGAGAATTTGAAGATATTTGTTTGCACTCTTCTTCTATGTAAGGAATTATAGAATTGGAAGGTAGACTTTCAAGATCATGGATTGAAGAGCGTAACAGAGATTTTAGACAGAAAGGATTGAATTGGATTGATGTAAATGCCGAATGTGCATAAGTTGAAGAGGACGCAATAACAACTGCCTCAAAAGCCTGGTGTACCGAAACGTAAAGATAACTCTAATTTCTATGAATCATGCGCTTTCACTGAAAGCAAATAGTTTTACAGAAGCAAAAATGTTTTTTTTAGAGAAAACTGAAAATCCAACGTCGGAGGATACTAGCATTTCAATTCTCAGTTCTCATGAACACATGAAAATAGTATGCCTCATTGACTTGTAATTGATGATGAGCATCTATGCTAGCTAGAAGGAAACCCATGCACTCACTCGTCTACACAACTACGTTTTTTTCGAGTTTATTCAATATCGATGCAAATTTCAAGTATTTTGCAAGGAAATTTTGTCTTGACAATTGAAGAGGACGAAGACGAACAGGTCTACATCAATGTGAACTTACAGCCAACGATTAAACATGGTCATTGGGTCCATCTCCCTAGGGCTAAAAAGGTTTGTTCAGAAGCAAGTGAAAGTGCAAAAACTTCAGAATGACATACCACAGTGAATGAAATACACTGACTGCGATGTACTGTAAAGTACAGCCCTAACTTGATATTTTATGTAAGGAATTCTTGAACTGGATATACTGCAAGTACAAGGAAGTTTTGAACAAGAAACTTTGATCGCCCAAAAATGAATTTCACAGTTGAGAATGTACAAATTAAATGTCGAGGTTAGATTGAAAACTAGCTGTGGAATCTATGATTTTTTTGGCTGCTGTAAAGCACAGATTACATCCATGACTGTGTCATAGTCAAAGTCAAAGTTTTGAATTACCAACTTTGGTCGCCCAAAAATGTGTTGCGTAGTTGAAGACGTCATTTATTCCTTGAAAGTCGAGTCTAGACAGCAATCTAGCTGCCGAATCCGTACAAGGTTCTGTTCTGTCGCTTCAGAGCATACAACACATCCATGGCGGTCACATGGTCGCGCTTCGCGTGCTCCGAGTATGTCACCGCATCTCGAATCACTTTCACCAGAAAGTCCTTCAACGCAACACGAGTCTCCCCATAAATCAGCCCACTTATCCGCTTCACTCCGCCCCTCCTGGCCAGATGCCTGATCGCGGGCTTAGTAATGCCTTCGAGGGGGTACTTCTCACGAGCCACAGCTGCAGGTTTTTCTTTTCTCACGATAGCCATAACTCACAGATAGTGATATAGCACAAGAAGAAACGAATTCGCAAGGTTGGAAAATGCAAACAGGTGCACAAGCTCAACAAGATGCACGCTGGAGAGAGGAGACTGAAGACTGAAGATTAGAGAAGATATGGTGCAGAATGGAGAACGTGAGTGGAAAGCAGAAGATTACACAGATAGGTGCAGAAAGGAGAGTGAAGAACGAAGAGTGGAGGATGTGGGAGAAGGGCAAATGGTTTTATTGACCATGAGTGGTCTCGCCAGGAAAATGAGATTACCGACGAAGTCTCGGCTGGTGGGGAGTAAAACTTTCGAAACTCGAATAGACACTCCTCACGAGACAAGAGACGGCCTGCAACTTCCAAGATACGTAATTCTGCAACCCTGCATGTTGACAACTGCAGGGGATGGTTCTTCTCACATGCACGTAGTGTTGACAAACTCTGCGTACCTGACATTGAGAAAGAGATCCACTAAAATTGCACCAACGAAATGCAGCGAGAGGAATGTAACAACCACAATCCAAACCGTGAAGCACATGAGCCTTTGACATTCAAACATTCGTGATCAGCATCCATTCATTAACGCTAGAATCACATCAATCGCAGTCTAAAATGCAGAAATAAAGAGCATCAACAGATAACGAGAATGCTACGCTGGTTGTTGCGTTTCTTGTATTCGTTGCCTCCTTGGAGGTCTAGGCAAAACAGTCCCGAGCTGGCCACACGCCATTTTCTCATCGTCTCCCCTACTGTTACGAATATGCACCACGAAGCCAGCATCCGCAACCCTATCCCTAAATTTCAAAACCTCGTCCAGAGGTGTCGATTCGAATGGCGAGCCTGGATGCGAATTGAACGTGATGAGGTTTATCTTACACGGGATGTCTTTCACAAGCTCCACCAACCTCCTTGCGTCGTCCTCGGAGTCGTTCACATCCTTCAACATGACATACTCGAAGAAGACCGCTTCCCCTGGCCGGTAAGTGATGATCTCCTCCTTCACGCAATCCAGTAATGTCTGTATGTTGTACTTTCTATTAATCGGCATGATTCTATCTCTCGTTTCGTCCGTGGTGGCATTCAAGCTCACCGCGAGGGCGCATTTGGAAGTTCGACAGAACGTTCGAATCTGCGGCACCAGCCCTGAAGTGGAGATTGTCACCTTGCGCGGGCTCAGGTGGAGACCTTGATTGGAAACCATAATGTCCGCCGCTCTAATCACGCTGTCCAGATTGTGCAAGGGCTCCCCCATGCCCATGAAGACAACATTCGTGACGGACTGTCCGAACTCAGACAAACACATGCGAGAAGCAACCACTACCTGCTCCACGATTTGCGCCGTGGAGAGGTTGCCCCGGAGTCCCATCTTGGCGGTGAAGCAGAACTGGCAGTTCATGGCGCACCCGATTTGGCTGGAGACGCAGACGGTGATGCGGCCCTTGGGGCCAGGAATCACGACCGTTTCGACCGAGGCATTATACTCTTCCAGAAAGAACACGAGCTTGCGAGTGCCGTCCTTGGCCGTGTGAACGTCACGGAGCTGCAAATTGGGTGAGAATTCGGTGCGCTCTTCGAGAAGGGAGAGGAAGTCTTTGTTCAGAAGAGGGATCGCGTCGGGAGACTCCGCCCACTTCCCGCTCCCGTAAAGGTGACGCCACAAAATGGTGGCGCGACTTGCCTTGTGGCCATGCGACTCCACCCAGCTCTGGAGCTCCGGGAACGTCATGTTCTTGAGGGAAATCTTCGGGAGAGCAGTCCCGGATGAGGAAACCCTAATTGCCGCATCATCAAATCCTGGAAAATCCGAGAACGCGGGGGAAGCAGATTGAGCGTTGAAAGCAGAAGCCGATAAGCAAATGAGACGGTTGGCACAGACACGAGGAGTGCGACGAAGTGTCACAGAAGAGGCTATCAGCCGGCCTGCATTGCCCACCAGGGCCGCCATCACCACCGCCACACAACAATTCTCGCTACAATCTACATCAATTCCTCCAATTCTACTCTCCGAAACATTCTTTAAGTTGAATTTCCCCCTTCAAATGCTCGAGATTCTTCACCCCGCCATCGCCAGAGCGACGGAGAAGCTCTGCAGTTCCACACACACAGCCGAAAGCTAGACAATCTATGGATCAGATGAGAACCTGAGAGATTGATACCCTGGTAAACCCCGTCCCCGACAGGATATAGGACCAAACACAAAAGAAGCAGCATGCCGGTAGGCTTTAATCAATGGAGTCAACTTATCTACTGAGAACCTTAGAGATTTATACCCGGTTTATACAAGGGTATGATGAATTAGGGTTTGGGGGAGTGGGTTAGGGTTTGCCAAAACGCCGAGAAACCGAAGCTCTGGTTCTCTTTTCGCGCAGCACCAGCTCCAGAGCGAAGCTCTGTTCTCTGTCGCAGTCGAAGCCCGCGTGGGCCGTTGCAGAGCACGCTCAGGCACCATGGTGGCCACGAAGAAGACGAAGAAGGCGCAGGAGTCGATCAACAACAGGCTGGCTCTGGTCATGAAGTCCGGCAAGTACACGCTGGGCTACACCACCACGCTCAAGTCGCTCCGGGGCGGCAAGGGCAAGCTTGTCATCATCGCCAACAACTGTCCGCCTCTCCGCAAGTCCGAGATCGAGTACTACGCGATGCTCTCCAAGACCGGCGTGCACCACTACAGCGGTAACAACGTGGATTTGGGAACGGCCTGCGGGAAGTACTTCCGGGTCTGCACGTTGAGCATCACCGACCCCGGTGATTCCGACATCATCCGCTCCATGCCCACGGAATAGAGACCGTGAGAATGGCAAGGGTCGTGGAGGATGGCTGAACGACGGGTTGACGCAGGAATTTTTGGTTGTGGTAGATAGAGCGTGCCGCGGTGACGGAGATTGGACGCGGGCTCTGTTGTGCCGCTGCTCTGGGTAGGTTGCTTGTTAGAAGGGGGAATGTGATAATTCCTTCCATTGTTCACAATATTCAGAAATATGAGTATTACTGCTGTCGAAAACGCTATGGCTTCTCCTGTTCCTTGCCTTGCTTTCTCTTATGTTCATCGACTCTTATATTGCGTGCTTGGTGCTGAATTAGTCTCAAGAGTGTCATGTGCCGGGGCAATTCTTTGGAAATGGACGATTGGTGTCTCTGTTTTCATGCGAAAGGATTTCGCCCTTTAATTCTTATGTTCTTCCTGGATGACGGTTCTGTAATGAATACCACACAATATAGGGAATTTAATGGTTCGATTCCGGTTATATCTTCTTAAGCTCACCAGGGCGATTTGGTTCTGCTATGTTTTATCGAAGTGAATTATGTTTTCTTTTGAGCTTGATACAGATTCTTTGTTAGTTGAAGAATATCTGAGGATGATTTCAGGAAGAAGCTGATGCTTCATGTGACTTACGTCAAAAGCAGGGTAAGGTGCAGGTAGGGCAGGCAATTGGCTTCCTGAAGCTTTTCAGTCTTTGGGGGTTCGATTGAGCTGCCAATTGTCAAAATTTCTTGTGGTGGTTACCACAATATGGCAATATTGCAATATGTACATGTCGTGTTTGGTACAGGTCTATGCTTTAGTGACTTTCTGATCGATGACCTAAATTGTGACTATGTCACAATTCCTGTACTCGTCTTCTCCGATTCGATTCACTTGACCTTTCTCGCCTATTCACCCCAGTCCCTACGCTGGAATAGATAACATGCCGTCTGCTTCAAAACTGGCAAAGTTCGATACATTAGGATCCAAAGCCGGGTGGACTGGATCCAAAGTGTGATGTAGCTAGAACCAGGGGTTTTCTGTGGAAATTTGCAGTTTGGGATAGTTTTTCACCGGGCTCTCTTCTACCTGCCCTTTCTCGATCCGCCAAATCATCTCACACTTCTCAGGTGGTCTCGGCACGTCCATCTGCAGCAAGTTCAAATGCACACGATGAAAGTATTCACAAGACAGTTTTCCTATTCCTTTTGCTTCACTGTGAACACAGCGGGCTTGAATGCTACCAAATTATATTGTACGAAGGATGGGTGCAAAGGTGTTCTTACGCATTTTCCTCCGGGCGGGAATGCCTCGTTCCAACATTCAGCACCCCATGTCCCATTCCAGAAAACAGGTTTGGAGTGCCATTTCCTGCAGCCATCACCAAATTCAGTACCGCCTCATTTCAACATTAACCAACTTGCAATCTCTTTGGTGCGTGATGCTGCCTGTATTATTATAGAAAATTCGATTGTATTTATCAAATCAAAAGTCTTTGAGATAAACCCTTCGAGTATTCCTTTTTGGTATTTTTTTTCTTAGACCTAAATTGGAGCATCTGCATGGCATAGTGGCCATTCTATCCTTTTACAAATCCTGCCTGGTCCAATGCTTAGGGTTACTCATACTGTATATGAAGGTCTTCGATGAGCACCCTAAAGCTGGGATTGGGGTTCAGACAGAGTTTTCCTGAACATCAGGGTGAAGAGCTTACTCGGGAATCATCTCTCTTGGTTTGTATGTTGCGTCTTCATCGTCGGCATTGATGTGACCATGCATCGTCGAGCGGAATTGGTCATAAGTCCAGTAGAATGGATCCAACGTCTCCTTGCTAGGCACTTTGTGGAAAACGCCCTCGCCAAAGAAGACTTTCTCCCTCTTCTCCTGCACCATGCCAACCTTGTAAATACACTGCTGCGCACGGATTGATCCAAGTAGTTAAGAGAGAGAGGCTTCAAATTTGCCAAGCAGCTAAAAATTTGTGGAACTAAAATACTAGAGGTTGCAGATTTGGCAAAACACTACCTCGGTGGCATCTATAGGAGAGGTTCTCAGAATTGCCAAGTCCTAATTTTATTGTGGAAATTAGTACGGCATATATTCAGCCTGCACTAGTTACAAAAATTTAATCTATTGTAAATTAGTGTCACATGCACAGGATAAATCAATGTAGAGTGTACTGTGTGACTAATCAAGAACAACGAATTTTGTATGAAATTTTTAGAGCATGGGTTGAAGGTGTTTGATGATTAAACCTTTTCTAAGTCATGCTTCATGGGGTCCAGAAGCTCTTCGGTGCTGTAGTGAACTCCAGCATGCTCCAACTCAAAAGGATCATATTGTTCGTTGATGATGTCCCGGAAAATTCGTCTATTGCCAGATTCCTTTGCATACCGCATTTGTTGGTAATCTAATACATAAATGTAGTGGCATAGTTCAAAAGGATGCATTACTGCACTTGAGCAATGTGAACTAGTTCTGGGAGTAACACTTGTATTTCCAGTAAATTTTTACTGAAATTTCCTCAAAGGTCATTACTTAAAGTCTTACTATGAGGACTGTGCTAAAAACCTTACTTAAAACACCCCATGTTGTGGTATGCGCAGAGTTGTTGATTTATGGGTTTTTTCCTTGGAGAGTGTGAAGTTTGGTGCGTTATCAAGAAATTGGGCATTTGATATATGAGCTCAAGGTATTGATTAAGGAGAACGCTGAACACCATTTTTAAGAAATGAAAAATTTGTGTTTCACTCCCTCTAGGAAGAACGACTAGGAAACCACTTCTCATTTCAAAAAATCATTACTCATGCTACAGAACTCTAGAAATTGTGCAACAAAGTGCAATCTTTGTCATCTCATTTTGTCTTTGCAAGGAAATTCACTTCATATATTTTATCAAAGAAAAGAGACCTACGGCCTTCAACGAAAATGGACAATCATACAGAACAGTTGTGTTATTAGAGACATACGAAGCTTTTTGGAGATCTGATCAGGAGTGAGCTTCTTGAGCTTCTTCGCAATCTGGTTCTGAATGTGGTGATACACATGCCGCTCCCACTGCTTGTACATGGCCACTTGCTTGTCATCATGGTTGTGCTTCTCCCGATTCAGCAACTCCGTCACGTCTTTCATCACGCCGCTCTCGCTCTTCATGCCTCCAAACACCTCCTGCATCAGCTTCTGGAATGCCGCTTCCTCCTTGGCGTCCCGGAGCGCCTGCTGCTCCAGCATCTCCTGTTTTTCACCCTCGGTCTTTGTCAGTTCTCCTCTTGGCTATGAGGCTATGTCAGCAAGTCCTTGGATCCATCAAAAAGTACACATCTGTGTGTTTTTCATTGTGCAGAATGACTTGACATTATGTCGGATGATGCTCAAGAGCTGGGAGAGTTGACAGCATGAGGCTAGTCCTTTTTGAAGTGAAGACCGCGACAACCATGCTTGCCAGCGGCGGTTTTCACCACGTTGAGGAGACAAACAATCCTCCACGGCTCCACACACAACGTTAATCGGACTAGTTTCTCGGAATTCAAGGAATCATCTAGGATCAACATTTTACTTGAATTCAGGGCTCAGAGCAAAAATCTAAATGGTGATTCCGCTGGCCCTTTAATGCATGGCCTGAGTATTTAGACCTCAGAGCTACATTCTTTGAGGTGCACTTTGCAGATTTGCGGAGTGACTGGAAAGCAAACAATGGGGGTGTCAGTGCGAGACTTGTGCTCTAAGGAAGTAGGCGATTTGGGCAATGCAATTGCAAAGCCCTACAAGGGCCTCGTACTTCCAGAAAAGATTCTTGGGCTCAGAATCGCACAGGGATGGATTTGGAAACAAAACAAAAGATTCGCAGAGCAAGTATTGCAAGCTTTTACAGCTAATGGAAGCAAGAAGCCAAGTCTATACAGCTTATGGAAGCAGGAATAATAGTGAGGAAGAAAGTAAGGCAAGCTTTTACAGCTAATAGAAGCAGGAATTCTAGACTGCGGTTTTATGAATGCAGGATTCCAATTTCGTGAGCAGTGATTTCTCGAAGAAGTAGCACTTTTCTTTCGAAGCAATGACATGGATCGACCTAATACTACCACTTGAATCTGATTTGTAAATCCACAGACAAAAGGAGAGAGACGACACGACGAAGACGAGAGTATGGTGGAGTCACGAACCTCCCATTCTTTGATGCTGTGATTGACAAGGTCGCGGGGCTGCGGCCGCGGCATCCATTTCCTGCACAGCCAGCCCCCTCCTTTCTTCCGGTGAATCCGGCCCTCAGGATCGACAATCCTGCAGTGGTGCTTTTCGCTTCCAGTCAAGGAATACATCAAAAAAACTTTCCAAACCACGAATCCCACGAGGATACAATGAGACTTTGATATTTCGTAGAGTTAGTGAAACCTAAATTCTCGTCAGTGACCTCTCCTCTGCAGGGATCGGAAGTAGTGGGCTTACTCAGCCGTGCTTTGAAGAGGTTTAGAATTTCGTAGACGAGCACGACGGTCTCACTCTGTGGACAGAGAGAGTCAAGTGTCGCTTCATGAATGTCCTAAGTGCTGGTTCACTCGCATCCTTTACTGAGAAGACGGAGAGAGATGTGAAAATGGTAGAATCTGAGCAAAACATGTATAGAGAGGAAGAGAGCTCACCAGAAACAGACGAGAATACAAGAGGGTTCCAACAACAAGGATACTCTCTTGTCGCTGGACGCAACAGCGCGGAGCAACTCGTATCCTTTACTGACGAGACGAAGAGATATGTGAAATTGGTATGACATGATCAAAAAATGTGAAGAGGCGGGAGGAGAGCTCACTGAACAACACACGAGAATACAAGGGTTTGCAACAACAAGGATACTTTCTTGTCGCCCGACGCCACAGCGCGGTGCAAGCGCCAGTGAACAGGAGGCCCCGGCTTGTCGACGATCTGCGGCACGGCGGTGTGCAGCGGCGCTTGCACGGTGAAGTCCCGCGCGTCGACGACGCTCTCCAAGGGATCGATCCACTTCTCAAGATATGGAGGCTTGCCTTTGTACTCCCCCCATCGCACGTTCTTGCCGATCTGCGGCCGCTTCGGAAACCGGAGCACTTTACGGTTGGGGTACACGTCGGGGCTGAGGTACATGGGCGGCTTCCAGATCCCGTCCTTCTTGTTGCGGATGATGTCGCCGTTCTCTTGCCATTGCCCTGGCTGTGTGAAGTCGAAGCTGCCGAAGGGGTCCGGGGGGACGTAGTCGGGATCCGAGGAGCCTCGCTTGTCCAGCCTCTCCTCCTCGTATTTGGTCAGCCTCCTCGGCATCTTGCTTGGTCACGAGGTTAGGGTTGGGATTGGTGATGATTTCATGTGTTCATGAATTGATCAACTGCCTCTGCTGCCACACCTCCAATCCGGGTTGCACTATCTGCCGCATAGTATGGCCTGGGAAAACTCACTCACCATTCGCAGGTTACTGAAAAATTGCTGCAATTTTGATGGTCGCTCAAGCGTCCACAATGCTGCATTGATCTTCGTTTCGGTAATAGAACCAGACGCATCGATGGATCATAACACTTCCAGTTAATATTTCAGGTCATGGATAGTAACGCTTTCAGTTTCTCTTCCTCATATTTTGTCAGACTCCTCGGCATATTGGTTGTTCACGAGTTTAGGATTGTGATTGATGATGATGATTGAGTGTTTCATCGAGGTCCGGAATTGTTCAACCGCCTCTCCTGCCACACCTCCACTTCAATCCGAGTTGTAATGTCTGTCACATTGTAAGGTCTGGGTAAACTCACTGATCAGGTTGCTGAATTTGCTGCAATTTTGATGGTCGCTCAGGAGTCAGCAAATGCTCCATTGATCTTTGTTTCGGTAATTGAAGCAGACGCATCGATGGAGAGTAACACTTCCAGTTTATATTTTATGGTAACTCTTCCAATTTCTCCGCCTCGTGTGTTGTCAACCTCCTCGGCATCTTGTTTTCATTGTTCCACGAGGTCAGGGTCGTGACTGATTATGCTTCAGTGTACTTACCAAGGTCCGAAATTCCTCAATGCGATGATGATGCGCCGTTTCCGCAGCTGCCTCAGCTTCAACCGGGCGAAGCGCATTGTAAGGCCTTGGTAAACTCACGCACCATTCGCAGGTAACTGAATCTGATGCAGTTTTTGAGAGTCTCTCTCTGGAGTCAGCTATGGTATTATCGTCTTCGTTGAGGCAATTGAAACAGGATGCCCATTAACACTTCGATTAGGGCGGGTCCAGATCGGAAAGCATACACTACGAATAGCCTAAGAACTTCTTAGCCTTGGGAGTCCAGTTTGCTGCCCATGGTCGGTCAAAAATCTTGGCGAATTCCATGTGTTCTTTCTCAGATTGCTCCCTGGATTTCTTGCGTGGAAGGGGTTTCGGTGCAGCTGGTCTCTCGGGCTCCTTCTCTAGTTCCTCTTCTTCTGACTCCTCTTGCTCTTCGACCTTCTTGACCTCCGCTTGCTCCTTGGTCTCAGACATCGTACTCAATGCGAGCTCGGAGAATTATAGGTACTAATTAATGAACACCCTGCTGTCAAGGCCCGATCGATTTCGAGATTGGGACAAAACTGTGCTGCGATTGATTCTCTGAGGCCAATGGGACTTCAGGTGGAATCGTTATGCTCCTACATCTGACGCACATATACAACAGTTTGATTCAGCAGTGTAACCGAGTCTACGAAACTTAAAGATACGACTTATGATATGCACCCGAAAGAAACTATGGTTGGCATTTTGCAAATCACTAGAAAATCCATACCAAGACTTCTATGCCATCCACGCAAGAGAATCAGAAAATAATGTAATAGTAATCGTCTTCGCAAATGTCTACACGAGGTCGCTGAAGATCTGAGTCCTGGCGACGGAGAGGAATGCGAAGTGAGAAGCCCAGTGAGGAGCCCTCAACTCCTGAAGTTCGTGTGATAGTTCATGGTAACTGTCTGCCGAAATTGCTGGGAGCGAAAGTATGGTTTGAAACGGTCACTGCGAACACACCAATCTCCGTTCCATCAACTGATTGACGAATGGGAAAGCTTCAGAGCAGACTCTTATCCACCAGTTGTGTTTGTAACCGCCAGTGTCACAGCGTTTGGACAGAGCCCCACAATTTTCGTGGTCGTAACTTTCTTCGCTCTGCGTCTCCGAAAGTGAAGGCACTCACACTGTGACTGACTGACGGAGAAAGAGTGCACCGATGTCTGGAAAAAGTCGAAGAAAACCCGCAGGCATGCAGGAATTGCCATACAGACCCAACCAACGCACGTGCATTGCTCGTCTTCCACCCACATTGTGCGCTTCTGGCGCTCATCGCCACAACCATCGTCACTCACTGCACGAAAACTCGAGTGCTTGGTTCGTACTTCTCAGTAGGTTAAACTCACGACTTCTTCATTTTCTTCTTCGCTTCTCTCACTCTACCATACAGTGGCTTGTTTTCGGGAGGGAATCTTGGGTAGAGAGTATTTGACAATTTCAAAAGAGGGGCAACGCTGTGCAATCTGTAGGTGAGAGACAGAGACGGGAGAGGGAAGAGACTGGGTTAGTTGGTACGAGAGTGGGTTAGTTGGTGCGAGAGTGGGTTAGTGATCCAACGAAGAGATTAATTGTAGCGGCATGGCCACAATTGCTGCTTCTCGTGCTGCGACGGCGGCGTCATCATCGTTGGTGCAGTCACGGAAAAGACTACAACCCGAGGACGATGCCAGCGTCTTCTTCTACTTCAGCCGCAGCTGCTGGTTTGGGGTGTTGCTCGTCCCTTCAGTCGGTTGCAAGCAAAGTTTTCAATGCGGAGCTCAGTCGAGCGTCGAATTTGCGCGCCTGGAGAGGGTCTGTGAGGATCTGAACGACCGGAGCCTCATCGATCGTGGTGGACGTCGGCGGGTGGACGCGCTTCACCACCTTGGGCATGGTCAAGACCGTCGACGCTAAGAATGTCACCATTCTGGTCCAGTCGTCTCACCAGCTCGCCAAGGCGCCGCTCAATGAATGCAAGATCGTGGAGGGTGATGCTGAGGATTTCTGCTTTCCCACGGACTACGCCGATCGCTGCGTCTCTGCTGGAAGGAACGCACTCTCCTCCTCGCTCATGAATTGAGGATTTGGAATTGAGGAGGAGAATTGAAGTGCAAATGGTGAATGCACTGCGTCAATGGTGATCGAGGGCTTCGTCCATTCCTCGCGAATTCCCGTATGCTTATGTTGAATCAGGGCTTGAAGCCGTGCAGTAGAATCGCAGTGCAAATTGTGATTGTGCAGCTAGCATCAATGGTGCCTGACTCGTCCGTTCCTCGCAAATTCCCGAATGCTCAAGGAAGTAGGGTTTGAAAGTGGGCAGTAGAATCGTAGTGCAATTGGTGTCTGTGCAGTATCAATGTCGTCTAACTCGTCCGTTCCTCCCAATCCCAGATGCTCGTGAAATTACAGTTTGAAATTGTGTAACAGTGCCAATTGTGGCTCTGCAGCATCAATGCTGCCTAAGTCATCCGTTCCTCGCAATCTCCTTATGTTCATCGAATTCGGATCCCCTGCAGATAGGGTCGAAAGCGGAGGACGTGAGACGGCCCTGGAGGCCGTTCTCCTTCGCGTATCGATCGGTTTCGTTGTGGGTGGGAGGGTGGCTTCGCTGTACTACGTGCTGGTGCCCATCTACATGTGGCTCAAGAATCTTGTTATACCAAAGGATCAACCCATTTGAGGAGTATCAGGTCTCGTGAGCTTGGGAGCGCGGTGAACGCCGGTTAGCGTGTTGGCTGCAGATGCGTACTTGCGAGGTGATGTGTGCTGTCAAGGTCGCATTTGTAGCAGATCAGAAGGAGCAACGCATTTGAAAATCGTCACCTCGTGAGCTTTTAAGCTCGGTGAAAACCTGTTGCGAGTTCGCTTCACGATCTTACTTGTGAGTTAACGTCTACTGTCAAAGTCCGGTTTGGAACAGATTAGAGGGAGAAATGCATTTGAAAAGCATGACCACATGAGCTTGAAAGCTTGGTGAACACCGGTTGTGAGTTGGCTTCAGCTTCTTACTTCGGAGTTAACTTATGCTGTCAAGATCCCGTTTGTAGCAGAGTAGAGGTAGCAACGCATTTCAAAATCATCACCTCGATCATGAGCTTGTAAGCTCGGTGAGCACCGGAGTGAGCTGAATCTAAATTCATATTTGAGGTAATGTGGTTTTTTAAGGCCCCATATGTAGCAGATCAAAGGTAATCAAATTCGTCCATCTCGATAGCTTTCAATTATTTTTGAGTTACCGTAACTATCCCCATCTTGTGAGCCTGTGCGCTCGTGCAGGGGGGAACTTCAGGTAATGTATGACTTCGAGGTCCAGTTTGTAGCAGATCAGATGTAACTGAATTGGTCCATCTCGACAGCTTTTGTTGGTTAATCAGTCGCCAAGTGCGGGTCTACCAAGGAGGGCAACAGATCTATTAATAGATTCTTCGTAGGAGACAGAAATTTTGGTTCCCCTTCGGGCCTTTGTGATTTTGATTCGTAGGGGTGCACATGGCATTTCATGTCGTTAATTCAATGAGGAGGTTCGTAGTTCTGGTGGTTCGTAGAGTGCACACCATAGCTTATACCGGATTCATCACCAAAAACAAGTGCCATGTCTGATTGGCTACGGTAGTTATTAGTCCTCTTTGATATACAACTCTTGAGCTTGTGATGAATTGTTGATTGTTGGATTTGCTAGTCTTTTGCATCTCTAGAGGCTCTACTTCTCACCACCTTATTGCTTGTTCTAAAGAGATTTGGGGAGGTAATATTGCTAGGTTGTTGATCTTGTCTTCACTATTAGGCTGGATTTTTTAGCATCTTTGGAATGAAGCCATGGGGAATTTCTTTTGAGATGTGCTTCCTTTCCTTAGAATGAGGCCAAAAACTAGGTTTTCAACTACCCCTTCCATCATCTAGTTTTGATGTCCTCCATCTGGCACTTACCATCACCAAGAACAAGTCATAGCTTCTAAAGCTTCCAATCAATGGCTAAAGATAATTGATTCCCTTGGTGCCCCTTTTTTCATCTCGAGGAAATCACAAGAATGTATTATTTACCATAGATGATCAAATTCGGAATTTAATTTGGAATCAAGGAACCCTAATTATTGTGATCATGAGAGGTTGAAAAATACAAATGTAATTGATATAAAATTTAAGGAAGATTTTTACATTTATTTCTAATTGGGGCAATAAAGGGGTCAGTTCACCTTAGCCCATACAGTGTTGTCTAGTCTCAATTTTCCTAATAGATGTAAGTATGACTTTGCTTGGCCTTTGATTTTTTTATTGAAAATGGACAATTGTCTATTGTCACTTATAGTAGTCAACAATTTCATTTTTTGAACTTGAACACAAAATTTATAGTGAAAAAATTAAACAGAATTGATGAGGTTCTTTTGTCAAAATAATTATTTTGAACTCTATGGATCTTCAAAAAATAACAATCATAACTTACAACACTTAAATCCTTAAAGACCACACACTCAAATTTTGAACAATTGTTTAATGTACATATGTCCTTAGCCGACACAATCTTATTGTCTACATTTGTATTGATTATTTGTTGTGGCTTCAAAATTCCATTGTTTTCATCTTGGCTTCATCCTACCATTTTTGTTATGACCTCATTCCACAATTTTTTAGTCTTGACTTGAAATGGATTCTATGATGACAAGGTGGACACTAGGTTTGTCAATTTAGAAACTCCGAAGTTCACTCCAAAACTTTGCTAAACTAGTTCCAACCTAAAGGTCATCATTAGAATTTTATAGCAATTTAAATTTTGGATCTATAACCATGGGGTCTTAATTTTCTAAGTTTAGAATGATGAAGTAAAAAGAATTTCACTATGATATTCTATACAATATTATAAGCTTTCAAAGAGAATTTCTAATTTTTGAGCATCAATTGAATTTGATATGAATTGTTTCACTTATTATATGGAAATTCAATAATTTCAAATTTTTACCAAAAAAAATGTAAAAGTTTAACAACGAAAAGAAGATTTATAATCAAATCTCTAAAACCAAATATAAGAAATCACATTCATAGGCACTTGCAAATGAAGTTTGAAAAAATAGTAATGGGCTTATCAATTGAAGGTTGTAAGTTTGTAAACTTCAATTGATGTGGAAGTCTTGGTAATTGTGTACTTGTGGTGGTGAACTTTGGAGATGTATGTTGACTAATATATAGCCAATGTTGAACCCTATATTTGTCAATACAAAAATCTCAAAGATCTGAACTCTACCTTGATGAATAAAAACAAATAAACAAAATACATCCTCATGACATCTCTACCACTTGTATTGGCAATTGACTAGGGACTCCATTGCTCTCTACACTACTAGTGATGATAAAATGAAGGTTCAAGTCTAGTCTAGTGATGATCCATAATTTGGCAATAGAATTTTTCTATGTACAAATATCAGAGCCCAATGGTTGCTAAGAACAACTTTTTGGAAAAGAGTGAACCTCCAATCGTTGATGCACTTCCAAGTGCATTTCCACATGTGTGCCCACATCATCTATACAATGTAAACTATGTATCCATCAAGATCCGGAGTATGATGTCCATGGCGTAAGCCATCATGAAGAGTCCACACAAAGATTTGTTGGGTAGTTGTATGATATCAACATATCTATATGATAGGCATTCTAAGACTATATATTGAAGACTTTAGCAAGAACATGTGAGGGAGAGTTACAATCGTTGAAGATGACAAGGCATGTCCAAATGTGCATAATTATCTATGGCCCATGTAAGAGAATTCCCAATATCCACCTACACAAAAAAGAGAATTTCATCATTTGATTTTGGAGCTTGGTGGTGGAGTAGTGAAAGTTTTAACTAAGATACTAGATAAGGGATTTTAGATACGAAGCATAAATGGCAACTTGTGTTTGGATTCACTAACATTCTTAGACCTAAATTGGTCACCTCTTCAAGAGATTAATAAATCCGCCCTAGCCTATAGATTCAATGTAATTAGAAAATGCAAAGGTTACAATGTAATTGAGTTGTGATGGCCTTTGTGTTGGAGTTGGATTAGAACTTGACTTGTTTAGAGTCCATTCATTAAATGCTAGAGTTTTGTTGAGTTTGCTTTAGGATTTTTGCAAATTTTACCACAATCTAGTGAATTTACACTTTTAAATTTCTACACATAATTTTTAATTGGTTTTGAATAAAAAATACTTATTCAAAATAACTCAAAATTTTGGTATCATGTTGTTGTCATCATATCATATTGCATTACATCTATAATCCAAAAAAGTGTACCTTATAAATATCCTTACAAACAAACATGTTGGATTCAAAAAGATTGTTGTGATAAAAATGGTTTTCGTTGGTAAATAAAAACAAAATTGATTTTTATTAATTATGTAGAGGACAAATATCTTTAAATCTATTCAAAGGTGGATACAACAACATTCTAAATTGAAATCTATAGGCCATCTAAGATATTACATGAGGCCTTAAATCTTTGATTCATTAAGAATCTTCAAATTCCATTCAAATCAATAGTAGCTAACACAATATTCATTAAAATGAGAGATTTCCAATGAAATGAGAGGTATGGAGCTCTAGTTTTGACACAAAAACACAAGCAAGACCCTTGTAATTCCATAAAAGAGTACTCAAAAACGTGATAGACGGTAACACTATTTTTAGAAATTGTTGTATGTATAATCACATTTGATTGTCACATAGAACTCCTATACGAATTTTGAGTTCCTATACACAAAAGAATCATGACAACGCAAATAACTGTTGTGAGTATGATTCACCCCATCATTGAATTGTAAGTAACTACATATTTGCAAAATGCTTACATGTATGTATAAACTCTGTATCTAAAATATGAACAACTTTTATATGTCCGATTTACTCTTTAGCACTTCCATTGCCTTCATAATCTCAGGTCCACGACTATATCCGTTGTCATTCTTTTTGTATTTCCGTAGCCCTTGAAGCCGCTGGTGTTGTAAGATCTTTCGATCCCAAGCATCGAAAACCAGTGAAGCATATCTATTCACTAGCACTCCATCATGCATCTTGGTCTTTTGTACACCTAGACATTGGGTTCGCGGTTGGGGAATAGGAGGCCCATGAGATTGGACCAAAAGAACTTCTTTGCGTTCTTCAATCAATAGAGGATTCTTCATCTCCGTCGTAGAAATTGGAATTCCCATGTCTTCATACAATTTTCTTTGTGGCATTCTGTCAGAGGTAGATGGGGTCATTCGTGATGCCATAGGATCTCTGGACTTCAAAGGAGAAGGTGAGCACGATTTCGGTAGACGAGGAGCTCCATTTAGCAAACTGTCGACAACCCTGTCTTCTATGGGCCTGATTGAGAAGTCCATTATCAAATTGGTAGTCATTGCTGAGCATAGGAAGTTTCCCCTGTTGAGAATTGCTTTCTGGCCATAATCTAGAATGGAGTCCACTGATGCCACACAAGGAAGACTAGCATTTGGGAATGTGGATGGCGCATTGCTGAAACTCTACTATCAAGCACCACTTAGAGATTTTCCATGTGAAAAACCAAAAGGATTATACCCAGTAATACAAACGAGCAACATGTAGTAAATGTATCCAACAAATAGAGATGAACACATCAGGTTGAAGCAACCTAAACCACAACATTGAGTTTCCAATTGACAAGCATGAAATCAAAATTTATTACAGAAATGGATTGAACAAAATTAAAATGATAGCGCTTTATGACTATATACAACTAAGGTTGGTCCGAGCTAAATTGCGCAAAGAATAAAATGTCCCGACCTAACCTCCCAGTACCTCAATTGGACTTGATCTAAGGAAATGAAAGTGTTGCCCTACTTTAAAGTAGAGGACACTCTGACCACTTCCATTAGCCTATTATACTCCCGACGACTTCGTTCGTCATAGAGCATTTTCCACCCCATTTTCCCCTTACTATTCTCCTTGAACGATTTGAGCCCTTGGTCTCGAGCGTCGTGCACACGCCTAAACCAAGGAAGTAGAACATCCAATAGGAATGAGTCCTTCGGACCATTCCCCCTGTGACTCCAAGTGTCCAAGAGCACGACATTCTCTGCCTTGTTCATGACGTGCTTAATAGGACTATCGTCTACTACAATGGTGTTCTTGGGCGTGAAATTCCCTTATAAGCCATTCAACAACGTATCAAGGTTTTTCAAGAAAATTTCCTTGCTTGTTCCTGGTTTCTTGAAAGTGGTTACTTGATGAGAACCATCCCTGCACTTGAGCTTTGTGCAAGAGTCTTGTCCTAGTACGAGCAAGGGCATTTCTAGAACCCGGAAGAGATATGCACAAACCTCTTTGGTAGTGGATTTCTTCATTGAGCTCCACACCAAAACAAAAGCTACTTGGCCTAATTCATGCAAGAATTGTGCACATCCCGACTGGATGTATATAGCCTTCGGCCCCACGACCGCAAGAATCATGGCAGAGTGGGGCTGCAACGCGTCACCCATGTGCCTCGCCCAACCCTTCACTTTAGCATCCTCGCAAACACATAATAATCCAATCAAGTCCAAGACAACATTGAGCCATTTCTCGGTCACCTTGGACCTCAATGGAAGGGTGACTTCCTCCGACATTTCTCCACGATGACATGGAAGATCCAATCCCTACTATCGAATGGCCACATTCATAGCCAATTACTATCCTACGGGACAAATTCTAGACTTCACGTGAAATGAAATGGCAACACACAATCAATTTAAAAAAAACACTGATATACAAAAGGCATACCCCAAACGTTGACTTAGAACTCTACACAACGACATCACAAGCAGCATAACGTACCTGTTGTCGAGAGGATGGTACAAACTCTGAGAGATTTGCCAGCCTCATAGCGATTGGATTGGGAATCTTCACCTCCATAAGCACATCGTCAAGAATGGAGATGTCATCATCTTGTGGATAGGGTCTTCTTGCGGTCTCACTCCTTGGTTGGGGAGTTATCGTAATTGGCTTTGGAGATGAATTCTTCTCCACAAAAGTTGAAATGGGCGACGGTGAGAGGGGCGAATGAAAGGTTGGAGCAACGGAGGATGAAGGCATATTTACAACATTGACCAGGCTTGCGACACATGAATATGAAAAAAAAAGATCATAAGATTTTCAAAAAGTACATCCTTTCATTCACATTGGATTTTAAAATACAAAAGTGATTTTCAAAAATGATGATCAAAATGAAGAACTCCTGACCATGGTTTTGTCCATTACAAGTTCTTTATCACAATGGTAAGCCCTTCCGCTACTTAAGGTCTACCGGTACAAAAAGTCTATCATACAAATTAGCTCGAGTTGAGCTAACACTATACAATTGACATCGAGTGATTATAAATTACAACTTGATGGTGCATTCAAGCTGGGTGAGAGGGCCTTTTGATCAAGGTCCCTAGCAGAGCCTTCGGTGGCAACATCAACATCTGAACATTCAACAAAAGTGGCCAATGGCGGCATAGCATCCACTTGTGTCCCATCAACGTCAACCTCTGCTAGAGGAGCAGGGTTTGTGGGGCAATCTTCCTTGGGTGGAGGAGGAAGTGGCACAACAAATGAAATTGGGGCTGATGCGGAAGGATTAGCATTGGGATCAGTGAGATTGGATCCCCCGTTGTTCATGGAACCTGTGAGGGGACCCTGGATCATCAACTGGGTAGATTCAAACGACAACAGCAATGATGCGAGGGGCCTAATTCCCGCAATCTGATTTTGTATGGCTGAAAATTGGTCATCTTAATGTTTTGTGGACGACATGATGAAGTTCTAGAATAGGTCCATTCGCCTATTCGTTTCCGCATACATCTCCAAGGAATCAACCTGATCCTTCTCTTTGTCTACTCTGAGCTACGCTAGCTCAACCTAAAGATCAACATCGCGATAGGTTGTTCTCTTCCTTTTTTTTCGCCCATGGCTCGAGGCAACATGCTTGGTGGTTGCCTCTCTATTGGAGGGCCCAAAGATGCAGACAACCCTCTCAGGCTTTGCGATAGTCGTGCAGGTGGAGTATATTGCTCCTCATAAACGTCGTCCACCTCGAGTTCATCGTCTTCAGCCTCTATGTCAGAGAACACGTCCAGACTTTCGTGCTGAGATCCTCCAGCCCACCTTGAAGGCGTGTAAGGATGGTCCCACACCAACTTCCCCTTTCTCCTACTTGATGTAAGAGTTGACACACCCACAGGTTTCCTGCTGTATTTGGATTCATCGACAAAATATCCATTAGGCATGAAGTCGTTCATGTCAAGCGACTTGGCCATTTCCACGATTTCAGTCTATATTTTGGACTCGTCAGATACTCCTATAGCGTAGACATTGAGGCCACTCATCTGCAATTATTCGAAGAAAATCATTTGTAAGGTGAACGTGACTTAGGTTGACTCAACCTAAACAATTTTAATCAAATTTGTTTCATAAAATTTAGTCCATATTTTCTTTCTACATCTAAGTAACAGAAATAGAGCCATTTCAACAGTCCAAAAATGAGTTCATCATATGAGACAGATTCGATATAATAATTGACATCAGAATTCAGGTCGACTTGATCTAATAAAACATACCATGGCTGCGCATGTGAACTTGGCACCGGCAAACAATGACATTATTGCCCTCCCCGCAAAGCAAAACCTTCTCAGGATTCCGAGATAAAACTCCATCCTGAGCTTAGTATTATGAATTTTGTACCGTAGCTCATTATAGGCCCTTGGCTTATTGAACACATTAGTATTCGGTGCTCTATAAGTAGGCTTTGGAACTATGGGAACCCCATTTCTAGGACTCTGTAAGAAAGTAAGATACACTTTCTCCATAGCCTTGTTGTTGTTTGGGGCAAATCGTGGCAAATTGGTTAGTTCTGAGTGATGGGTGTATCAAGTTCAAAGCCCCATATGGGATGGACATCTCTAAGCTAGATTTGGTCAAGGGAACCCTAGTAAGGCATAGGAATCAATTCCGGGAGATAGGTTCTAGTTTCCCCATTCCACCAATGAAATAGCAAAAGTACAAAATTCCAAATTGTTGATTTGTAGATGTCGAAAATACCAAGGCGGGACCATGGAGGAATCTAAGGTCCCATGAGGGTGGGTTGAGGTTAAATCCATGTCGGGGAACCAACGGCGAAGTCGGTTCACCAAGATTCCCCCCGGTGTGGAAGATTCCCCGGCCACCGGTAATTAAACAAGGAAGTGGAAATTGTCCCCCCTGGGCTGATGTGTAGAGTAAAAATATGAGCCTACAAATGTGTTGTGGGATCACATGGGAGGTTCTACGAAAAGTTTCGAAATTTTATGATAGTTAGAAGATGTCTTTTCAGACAATCAACTACCCAAACTTACAATGGGAAATTCTTGGAAATTCCCTAGGTGGTGGTAAAATCCCACTAAATATTATCATAGCTTCATTTATATTAATAAGCTTCCCCGACAAGTTTCACGACATTCCAATAGTCATAAGTATCCGAACCTGCAACATTCCCCGACAATTAACAGAAATTAAAGTCCACGACGGGTTTGACCGGTGGAGCAAGAGCATACGGAAACAGAATGGAGTGCAAGATAGGTCTTTTCTCACTCCCCCGTACCTACTTAGAAGCTTAAGCTAGTTACTTTTGCTAGAAAAGTCAACCCCCCAAAGTTGGGATTTTCCCCGATTTAGGGCATTAAGTTGGCGCTAGGTTTCGTTGTGATTTTGAAGATAGAAAAGGAGGAGGGACTTCCCTTGCACTAAAAATGACCTTTTGAAGCCAATGGCGCAATCCGTTTGCGATTCGGAGGTAATCTCCAAAAGTTAGCGTAGTGGGCCAACATCGGATGGAAACCTTAAGTTTTGGATGAAAATCCAAGAAGATAAGGTTAATTTAGATGAATGAGGAGAGGTGGGTGCCTGGGAAAGAGTATAAAAGGGCACCCTTTCTCCTATCTCACCACCTCCTTTTTTGTGTAATTAGGTCTGTTGGATCCAATTGATGTTGGAATTGTGGCATTTTAGCCACCAACCTTGCAACGGTGTTTTGGGGGCACTTTTGGCCATTGTTGTTGTTTTTGGAGCTTGCAAGGTCTTTTGTGGGTCCCTTGCCTTTCCTTTTGATTGAGCGTGGTACTAACTCTTCCAAGCTTGAACTTGGAAGCTTTTACTAATTTACTAGGTTGCTAGAAGTTGTGGGTGCTTACCTTTGAGAGACCCTTTTGGTCACTCACCTTGTTTTGTCGTGTACTAACCCTAGAGCAACCCCCCATATGACTAGTGATGTGGTTCTGGGGGCCCTTTAGTTCAAGTGATTGATATTACTAACCCATGTCATTAGCCCTTGAGTGTCCAAGGCCCTTTTTTGTGTCGTTTGCCCTTGTCCCTAACAGTGACGTGTGATTCCTTGTTGAGAGACACGAGGGTGTGAGGGTAATGGGTTCCGCCCATATGGTGGAGTTTTGAACCCCCTAGGATAAAAGAGTCTTCGTGGTGTGGGAGATAAGTAGAAAGACGGCAAAGCTTTGAACCCCCTTGGGGTGAAAAGCCTTAGCAATATGTTAAAAAGGAGAAACGACGGCGAAGCTTTGAACCCCCCCCTTGGGGTAAAAAGTCTTAGCAGCGTGTGAAAAGGGGGAACGGCTGCGAAGCTTTGAACCCCCTTGGGGTAAAAAGTCTTAGTAGCGTGTGAAAAGGGGGAACGGCTGCGAAGCTTTGAACCCCCTTGGGGTGAAAAATCTTAGCAGTGCGTTAAAACCACCTCATGGTAGAACCGTGAGACCACGTGGCCCCTCTCCCCACAAAGTTTAGTTCCCAAAATGCGTTGGGAACAAACCAAGATTTAGGTCCCCAAAAGATAGAAGTAGAGGTCAAAAGTTGAGGGTAGGGAGTAATTAGGGAGAAACCAAGCGAGTGTGCTACCCCATGAACCTAACTTACACCCGCAACCCATAGGCATGGCATGCCCCAAACCCCCCTAGAGTTCACCAAAAACTCAGCTACATCAAAGCCATGCCAACAACCAACCCAGACTAGCCCAACATCCAACCCACCAAAACCTTGATACCCGGAGGGCCAAGGCCAAGCATTGGATGGGGCGGAGTGAGTACCGATGGGGCCAGAGACTGCTGCCAGTGGGGCTCTAGGGTTTCGGCTAGGGTCGTTGGGGTTTTTGCTTGGGCATCGGGGGATTCCGGCTGGGGATCGGGGATTTTGGCTAGGTCTCTAGAGGTTCTACTTGGGTCTCTACGGGTTCTGTTAGGGATCGAGGTTTCTGCTGGGGCCTCAGGGTTTCTACTAGGGTCTCTAGGGCTTAGCTGGGGTCTCTGGGATTTCTACTGGGGCATCGGGGATTCTACTAGAACTCCGTGGCTGCGAGGGAGGAAGGACTGTCCAGGCTACATAGAAAAAAACCCAAAGGAGAAGGCAGACCGGAATTTAAGGTGGGAAGAGAAGGAGAAAAGGGAAGAGGTCTATGACACATCCAACTGCACCAAATGAACCGTTGGGGTAGGGAATCCAACTCCCTATCTCCCGTAAACACCACCAAAGCAACAAACAAGTGGTCAAGAGAATGAGACGAAATGATAAGGGAGAGACAACTTGAAGGGGGAGGGGAAAGGTAGGTAGGATAGGGCAAAACCCTCAAGACTTACTTAGGCCCTTAGATTAGAAGTAGGTAATCACCACAAGATTAAGTGTGAGACGTAAGTATAGGACATAGGAGGTAGGACTTAACAAGTAGGACGTAAGAAGTAGCTCAACTTGGAGGAAAGTATGACACATACTTAAAGTTAGCTTAGTAGGTAAGAGAGGGGGGGGGGGGGGGGAATAGGTGGGCCACCTCAGAGTGTGTGTATGTGTGTGTGTGTGTGGTGGTGGTGGTGGTGGTGGGGCGGGGGGAGAAAAGAGGGGAGGAAGATTAACAATTAAATCCTTGTACCAATTTCTTTTATGATTAGAACGGTGGTTCGTTGTCTCAAGGCACGGGAGTTCATGGCGGACGAGGTAGAGCTTCCGGTGGGCGCAAACAGCGACTCAAGTTCCAAGGTATGAGTTAAACCTCCCTAGCCTTTCCTTAGGGCTCTAACTAGAATTTAGTGGTGTGGGCCGAGGCCTACCCCTAGGTCAGACCCTTAGGACTGTAGGTCAAGTCATTTCCAGGGATACAAGCGTAGAGAAGAAGGTCGTGGCTTTCCAAAACCCTAGAGTACGCCCAAATCGGGTGAAAATTGAGAAAGTTATTGCCAAATGAAGTTTAGGATCAAATTGGATGAAGAATATCTAAACTCCGAGTTAGACAGGTAATTAAATACATTAGGAGGAGGCTCCCAACTAGGGTCCAGGGCCAAAAAGAAAAGTCAATTCCGAGTTGTAGGTTAGGAGAAATTAGTGGATGAAGTTTGGGTAAGGCTTGGATGAAAATTCAGTAGAAATCCCCGATCAGGGTTCAACTACAGATTTGGGTAGGAGAAATCCTTTTGAACCATACCCCAAAATTTTGGATCTTTCTGAATTGGGGAACTAGGTGTAATAGATGGATGAAGTTTGAGGAACCGAGTAGCGGTCAAACTTCATCCATCCATAACTTGGGCTAGGAAGGCCAGATGAGGTCGAGTCTTATATTTTTAGAAATGGCACGAGATGAACTAGAGGGTTCCTAAGATAGTTCTACCTTGGTGTGGGTCCTATCCAAATCATCCAGCAGGCCCTCCATCCGATGGGCCCAAAACATTGGAAGTAGTTTAAGCTAATCTTGCAATTGGGGGTCACTTAGGCACTTAGTAAAAAGATCCATTGCTTGGAAGGCACAGTGGACCACGCTTAGACACCCAAAAGTAGAAGTCACTTAGTCGAAACCTAGAACCTAGTTGTGTTCGCGAATTACCAAGGGTGGATAATTTGGCGCTCACAACTGCGGATGTTCATTTCCAGTGGTGCTGGTATAAGTTGGTCAATGGAGATGGACTTCTTTTCGTCAATCTCAAAAATGTAAGTGTCAATACAAGAGGTCCAATAGTTTTTGTAGGCCTCTGTTGATCATTGGTAATCGTGTTTTCGCTTCGGATCTCGTGCCTCTGGCACGTCGATGACAACAGATGCGAAACTTTGCTTGCCAACAATAGAAGTTGCAGGAGCACCTTCCACTCTTTGTCTCGTTGAGGAGGAATCCAAATTACTCTTCCTCGTCCCCATCGGAGGGGTTGCAGCCTGCTTACTCTTCCGCATACTACGACTCTGCTGCGTTCCTAAAGTACCTATAGATCCTTGGCCTTCTCCCTGGCTTGGCACATCTTGGGACATGGAATGGGAAAGCAAGTCTTTTCTTTTAACTTCCAGCTTTGCCGCAAGAATTGCGAAGTCCACGAATAGTGTTCGTAGGCGATTGCATAGCTGTCTTCCACTAATTGGCTTCCCAGCTGCATTTTTGAAGAAATTGGCATCCACCTTTTTCTCGAGCTTTGGAATTTCAGTTTTGTAATTTGTTGGTTCTAGTGACTCCAAAAATGAGGTTATATTGAAATTGATCTTTGTTGAGTCAAGCACAATTGTGAAGTGGTATTGGTCCTTGTCCACTTTCCTAATTTGCGCGGTTACACAATGGATCTTGATTATGGACCCAACGTCTTGGACAATGTCTTTGATTTTCTCGTTATAGGAAATCGGGTAGTATGGTTCATTGTCCTTGTACTTCGCAGAGAAACAAATGAGGTTCTTGAATGGAGTCATCTTGAGGCTCCACATGTGTATCTTTTTAGGATCTTGGAATTCCCAATATTCTCCATCATTTTCAAAGTCATCCCTGTCTTCGTCAACCCGCGTGATATCAAGTTGCTTATAGAATACTTTGAGTTTCGGAATTTGCTCCTCCATCTTGCATTATAACACGAGATTATTAGTATTAGGCTTGTTTAGGTCAATTCGACCTAAATAGCAATTACAGATTTCCCAAGTATAAACCGTCATCATATTTACTTATGCAATCTCTTATCTTCCTATATATTCTTCGTTCTCGAAGTGATGCGTCATCTCTTTGGGTTGAGTCGACCTAAATGTTGGTTATTCATTGACACTTAGTATGCCATTTTTACTTCCTAATCGGAATTCACTTGCTTTTCAAAGTGATTATAGAATTGGAAAGTCTTTCCATGTAGTTCATGATTTACAATTGAGTTACACTATTCTGTTTTGTTATGATTTGTTTATGCTGATCACATTTCTGTGTAGGGCATTTTAGGTTGACTCGACCTGAATTCCTCTCTTTCGATTGCAAAATCTATGTAAGGGATATTTTTTAATTTATTTATGTGAATAAATGAACTTTGAGTCTACATCAATTTAGCATTACTAGAGCATTTCAGGTCGAGTCGACCTGAATTGCTCTCCTTCAATTACAGAACCTAGGTAGGGTATATTTTGTTTTCATTTATTTATGTGAATAAGTGAACATTGTGTCTACAGCAACTTAACATCACTATAGCATTTCAGGTCAAGTCGACCTCAATTGACGTTTTCTTGTTTTCCATCGATGAAATGTATGATGATTGAGGAATTCTGGACGTCCTACAAAGGGCTATCGACCTAAAGTGGCTTCGACTTGAAGCGCATTGCACTAGAATTTACCTCGATTTTATAGTATATGGAGTGCATCAAAAAATTGTCAGTTGTCTTCCAACCAAGATACTCATGCACGAATAAGAAAAAAAGATGTCAAACTAAGAAGAACTTCTCTGGCAATCGGAATTCAATGTTACAAATATCCCCACGGACTTCTTGCTTTGCACCCTGTCTACACATAGAAATCAAAGACACAATGACAATCACTACTATGCAATTCAAAATCCATACGTGTATACTGAACTAGGAAAACCCTAAGCCAAATTCAGGTAATGTCAACGCATGTAATCCCATTCAAGCATTTTGTAATTGCATTCAAACATTTCACTACATTACTGTAATGGCATTCTAGCATTGAAGTATTCCGGCGCTCCAAAAATACACAGTAATTGCATTCAAGCGATGTTCAAAGACACACATTCTCCAGAACATCAAAACTCTCAAACTACAATTGAGAAATGCTCCAAAAGACAATAAAAAATAAAAAAAAATTGTCAACCACAAGACAAACAAAACATACAGTTCGTATGTGACACATACAAACTATGAACCCTAAACCTCAAAACATCAATGACATTGAAAGTAGAAGAAGAGTGAAAAAGCTTGTGTAGAGAGCTGAATCACTAGTATTCCAGTTGTGGTTGAGCATCGTCAGAAAAATGCGCCTCAGATGACAAAGTGCAAAAGCGAACCAAACTCAAACGAAACAAAGGTGGAGAGAGAGAAGTGGCACCGCGGCTAACTGAGAAAGAAAGACTAGAACCACACAAAACACACAAATTGGAATCGCGAGCAAACAACAGCAGAGGCACTTTGAGCAATGGAACTAAACCTCTAACCGCCACAAGCAGCGACTCGAGGAGTAGAAATGGAAAACCTAAACTAAAACTTCAACAGCAGCGACGCGAGACGCGAGAAGAAGAAATAGAAACCCTAAACTAAAGCAACAGCAACAACAGCGCCACGAGACGCAAGGAGAAGAAGTAGAAAACCTAAACTAAAACTCTAGTAGCAACAGCGACGCGAGATGTGACGAAACGGAATCGGAAGCTCTAGCAACAGCGTCTCCGGGAGAAACAAGTAACCCTAATGAAGAAACTGGAATTGGAATTTCAGAACAACCCGACGATCGTACCTGCCCCCCCCCCCCCCTCCCAGTACAATAATCTATACCCGCCCAAAATACCTGCCCCACATATACCCACCCCACATGTACCCCACCCACACAGCCCTACATACCTGCTATACTTTACCCGCCCTTACGTAATTGAATTTTACCCACCCCATACCATGGTTTTTTTTTTATTTTCAGGAAAAACCCAAAGTGGCAATATTAGATGTTATAGAAGTGCTATAAATTTAAACATTCATCCACATATTGGATAGAAAATAAAACATTAGCACATATCACATATCTATAATTCTATTTTCATCTACAATCTGGCGATTTCATCCAAGATTTTACTCTATATGTTCTAAGGGCTTTGTGCAAGGCCCTTCATTTTGGTGCAAATTGACGACAAATTACCAGAAAAAAAAAAACACTACCCCATACTATATAGGACATACGTACATTGAAAAGTGAAATTAGGTTGCCTTAACCTTGAAAAGACGATGGAATTTGGATCGTAGAAATCAACCCTTTTGATACCCTATGACATCATCTCATTTTTAAAAATTAAAGCTTCACTACATAGGTGAAGATACAATCGAATGACTCTTATTTCTCTATAAAATTCCAAGGATGAATAGTTGGGTGTTGCATCCTACATAGACAGATTTTTTGTCATCCATGAAGTAGTAAACGTCCGGGTCAATGTTTAGGGGTTAAGAAGTAGGGTGCATTATCCCTAGGAAAGTTATTTTAGACTCACTAAAGTGAAGAGGAACTTCTTTATTCCAATGTACATATAGATGCATTAGTGAACATGAAGTTCCATGAGTGCCAATGACAACAATACCAATTACCAAATTAGTAAATTTTTGTATAGTAGTAACAATAAAAAATTTATAGCGTTCAAATCTACATGATATTAAGGTGGTGTCACCTAATTTCAATCTTTTATACATGTATGTGTTATTCAAAGGTAGTGCATACGAAATTTACTTTAAATAGTAAACAATCTTGAGTTGCATTATTATCCTTCATATTTCTCTCTAGACATGGAAACATACTAAATAAAAGATTATAGGAAAAATCTTTTTGAAATAGGCAATTATGTCAAACTTGTACATAAAAAAAAGCCTTTGGTCACAATATATGTTAAATGTACATTAAATTTTTACAACAAGGAGAAATGTAGAATTAAAATAATATGAACCCTTAAACCCTAAACTCTAAACCCTTTCACTTTGTTTAATATGTTGAAGATACAATATGTAATTCTTTATCAAATAGCGTAACTAAATATCAATGAAATGGCGGTACCCTTTGGCCATAATTCTATGTATTTCATGTAATTATTATTGATTTTCAACCGATGGGTCCCAAACTTGAAAATGCCATGTCTCAGTTTAAAGTATGCACTTCACAGAAGTGGTAAATTTATTAATTCAATGGGTCCATGAATGTCTACTCGGAAAAACATATACAATGCATGGTGTATTCCTTTGAACATAAATTTCTAGCACTACCTTATTTTGTATACAAATTTCAAACCTAGAACTATTGTTATTTTTACTTGTTGGACATTTAGGGTAATTACATCTTGAAATGGTTGAAGTATACAAATGTGGAATTAAATAATATAACCCTATTGAAGGTTTAGGGTAAAAATTATATTTCATTCAATTTGAATGATATATAAAATTAAGAAATCATTTTTTTTTACTATAAACCTTTTGTTGTGCATGGCAACAATGCCAAATTCAAGGAAATTTTTTACAATAATTACAAATTCTTGAAGCATACTACATTTCGTAATGACATTAGGTGCAAGTTATAGAAAGGCACTTTGTCAAAGGGAATGCGGGAAAAAATAGTGACCCTTACACAAAATTAGTTGAAATAGCTCATTGGTGGAGCACTGAAATGACTTCAGACAATTGGCACTCATTATCTATTTTAATTGGTCCTTCAATTACTTCAATGCCACTCACTAGAAACCGTTCTAACTTGCAAGAAATCATGATGACAACCATTAGTTGGTGGCATCCATTCAAAGGCATGAATGATTAGCTTTTGATGGAAACAATGTGGTACTGTATTGCATTCATTAATGGTACCACACTTAAAGCCATAGTACTTCTATAAATCCAATTCAAATGTTTCTCATGCAAACACTTACATGTCTGAGCATATGAAAAATAGGGTGTTTTTGAGTTTTACAACTTCTAATTGTGGTGTATATAAGCAAGCATTTTCCATTTGTGCTAATTCCATATTGTTGTGAAGGCTAATTTTGTATGTGCATTTGAAGTCATGATACTATTTATTTCTTCAACTTCAAAAATGTGAAAGAACTTACTATTCTTCAAATTCGTTTATGCCAAGACCATCATAAATTTGAGGTAATTTTTTAGACTTCAAGAAATAGATTAAAGATTCTTGAATTTATGTTCTCAAAGTTTTATTGGTATTTAAATTGTTTACATCTTTATGCTTAATTATTTAACACCAAACACATAAAGGGTAATTCCCTGGACTATGAAAATTGTGCAGAAAGGTATTGCAAGAAATGCTTAATTTCAGTACATGTTGTAGCATGTGTATTTCTAATAAATTTTCACATTATAATTTATTAATTTAATTTTCATTATTTCTAATTATTGTAGCTTCTTATCGTGAACTACAAAAGTTACTTCATTGTTTACTCATTCTATTTTCAACTTACAATTGGAGTTGCATTATTTGAATGTATGCATGAATGTTTAGTTTTACAAAACCTTTTCACTATACAAATAATTTTTTTTTTACTACCTACGTTTATACTTCATTTGAGTTTAGGATTTTATTGTAATTTTTTGAACATATATATTGCAAGATCAATATTCTTATAATTCTCTAAAAATTCCTATATTTAAAAAATATGGGTTTCCTATTTTCTATACATTTCTCTATCAATTTTATGTCTTGTAATCTAAATCCTTTTTTTGGTTAGTACAAAAGATGCCTAACTTATTTGTCTTACAATCTAATTTAAAGAAAGAATAGCACCAACCCTCTCTAACTTTGAAGGACCTTTTTATACTATCAATTTATTTAATTTGTTGAGTATTTTTCTCTCAAACTTTCTCCTTGAAATTATACATTTTGTAGAAGTCGGCTAGGTTATTTATAAGTAGTAAAATGATTCAAAAATTTCCACTATTTTGCGTTGTGCATGGAATTATAGAAAAAGAATACAAAGAGTGCAAAGTTTACACCAATGGCCATTACTTTAAAAATATATAATTTGGAGGTCCCAATATGTAAAATAGTTTTTCTTCCTACACTTTTTTTAATTTGAATGAGAGACTACAAAATCCTACAATTGTTAGGCATATGAATTTTATGTTCTTTTCCCTTTCATGAAATAACTTTTAAATATGTATAGATATTTCAAATTCAGAAGAAATTCAATTCATTTGTGGTTTAATATTATTATATCATGAACTATAAATTCAATGAACACTTTTTGTATTTTATAAAACCCAATTCGTAAAAATTATTAACTTCCTATATTCATATATGAAGATTAATGATTCTATAATGAACTTTTGAACATTTGAAAGACCTTAACACATATCATGAGAGAAATATAGATCATTGTGTCTTCCCTAATTTATTTCTAACATTCTTTTTGATTCACTAAATTCATTTTATGGCAAGAGGAGAAGGGGGTTCCAATAATAGTTTGCTATATCCCCATCTTTTTTCATGCAAATGTATGACTTTCATTCTATAGTGATTGCATGATATGTAGGAGAAAAAAGGGTTGCCTAGGTGCTCCTAAACCCTATTTATAGGAAAATGGGAATGCAATAATCTTGTATTCACTGTACCCTATCTTTCACTTCGTGATTTTGTAGAAGTCATGCATTTTCAAGTGACATTATGAGTTACAAATGCCATGATAGATAGATTCATGTTAAAAATTTGTAGAACTTCTACATTCTTCCCTCGAAATACTCATACATTTCTTAGGACATTTTAAAACAAAGTCCTTCACAATACTAGACATGGCATAGTTTGGGAGGGTAACATGGTAAATGATAAATAATGATAGACAAAATGTCGTAATCTCGTTAATCAGAGATTAGTTTATAAAGTATGTCTAACTTGCACTTCTTTCTTGTCTAATATTTGCTTACAAAAACGATATGGTTTCTAGAATTGTAGTCTCCATAATAAGAGTGTATGTCTAGTCATCTCTCACTATTTCTGAATCTTTATAATATATTTTCAAAACATGAATATACCTTGTAATCTCTTCTAAAAATCTATAATTTATTCTCCATGTTTCTCGCAACTTCTACATGTTTTAATTCAATAATCACCTTATGATATAAATTCAAAGACCTGGCATTACAAACAAAACAAATTCCAAGGAGTCTCACATTGAGTAGGCACTAGTATTGGTTTTGAATTCCTAATTTTTCTCAATGTTAGGATTAAGGAGAATTTTGAATTTGTGTATTTAGTTTTCAAATTTTCATCGAAAGCCAAAAGCAAAGGGACACTTCCACTACACTTAAACAAAATCTAATCACATACGCCATAGAATTTGACTGAAGACGTATGGTACGGAAAAATATAGGTTTAGGATACTTTTGGGATTCATGACCCATGAGTATATTTATTTTATACTCTAACTTTCCAAACTTACCATTTAAACCGTGAGACCTAAACATTTAAACCAGAATTCTACTAGATAAAAATAATGAAGCTAAAGCTAGGAAATATTTGCCAATACTACATAAATTTAATACAAGGTAAAGTAACCTTTAAGCATGTCCTAAATCCTTATTGAAAACAATCAATTCATTAACCTAAAAATCCTCTAACGCTAAACCTTGAAACCCTAAACCTTAAACCCTTAACTAATAAAATTGAAACTGTAACTATAAATGTAAAGGTACATGTAACATTTTAAAAGTAGCCTTGGATTCCGTGGAGGTGTGGTCCCAATACATTTTTTTTTTTTTTAAATATTTTGACTACCTACTCTAATGGTAAGAAGAATGGAATATATTAATGAGACGAAAAATAGCTTTTTTTTGAGTGATGACAAAAACTCATAATAGACTGCTCTACTTTAAACATTATGTGGAGTCCAAGCTGCCTTACAATTATCATTGACTGTAGCCAGAAATATTCTATTCTAAAGTAAGAAGAAAGCCCCACTCTTCATATTAATGAGGGGGACTTCGTGGAACTAACAAAACAAAAAGGACTTTCTTGCAAATAGAAAAAAAATGTGTAGAGCATTGTTGGCCGTAAAGAAGGTGATACATTTGTTAATAGACATTAGCTGTCTATGTCTTTTTTTAAATAGAAAATTGAACGACCTAGTCGAATCATAGTAAGAATCCGATACTAACAACTCGTTGTTGAAGAATTTGAACTTCATTTCTTCTCTTGCCGCTTTTTTCCCCCGCCAAGAAGTCGTCCACTTCCGTGGATGTCTAGTTTAGGGTTTTCTTTCTCTCATTTCCAATTGGTGTTTTGCAACTTTCTGTGCATGTTGTTCCTTTTGTTTCAAGTTTCTTCCATTCTGTGTAGGTTGCTTGCAACATTCGCCGTGGATTGCAGTTTCAAATAGTTGCATGAAGGAAGAGGTCAGCATTTGAGTAATGTGTTCTGGACAATTCCGTAGTTTGTCTTGTGATTTCTAGTAAATCGATTAGAGATTTGCATTTTCAGAAGAGATTTATCCATCACTATGAATTGCTCGTCTGCTATTCATTTTGTTCTATGTCAAAGTTTTTTTGCGTTGAATTGGTGACTTCTTGAAATTGTGAATCATTGTTGCGGTTTTCAGATTTCGAAATGTAGTGAGTAGTATGGATACGAGTGCTCCCATTTTTGTTGCCGTAAAACCCGGACAATGTGTCCCAATGAATTAATAATAATTATTCTAGATATTCCGGGCTCATTTAGGTTGACTCGACCTAAATGACCACATTACAACTATTGAAATGATTGATGCAGATCAGGTGGAGTCGACATGAATCGGATGAAGACACATTTGGTTACATAGACTAAGATTCATCTAGAGTTGATGAATATGATATACTCTAATGAAGATGATGATATCCATTCTAACATTGTGCAGATTAGGTCGAGTCGACCTAATTAGCTTTATCAATTTATCTGATATCATATTTCATACTCTAAAGAGAGGTTGTGGAGATTCTGAAGGAATATTCCTAATACATTAGTAACAACTAAAGCCAAATAAAAAGTGAATGTGCTTATAAATCGAGTCGACCTCAATAATCAAGCACTTATCAACACAAATAATCTATTTCCATATTCTAATAGTGTGGAATCAATCAGGGATAAGTTCATCAACTTATTAATGAGGATTTTCTTCAAACTCTTGTTATATGTAGGAAATATGTTTCTTTGGTTCCGTTTAGGTCGAGTCGACCTAAATGACCACATTACAAGTATTCATTTGAATAATGTAGTTCTCGTCTATTGGACTTGATTCAAATGATGATACATTTGACTACACTGACTTTAGATTGATCTAGAGTTCACGAATTTGATATTTTCTTTTTAATATTACAGTATCCATTCTGACATTGTACGGATTAGGTCAAGTCAAGCTAACCATCTTCATCGACTGATCTGACTTGAGAGTTTAGGATAGACTTTGAAGGCTTTCGATCATCAATATTTTCAAGGATTGTAATGCTTTCCTTATTAGGTCAAGTCGACCTAATAAGGCCATATTGTATATATTATACTAAATGTCCACATTGAGAGCTTTCATGTACGACTGAGTACCACAATTCCCTCATGCACATGGGAAATGAGTTCTAAAGTCATTCCCTTTGACAGTATTGTCTGGTTTGATGATGACATGCAAGGACGCGAAGAAATGGATGTTGACATCCTAAAGTGCGAAGGATTCCTGAGACGTTGTTGGAATACAAGTGTTGTTATTCTATACAATAGTGCGGGAGCCCTTGTTGGTGAAGGTATTTGCCAGAGTGTGAATTCAGATCTAGTCCTTAGTGCCGATGGTGCCCTTGGGGACACTCACATGGCAGTGCACATCTCAAAGACTCATTCTAAAGCAGTCATCCCCCAAGAAAGGGTGCGTGCATTAGTAGCCTAGGATATTAAGCTTGTCCACTGTCGTGGGCAAGTTTGCATGACCATGTGGTCAGGGATAATTACAACCGGCTCCAAGCAATTCAAGCAAACCCACCATCATCAAAGTCGAGCCGACCATATTAAGTACCATTCGAAATCCGCCACGTGACTCATGCATCAAAATGAAGGACCCCCTCAGTCAAGACTCCATCAATCTGGTGTCTAGCAAAGTTTGTTGTAATAAAAATTGCGTCCAACCGTTTCCAAGAGACAAGATTCAAGCTTTCCGGCAACGCATGTACCAGAATTCAATGTTCAAGCATAGAGCTTATCTTAAGACTGAAGTGCATAGGCAGATGCATCGTGACTCTCCAGGAAGAAAGGTCGTCATGATTGATGAGATAGACATGTGCATGCAAGCTTGGATGCATATTGCTAGGGGTCCTGAGTCTACATTCTACTACTGCCAAAAATACGCCATGAAGGATGGTCAAGAAGCCAGGGACCATGGTAATTTGGGAATGTTGAAGCCAAGGCAACATACCGAACAAGCGTCTATAACTTTGAAGTGCATCTTGGAATAGGAAGCGGATCACATGCCACATAAATCCCACACTCTCAAGTGAGGAGAAAAAGTTGTCTCAAAGATTTTGCCAACTACGTTTCAGCGGAAGGGTCTGATGGCAAAAATCAATGAAGTGAATGTGACTTTCGGACTAAAGGAGGTTTTAACATTGAACTTGAGCAAGATCAGGTCTACTAGGTTTCGTGAGTATGATGTGAAGCAGCCTGGAGACAACTTTACTCGTTGCATTGTTTGTGACAAATTACGGGAGCTTGTGAAGGGTGCTCTTACAGGGTGTGAAATTGCTATGTTGTGGTTGAGGAGGCTAGACAGACACCTTGCCATTGCTCGCACACACATGGAGCTCTATTATGCAAACCAATACTGGTCTCAAACTTGTCCACATGAATGTCTTACAATCATGCATGACAAGATGGATCATGGAAAAATAGCTTCTCTTGTTTTTTCCCATAAAAGTAAGGATCTCAATGGTTTAACGAAGTTGCTTGTGTCCGTCACAGGCATGATTGCGCATGGCCATGCTAATGTCCGCTACGCACATTATGGTTTGGATCTCTTCAAGCACAATTCAAATTATACCATTGGTTCAATGACAAAGTTGTTGTGAGATCTCGAAGAAGATTACCACCTATTCTGAATGTGCAAATGGACAATGCCACCGGGGACAATAAAAATAGATATGTATACTATTTTTGGTCTTTGCTTGTCGCGAACAAGATCTTCCGTGAAGTGTACGTGAACTTCATGATCATTGGTCATATGCATGACGACATTGATGTATTGTTTGGGAGATGGAGCATGCTTTTGAAGGAGAGTTTCTTGACTATCCCATCGCTCATGAAGTCATTCATAGATGTGGAATCCATCCCTACTATCCCACATCTAATTGAAGAGGTGCCCGACTTCAAGGGGTTCATTGAAGGTTTATTTATCGACGGTGATGATATCCTCATTGGGCACACAAGGCCACAACAAGTGAAATTCTACCTCGATTCAAATGGAATTCCAGTCATGAAGTACAAGTTCAAGTGCACTGATGTGGATTGGAAGGGTTTAGATGGTAGAGCCATTAAGTTGTGGAAAGAAGATGATGAAGGGTAAAGTCAGTGGCCCCGTGGAGTACCGGTGCCAATTCAACCTGTAGAAATGAAAGATGCCTAAGACATTGTGAAAGGTATATCTGGATTTGAGAAGTACTAGGAAAACTTGTGTAATGCAAACGTTACTGGAGAATACCGAAGGTGGTATGAGCATTTGCTTCACTATTGGCGTGATGTGAGGGTAGCGATGCAAGAACCATTACCAAGCTCTATGGTTCTACGGGATGGTTTTTGGCCAAAAACACGTGTTACAGAAACACAAGCAAATCAATTAGGGGATGACAGCGAGGAACGTGAAGAGTTTGTGGAGGATGAAGCATACGTTGGGCCTCGGTCTGGTCGTCCAGAACCATCGTTTAGGGTAGGGCGTGATCTATACAATGAGTACTTTGTTGCAGTTCACCCTGCGGATGGTGATAGTCGACATGTTTGGATTGCAAAGGCATTGTCAAATCCAAATAATAACCCAGAGAAACCAAATTGCATCCTCATTCAGTACTTCCGTCCAACATCAAGAAGTAGGGATGTTTAGGACAACTACATTAGGTGGGACAGCGAGAGAAGTTTATATTGGAAGATTGATGAAACTGAGCCACCAATTTGGGAGCATAGCAATGCTCTTATGACAACATGGAGTTCTACCATGAGAAGTGACACCGTTCATTGCTTGATCAAGATCCCGGTTGTTCAAATTGAAGTCATCAACCAGAGTCTTGCATCGTACACTTGATATCCCAAGATTTGGGTGTGCATATGTACTACACATTTTGTAATAATGTTGTAGCACATCTTCATAATCCATACAGTAGTTGGAATTTGAATATTACAGTACATAAAATAAGGTTCATGTGATTGATTTAATATTATTGTTTGTTATTGCATATATATTAGCAAGAATATATTATGTGTGTAGAACAATTGCAAGTACATATAGTATTATTATATGTATTGTCTTATGTTGATTGGTTTCATGTATTATTCAATGAAGTTGTTTGAATATTTATTGTTGTATACATGTCATTTGAAATTATACATCCATTTTGAACAAAAAGATAGTGGGTATACCCACCTTTTATTTTGTTAACGTATAAAGCACTTGTCACATTTTGGATAAGGGTCTGGTTGGTTGTTACAACTTTCTTGCCTACGAAACTCACTTAGCAACACCAAGTCATGTGTACAGATTGTGTGCTCAAACAAATTCAACGGGAATCAAACCTAGACCACTTCAATAACATATACAACTCCTTACAACCAACCGTGGAGGTCATGACTTCGTGTTTAGTCTAGGACATGAACTTCACTTATATGAATCAAAGCACTCCTCTTATAAGAAACAAAATGTATTGGGGGACAAACTAACTCCTAAAACTCTCATTTTAATGGAAATTATACTTTAGAATTAATAAATATAGCATTTGTCAACCTAAATTGGCTAAAACAAAATTTTGGTTTCTTGTGTCTAAATGGTGAATATTATTTTGAGAGGGTCTCAATCTCCCAAATTAATGAATATTGTGTTAGATGCATTTTTTTCTCCCTCTCCATTTTGAAGCATACACATGTCAACTTTAATTCTACAATATCAATGGAAGTGGGTCTTATATGATGTGCAATAAAATATTGAAGTCAATGTGCTCAAAAAATAACAATTGTAATTTTTTGTAGTGATTCTAAAAAGCTTTGAAATTCATTTATTTCCAAACTATAATATTTTTTTGCTCCAAGTTTTTTACAATTGTATTATATGCAAGATACTACAGCATTTTGGTACACTCATTTAGATTTTGCTCACTCATTTTCAAAGTATAATGCATAAAGTGAAACTAAGCATAGACTCAATTTTTAGAGTCACTATAGCATCTTCCTCTAAAAATAGCTTAGTGGATCCACTTTTTAATTCAATTTTACAATTTTCAATAGAAAAAAAAAAATTCTCAAGGTTTGGTTTGCTCATTAAAGTAATCCTACTATTGGGTTAGTGTGTTTTAGATCCATTTTAAAACCTTTGCATTAAAAATTAAGTTTTACTTTCAATCAAGTATCTTCTTCTACTTGACAACTTTTAAAGAAAAATCAAATTGTTTTTTTGGAAATTTTTTGAATTAAATTCTCATTTCAAATTTTCAATGTTAAGAATTTTATAATCAAAATTTTTAGCACAAAATTTCTAAGTTAAGAGTATTCAAAGTCTTATAGTTTAGAGTAGCAAGTTGCAAGAAAACTATTTTCTTCACTTCAAATGCAAATATCTTGCAATGTACTTGTTCAAAGTTTTTGAAATCTCTTCCACATACAATTCTAGTGCAAGATCCTATAGTTCAATATGTAAAAAACAAAATGTTTCAAAATTCTACTCTTTGAATTGGAAATGGTAATTTTGTTTGATTTTTTATGTAGAAATAATTTTGGCACTTCAGGGATAATTAAGGACATGTGGGGATCTCTTTCTAATATAGATTCTAGGTTGAAGATTTGTAATATGTACACAAAAATGTTGAATATTTGTAACATTGCACGGTAATTTACAAACTGTTTCAACTATAAATGTAATCTTTCAATTGGGCATCATAGGTAGCACAAAGAGCAATGAAGCCCTAGTCACTTTTTAAGGTGCACTTCAAAATATGTCTTTACAAATTTAGATTACCCCTACATTTCATTTGGGGGTCAAAATTTTTGGGTGTCTATTTAAGTAGTCTACATTAGTGACATTAGTAGATACCATATACTTTTAGCTTTCAAAATTCACAAAATATTACCTAATTGTTAAAAATTATGGAACTACTCACAGTAAATTACCCTCTTAGCACATGAATCTTTTTTTGAAGTTTTGCATGTTTTTGCTTAATACATATCTCTATGTAATTATAATTTCCCTACATTTGATTAAAAAATATGTATAGTTTTTAAAAATTTTAATACTAATTTCCATGAAAGAGAAGTCCTACGGTCAAAAAAGCCTTGGGAACATCTATATTCATTCTCTACAATTGGGACATTGGAACTTTAAATAAGATAGCCCAACCCATTTATGTTCTTTGCCTAGTTCCATCATCCTATTTTTGGCCCCATTTCTATCCAAATAAATATCTAAATCCATTCATTTTCAAACAAAATCATTGCATTAACCCCAAATAAAAAACCTAATGACCCAATGACCATTCTTTAGTCACTTCCCTTTTCATAAACTTCCTGTTTTCAAATTTTGTGAGTTTTTTTCAATAAAAATTGTATCAAGGAAATAGACTTTGTTTTGAATTTAATGGTATTAGTTTCATCAAATTCCAAGTTAAACTCCACCTTGTGGAATTTTTTTAAGTTGAGTGGTGTAGTACAGTTTAGAGTTTATTTTTTAGAATTCAAATTGGACATAGATTGAAAAGTTAGCCAACCAATGCAATAGTTGCCCACCTCAAAAATGCAGATTTAAGGAGGTCAAAGGAAAAGATAGGTTTGCCCATTTTTGTTTTTCTTACAAACACTACTCTCATCTCTATGACCACTATGCATTGCAAGTTCCACCCAAAATTGCAAAATGACTAGAATGTTGCGAAATTTTAGATGACCATTCTCAACTCTCTTGTCTTTCACTAAGAACAAAAATGTCATAATTTCAAAATACTCTCACAAAGATATGCTCCTTCAAAGTGTGTTGTCCTATTTTCCATGGATCCAAATAAAATTTCAAACTTCAATATCTAACTAAATTATATGGTCAAAAATATGAAAAATTTTGGGTGCTCACTCTCAATTTGAAGTATAAAATCCTATGGTTACATCCTATCTAATCTCAAGAAAAAATGAGCAAAAAAATTTCTCAAGTTCTCGACAGTTTTGGCCTATTTTGAAAGTACACCCCCTAAGGTCATTAGGGGTTAATACCAACAAGGCTGGGTAATGTGTCAATCCTTTGATGGTGAACACTTAAGTACCCTTGGATATATGGGAGAGCGTTTGTGGATTGTTTAAGCCTATATGATGCTCATGACTCTGTTCTACAAATGCTTTTGTAATTTCGGGCAACCCACTTCAAAAATTCATAGGAAGTAAAATTTTAATTCCACTTGGAATTGATTTGTGAAACAAACACAATCCTCTATAAAAATATCTACCCCTCTTGGATTTGGCTCCAAGATATTTAGATTGTTAGTTTGTTGATGGTAAAATAGGCTTGAATGTCTACTTTAAGGGATTCAATTTATCTTTGGATCACTATTATAGCTTCATTTGAAAAAATAATGGAAATTTGAAAAGAAGAGTTAAAGGTCTGAGATGACCCTAAATTACTATGGTAGAACCAACAATTACCAACCAAGTCCATGGCCACTCTATAGGTATTTGGAAATTCAATAGGGACTATGAATGATTTCTAACCATCGGGTCTTGATTTCCGAGCATCTTCTAACCATCAATGCCATGACACATGTGCTTGGTTTTGAGAGCCAAAGTAGTCTTTGAATGAACAGATATGGAAGACTCTATGAGTTGGAGATGCGGATCCATATAACCTTTTGACTACCAAAATTCACAGTAATTTCAATTCAAGGCAAAAAATGACCAAAAAAATTTGCAATCCCCATGATTTCTATCTTTCTACAAGCTAGAAAATTTACATTGCCTTCTATTTGCTCCAGATCATGCACCGAATGCTTTAAATGGGTGGCTATGGATGGTTCTACCATACCATACTGTAGATGATGGTGGTGAGGTACCCAAACCAAATGGTGTGGTTGCAGGTTTGATACCTGGCAGCAAAAATCAGCCTCTCTTCCTGATAGAAAAAACCTTGCAGTGTGTTTCCTGAACAAGCTTGCTTTTTACACACAAAAAAAGAAAAAAAAAAAAGAAAAAGAAAGACTGCCTGTAAGGTACGCCGGCCCGCCCCCCCACCCCACCACCACCACCACCACACAAATAGCGCTGCTTTTTTGTGGGGTGTGTGTGAGTTTGTACAGTACCTTCCTTTGGCAGGTAAGGTAAGGGTAGGTAGGGGTGGTGGCAATGTAAAAAAACACCCAAAGAGCATATTTTACTTAAACTTACACCTGCTTGAAGGACGCATCATCAGAAGGTCAGTGGCACCAGACTGACAAGTGAACTTGAACAGTCCCCCACCCCACCCACCAAGAGGCAAGAGGGGCATTTTTGGGGGGGGGTTGCCTGTTCTTGGGATGAGGACTCGGTGGATGAATGAACCCATCCATCCATGAGGACTACTACAGTAGGAGTACTAACCAGGGCTTTTTTTTAAATTTTTTACGAAGTGCCAAAGTGGCGATATTAAATGTTATAGTAGTGCTCCAAATTACAACAGTCATCCATATATTGGATGTATACTATGGTTTTCATCCACAATCTGGTGATTTCATCTAAGATATTTTCTTTTTCAAAGTTGTTTGGCGATTTCATCCAAGTTTTTTGACATTTTTTTTTGGCATTTTTTAGCCAGATTATTTTTTCTGGTACAATCTGGTACCAAAAAGCCAAAAAAAAGAAGCCCTGGTACTAACTTACTCCAGGACTGGGCGGACCTGAGCCAGTCCCTCTTCAGTGTGCCAGGAAAGCGGCCCTGGCTCTCTGTCTGTCTGTCTGTCCCTCCCTGTCCCTCCCTCCCTCTGGACTCATCATCTCATCTGGACCAAGATCTCGAGAACTGAAATTCCGCAGAGTCAGTGAATTGAGGAGAGAGTCCTGTGTGAGGCTTGCCTGTGCAACCGGAAGGACTGATGACAGTCACATCCCAGTATAGTAGAACCACCCATTATGAACCATTTAAGCATTGTGTGCATGATATGGAGTAGTAGAAGGCATTGTTAATGTTTTTGCCCTGTAGAGAGATAGAAATGATGGGCGTTGTCGAATTCTCATAATTTTTTTTCCCTTCAATTCAAATTGTTATGAATTTTAGAAGCCCAAAGTTGGCCTGCAACCATCCCCAACACATAGATTCTTCCATCACTCATCATCTAAAGACTAATTTGGCTCTCAAAACCAAACACACTGGTAGATTGATCAACAAAAACTGATCTATAATACTCATCTTACTCACCTATTACGGTCACAATATTTTCTACCACAGAAGACCTGAAAAAGGCACTTCTTGCAATGAACTAACACTAAAAAATTGAAAGTTCCTATTGAGGTCACTAATTACTCCATTCCAGTTAGCTAAGACATTGAATGTGGCCCAAATCTCTATAACTAAAAGAAAACTATAATGGGCTCATTCATAGAGTTCAGTAATGGGCAAAAGGTCCATAATGGGCTGTTTTACCTTATTGTCCATGGGGCCTGGCTGGTAACAGGTGGTTCTACCATAACTTTACTTACCTTTGTTCAGTTCAGTTAACTGATATGTTTGGACTTTGGGACCTCCATCCCATCCAATGCTATGCTGTCAAAATTTGACAGAGCCCCCAAGTGAGTTGCTGGAGTTGCTGGAAAGTTGGAGGAGCAGAAATTGGACAGAGGAAGTAAGCTTAAGCTTATGTTAGCCCATAGTATACAGTGGGTACCCCCAAAAATCGCCCTGTGTCTAATCTAAAAGCACCATCTACAGCTGGTGAACATTCCTAAATTCAGTTATGTACCTATAATTTGCATAGAGCGCTTTTAAAAACAGACTTTGACTGTGAATAACTTTTGCATATAGTATCCAAATGAGGTGTTCTTTGGTGCATTGGAACCTCCTTTCTCTTGCCAACAAGGGTATATAAATATCTGATCAGCCCAATAATAGTAACAATGCACAATACCAACTTTTGGCGCTTTTGGGTGTATCTACCTTAGTATGTGGACAACACACAAAAAAAATTTCAATCAATCACTCAACTCCATGGTTTATTAATCCTTACACGTTGACATGGACATTTTTTGTCCAATGGATGACAAGGAATTCTCTTGTCCTGCAACTATTCATCCTCAGAATTAGGGACAGAAGGGGAAGATCTTCTACAATAGTTTGACCTCCAATGGAAAATTTTGGTTTTTTTAAAGTACATGATGTTTCATGGGTGCAAAAGAGATGATTTCCACAATCACCAGTCCATCCTTTAAGGGCTAATTTCACACCTCCTTCTCCCCCATTCTCAATCTTCAGAGAAATGAGAACAGGACGACACTCTCTTTCTCTCTCCTTGAATTGCAGTTTAAGGGTGCATTCTCTAATGGAAGATTGAGAAGTTGTTATTTACTTCTCCTTTGGAAGTGAAGAATCTAGGCATGAAGAAGTTTCTGCATTCTTCATTATTTATAAGTTGTCACACCTTCTTCTCCCCATTTTCAATCTTTAGAGAATGAGGATGGGACACTCTCTTTGAATTGTGATTCTAGAGTCTATTCTATGAAGATTGAGAAGTGACTTTTTTGCTTTGCCTTTGGAGATGAAGAATGGGCATGAAGAAGTTCCTCCATTCTTCATTATTTAGGGATTGTCACACTTTCTTCTCCCCATTCTTAATCTTCAAAGAGTGAGGACAGAACACTCTCTTAGAATTGTGGTTCTAGGGTCTATTCTCTAAAGATTGAGAAGTGTTTTTTCTGCTTTTCTTCTAGAGATGTAGAATGGGCATGAAGAAGTTTCTCCATTCTTCATTAGGGGTTGTCACACCTCCTTCTCCCCATTCTCAATCTTCAAAGAATGAAGATGGGGCACCCTCTTCTTGAATTGGGGTTTTAGGGTCCATTCTCTAAAGATTGAAAAGTGATTTTCTTCTCTTCTATAGTTGAAGAATTAGGGCATGAAGATTGAGAAACCATGGAGAAGATTAACAAGACCTGTTCATTCTCATTCTTTCACATGGTGAACAAGGGAATCACACCTTCTTCATGGAGAAGGGCTCCTATTGGCTCTTCTTTTCACTCCATACCCTTCTCATTCTTTAGAGAAGTTTCATTCTAGGAGAAGGTGTGACAACCCCTATTATTTAGCAAGGTTGGATGTTTCTACAAATTGATGCTAAAAAATAGAAGATTGTCTCATTAGCCCCACTGTTGAAAATTCAACCAATGAGTCCAACCTCTAGATATGTGGGAGGAAGTGGAATGGATGCCTTGACAAATTGCCACAATTTAACTTTTAACTTTTAAGTCCCATGCAACCACAAAATAGTTTCTGGAGTGAGAAAAATAGAAAGAACTCATAATCTAAGTAGATTACTGTATATGAATCATGAAAGCAATGTCTATCAAATGCAAAGGTCCTTGAAGTGAGTCTTTTATGAGTTTGCTAGTGCAGCAAGCGTATATTTCCATATTTTTCAAATATCAATGTAAACAACATTGTATATACTATCAAGAAACTCTACATTTTCATAATACCAATAGTGGATTGTCCTAATTGTTTGCACCCCCATTGTTTATCACTCATTCTCCAATTTGATAGGATTACCTATTCACTTCGGCTCCTTTGTCCTCAATAATCCCATATTTGCTAAAGATTCTATCTAAATTTTTACTTTGACCAGAACAACTCTAGGACTTAAAGAATTAAACAACAAGTTAAGCCCCTCAAGCTTGTAAATGAAAAGATTGTTGACAAAAAGTGGCAATTGTATTTCTTGGGAATGTTCCAACTTATTGGATCTACTTCATTTATAATATATGGATTGCCAAGTACCACATCTCGGGTGCAAAGTCACATCTAGGTTGCAAAGTCATCTATTCACTATCCACTTTTGCAACCCTTAACCACATAAACTTTGGACAAGCAACCAAACCCATATCTTATTTTAATGAGATTTTTTTATTTTCTCGTAGGCTGCCTTCCAGGTAAGTGAATGTCAATTAAGGGTAAAGGTAAACACACCTAAAAGCAACCAAATAAACAATTCAATATGGTTTCTATTATTGGAATGAGAAAGTTTTGTGGAGTCTTTAGAGTAGTTAGAAAGATATTCTAAATTCTCTTGGAATGCATTTATTGAATACTATTTCAAGAAAATTTCAAGAAAATATTGAAAATAATTTTTTATAAAATTGACCATAGACTCTCATGAATGGTGGAAGTACAATTTAAGCAAGAATTTGTAGGGGGTGGTTTTAGGTGTAGCTACATAAAAAGACACAAAAGGGTGTTTGACTTTAGGCTTTGAAAAAAAAGAGTGATAGTCTAATCTTTTGGAATTAAATAACATTATATTGTATGATCTTTGAATGTTTGAAATTTAATAACACCTAAACTTCATTGTTGAATAATGTTATATTAGTCCTTGAGTGATGGATTTCCTTGAGCAAAGGTAATGTAACTTTGTCAATCTTGATTGGGATCATGAAGCTATTTACATGTTGAAAACTCAACCAATAAGTCAAGCCTTTGGAAGAATTTGGCCTTTCAAAGTTAATAAAATTAGTAAGGCTTAGTTAATAAGGAAGTTAGACATCCATTTAATAAAGTACAAAAGGATAGAGGGGGATATTTCGATTCTTTTTCATGAATTTTGTCCATAAATTTAAAGTGAAACCTTCAGATCACTAATATATTTTTGGAATTGGAATTTCAATTCATTCTCTACATTTTTTTAGCTTCTTAAATTAAAAAAAATTACCATGCTTAATTAAGCATTAAAGTTTTGCTTAGTTCTCAACTATTGCCTTTTGACATATCCTATATGATTGGATTGTTGTACCTCTCCATTTTGTATAATTTATTACCTTCTCTTTATATTTAAGACAATGATTGCTTTGAGAATTATAGTTGAATACTAGTTTTTCTTACATGTCATTTAATTATGTTCAAACTATCATTAATTGAATCTTAAATAGGCTTGAAAAAGAAGAAGACTGATAGTCTTATTGAAGGGCACTTTAGGGGTTGAATTCTCTTTAAGAGCTCAAAATTTGGTAACACTTGAGGTTCATTGCTAAATATTGTTATATTAGTCATTAAGTATAGGAATTTTATTCTCAAAATTTAAAGCTAATGTAACTTTCAATCTTGACAAAGGTCATGCCAAGCTATTTACTCATTCAAAAATATGCATATAATGTATGAAAATACAATTTATTCATCCAATTGTATGTACAATTGTTTAGATGATGCAATGTTTATTGGGGGGAGGGGATTCACAATAATTTTATCCAATCAAAATTGAAAAATATTTTAAAAATGTATCCGCTTTCTATAACATACCTTACCTTGGTATTTCTACGAATTATATCGATATTGTTGCTCAATGTAGCATTGTCTAGGTTTTTTAAACAAGAGATCTCCGACTTCTTCATATCCATTGTAAAGTGTGTACCTCCCAAACCACCGCTTTTTACTATTGTGCTTAGATCCTATTATTAAATTGGTCAAATCTTCATATTTTCTTGTTGACAGGTGAAAAGAGGTTCAAATGCACCAAAGAACTCACCATTTGGATACAAGAAGCAAAGGTTATGAAGGGTCAAAATTTTTTGTTGGTAGATGTTCTGAAATTATTTCCTCAACATAAGTACATATTGATCTAGGAGATGTACACAAAGTGACGATGGCGATTTTAGGCAGATTTTTTTAGGGTTTAGGGTGTACCCACCTTAGATGTAGCTCCTGTAAATGTAAAACCCTCCTCTTCTAAATGAACACTCAAAGTCAATAATGAATAGACAGAAATAAAGATTTCCAATGATTGTATCAATTACTCAATCAAAAAGTAATCTCAAAGTAGTCTTTAGTCTTAACCCATTTATAGATCTCAGATAAATGTGCTAATAAGGGTCCTTTTGTAATTATTGGACGTACAGTATTGCAATGCACTGGTACCAATATTTACTCATGGATTAATGGTAACTTCTGATTTTTTTACTTCCAAATAAAGTTGGGTAAAAAGTCAAAAGTTCAAATCAATTAGTTTGCAGTTGTGATCAGTAACTTACTGGTTTGTCTACTAGTATGTCTGCAGAGGCTGATGCCAATGTACATCTGATATCCGGAACTAGGAAGCTAATTTCCATGGGTCTCAACCGAGCGCAGCCATTCATGGTGGCGTCCTCCGAAGAAGGGGCACATAGGTCGGGGAAGGCAGCTATCGTCCAATCGACCCCGACGGTCTGTTTGAATTTGCGGGACGTTGACACTGGGATACATTGAATCGTGAGGAAATTGCCAGAGTTTTTCCTTGGCGACCGATTTTGGTAGCTCTTCTGTGGCGTAGGATCCCCTTGGAGCGCGAGAATCCGGACTGTTTGAGCTTCGCAGCGCCAGTTTTGGTCACTCGTGGTAGGCATGGCAGGTGCTTGAAGTGTCCGAAGGAAACAGACGGCGTGTTGACGTATGAGGTGGACTCAGATGTGCCTGCATTGTTCTCGATTTGGATTGCTCGGTGAGTGAGAGACCTGGAAGGGTGAAAGAAGTTTTGGGCTTTTTGGCAACTATTGGTAGAAATGGCGGGTGTTTGAAGGGTGTCCTGAAAAGTTTGTATGGAATGGAGTGGACAGGACGGTGTGTTTACATACGAAGCGGAACTAGATTGCATTGCTCTCGGTTTGGATTGCTCGGTTATTAGGACTTCGAATCATCAAGAAGGATAGGCGTTTACGAGAAGGCTCTTCGGTTTATTCGTATTCAGAAAGAGAGTCGGTTTTGCAGTCGAGGTTTGATGTGGATGTCGGTGTGGTTTAGGTTAATTGAAAAGAGTGAAGATCGTTGCTAAGGAGAGGGAGGTCAGTGTTGTGAGCGAGGGCATGCACATTTGGAGCGAAGGGAATATGGAAGGCAATAAAGAGGATGCAGATGCTGAGGCAGTAGCAGCTTGACTGTGAAGATTTGCTTAGGAATGCTTGTAGAGGGAATTATCATTCTTGCGGCGTCACGGAAGGTTGAGGGACAATGAGGTCAACGTCGCCGTCTCATTCTCCGTCCTCGTCTCGTTATGGAGCGCCGAGCAGGGAGCACACAGCTGCGCTTGAAGGTTTGGCTCGTCTCTCGACGGATGTGTTCAATGAGAAGCCTTTTGGAGGGCTTGTAATATGTGTGACCGGCCTTTCGAAAGGTGATGATCTCTTCACGACTTTCAATTTAGTGAGAAAATTCCTGATTCTATTTGTCGGGAACTGTAGTTGAGTCGTGTGCTTATTTTTTTGTAAGAACCTATTCGAATTTGAAATTGGCATCCCCACTATATTGCAACTCTTTGGTACTTGTTTTTTCCGAGTTCTTGTAGATCTTAATGTCTTTATTGCGTCTTCGAAAAGAGTGTTAAAGTTCTTGTTACAAGAGAGTGTATTGAGCGCAAGCATCACTGATGCGATGGTTGTTTTGGACTCCCATAAAATGTTGGGAAGCTTAGCACCAGGGTGTTGGTGTTTACCGGCGAGCTTAATGAATATTTCGTTAAGTTTACATCAACTACAGTGTTTAGTTAAAAATAAATGTTAAAGTTGCAGGTCTAAGACGCATGCCTCACATCTATGTCGTCTTTGTCGAAATGGCGCTAGAGTTTAAGTGACAGTATTGACACACTGATGTGTGCCCTTGTGATGCATTCTGAAAGAGCACGCTGAATTGGCTGTGGAGTGCAGAGGCCCGCAAACAAGTGCAAATGATGACTGAACGTATGGGTGGCCAGTACAGCCCAGACCTCCACGTGAACTGCACTCATCTTGTTGTTCAAATATCCTTTTGAGTCTGCTACTGCACTGTGTATTGCTTTGTTATTGCAGAGACTTTGATGAGCATTTTTTCGCAGCTCACTTTTGTAGACATCATGTGATAGTATACCTCCTCCGTGCATTAGTTTTTTCTTAAGTTTTGATCTTTGGAGACAAGAAAGTTCGCGAGGTTGAGTCACAGATTATCAGAATTTGTCACTTGATTACTTTGGAAGTCGATAGCTTCCTTGACTTCATGCACAGTTGCAGCGGTCGAAAATTTGACCATGCTCTGAAGCATGGATTGCACAGAGGCTTATATGTTGTCACGTTACCGTGGTTCTTAAATTCTGCAAAACAATTTGGTATGCCTTATAATATCCTCGCTGACCTCTTTTTCAAAAAATTCTTTGAGAGTGTCTCTTTGTCGTTTTTTCTGAGTTTTTTCTCCCAGAATCTTCCAGCATGAAGCTTTGATCATAGCTGAGTCTTATTCACAACTGAAAGACCTTTGGTCTCTACTATCTTTGCTTAGCTCAAGATATTCCCATATGCTTAGTTGTGAAGATCAGAAGTAGTGTGGTGGCTATCCAGTTGCATCACAATCGGAAGTTCCCCGCTAAATTTTTCGTCCTTGTTTCGCAGAGCGCTTAGACGAAGATCTATACAGCGTACAAAAGAGTATCCCGGATGCATTTATTCCTGAAAAATTCTCCGACGCGATTGCCAGTAGCAGCTGGCAAAATTCGTGCATACCGGCTAATTGTGACATGAGAACTACTTACAGGCAGAACAATAACGTATCAAAACCAAAGAGCTCTGGAGGGTCAATAAAAACTTCAGCAAGCACCCCGAGAACGCCACACTCTACTCGTACAATCCAGACATCAAACACCAATACAGCTCTTTCAGGGGCTAGGTTTTACATAGATCCAGATCTCTCAGATGATTTGCAATCTAAGGTGAATGAGCAATTTTTCCGACCCTTGTGGTTTCTATATGTTTGTATTAGCGTTGTTATCGTGCAACTGATTTGTCCTATAAGTAACCTCCTTTTATATGTAGCGATTGACTGTTTTGAACTTAGTCTGCAACTATTTTCTTTGAATTTCATATAGGAATCATACTTATGTCTACTGACATAGATATTTACAGGTTCTAGAGGCAGTCGATTCATGGGGTGCAACTTGTGTAGAGATCTGGTCCAAGAACAACAACACGACTCATGTTGTTTGTGATCCAAACTCTCTTCCCAAATACATTGGTCTCAACCTTCATCTTGTCTCTGTAAGTAACTCTCCTATGTTTTCTTCTTTGGAACTTTCGTAAGACAAATCTCAGCGTCAGGAAATATCTTTGTTTTCATTCGAACCCAAAGTTTTCAACAGAAAGTCACGTTAAATATATTCTTCTTTTCTTTTCATTGACGAGCGTGTTGTATCCAACATTGGTTAGACATCATCTTTTGTCACACGTGTGCTAGGAAGAAGCTTTACCTCTCTGAAAATGGTGAATACGTCAGAGCTCCAGAGCACCTGTTCCTTCATTATTTAAGTAAATACTAATGTTTTCATTTTGAAAAGTATATTATAATATTTGTAAGTGGTAGTGCCTTTTCAGGAGTTTTTATTAGAGGGACATGCTAATGCGTAACGTGTACCATCCTTCGCAGCCTATGTGGGTTCTTTCTGCTCGGGATGGCTTCCCATTACGATGTGTTCAATATTCTGCCGATCTTGCGAGAAATGTGGCTGACCTTCTTCTATTCGGAAAGGAGAGTGGTTCCCTGCCTAAGGTTCGTTGTATGTGTTTCTTACTTGATGTTGTGGGTGTCCTTAGAGCAGTTGTTGCCTAGAATTTTGGTAATTTAGGTTATAAAAATTCTTACATTAGTGGAATCTTATAGTTAACCAGTCCTTCACCTCCAAATCAATACAATTGGTCTGCCTCTGTTCTGTGATGCGTAAAAATGAAAGTAACTTATCACTGAGACTCATTATAGTTCATTGTTAGGTTGAACCCCATCTCATTGGAGGAGTTCGTGCATGCTCTTTTTTCAGGGTTCTATCAACTCCAATGGAAGGCCTGCCAATGCCAGAACAGCAGATGAGCACTTGCAAGATCGTCAAGAGAAGGCCACGGCAGCAAAGGCAGGAGTGCGCCGGAGACGAGGTCCTCGAATGCAGGTAAATCTGTAGAAATTTTTGGGAATCTGCACCCTTCTCTTCGCACATAAGTTATCCAGAAGAAGTCTGTGCGCAATGAATCTGGCGCATGTTCAAACCTTTCTTTTTGGTGTATTCTACCTCTTTAAATTGTTATGTGTTGCAAATATAAGACTTTTGGCAAACTTTCCCTTTTTATCTACATATCCGTTACCTGACTGTCACATTTACGCAGCCATGTAGGACCCTTCCTCGATCCATCACACCAACTTCCCTCCTGGACTCCATATGTTGGGTTGTGACGGACACACCTACAGCTGCGGAAGTATACACGGATAGCTCAGGCAAGGTTATTGTTGAAAATGGTGAATCGGAAAATGGTTACGAGGATGACAATGGTCATTATCGGGAGCCTGGGGACAAAGTCTTTGACAAGGAATTTTACACAAGGGCTTTGAGTGAAAGGTGAATCGATCATGCTCACGCATTGTAGGGTTGGTAGGGTGAAAAAATGTTACAAAGTCGTCTCAAATAGACCTTCGCGTTTGGACATGTGATAGAAACTCTGTCTGAAAATCTAGACACCTTGATGCGGTATCAGGGAGCTGTTTATTTCTACCTCTTTGTGGCGTCCTTTCTATATGCCACCTCTAACAATCAATGAATGTCCATGTGTAGTGAAATGCAGGAGACTGTGTTCAGAGGTGCCTTTTTGACAATATTATTTCCCATCGACCGTTTTTCTGAGCTGGGTCCTTCTTCTCGGACATTTTATAGCGAGGGAGGGTTCTGTAGGGAGAAACTTCTTGAGTTGATTCACGCTTTTTATCAGGTAATTTTAGCAGCTGTATCATATCATAAACCTTCGCTGCTTTGTTGGCACTATTGCCCGTGGAGTTCCATACCTTGGCTTGGAATGTTCTTCAGCCATTAATCTGGGGGAATTGAATTTATCCCTATAAATATTCATCTACAAAGTATGTTCGAGCGATGATGTTGTGTGTGACGGAGGTAGTAATCGAATAATATTTTGCAAAAATACTGAATATATGCTGCGTCTTTCTCTTAATGCCCATTCTTGACGGGACATTGTAGCTCACATGCACTATGTTATGGATTAGGAATACATGTCACCAGAGGACATCGATGCTGCAATTCACACGGATTCCAAGCATGCCGATCGACTGCGAACAGTGTACACCTCGAAGGAGGTTGACGAGCTTGGTTATGTTCCAATGCTGCGGGTTGAGTTCCTTGGTAGTCGGCGACAGTTTGAAGGCTTGAAGAGGATTGGCCAGGAACCAACAAGTCATATGTACAACCTCTGCCTGGGTTCTTGACGCTGCCTATTTTTTGTAATCACTCTTTCCTATTGCGTCAAATACTGGTATGTGATTCTGCTCAGAAAGAGAAGGTTCGCATGTAGATACTTACCCTCTAAAGAGAGGCTGTGTCACGTCTTCAGGACTCAAAATAAGAGCTCCTCTGAAGCAGGAAATGCACTTGTGCTTCACTTCAGATGTTTCAATTTACTCGTTGGTTCAAACCTTTGGTTCCTGTGGATATGGAGTACCAGAGTGACAAATTCTGGTCGAAGGTCTTGAAACACGGTTTTCTTTGAGAGTTGAGCTGCGTTAGAAAGCCCTAGTCTAAAAGCAGGCTTTTCATTTTGTGATTTCGAGATTTGCATCTGCAGGAAAGATCGCTGTTGATGATTGCCGAGAATGTGAGATTCCTCGAGAATCTTTACATCGGTTCTGGTTATCTGATTTTGTCTTGCCTTCGGCTGGACTCACTGGAGTCGCCAATATTGTCCTGTCGGCTCGAGTTTAGGCCAAATACTTCATACTTTTATAGCCACCGTGGTCACTGTAATTTAGCACCAGCCACGGTTTGTACCATCGGTTGAGTAGTTCTGTGCACTGTGTACTGTTGTGGAGAACGCCATGAGATTCTTGAATACCCGACTTACGGCTCCTTACAAGGTGCCATTTGTGCTCAAAGATGCTCTGGTGACTTCTCCATGAACGGGGTTGTATTTCATTTGCTTTGGAGACTGCAGAAAGGGAACTTCGCTGGAGTGATGAAGTTGTTTATATCCTTGAACATGCTGAAACGTGTAAAATATGGATGAGAAGAGTATTTTTCCGTTCAAAAGAAAAGATTTAACCCTTAGAGGACGGAGTGGTCATTGAATGACCAAGTGAAATTTTGGGTAGTTTCCTAGTCAATTTTGAATGGATCTTTCTGGAATTTTAACATAAAGTGTGGACATATACCCTTGTTGTGGGAATCTTTTTTTTTTTTTTTTTTCCTGATTGGGTGCTTGAATCAAATGTTGTGTTGTTTGAAGTTTTCTCATATAAGGTAAGCAACTTCAGCCAATATGTGCAAAATTCTGTCTCTACCTCTGAAATTTGGTATGTATGTAGTGAATATAATATAGGTGATTATTGTAGGAACAACAATCCATGTGCAATGCAAAAATCTCAATCTAGGAGTTAAAGTCTATTGACCCTAGTTGGCAAGTTTGGAAAATAACTTTTTCTTCTAACTTCAAAGGCTACAAACTTTCAATCTAAGGGGTCAAAGTTTCTAAATTTTTCCATACATTCCCTTAGAAGTCTAGTACAAATTTATACAATTAAAATTTTCGAAAAAACTTCTTTCTCTCATTTTTTTTCATTGCCTTGAGAAAGTGATAGTTTCTAACAATCCATGTTTGAAATGTGTTCCAATCTTTTAAGGGGTTAAATTTATTGCATTAAACTTTGAGAAAGCATATTATTGTGGCCTTTTATAATTACCATAGTCAACAAATAATTATGATAATTGATACTATTTGGTTTAATGAATTGGTGTAACAAATACTCTAGTCAGTTTAATGAGTATAAATATTCTATCTATTTTATAATGCATTTCTTTTACTACAAATATTTATATCTATATTTGTTGAGTGTCTCTAGGTGAAGAAAACTTATTCACCCCATTATTGCCATAGAAGTCATTAAAATTTTCAAGGAAGAAAAAACTCAATGTCAAACAATTAGAGCTAATTTCCATTAGCCCCTAAGATCTCCAACAATTGGAAGGTGGCTGGAAGATCCATTAGACCTCTTGCTCTAACAAGAGCTTTCTATTGCAACAGTTGTAGCAAAACTGGAGGATTGCCTAAAGAGTAGATTGAGGGGCCTTTGATTATTACTCCCTTTGTCTCAAAATAAATCTAGGATTTCCAAATATACTTGTCTCAAATTAAATTCGAAATTAGCTCTTTAGATATTGATGGACAACAACTGAAGCTAGTTCAAACACCCTAAAGCAAAAGCATCCATTGATACCATGCTCCAAAGCCACTATATAGCAATTCAATCCTTGCAAAGGGAATCAAAATGCAACCATTAACCAACCAAATGCAAAGTATTCAACCCACAATTGTACAAAATCGCTACTAACAAATCTCTTGTTGAGAATTTCCTAGAGTTTAATCATAGGACATTATTGGAGTTGAATATAGAGGACATCTATAAATGTCATTGCACTAACAATGCTTGAAGAATGATGAAAATTCATACCACTAGAGCAGTTCCAAAGAGGGCAAAAATTTATCGATTTCACCATTTGTTTTCAACATGCATTGTCTCGATGATTACTTTCATTCTTTCATGTCTAGTAGGGTTTAGTAGAAATTACATGATTTATACAATCTCCTAAAACTAGGAGTAGCTCACACATTAATGTAGCCATTTCCAAAAAATCCAAATTTATTTTGAGATAGAGGGAGTGTTAATAAGGCATATGGTAATAATTAACAATTCAAACCATTCAAATCCACTATGCTAAAGGGCACATGGTCAAAGCAAAAAGCCTATTTAAATGGAAACTTTAGATCTATTCCAGAAAGCGCCAAATTTTTTTTAATAGAAAAGACGGCTTCCAATTGACCTTCTAGCCCCTCTAGATCTGTATTTCTCTTTTAAATGGATTAGAGGCTAGAGAGGTGGTTGGATGCCCAACCATTCTACTCATTTCAATGAAAATTGGTCAGATGGCTGGAATTCGGAGGTCTAGCTAGGCAATGGCACCCCGCTCTTAGTGCACCTTACACTAATCCAATTAAATTGGGGGGCATCACACCTTCTTCTCCCCATTCTCATTCTTTGAAAAATGAGGATGTGACACTTTCTCCTTGACTCGCAGAGGACCCATTCTCTGAAGATTGAGAAGATTTTCCTTTTTCTTTTAGAAATGAAAAATGGACATGAAGGTTGAGAAGTTGTCGAGAAGATTAGCAAGCTATGCCCATTTTCATTCTTCATATGAAGAAAAAGAGAGTCACATCTTATTCACTCCTCTTTTCACTCCACTCCTTCTCATCCTTCATAGAAATTTCATTCATAGAGAAGGTGTCACAACCCCTATTGAGTACCATACCAAACTTGGTGTAGTTGGTGTAACGAATCTTGAGCAGAGAATCAACGAGAACCCCCACCGTTCGTCCAACGACATGGACGAGACCCACCCAACCACGGATATGGGGCATGTTTCCTCCACATCTAAACCCGTGTGGAGTGGATAGGCCCACATAAATCCGCGACGCCCCCTTAGCCGCGTATTCCCATCTCCTTCTAGGGCCTCCTGCCATTGCCCTGCAACCTCATCAGATTGCTTGTTTTCAAGTGCTCCACGATTTCGCAGTCAAATTCCGTGGTGAAGCTCGCAATTGCGATCTCGACCACCATGGCGGGAGTGGCGTGCGCAGGAGCTTTTGCTGGAGCTCTCACGCAGCAATGGGCGCCTCCTTCTTCTTCTTCCGCCTCGAGCTCCGCTGTGTCTGCTTCCCGGAGTGTGGCGTTCCGGGGCGCTGCTTTAGCTGTGACGCCTCTCAGGAGTTCCAGGAGGTTCCAGGACAACAGGGTACAGGAGTGGACTGTTAGGGCGTCGGCGGAGGGTGCTGGTGAGGGCGAGTTGGTGTTGAACAAGCCCGAGGGCTCAGGCAAGAAGGTGAGGGGGGAAGGCAATGAGGGTTTGGCTTGTTCTTGCTGCTAGCGAATTGGAACATTTTTATGCCGGTTATGCAGCCTGTGCGCCCTAATTAGACAGGAGAACTAACTAACGTGCCCAGGGGGTACATTCTAGGGCGAGAATGTACACCTTAATTTCTTTTTTGAGAAGACACTATCATAGTGGTACATTCTTGTCCTAGAATGCACGTTTTAGACGAATTGGATTTGCTGTCCATTCAATGGTGCCCAAGGTGTAATTTCTAGGACGAGAATGTACAGCTTCGTTGCATGTGTTAATTTTTTCTGTCGTGGACACTAGCACAATGACACATTCTTGTCCTCGAATGCACATTTTAGCCGAATTGGATTTGCTATCCAAGTAAGGTGTAGGTATTGTCAGCGAATGCTAGGAATTTCGCTTGATTTTTGGAATAGGTAAAAGCGGATGCCTGCTTCTGTCTTCTGAGCTTCTTTTCGAAAACATTCTGCACGAGTGCGGTTGGCGAAGTGATTCCGTATTTTGTGAAAAAGGTAGCTGAGTAGTATACTGCGGTTTGGATTGTTCGGGAATGGGAAATAGTGTATGGAAATGATAAGAAGTCATTAGGTTTTTGAGAATTTGTGTGAAGTTGATGAAGAGCGTGGAGCAGTTGGTCATTGTCGTTTAAACCTCAATTCAGTAGAGCCTAGTTTTCTAGGTTCTAGGATTTATGTTTACAATGTGCATTTGACTAAAAGCTAAACAGACGCGCTGTGAGGCGGAGAACCCATTCGTGTGGCTTTCAGCTGTTTTGAAGGGTTTTCATTATTGGAATAGTTTTATTTTGTTTTGGGAGAGAAATTTCTCCATTTTTGAGGATTCCAATGCACTAAATTTGATACTGTATGAGGAAATTGTGAATGGTTGAAGCTTGAAATAGTAAGGTCTTAATTGCAAGGTTAGGCTGCCCTTAAATAATATGTATTGCTGCATCTTTGGCTGTGATATAACCTAGAAGTATGTCATATCTTACGAGTCACATGTGGCGGACAGATGCATTGCAAATGGGTGAATGTGAAACCACATGAAAAGGACCCCACGCAAATGGTCCTACCTGAGTCTTTTGCATATGAAGTAGTGTCGAATAGCTTGAATTTCCCCATCGTATCTATTTCAGTGACGAGTTTAGGGTTTAAGCGTTCATGAAATGCCGTGGTACACGATTACACACAGCTATCAATTCAGGGAAGACTCTTTGGCAATTTTGCAGGGTAGGCAAAGGGTGGTGGTGACACCCCAAGTTTATAATCTATGGAGAGAATGCATCTGTAGAGTACATTACAGGGGGCAGTGTCACCTAAGCAGGACTCGCCATCCTAGTACCAGAAAGGGTTGTGTCCGTCATCATTCTGATTATACTTCAGTGTTTCCTGTGGTTGATTGCCTGTCATGGTCTTAATTTTTGCTCACTTGGTCTGCAGAAAAAAGTGTTGATTGCTGCTCCAAAGAAGCAAAGGGTGTTGCTGAGGTTTTTGTGGTTGGAGAAGAACATCGGGATCGCACTTGATCAGGTGGTGCCTGGCCATGGAACCATCCCCCTCAGCCCCTACTTCTTCTGGCCACGCAAGGACGCCTGGGAGCAACTGAAGACCAAGCTCGACAGCAAAGGCTGGATTTCCAGGAAGAGGACCATCATCTTGCTCAACCAAGCTACGGATATCATCAACTTGTGGCAGGCCAACGCCGCCAACCTTTAGAGGCGGATTCTTTAGATGTGCCCGCCCTCACACTAGTTGTAATGTTCTTATTAAATTTGAAATCGAGAGTTCTCTCACAATTTTTCGGTATTCATGTTGCACTGTTTTTTTATAATTTTTTTCTTCCCTACTCTGGAATTCATTGAAGTGGAAGAAAGTGTGTTTGATTTTGAGACAAAAATCATTCTTGCACAGGTAGAATTCACTGTTAAGTGTCTGTTTCTAGGACCGACCCTAACAGATTCTTTTCTTCAAAGCTAATAGTTGATTTTAGTGAATTTCGAAACATATCACTCTTTTCTCAAAAATGTAGGACAGGACCTCTTCTTTCTCTCTTTCAGCCCATTTTGTATCCTTCTTTGAAATCTCCCCCACATGTATTTGAAACCCTGCAGACAAAGAGCAGCCACTTTTGACCATTTGGGCACTAGCCATTTGCTTTACTTATTCAGTGAGTACCGTTACCACAACGAAAGTCTTACGACATTAACAGAGTGTTAACCCTGGTACGTCCAGACTCATCTCCAAAATTGACGATTTGAGAAAAATCATTATGAAGTGCTACTTGGAAGCATATTCTGGAATTGATATACAAATCAAAGTTGCAAGTAGTGAGTTATAGATTCCATCCGTATGGTTAGATTCACCTATGCTATTATTAATATTTTTTCTTTAAATTTTGTAAAGGGAAATTTTAAAATTCCTTCTAAATTCAATTACAAGCAAAATATTATTATTTTTTAAATAAAATTTCTTGGAATGGATTTGAAATGTAATGAGTTTCTCTTCACATGGTGATTTTTTGAAATTTTTTTGTTTTTAAATTCTATGACCTCATTTTTTCAAATCCTATTTTGAATTAGAGTCAATGCAATTTTGGCTTGATCAACCACTTGGCATACTTACACATTTATAATTTTAGAAAAATATGTGCACTAGTAACACCAAATCCAACCATTAGATAGGGCAACCACTTGATAAAGTATCTCCAATAATTAGGATGACTTTCATCCAAGTAGGAATAATAAGGTATGTGAGTTTTTATTTGTTTGTCGTCCACTTTTTGGACATCAAAGTACTACAAGGTTAAAAGAGAGGATTGGATGTAGCCCAAAAAAAATCAAATGGATGAAACCCCTCCAATAATCAAATGATTTTTGCTAGAAAAAGAAGTTTTGATGAATTAATATAAAAATGAGAATTGGAATAAAGCAAATTTCACCATCGATAAAAATTATATTATTGTTCATCTTAGTAGAAACGAAACTTTCATATCATTTCTATAAATGATAAACCAACAAATTGTGGTGACGGCCCTAAATGCCTCTACAGAAGCAATACTTTGCACTGCAAACTGCAAATATGAGATGTTCAACTTTTTATATTTCAAATTGCAATATAATATAGACTTTTAGAATGTTATTCAACATTTCAAATTGGGGTACCAACTAAATGTGATCAAGGTCATTTTGTTATTGAAGATCTTCTTGAAGATCAAATTAAAAAAAGATCATGTTTATTTCTGATGTTCATATCAACAATAAGGATCTAGAAGTTGCCAAATATACACTCAAAAAGTATCTCTTGTCAAACAAGGATTAAACATCTTTCCTTGTCAAAGAATCAATTAATTCAAGAGGTTGTACTACCTTGTCAAACCAATTGTTTTTTGAGTAAGTTCCTACTATTATTGAAACATCTTCATAGTCATGTACGGAGTAGTTTTTTGTCAAATGCCAAGCCTCCTCCCTATAATCCATAGCCATTACTACCTCAATGATGAAATTTTTCCTACCACCAACTCCAAAACCCAGTTAAAATTTTCATCCATTTTTCAAAATGGATGAAACCCCCCCTTGGACATGCATTTGAAATCATCCGAGTGCCACTCTTATGGCGTCGTGGGCAGTTAATGGTCAACACGATTTCAACATCCCCAGCGACGACCCCATTTCACTCCCGCCGTCCGTCGCAGCGACCCACCTTCCACTACCCTTCCCTTCGAGGCGCCTTCAAAAGGAGCAACCTCTGTCAAGGCCCTTCCAGAATCTTCCAATACAGACACGAATTCGCCTTCTCCCGAAACACGCGCAGACAGGAAACAGATAGAGAAACACACCCATAGAGAGCATTCTCGGAGACGAGGAAGAAGAAGAAGAAGCCGGATTTTTGCTTCGGCTATGGCGGAGGTGAAGGAGGCGGAGGCGGCGATGGCGCTGGGAGGAAATGGCACCCCGGAGTCCGACCCCGAGCTTAAGAAAACGTCCTCCTACCGTTACTGGGTCCGCAGCTCCACCCTGACGGCGCCCAAGACGGCTCCCCGCCCTTTGACAGCGGACGAGATCACAGCGAAGAGCAGCAGCAATGGCGCGCGGGTGGCAGGCTCCAAGTGGAACCAGGCGGGGACGTGGGAGGAGAAGGTGTTAAGCTCCTGGGCGTACAGCCGCGTGAAGGCGCTTCTCCCCGCCGTGGAGCCCGTGGAGTTCGACCAGGGCTGCACCGCTAGGGTTGTGGAGGTGACGAGCTGTAGCGGCGATGCGTCGATGGTGACTGTGCGGCAACGGAAGCGTGTGGGCTATACATTTGAAATCGAGATGAAGTATGCGGTGACGATGAGGGAGGAGGACGGGAAGGCGATTGAAGGGAAAATGAAGGTGCCGGAAGCGTGCTATGGCGAGCTGGATGATCTGGAGCTCGAGGTGACGGTTAGCGCGGCCGATGTGAAGGACGAGGAGAAGCGGAGGACGGTGAAGCAGAATTTGACGAAGCTGTTGTTGCCGAGGATTCGGCGGAAGCTCGAGGAGTTTGAGGCGGAGTTGAAGGAGAGGTAATGGTTGGCTGCGAGAAACTACCTTGGGGATTGATGTCATTGAACAGTTGGGGGTATTTTTTGGTGTCGCAACTTCGGTTGACCTATTGGCTGCTGTGAAGTCGTATTCGTAGAACGGAGGGTTTCATGTGAAGGATCGTTAACCGTTATCGTCTGTGCGAAGGTTGTTGCATTTCGAGTCGTTGATTCAAATTTTTGTGTCTCTGCGTTACGACGCGGAAGATGATACCCGATCAGGTCACATTTTGATTATTCTCAAAGAGAACAGTTAGGTGTGGGAAAGAGAAAATGGTTACCTGAACCACAGTAGGATATTCATCAGATGTGTCGTCTGCTCTATATATAATCCGTTGGCTTCTGCGTCATGGATTTATTACTAGCTACATAGGATATAAGCTATTTGCAATTCAACATTACAGAGAATGGTTCAATTTTTGACATTCTTCCTCTGATTCCTTGGAGCATGTGGTGGCTTTCTGATTGAGTCGGGAAGATTGCTTTGATGATGTGGGTGCCATTTGGTTTAAATTCTTATTTACAGAAAAAATTATTCGGATGGAATTGAAATACAAGGATTGTACATTAGGACTCAACTGTTGCTGTTGCTTTTTCACGCATATATTGGAGTATCCGTGCTGTAGTTCAATCTCAGATTGTTATAGCCCTACTTTTTTCACTGGACCCTGCCAAAATACTGATCGATTATTTTCAAAGAGGAGTTAGCTGTGGGAGAGAATGGGTTAACTGAATCACATAAGATATTCATCAGAGATGTCTTGTGCTTTATTGAATGTACTTGGATTTAGTAGCTACGTAGGATTCAAACTGTTTTCGATATAGAACGCTTCAATTTAACACTCAAATCTCCGTTCTTCTGGAGCACGTGGTGACTTTCTGGTTGAGCTCCGGTAGGTCTCATATCTTTTCATTCTTTTTGACTTTTACATGGATGGGATTGAAAACACAAAGATGTTACACTAGGGCTCAACTGGTACGAATTGTGGCTCTCTGATTTTGTCTCAGTATCGAATGAACCCCTTCTCCAGAATTGACGATTTGAGAAAAATCATTATTAAGTGCTATTTGGAAGAATATTTTGGAATTGGTATACAAATAAAAGTTATTGACTGAGTTTTAGATTCCATCCATTCAGTTACATTCCATCCATTCGGTTGGATTCACCAATGCCATCACCATCATTTTTTTTTATAAATTTTGGAAAAAAAAATCAAAATTCCTTCTAAATTTGATTACAAGGAAAATATTATTATTTTTTGAGTAAATTTTGTTGGAATGGATTTGAAATGAGGTTATCTTGACATGATTTTTTGAATTTTTTGTGTTCTTCAAATCTATAACCTCATTTTTGAAAATTCAGTTTTGAACTAGAGTCAATGCAATTTAGGCTTGGTCAACTACTTGATATATTTTCACATTTGTAGTTTTAGAGAAATATGTACTCTAGTAACACCAAATTCAACCATTAGATAGGACAACAATTTGATAAAGTATCTTCACAAATTAGTAAAACTTTCATCCAAGTAGTGATGAGTATGAAACTTGAGTTTTAATCTATTTATCGTCTAGAAAGTTGACATTAGAGTGCTTAGGGATTAACCCCTAAAGTCCCATGTATCCCCTTCATGGACAAAATAGATTTTGGACAATGTTCCTCCAGGTTTAATTTTTGGTGAAACTTTTTGAAACTTTGTTATAAGATGGAAAAACTTGTTAATTTTTTGGGAATGTAGTTTTTATTTCAATAGGTGCCTTGGAGTAAAAGTTATACTTGGAGTACCACAATAGGCTATAAATTGAACTTGGTAGATAGAAAAAAAATTTACAAAATTCATCAAGGATTTGTTTTTAAGCTCAATTTTCATATTTTTTTTCAAAACAAAAAGTTCCATAGGATTAATTTTGATTGTTAGACCAATCTCACTATTGAAATTAGTGTATTTTAATTCCATCTCAAAGCTACTAATTATTTATTTTTTTCCTCTATTATAAACCTTCTTCTACATAATAAATTTTTTAAAATTCAAAATCCCACTAATTAGTTTATCATGGTACCAAAAATCATAATTTCTTTTCTTTGAATGTATTTACCTTACAATCTATGTAGTCAAAGTGTTTGAATTTTTTTTACACATTCTCCTATTAGTCTAGTGCAAGATCGTGCAATTAGATATGCCAAAGAATATCATTTTTTAATTTTTTGCTCTTTGCACTTGAATTGGCAGCTTTGAGCAATTTTAACACTAAAAAGGCCCTAGGACTTTAGAGGTTAATGTCTTTGTTCAAAATTAGATACTTATGTAGGTAGAACCTTTCTTATCTCATACTCTGTTAATGCATAATATGTAGTAAGAGAGGTTCATGGGTGGGCCCAATTTCAAGGATTTTTTCTAGAGAGTAGTGTAGTAAGATGCCATGTTAGTTTGTGGTCATTAATGTACCTTTGAAAATGCATAAACCTCTCTTAGTGCATAGTAATGACATTATGCACTAGGAGAGGTTCTACCTGTAACCCTAATTTTTGGATTGAACCATGCCAAAGATGATAGCTCAATGGTACAAGCATGTGATTGTACTAGGGACAAAAATTAGAAGTCAAATTGGTAGAACATTCTTGTGTTGAGTACTTTACAAATAGCATGAATTCATTTTCTAAATATATTAGGGCACACTTTGGCAAGAATATACTTAGTAATGAGTGATTATATTCTTATGTTTACTTGTTTATGTTATGGTAGAAAGAAGAAGTTGATTAGATGTTTAACAACTTTCAATGTCTTGGAATTTACTAGCAATTGTTGTCTAGGTAGTTTAAATTGATTTTCATTGGGTATATTTCTAGTATATTTTACATATAAATAACATTAACGTTGAATGCTTGCTAAAAAGTGAGGATTTGGAAACCAACCCCTAAAAGAGTGAAGCACATTTTAGGCTCAAATTGTAAAAAAACATTAGAAGAGATTCAGCAACCATAAAAGCTTGTTTTAGGTTAGTTCCCTAAGTTGGGAATTAGCTAGAGTTGTCTAGAATTTTAAAAAATTAAAAAATCATTAAAAGTTATTAAAATATTTAATTAAAAAAATATTTAAAAAAAAATTATTCTTTCAAAAAAAATATTTTAAAAATGTTTTTTTATTATTATCGAATGTGGTTGTTGCCTAGTCACTTAGCTAGCTGTTGGTGTTGAGCTCCTATAATCCAAGAACTTATGGGAACTTGCGGTCTTTTAAAGTAGGTAAATCCCTTCTAATGTATCCTATTTCAAGGTAGTGAAAAAAAATGAAAAAAAGAAGTTATTTTTCAAAATTCAACCATACAAATTTATACTAGACTACTTTGGGAATGTATGGAAAAAATTTCAGAAACTTTAAGTGCATGGATTGAAAGATTATAACAAAGTTTGAAGTTAGAAGAAAAAAAATTCCCAACTTTGCCTAATAGGGCCAACAAACTTTAATTCCTCCTAGAGTGAGATTTTGACACTAAACATGGTTAGTTTTTTGGACATTTGCAACTTGTGTCATACAAATTACATACCTACCAAATTTCAAAATTATTGAGGAGTTTTGCACATTTTGTCAAAAGTTGCCCAAGCTACTTCAAAAGTTTAGGGTAGCATAACTTTTGATCCGGGCACCTGGTTGGAAAAAAATTATACTTTTACTAAGACAGTACATATTCACATCTTGTGTCAAAATCTTAAGAACATTTGTTGAAAAATAACTTCATAAGCACCTACTTGAGATCACTTGTGTATATTCAACAGTCATTTGATCCTTTAGGGGTTAACTAGACTGACTTGTGTTGTTTATATATGTAGTAAAGGACTCATTCATGTTTTACAATCTTTCTTGATGCCTTTGAATTGTTATGGTAACACTCTAAGGAATTTAAAATTGTTATGTTAGCATCCAAAAAGATGGGAATAGTCCTTTAATATGATTCACAATGGGGTGCTATATACTTTGACTTTGACTACCTACAATAAGGGGAGTCATAGTTTTGAAGGGCTTCTATTGAACTCAACCAAATCCACAATTACAAGTTCTTCAATTTTAAACTTCAATATACGCCCTAATTGGTGCATCCAAGGCAAACCATGAAGTCAAACCCCACTTTTTGAAACAAGGTGATCATTGTGAATATTTGCATTGTACCTCCTCATTGGTTAGTACAAATGCAAGTACTATTAGTAGTCTTACAAAATGCTCCATTATTGTTTTTGATTGATTAATACAAATGCAACTACTACAATCTTAACCTTTAAATGTCTAGATTCATCTCCAAAATTGACGATTTGAGAAAAATCATTATAAAGTGCTATTTAGAAGTATATTATGGAATTGATATACAAATAAAAGTTGTAGATCTTGATTTGTAGATTCCATCTGTAAGGTTAGATTCACCAATGCTATCAACAATCTTTTTTTGTAAATTTTGAAAGAGATTCCAAAATTCCCTCAAAATTCAATTACAAGCAAAATATTATCATTTTTTGAGTAAAATTTGTTGGAATGGATTTGAAATGAATTTCTTCTCGTATAGTGATTTTTTGAAATTTTTAGGTTCTTCAAATCTATGACCTCATTTCAACAAATTCAATTTTGAACTAAAGTCAATGCAATTTGACCACTTGACATCCTTGCACATTTGTAATTTTAGAAAAATATGTACTCTAGTAACACCAAATCCAACCCTTAGATAGGACAACAACTTGATAACATATTTCCACAAATGAGAACAAATTTCATTCAAGTAGTTAGGAGGATGAAACTCGAGTTCCAATCTATTCATCATCCAGAAAATGGATATCAAAGCACTTAGGGGTTAAAGTATGGAGAAGAATATCTTTGTGCAACAATGACTACCCTTGATACCTCATTTTCTTCATAAAAATGAGTGGCTAAAATACATGTGAAATCTTCTTTGATTTGCCATTCTTAAAAAAATTGTAAATGCAGTAAGTCTAAATATGCACAACCAGAGGAATGATAATGCACTTCACCCCTTCCTCAACAAGTGAATAAATTTAAAAGGGGAAAAGAAAAGCCTCTTCATTTCGTTCCTGCAAGCCTTGTGTCAACGACTTTTGCAACTTTTAGAGATCTTTGCAAGTTGCACAAGGCAACGGAATTGAGCCTGCAACGTACCACAGATCTGGAAATTTGTAAGTAGGCTCATCCACGATTCTCAGCTCTAACACCATGAAGTAGGTGAAAATAAAAGCCATCCCATTGTGCCAGTGACATACTTGGGAGAAAAAGTGAGCCTTCCAGACCACGTACAATCATAAGCCAGTGACACATCCTTCACACAAAGACGACACAACAATTATATCTTGTCTCCATGCTTGCTTCAAGGTGAAGTCAGCCTACGTAGGACAGTTCATTCTCTCAAAGTGGAGAATAATATTGCTCATCTGAAGATGTTAAAGAGTAAATCCCAGCTTTCTTCACCTGCGAGTTTTTTTTGAGGATTTCCACACTTAGTTAAACAGAGGGACCGTCAAACTAGATTGATCTCTCGCAAATACAAAGCAGTCCCTGAGAATGGTATGTGGATGAATCAGCTGCTAATAAGATCAGTGTAACATCCCCTAATAGTAGTTCTGAATACCTGCTTCACACGTCATCAAAAAACCACGAGTAAAACACGTCACATCTACTTCACACGTCATTAAATCACGAGTGAAGGCCTAAAAGAAAGTTGGATTTTTAAACGAGGGCCAGATTAGATAATAACCTCGAAACATCATCCCAGTAATGGTATTAGCAACCAAGAATACCCTCCAAAATATAGAAGTGGATGCCATCCACCTGAACTACCATCTGGACGCATGATGATCCTCATCTGTAGGGTGATCTAATCTGTTTTCTTCATTGACTTGCGTAGCAGATAACCTGTGCCAGAACTTCTAAAGGAGCAAGGGAACTCGAAAGAAACTACTTTATTTGGGACAAAAATGAAACTGAGAAGCAACGCAGAAAGCCGACTCCCACTACGAGTCCATGCGCAGTTTGCCAGAAGATGGGGCCATCCATCTCCCAGAATTGTATACATTCTCACCCACTTTCCAGCCGGGCACATTGGCCATCACCTTGGATTCCTCTTCCAAAAGCTTATTTTTCTCCCTGACAAACCTGCATAACAAACAAAACCTCAATAGATCAGAAAGGTCAGAATTAGTTTTATTGATTATATCAAAGACACTGACAAAGTACAACAAGGGGACATCCCACAGTGCCTGAACTAAAATAGAAAGTGCACTTTGGAATCAAATAGGCAAAACATATTTTTACTGTTTCTAATAATATATCCTATAATCAATAGGCAAAACATAACGTAACCTATAATGAATCCTATAATATCTCTAGTTCGTAATAATGTATCCTATAGTGAATCCTATTTCTATTGACACATTCCTGATACCTTCCTTGAAACTTCCTAAATGATTTATTTCAACTCCTACATATTGGTAGCAGCCACTTTTGACCATTCAGGCACTTAAACAAACCAACTTGGACACTCTAATGCCAGGGATTCATAATCGATTCAGCAAGAGCGACTGTCGAAGTCATAGTGCAGATATCCGGAAACTACGCACCTCGCCAATACAGTTGATAAAAGATAATTGTTCAGACAAGAGGCAGCGGTCCTATATGAAATTATTTCGTATAGCATACGAAGGATACACACATGAAAACCTGCAGGAAGATACTCGATTGGGAGAGGATCAACCAATCGATAGTAAGATATCTCTAACGGAGGAAGCAATGTGCGCATGACGTTCATGCATCTATCACCCGTACTGTATCCATTTGAACTGTGTCAGATGGATGTGATTGATACTAACCGGACTCTAGTGCTAGTCTTACATGATAAACTTTTCTAATGAAACCAACAATATTTAGAGGAGCTACACGCAAAATCAACTATGATAGAAACCAAGCTATTCGATTATGGCGAGACTAGGTGATTGTTCAAAGAAACCCGTACACAGATCAAAATGTACAAAAGCTTGTTTCAATATAAGGAACACGACCAGGTGCTCACGATGAGAAGGTTTCACGTATATAAAGACAATCTAGGGTCTAAAAGGAAAGACTGAACATATAAGGTGTAGGATACTGAAGTTGTTACGGACCAGATCCCATCTCGTACACTAACCCCTGTTATCAGCAACATCCCAACTATTCATACACGTGGTTGGCCTTCACTTAGTAAGTGGTAAAAGTATGATTTGGCTACTTTGCCTTGGCCATGGCCACTGATCTTTGAATGGAAATGGGGTTGTCTACTGTTAATATAATGGTCACCAATCTCCCACTTTGAATTTGCATGAGAAATTCATACGCAGTGATAAAAATTTGATCTAAACAGATTTGGCTTTCATACCCAAAATCTCTCCACATCTCTACAGATCTACCAAAAATCAAAATGCAAACAGTATTCTCTTCCTCACGCACATGTCAACAGTACAGGTAGGTGCCGAAACTTCAACCTGCATTCTTTGGTGTGGCGTGTCTTTTTAAGTTTTAGCATGCATTATTACTCCTCAACACCCGATCTTGGACCCGCACTATAACCATCCAATTGTACCACATCAGCAGAACCCTAAACCTCAAATTGCGAAACTCAAATTATGAATCAAACCTTGCATCCTCCTCGGCTTGAATCAGAGGCAAAATAGCTTGCCTTGCCGCAATCTTCTCAGCTTTCAAACCCCTACAATATCAGCAATACACATTTTAGGAGACAAGCCCGTCACGCAGGCATTCTGACAAAAACAAATCCACATGACCGATCAAATGGCAGTCAAATTCCCCTCTATCCACATTCTCAAAAAATCCCGAAAAAACTCCAATCGTCGAAGATTAACGTTTCCCCAAAAAGTAGCGAACCTGCGATGGATGTTGCCCTGGCCAACTTGGTACATTCCCCATCCGATGACAACGGACGAGACGAGAAGCACCGCCACTCCGCTAGGTCCGCTATTGGCAATCCTCCTCCCGTACCGCACAGCAGGGAATCCACCCGGTGGAGGTCCATCCTGCAACACAGGCAACTCCTTCACACTCGTCATGCCCTTGTGGCCTCGGATAGTGGTTTCCGTCATCTTGACCTACTTTCTCCCTACTCCACAACACAGGGAATCACACTGTAAGTTTTCGTGCAATGGCGAATTCCTCTCCTGTACTCAAATTCTCTCAAATCTTCTCAAATTCCTCAAATCTTTACAGGAAAAAAGGCGCAAAATGCTTCAGCAACTGCCCAGTGTGCGTCCGACCACCGCCCGAACGCAGCACCACAAGCTCCGCGATCATAAAGGAGAAGCTGGCTAGGGTTCGAGCGATGGCTAGGGTTAGGAAGGGGAAAGAATGCGAGCTCGCGAAGGACAAGCTACGGCAAGGGTGGTACAGATCGGTAGAGGAGGCCGATTCCACATGGAAATGGCCCTCTTCTTGCAATTCATTGAATATGCAAGATTTTGGACGGAATTAGAGGAAGGTAACTACACCTAATTATGTCCAAATAAGCAATCGAGCAATGCTCCTATTATTAAATTGCATATTTTTGTTGAATTTTATTTGAAGTCTGCAATAAAATATTTTAGATTCACATTATATTCATTTTTTGAACACTATATATATGTCTCAACCATGAATTTTTGAAATGTGAAAAATAGGTGTACTCAAGAGCGACCCTAAGGTTCTTATTTATAGGGGTAGTCCATTTTAGACAAGAATTTGTAGTGGTTGTTTTTAAAAGGTTGGAATTAGGTGCCAGTGTAGTATAGAAATTGCATTTATAGAAATAGTGCTTGACCTTGAAAGGACAAGGCTTGTTAACCCCTAAAGGTATTTGACTATGTTTTCACCAAAAACGCTCCAAAACTGTCATCTCTAGTACAAGTACCAAATTTAGAAAAAATACATTTTTGGACAAATGTAACCATAGGAACTTGTAGTAGGCCAGTTTGGGAAGACGTGGAAAAAATTTCAGAAATTTCCACCGTTTGGATTGCAAGATATTAGCATTTGAAGTGACAAAAAGCCTTTTTTTGGCCCTGCAAAAATCCGGGCAGCTGGACTTCACAAGGTCAGATCATTATGAAAAAATGTCCAAAATGGTTGTAACTCTTTGACCTCATTTTCCAAGTCATGTTGGCTACATGCTTGAAAAATTTTAGATCATTTGGAATTGTACAACATATAGGAAAAAAATAGTAAGTTGAAAGAAGTAGAGAATGATTCAAAATACGAAATTGTTAATAATTTATTTATGGAATTGAAAAATGCCAATCCCAATGGTGAAATTGTTGTAATAAACAATCTACACCTCACCTTTTAATTTTTTTCCAAAAATATTAAAAATTGAGTTAAATAAAGGTCTTCAAAGTTTATTTTAGAGTAGAGATTCCATTACTACCCACAAACTACCCACAACTAAAACTCTTCATAACTTTCATCTCATAAATCAAAATGGAATGATTCAAAGCTTTACATGTATATATAAATCAGTAAAATAAATTTCAAATTTTTATTTTAAAAAAAAGTGATTTTTAAAGAAGTTTTTTTTGTTGCCCAGGCTACCAGCCGAGCAATGAAAACAACATATCATACAATAACTTTTTAACCATGTATTAAAAAGTTATGAAAATTTTTGGGTCTGAAAGCTACTCCTTGGACACATGTTGTGTGAAAATTTCAAAGAAAAAAAAATAAAAATTCCATTCACAGTGAGTTGCCCAAAATCACTATATTGCCAAAATATATTGTTTGGTCCTTTAGGGGTTCATAGGTAGTGAAACAAAAATACTGAAGAATCTTAGATGAATGGGTGCATTCTTTGTTTCTACATTTTTCTTAAAATTATTCATGGAATTTTTTTTGTCCTAAACAATGTTTTAGAATTAACCAATGTAAAGTAAGTTCTTAAATCAATTGAAAACCAATTATGTCAAATTGTTGATTAACTACATTCATTTTATAATGCTAATCAAGGCATATGGCCAATATATCTCATTATTGGAATACCCTAGAATAAAAAATGTTGAATTACTATAGAAAAAGAGATGACATTATACTATAATATACTTTCCTAAAATTTGACAAATTAGATCACGGTTGGATTTAGAGAAGTGTACCTACAATGCTCAAATTGAATATAATAAAATCACTTCTAAAAATTTTTCAAGTTTAATTTCTAGTAATATTTAATTGTTTTGAATATAGTATAGAATTTTTTAAAATTAGATTTAAAGTACAAATTCTACTTTGGAAATTTTAATTAACTATTTAGCATAAATATACCCTATGGATATGGTATGTGTTGATGTGGTAGTCTTACCCACAACGATGCTAGTATGTGAGCCTAGAAATGAGAGCCTATGAGCCTTGAGCCTAGGTGTAAGTAGATATTCTACAACTATGGAAGGTGTTTATAATGTACATACTTATAATATGAGTAACCTTTAACTATGTTAGGTGCTTGTAACATAGGTACTTACAACTTAAACACCTATAATATGAACATCCTATAACCATAAAAGGTGTTTATAACATAGGTATCTATAATATAGATACCTTTAATTATAAACATCCTATAACTATGGAAGGTACCTATAATATAGGTACCAATAACGTAAGAGCCTAGGCTTCTAAGCTCATGGGGGCAAGATCCTAGGCTCACATACTAGCAATTGTGATCTTCCCCACAGGGCAATGGTACTTACGGTTGGTTTTGCTTACATGGCAGATTTTTGAATAATAATAATTTGACCAAATTAAAAAATCAAATCAACATAGATGTGTTGATGATTGTCCAAGCTGAAACGTCTTAATCAATTGTCCTAACTAATTTATATGAATTGATTATCATGTTGGTCAAAACACTATTTTTTTATTGAAGTGATAAAAGGAGGTATTGTTCAATAAATTAGTTAGAGTACTATGGACTAGGTAATTGCAAAGTAAGCCAAGTTATCAAAAATAATTGTCACTCAAGACCTACTAAGTTGTAGGTAATGAGGTTGGTACTCACCTTCGATTATTTTTGATGACTTGGCCTACTTTGCAATTACTGGACATAATCTCAATGTGGGAGAGTTGAGCCATTTGACTTATTTGAGTGCTTTATCAATCAAAATATGCCACAATGGTGAAACTCTCTTGCATATAAATTATATCAAGTGGATCCGCACTCACTAAGTAAATATTGGTTTGTAGTAGTAGAGATTTTTCTTAGATTTTTCTCATTGCCAAACTAATGTAGTTTCTACTTCATACTTCCCATGTTGAAAATTTGCACAAGGCAAGTAATGAGCATTATTAGTCTTAATCTACTTCTTCTTAACCAATCTAACATGACGTGACAACAAAACTCTCCTACATTGAAATCATGGAAGAATACATTTGCTCTTAGCTCTTGACCTTACAACTCTTGAAGTATGATCAAGAGACAAATTTGGAGCCGCATGCATAGCTTTTGAAGATGGTGATATATAAAAGGAATTGAGCTACAACAAAAAGATCCTAGCTTCCATGTTAGGTCTCTATACAATGATCCTTTTGCTTTACAATGAGATTGCAATACTAACATGGACCTCGATATTTTCAAAGTGCACAAATTTGTACTTAATATAAGAAAAAACTAAATTGCTAATAACTTTGAGAAGAAATTGAGAATTGCTAATCCCAATGGTGAGAATGTTATAATAACAACATATATCCTATCTTTCTATTTTTATTTGGAATTTTTCAAAATTGGTTTTATATAATTTTTCTACTTGCAAAATCAAACTCCTTATACCTTTCATGTCTAATTTGGAATTTAGTAGTTCAAATGTTTTTGGATAGCTATTAATCTAAACAAATAAAAAAACACTCATTGATATTTTCTTATTAGGAGATATAATTAGCTATCCAATTTGACATTGAAATAAAAAAAACTTATAATTTTTTAAACATTTATTGGAATGGCATGAAACAAAGCTTCATATTCTAATTCAAGTGATTTATAGAAATGATTTTAGGTGTTGTTGCCATAGATCACATATAGAGAGAAGATACAAGAACTCACTATACATGTCTAATTTTGCCGGAGTTATCAAACATTGAAAAAAATCCCAAGTATCAGGGATTTCATATAGAAGCAATATTGAAGTGGCACTAAAATCCAATATAAAATCACTTCTAGCTAAGTGTAATGATATTCTAATTTGCTCATTTAACCCCTAAAGGACTCAATGATTCTTGAACATATGTAAGTGATTTTGGGTAGGTGTGTATAAAGTCATTTTTTAATGGATGTTCTTAAGATTTTGACACAAGGTGTGAATATGTATTGTCTTATTGGGAATATTATTTTTTCCATTAGATATCTGAATTAAAAGTTATGTTGCCTTGGCCTTTGGGGGCAACTTGGGTAACATGTGCAAATCTCCTCTAATAAATCTAAAATTTTTTAGGTGTGTAACTTACATGATACAAAATAACAAAACGGAAATATAAAAATTAACCATGTGTAGTGTAAAAATCTCACTTTAGGACGAGTTAAAGTCTTCTAGGCTTGTTTAGTAAGATAAAAAAAATCTTCTAACTTCAAATGTTACAATCTTTCAATCTATGTTGTCAAAGTTTTTGAATTTTTTCCTATATATTTCCATAGTATCCTAGTAAAAATTTGTACTTTTGAATTTTGAAAAAAAAAAAAGAATTTTCATTTATTCCTCATTGTTTTGAAAAGTAGTGATTTTTAACATTTTGTGTCCAAATGTGCCTCTGCCCTACAGGGGTTAAATTCATGGATAGTTTAATTATTTCAATTTGACCCAAATCACTCATGTAGTGATTAACTACAAGATAAAGAGGTGTGCATATATGTATATATATTATATTATATTAAATATATAGTTTCACAAACCTTATTACATTTCATGTCACAAAATCCATCATGTTCATGAGAGAATATAATGTTTTGATGTTCATGACAAAATATCATTCAATTATTTCATCCAATGTTTTGATGTTCATGATGAAAACCTAGAGTGTGATGAGCATTCCTCTAATTCATTATGCACACATTTCTCTTGTCTCTTGCCTCTGCTATAATATGAATGCCTTAGAATGTATGCGACTAATATATAGATAGATATTTGTATAGACATATGTATGTTTTTCTTAGAATATGGGTGAGAAAGATGTGGAGAATCCCATCCCATGGCCTAGGCAAGAATGACAATGTTGTTCAAAAAATGCTCAAAATTCTTAGATCTATGCCTCTAGGCTAGGTTTGTTTTTGTTAATAATTCTCCCCAAACATCTCTTTGTTCATGGGCTTTATAACAATATTGAAATTAATTTAGTTAGGAGAGATTGATAAGTGCAAGACTACCAAGGTTAAAGTAACTTCACCTAATCATGACATGTTCTTAGATTTGACCCATACAAATTCTTGTTTAATCAAAAAATTAATGCTTAACCATCCACTTGAATGGATGATGAATGTTTTGAAAATTGAGGTTCATCCAATTACTAATTACAAAAGAAGCTTCAAAAAAATTTATATAATATATCAATGTAAAGATGAAACCATTATATTTATGTATATAAATAAATTCTATAGATATTTTCAAAGAGCTACAAATGTTTATTATGATTTTTCACAACTTATTATATTATCTTCACTTCAACCACCTAGAGTCAAAATGTACAACCACAATTCAAGAGAATTAGGATCAATTTTGGATAAATCTATTTTTAACTCTTTCAAAATTCAAAGTATATTCATATGGTAATTGGCTAGAAAATGTATTCTAAGAAAAATCTAGAATCCCCTTTTACTAATAACTAGAATGATTGTCATCCATCTTCAAGATTTAATGCAGAAATTCCAAATTATGAAGTCAATAGAGCTTGTTGGCCCAAGTTCTTGAAAAATCCAAAGTAGGCTTATCAATCCTTGAACTCCGGGTTGGTAACTGTGGAAATCAGGCATTTTGGAACCGTGTGACATCATCCACTTTAAAAAAATCAAAAATACTCATTGGGAGTCAAACTATTGTAAAAGATCTCCCCTTTCCACCCCTAATTCTGAGGATGAATAGTTGCAATTTTGTCCTACAAAGGAGAATTTCATGATGTTCATTTGACAAGAAACATCCGCTGCATCGTTTAGGGGTTAAAGAGGGTTGAGTGGCAAGATATCCTATATTTTCAACTTTAATCCTCAAAGGATGGGTTGGTCACCTTAGAAATCATCTTTTTGGATACTTTGTGAATCATTTGCGAAAAATCCCCTCAAAGCACTCATTGGAGGTCAAACTATTGGTGTGCATGAAAAGCCTCTCCTTTCCACACAAAATTCCAAAGATGAACATTTACACTTTTGTCTTACTTAAAAGGATTCTCTATCATCCATCCAACACTTAGTGTCCACAATGACATTATTGGGTTAAAAATTCATGGAATATTGTGTGAGTGTCAAAAAATCATATAAACCCACTCAATTGTTGTGTTTTTTCCTCAAGAAGCTAAGACTCTCACTAGAAAATCCATCATTGGGACTAGTGCTATGGAAGTTTTTGAAGTTTTACTTGGCTATATTCCTTCAAATCCCAAATTGAATTTTTTTTCTCAGTACAAAATCTGGTTGTTTTCTCTCTTTATAGCTCAAAATAGAAATTTAATAGATTTTCTCACCATTTGGTTTCCATTGTTTCCAAATTCCAACCATTTTTTTTCCCCAATTCCACCAGATAACTTTGAACTAAGCTAGCCGCTTGTTCTTCCCCAGCGTAGATGTGGACCACCCACCGAATAAGAGCAGAAAAAGTGGCGGTTTGGGATGCGTCTACCTAATTCCCAGCACCATCATGCAATATCATCCCGGGAGCCACATGGAAAAATTGTGCAATATTGTGGTCCCAACTGAACTACCCCCCAAATTACACTAGTTGGATATGTTTGAAGGATTATTTTTATTAGAATTCATATGAGTATTTATTATAATATGAATATTTATATGAGTATGTATTATAATATGAGTATTTATATGAGCCTATTTCCATCCACGTTTATCCATTGTTCGTCGGTTTCGCTTTTAATTGCCCTTTTCCGACCTCCACGTCAACAAGCGTATCCCAAGCCCGTCGAATGACGTGTAGGATTCTGTAGTTCGTCCGTCCAGAAGTCGGCGTCCGGATTGCAGCTCGAGACTTCGTGGCGAAATCAGTCAACGACCATTGGACGGGTGAAGTTCTATTAACATATCTCTTTTAGTCTTTTCCGACCACCACGTCGTCGAGAGTCGAGGGTCCTCCCGTAATGACGTGGCTTGACCGTCCATCAGCCGGCGTCCGTAATTGGAGTAAAGTGGGATACGGCAAGGTGGTATTGGTCGGCGACCTTTGGACGGGGGAATTGAAACTGCGCCGCAACAGGGTTCTCCTCGGGAGACGAACATAAGCGTAAATTTAATCAGGAGTTGCCTCGTGGAGAATTTGTAGGTGTATTCCGCACTTTCCTCGATGGATTATTTGATACGTTTTGGATGCGGATCACGATAATTTCTTGTCGTACGGTGCACGAAAGTGATGGAAAAAGGTCGATTGGAAGCTTGATCACGCACGCGTTTGAAAAGAGGTCTGAAAATTTTCGTGAAATTCAGAAATTTCAGTTGGAGGACTGATCGGATTCGAAGGAAATAATTTGCGGAAGCGAGTTCGGAATTAAGTTAAGCTTAGAAGGTAATTCACGAACCTTGAGAGATTCCATTATAGGACAATTATTTTACCTTTTTTTCTTCTTTGCACGTTGCGCTGACATCTGATGTATTCGTTTCACTTTTCAGTGTTTTTTATCATACTTCTGAAAGCAGAATATTCGTCGGTTTGTTTCAAAGAAAAGAAAAAGAAACTAGAATTCCATAGCAAAATAGTCAAAGACACGATAGTGACGATACATCTCTTTTTTCTGTTTTGTCATCATTGAGATTGTTAAGGCTACGCTACGGTTCCAGAGGTGTAGCAGAACGAAATCGGCGCAAAAAGTGGATATCTATTACCAGGAGTTTTCGGTGGAAGAGTCAAGATAGGTTACTACAGTATTTTGTTTTCTGGGGGATTTTCCCGGGGACGGAGTCTGACGTTTCCCTTTTTCTTGAATTGGCTTCATGTTTTCTTAAAAGTCTTGGAGTGCGAGGGAGTGCGATCCTTTCAATTTGGTTCCTGCAGATCAGAAGCTCAATTCCGCACGAAGTCTCGGAGTCAATATCGGATTGGTGATTTGTGCAGGTAATAACGAGTCTGAATGAATTCTACAATGATTGGTTAGGTGAAGTATGATTTTCGAACGCTAGCGAGGGTTTGTTCATTTGTACGTCAATCCGAGGACATGCGACCTTTGCACGACCTCCTTTCCGCACTGTAAGATCAGCGATCGGCAGGTTTCCCTGGCGCGTTCCGTGTTCTTGTCGTGAGTTAATGACTCCTGCAATTTCTGAACGAAGAGTTCCTGTATTCTCCTTGTATGCATTCCAGTGTGGTGAACAGAGTGGTCTAATAGCTATTCTGTACTGATTAGCAATTACGTCAAGATTTTTTTGACTGCGTCATAGAAGCTTGTGATTTACGCTGACTGCACAACTTCGGATACCACTTAGATTGAGATTGCTCTTCACAGTGGATTTTTTCCTGGAGCTCTCCTTTCTTAGGTTCAAATTTTTTGTTAGTCTGAATCCTCTCCAAAATACTCATTTGTAGTTGGTCGATTGGATGAAAAATTGGAACTTTATTCCGTTGCGTCGGGTGATTGAATCATGAGCGGTGCAAATGTCGAGAATAATTTCTGCGAAAGATCGTACGTCATCAAGATGAAAATTGCGGTTGTCTGAGCATCAAGCTGGCAATTGCATCAGGTTTTCGTCATGGCTGCGTCATATCTGTTCACGCCGTACCGCCCATGATCACATGGTCTTCAGATGGTGCAGATCCGAGTACACTGGAGCTCAGTGTTCTGACTCTAATCTTGCAAATCGTTCCTTTGAATATTATATGCTCTTACCCGTTTAATGATTTACTAGTGATTCTGATTGTCGAAGCTGGTATTTTTTAGCTGAGTGCTTTGGTTCTCGAATTTTCGTTGTACAGATTTTTCTCAGCTGAAAGATTTTTATGCAATTTTTCTCTACTCAGTTTTAGTAAATCCCTGTTTGACTTTGTAGCTAAGATATAGAGTTGAGTAGTCATGATAGCAAAGTCTACAAAACAGAGTATGATTCTTCATTCAGGATTACATAATTTTTCGGTTCCAATTTCTTCTCTTTTGATTCGCACTGAAGCATGTATTGCTGTAGATAGGCTCCAACGGGATCTCGAGTCGGAACGTCGGAACCTGCTAAAACTTCTTCATTGTTAGAGATCAAGCCTAGTTCATCATTGTTCATGTTTGGGCTTGGAGTGCAGTGTTTAGGGTGTTGTACATTAGACTTATGGATGGTGATGTGAATGTTTGACAGGAAGACGAAGATTGACCTGGGAAGATGGCAGACCGGCTTGAGAGGCAGATGGATGATATGGGTGGGCTGCTTGTTAGTGAAGTGGCCCAAAGACGTCTGGACAGGATAGCATCACATTTGTGCGATTCCAGTCTTGTGCAGGAGGAACAGCTCAGTAGGGAATTATGTTCGAAACTCATCAAGCGGCCAGTGAATCCGTCAGTCCTTGCTAATCTTATGGCAGGTATGTCATCGCTTAGTCTTATTAATACGTCTGTTTCAATCATCCGCAATGCTAATCTTTTTACAGCAATAGATTCTGCGGCGTTATTATTCTTTATAATAACGTGTTTATCTTTATCGGGCATTTTACTTCGTATTCCAATCATATCAATGCTTTTTGAGATGTAGATTCAAATATCTTTGTCCAAGTAGTCAGTTGTGAATTTGGGCAGAAATTCAAGGGTTGGGTAATGACTGCACGAATGCAGAATCCTGAGATTCGTATGATGTTGTCCAGGTGGCTATCCAGCTGACAGGGAGAAGATCTTCAATTTCTTTATCAACCGGCCGGATTTAGAGACTCCTGTAGAGATTGCGAAGGCAGAGCATCGAGAAATTGTGTACAAGCAGCTGAATGCTCTCGTCAATGAAGCAGGGGTAAATCCGATGAAGTATTTGATGGAGGATCCTGCGCGCTATTTTACAGTTGGGGAGGCGGTTGGTTTTATTGACGTATCTCTTGCAATTAAGTTGGGAGTGCAGTTCAGGTAAAGGACTAAAAGCCTGTACGAGCACTCTGTGTTTCTCCTTCCCCCTTTTTTCTTTTATATGCAAAGTTTGGATACTATCAATTTCTATTTCATCGCACTATTCACTGAAATTTTAGACGTGATCGGATGTACTACAGTTTGTGGGGAGGCTCCGTCGTGAATCTGGGAACTCAGAAGCATCGAGACAAATATTTGGACGGCATTTCCAACTTGACATATCCTGGATGTTTTGCCATGACCGAACTCCATCATGGTATGTGTGCGCTAAATACTTCTCATTCTGGAATGTTAGGGTTTGTCAATTACTTTGTCTGAGACTGTTGTAACTGGTTTATATATGAATGTGCCGTCTTCGAAAGTCGATTGGCTGACTACCACGTCAAGGATACTTTAGTGAAGAGTAGTACCACTTCAGAATGCTCTGCTTTTTGGTGTCGCTTGAGGACCATTGTTGCTTCATAACATGACTGGATGGTGAAAGTTTCAGCTCTTGATAGAGTCTCGTCTGCTAATTTATAATTGGAAGTATAGACGCATACAGATTATCTGTAGGGATCCGTCTGGAAAATCATTTATTGCGGAGACTAAATTCCATCACGTGCTGCCAAGTTTACCACAGTTAGGAATATTGAGTATCTGCTTTTCTTATATATATAGTTGTTTTTCCTTCTATATTTTTTCAGGTTCTAATGTTCAAGGTATTCAGACAACTGCAACATTTGACCGCATGACTGATGAGTTTATCATCAACACTCCAAACGAGGGAGCACTGAAATGGTGGATAGGTAATGCTGCCGTACATGGGAAGTTTGCGTCAGTGTTTGCGAGACTTCTGCTGCCTTCGCCCGATTCTCACCTGGACACAGACATGGGCGTTCATGCGTTCATTGTTCCCATTCGGAGTATGGAAGATCACTCAGTACTGCCTGGAATCGAGATACATGACTGCGGTTTCAAAATCGGGTTGAATGGGGTTGACAACGGAGCCCTAAGATTCGACAATGTTCGTATTCCTAGAGACAACCTTTTGAATCGCTTTGGAGATGTATCTAAGGATGGAAAGTACACTAGCATACTCCCAACAATCAACAAACGTTTCGCTGCAACGCTGGGAGAGCTTGTTGGGGGAAGAGTGGGTTTGGCGCATGGTTCTGTTGGAGTGCTGAAAGCTGCATCTACAATTGCTATCAGGTCTTCCTTCTTGAACTATTGCAATAGACTTGGATTCTGACGTTCTGGTTTGCAAGTTGTTGGACAACTGATGCGTTGCCTTCTGCTCATTCCTATTTTGTTGTAACTGTCGATGGATCTAGGGAAAGAGCAAGTATTTCTTTTTTGTAAATTTTTCGAAGGACTCTCGGGAACTGGTGACTTCAGGTCTGATAGTCAGGTATGATGAGGCTGCATAACAACTCGAGGTTATTACTTGACGTTTCTTCTGGTGCAGGTATTCTTTGATACGACAACAGTTTGGACCACCGAACAAAGCAGAAATCAGTATTCTGGACTATCAATCACAACAGCAAAAGCTCATGCCCATGCTTTCTTCAGTATATGCCTTCCATTTTGCCGCCGAGTATCTAGTAAGTCGTTTCTCTTTGTCCGAGTCGCTATTCTTTTCTCAGACTTATGGAGTTGAATGTTTCGGTACACATGGAAGGTGATGTTGCAAGCACGGAACACTGTATTCTTTCAGTAATTGAGTGAATCCCACTTGGATTGTGAGGAGGAGCTCACTGAAGTTGTTCGTCAAAATGCCACGGAAATCGTCTTCGGGGTTCTTATTGAGAGACACCGCTCAGAGTTAGCCCTTCTTTGCTGATTTAGATCCGTCTTTCCGCATAATGGTTCATACCCCAGGAATAACATGTCATTCCAACGTCTTTTTTAGGTGGATCGATATGTTGAGATGAAGAAAACACATGATGATGAGATAGTTGCTGATGTCCATGCCCTATCCGCGGGGCTCAAAGCTTACATTACATCCTACACCGCAAAGGCATTAAATACCTGTCGAGAGTCCTGTGGTGGACACGGTTATGCAGCAGTAAATCGCTTTGGTGCGCTTAGAAACGATCACGATATTTTTCAGACATTCGAAGGGGATAACACAGTCCTTCTACAACAGGTATGCTCGAGCTCCTTCCCGATAGAAGCAGTTGAAAGGTCGTTTTACTGCGTAACAATAATACTTCGGTCTTCATCTATTTTGCCCAATTATATCTTTTGTCTGACCTAGGTATAGTCATTCTTCAATGATTTTCTTGCTTTCAAGGATGGGATAAAATGGGGATTTTATCTTTTGTTACCAATTTTGGCAGGTAGCTGGAGATCTACTAAAACAGTACAAGAGAAAATTCGAGACTGGGGCACTGAGCGTAACCTGGACTTACTTGAGGGATTCAATGAGTACATACTTATCCCAAACGAATCCCGTGTCCACACACCGGGAAGGTTACGGTCACCTACGGGACCCTCGCTTTCAACTGGATGCTTTCCAGGTATCTTTCAATCTCCGGACCTTCAGGTGGTTTATCAATTGGCATGTTCATTCATATCTTGTTGAGCTAAAGGTCATCTACTTTTTCAGTAAACATGATAGCATTGAATCTTCGCTGACGAGTGGCAGATATATGAAAAGTGCGGTTTACCTTGCCGCTTAGACCTTAGAACACGCTTTAATCTCATGTGATCATAATTCTTGTCTGTGTGCAGTATCGCACGGCAAGATTGCTACACACGGCAGCGCTGCGATTGAGGAAGCACTCCAAACGTTTGGGCAGCTTTGGGGCTTGGAACCGCTGCCTTAATCATTTGCTCACGCTGGCCGAGTCCCACATCGAGTCGGTCATATTAGCTAAATTCAGTGAGGCAGTGGAAAGGTGCTTCCTTCTTCATATCATTCCAAGATTGCTCTTTTCGCTTGACCAGTGGCATTTACTGTTGCTGCACTTCCGTGACATAAATCTTCTCTGATTCATTACAAGTAGGGCCTAATCCGATTTTCCATTCTTGCTCTTAGGTGTGAGGACAGGCAGACAAGGAAAGTGCTGAACATGGTGCGTGACTTGTATGCTTTGGATCGAATCTGGAAGGACATTGGCACGTACCGCAACCAAGACTATATTGCGCCGAATAAGGCTAAGGTACGTATTTGGCAGTCTTTGCTAACGCATCGCTCTGGAAACTGTTCAAGCAGCGTCAATTTCTGGATGTGCTTTCGTTTGCAGTGTTTCACCTTACGTTGGTCTATGTTTTCCGACGCTTTGAACTGATCCTCCTTTTACCTGGGGCATTTTGTCCTGGAATTGAGTTTCAGTTCTTAATTACTATTCGTCTTCCTTCCGTTTTTCAGGCTATTCATCGACTGGTCGAGTATTTGAGCTTTGAACTGAAAGGGGAAGCGGGTTCTCTTGTTGACGGTTTTGGCATTCCCGACGGCCTTTTGCGCGCCCCCATCGGCCTTCAGTCGGGCCAGTACTCTGAGTATACACAACAAGTAGGATTTGACTACTAAACCGACTCGTATTCTGGTTTCAGCAGTTTTAGGCGTTACCCAATTTACAAGCATAAAAATTACACTTACTCTTGACCAGAGGGGCACTTAATGGAGCTGATATTTTGCAACGAGGGTGTTATTGCTCTGAAAGATGGCTACTTGCCTAGCCGTGATCTTTACCGCAGTTCGGTATCCCCCCTCTTGATTTAATAAGTTTTGAGGAGGAACAGGGGCACAACCGTTCCTCTTGAATTACTGGGTAGACGGATGTTAGGCACGGGATACTCCCAGAAGTGGATCCCTCACTTTACTTCAACAAATTCTTAAAGTGATGTCAGTTATGTAAGCAGATGTTTTGTCCTGCAAGCCATGTCTTTAGGAAGCTACAGATAATTATGCATCTGAGGTGCTTTGCAACAGAATACTATCAATCAGACTGACTGATTTTTTGCACTCAACCCTCATCGCTGTAATTGAACATTCCTGGTGTTGTTTACGCATCTGATTGGACAACGTGGATGTCATGTGCTTGAAATGAACCTGCAATTCTAAAAAGTTCGTAGAAGTCTTGTGGAGGTCGATGAGAGAGGACCCAAATTTTTCAAGGGTGCCTGCCCCGTGTTATACAAGAAATTTTTTGTGGCGAGCAATGTCACAGATCGTTACCAAATGTATCTAATATTCTTATGACTTATACTTGCCCACAATGTTTGCATCTCGACCTCAACCAGGCCATTCAAAACATGGGAAGAATAAGTTACTTCATTTCAGAAAAGCAGGCCTCTACTTCCTTTACTGGTTAATATCTGTGTGCAAAAGGTATACACACAAGCTTGAAGTATTAGAAACAGAACCTGATAGCAAAAACTACCAAAGCATGGCATTCCAAAATCTTGCACAGTGAGTAGTTACACAGGTTTTCAGAATTCTGTATTGACCATTTCAACATCAAAACTCATGTCGTATTTTGGATCATATAAAATCCTGGAAATATAATCATTTCACATGTGATATCCAACAAACGCATTCTTTACTGTGATCGTATCATTCCTCTTAATAAGAGTTTCTACTAAGAATATTTAAGAATCTGACCAGTCGGATAATAGAAAACAGCTTAACGCTAGAAAGTGTTACAAGCACATGTGGTTGCCTTGAAGGAGCCAATCTTTGTACTTCGAAAAGATGTTACAAATTGCATAAGTAGAAACACAATCTCGAGATGAATTATCAATTCCATTACTAAACAAAAGCCAAGACTCTTTGGAGTCAATTGTATGGACTTGGAGAGTCTCAGCTTCATTTACGCCTATCATTTATTCCAACTGCTTGGAGTTTCTCTCTCACTTACAAGGCCAAAGCATTCTCCTTCTTGCGAATTTTCAATTGCAAATTCTTTGCAAAAGACGGCATGGGATTGATCCTGACTGTCTCCTCGGGATCTTCCATCTCCCACTCAAAGCTCAACACCAGGTAGTGCAGGTACACCAACATCTCCGTCCGGGAGAATTCGTTTCCCAGACACATGTGCGGTCCTCCACCGAAAGTAAGAAATGTGCAAGGAGTAGGACCCGAGCCTTCAAATCGAGATGGGTCGAACTTTTCAGGGTTGGGATAAAACTCGGGGGAGTAGTGGGAGCGGCCGACAGTCCACATAAGCTGCAAAATAGAGCAAAAACAATAAGAAAGAGATTTCTTCCACAAAGTCTGAATAAAATCTGGGTACTACAAGTCTCTGGACAAACTTCCACGTGCAAAAAATCAGTCAAACCCTAACACTGGAACCCTAGGGTTTTAGGGTTGAGGATTTAGAAATTTTGCTGAAAAGTTGAGAGAAATTTTGGAATTCTACACGGAAGTGTGCACCATTTGCAAGAGGAGATTCAGAATGGTTGGTGGGCAAATAGGTAGGGAGCTTAAGGCTTGTGAAAAGTGGAGACAACTATTAGACTTCTGGAAATTTGTTTTTTCATGTTGGACATAAACTTCTGGATTGGTTTTAGTTCGGCAGCAACGCAAAGCTACTCCTCAAATGCAGTTTCTACTCCTACTCACCTAGAAGTGCAAGCAAGATAAAACTCATCGAAGGCAATTCCAACATCTTCAAAACTCAATTTAAATTCTTGTCCGATTCAAACACATCATGGATATTTTGCTTTGATCTAGATTCATCAACTAGAGAGGGGAGTTTCTCATGCAAATGGCAGCTTGCACAACGTAGTGAAAATATACTCACCAACCATCCTTTTGGAATGGTGTGACCTTCATATTCGAAGTCTTGGATGGCCTTTCGGAAAGCTGCTTGCACAGGAGGTTGCAACCGCAAGGTCTCTTGGCACACACGCCATGTATACTTCATTTTGCGTGTGTCCTCCCAAGTCAGAGGTGCTCCTGCCTTCTCTTTTGCAATCTCTTGTTGCTCTAACACACAGAATCAACAAAAAAAACTCCTTTTGATTACAATCCTTAAATTTGACTACTTAAGAGACAGTCACAATATAGGTCAAATAGTTTGAATATGAAACAAGTGTAATATAGGCAATAGTAGTGTGGCAAATGTGCTGAATATTCAAGAATTTCATTAAGGAGAGGGTTTGATCAGAGTGGTTTGAGCATAATCACCAAAACCTCTACATGTCAAATAGTAGCTAGAACAAATCTGAAACAAATTTCAACGCCAATTTGAAGGAGAAGCTAGTTTCATGGACTTTTGAGGAATTGAAATTGCCAAACGAAGTCTAATGCTGAAAAACTTCACTCTTTCATTCATATTTCAGCAACTTCACCAGAAGAGAAAAGTCTTCAGAGTTCTCGTCAAATTCATTAGATACAAAAAATTGACACTTTCCCAGATACTTCATATTACTTTACTGGAAATCTTGATGATCAAAGGTTGATGGGATGCACCTTGAATGACCTCCTTCCAGCATTGCGGATTGAGGAAGAGATACTTGAAAACGAGAGCCAGTGCTGTGCTGCTGGTGTCATGACCGGCAAACAACATCAGCAAAATGTTGTCTTTGATGTCATCCTCAGTCATGAAGCTTCCGTTCTCACAGGGGGTGGTCAGCAACACGGAGAGGAGGTCTTGGTGGGCGGAGGCTTTGCCGTCTTTCAAATCCTGCACCCCAAGAATCAGGAATCAAACCAGAAATCAACCGGAAATTATTCTGTTTAATTTCAAGAGTGGTATTGGACTTGAGACACATGCATCTCGAAAGACTCTCTCTACTAAATCACTGATTATCAATTGTTTTCATGTTGCTTCAAATATGTTTGAATCCTAAGCGTCCTCATCTATAATTGTCCAACAAATCACAGGCCAAAATATTGGAGCCATTATAGGGATGCAATTGGGTAGAGGATCTGTAATGGGTATGCCAACACTAGTGGGGAAGTGCAAATCTGTGGTGTGATGTATTATGAGAGAAATGGTTGTACACCTGTCTCCTTTGTTGTATGAGGAGGTGGAGGGCACGTAACATGCTTTCGCGTGCAAGCCGTGCTTTGTGGTAGAGAGTTCCAGGGAGATCAATGGGCATTTGGAGGATACCCTCAAGATAGTGTTCCACATCCACTTCCAATTGAAGAAACACTGGATCTTGTGGCTTGAGACTCACAAACAAGTCTCCAGCTATTGCAAATGTGAACTTCTTCACCACTAGCGCTGCCACAATTTGGTCCTTCCCATCCCAAAACTTTGCAAGTTGGTCCCTTGCCACCACATCCATTCGAGGTACAAACTTTTGGAGGCCGTCAGGACCAAAGAATGAGGTGAAGAGGCGACGCACTTGTCTGTTGTCACCATCAAGGTTAAGAAAAGTGCAAGCTATGATCCATTAGTTCTTAGAACAAGCTTTTCATGCTCTCTTCACATTTTGATGGAAAATTCACTTTTCAAACAAATTTTAAGAATTTTTTAATTGAACCACAAGAAAATTATATAAAAAAAAATGCTCTAGAAATTATATTCATATAAACCAAAGACTAAAATATTAGTTTGTTGTAATAGTTTGGCTTGACTAGATTAAAGTTTGGAAACATCTCATTTAATACTTCCATCAAATCATGACAAATCTTCAATGAGCTATATCTATGAAATTTGAAATTTGGATTTTCATTGCAAACTCCATATGACAATTGAACATTTCTAATATGTTTACACTTGGTATTGGGGATGATGTTAAAATGGTGAATCATGTCCCAAAATGTATCTAAATTCATTCTTAAGACTCTCACTAACACCTCTCTTAACACCAAACAAGTACACACCTTAAATAAAATCAATATTTGTAGTAATTGAATAAACATGGTTGGTTCTATATGAGATGAAGTAGAGACATAGTAAATTTTCACAACATTGTATGAATGGAATATGAATGAATGAACTAACCTATGTTCATCGCCATATTTGATTCCCAAACTGCCCTTGCCAAGTAGCTTTACCACTGAAGGGGGCCATGTGTTGCGTACCAACCTGTTCTCATTAGCAAACAAGAATTTGTTGCCTTCAGGAGGTGGCAAAGATACAACCATGTCGAAAAATAGATTGGTTTTAAACACCTACAAATGAATGACAATCACAAAATAAGGTTCCACTATTCATATAAAGTTCTCATAACCTCAATATTTGTTGTATTGTAAAATTCTAAGTGCCAAAATTGCGATGCTTAACTGCACAATGCTCTAAAAACTATATACATGTCGGTTACAAAGATCCCAATGTGAAAATGGCGAAGCCATGATTGAATATTTCTCAATAGAATGAAATTGACAATCCCTTGCAAGTGTACATTGAATGAAGGCTCTATAAGAATATCCCTATACTACACTAATACATACCCCTTCTCATTCTTCAAAGCTCCCCATTCCTAGTTTTGTTTGAACTCAAGACCTAGAACAATTGCACTTGTGATCATTTTCATTAAAATGACACATTTCAAAGTGTCAAAAAAAAGAGTTAAAAAATTGAATGAGCTACATATGTCAAATCCAACAGGTCAAACTGAGTATGATTCCTTGAAACAAGCAAGCAAACTTGAAACAAGAGGATTTGAACCTAGTGACATTCAACACATAACAGCATCCACTTTCTTACCAAAGTTACGAAGAAGAAAAACTCCTGAAAGTTCTGGCGTGATCCAGAAACTAGCACGAATGAAGAGTCTGTTTTCAATTGGAGTAATACACTAAGCGGGAGAGCTTCCATACATTGAAGGACGATCATATATACTAGTATCAATCCAATGGAAAGTTGATATCAAATCATGAAAACATTTGCTTATTGTCGGTCACGGATATTGCCAAGACAGTAAGTTCCAATCATCCTTGCCTCCTGCTAAGAGAATGCAGAATCCTCGGTATCCTCCCAACAATTAAGACCCAACAAAAAACAAATTACTAAAGTAAATTATAGGAGCCATACTGAAATGTTGATTCAGAAGATTCTGGCAAGCCACCAAATACGTGTTTGTTGAAATTGTGTACCTTGCCATACTTGGCCACTCGTGTATTGAAGAATTCCGAGAGGCGGTTGCTGTAATTAGCGGTCAAATAAGCTTGGGTTTCACCCAACAGCGGCCATCCTGTGCTTCCCGGCGGCACCGGCGGCATCCCTTTGCGTCTTCTTGCAGCTGCACCGCTGCTAGTACCCCAGAACACCAAGCCTGCTAGTAACGCCAACACTGCCGCAAACACGGCAAGCCATTGAAAATGCCCCTCATGCGTCCATTGCTCCAGCACTCCTCCCATCGAGAGAGACCCTGTCTGTCTGTCTGTCTGTGGAGGAAGAAAGAAGATCGACGTGAAAAGATCGACGTGAAACTCTGGCTCAGAAGCAAACTGAATGAAGTCAGTGTCTACAAGCTTAAGCTTAAGTTGGGGTTGTGCCAGGAAGTGTAATCATGTACTGCATGGCCTGGCCTGGGTATTTTAAATTAAAAAATTTCCCCTTTTCTGACTTTTTGTTTGTTTCTTCAGTTCTTTTGTATTTGTTTATTGGGGCACAGCAAACCCGTGGCTAAGATACTGTCAGGCATGACCATTCCGTCACGCCACGATTTGCAAGGGAGACTGATGATGTTATTGGGCACTACAAGGCACCGGCACGTGGACAGGCCCATTGGCAATTGTGTAAAGTAAGGGCCAGTTGCCATTGGGGAACTGGAGGTCCAGGAACCGGAGGGGACCTGGAAGCAATCTGGACTTCCGTTACTCTCCATTGGCTCTCCATACGCTTGTCTCTGTGACATCTCAGCCGCGCATTTTCAGGTCGCTACAGCGCAGACAACACATTTCGAGGTTGCTACAGTACAAAACCGCCCATCTTCAGGGGACATCCATCCCGCAGATTTTGTGTGTTAATGAACTTTGTTTTTTCTTTCAAACAACCTCTCCAGGCTTCCGTTCAGGCCCTCCAATTCTGCAAAGCCGAATTACAAGGGCTGGAGACTGGAGCTCAAACAGTAATGGAGGCCGCCTGTACCTCCAGTTCTGGACGTCCAGGTTGTCAATGGCAACTGGCTCTAAGATAGGAGGCTCGAACTCCATTAGGGCTATTTAGAATTGTCCCTACTTTTGCACTGAAATGGACATGAAATGGTCTTTAAATCAACCTCTACAGTCATTTGAATGGATCGAGGAAAAAAATGTAATTTATTGCTAGAACCAATCATTGTCCTTGTTTTCCCCATTTCTCTTTATAACTTCAAGTGAACAATTTATGGAAGACCTAGTGACATAAGTAGGGACCTATGACATAACTTGTTTGAAAATTCATAAATAATTTAATAATGCTTCAAAAAATATGAGACAACTTGTTTTACATTCTACATCTAATTCTCTTTGCCTGAAAAATTATATATAAATATTCCCATGAAAAGAAATACATGAAAAAGGTGGACAAGCCCTTAGATGAACGATTTATGAGCCTTCTACCTTTAGATGTTTGGGAGGTCACAAAGCTTGGTCCTCCGGATTTAGGGCAGTTACAAGTGCATTGCCAGGGAGGTCAGATTGTTTGAGAGGAAAACCCAGGACTTGGCAATTTGCCCAGATGTCCGAAAACTGACGTGGAGGAGCCGGTGGTCAACCGTTGGGCTTTGATCCCATTTACAGGAAGGAGACATTCACTCCGTTGGGACAGGAGCCGTGACCGGCAGTAACCCGTGCCGAACCTCTGCACCTTCCGGTCAAAACCGGTCACCCGCCCCCCGCCTTCACGGCCGGGGTGGATTGACCCCCCTCGCTCGTCTCCCCCAAGTCATTCCAGGGGTGCATGTAAAAAAAACCCTATTTTGTGCTTCAATAATTTATCTTCTCTACCTCTCCTAGCTAATTTGGGGCCTCTGATTGCAAATATGAATTCAAAATTTGCAAACTTCATTATGTGTGAAAAAAAAAAAATTCAGGGTTTTTACTTAGGGACGAGCGAGGGGGTCAATCCACCCCGGCCGCCTTCACGAGGTGCACGAGTTTCAAGCCTTGCCGTTTCCGGGTTTTTATCGAAAACCCACCAATTCTTTTACTGTCGTATCGCTGGTGGGGTCTCCATACATTCTTCAAAAGATTTTTCTGTTTGGAATTGCTTGTCGTACTCTCTCAGCCTGCATGGATGAGCGACACACAAAAAAACACTACCTGGGCTCACACTTCGGCGTTCATCAAATGCTATGATCTACGCATCTAACGCACCAAGTCCGCCTCTCGCTTTCCAGTAAGCGTCGTCTTTGACCTCTGGACGATATCGAACGGTCGGTTTTTTCTGATTCCACCCACCTTCTTTGCAGTGACAGACTCTCGGTACAGTGCGTTGGACACCGTGTCGCTGACGCAAACGAGGGCTGGGCGGTGTAGGCTTAATGCAATTCAAGCGCTAAAACCTCCCCACAGAGATGGTGGAATTGGAAATTTTGGTCAACTCTAGAAAACTCACTCAACCTGTACATTTGCAGGCACGAATGAGTTGAAGTGCCCTATCAATGATGCAAACCTTAATTTAGAGCACGCACACCAATTGAAGCACAAGGTGAAAGACAGTATTACTGTGTAACAATAATCCTTTGGTCTTCATCGAATTCGACCAATACCTTTTGTCTGATGTAAGTGTAGTCATTTCTCAATGATTTTCTTGCTTTCAAGGATGGGATGAACTGTGGAGTACCACTTTGGGCAGGTAGCTGGAGATCTTCTATACAGTACAAGAGAAATTTCGAGACTGTCCGGGGCTCTGAGTGTAACCTGCACTTACTTGAGGGATTCAATGAGTACATACTTATCCCATGAAAATCCCGTGTCCACACACCGGGAAGGTTACGGTCACCTGCGAGACCCGCGGTTTCAAGTTTCAACTCGATGCATTCCAGGTACCCATCGATCTCCGGACCTATAGGCACATGGCTTATCAATTTGCACGTAGATTAATTCATATCTTGTCGAGCTAAAGGTCATCTACTTTTGCACTAAACTTGGTAGCATTGAATCTTCGCTGACGAGTGGCAGATATATGAAAAGTGCGGTTTACCTTGCCGCTTAGACCTCAGAACACGCTTTAATCTCTTCGATGCTGGAGCCTCATGTGATCATAGTTCTTGTCTGCGTCCAGTATCGCACGGCAAGATTGCTACACACGGCAGCGCTGCGATTGAGGAAGCACTCCCAACGTTTGGTTAGCTTTGATTTGGGGCTTAGAACCGCTGCCTTCATCATTTGCTCACGCCGGCCGAGTCCCACATCGAGTCGGTCATATTAGCTACTGTAAATTCAGGGAGGCAGTAGAAAGGTGTTTTCTTCTTCATATCATTCCGAGATTGCTCTTTTCGCTTGACCAGGGCCTTTTCGTGTTGCTGCACTTCCGTGACATAAATCTTCTTGTCGGTTTCACTGCAAGAGGGGACTGCCATTCTCGCTCTTGGGTGTGAGGACAGGCAGACAAGGAAAGTGCTGAACATGGTGCGTGACTTGTTTGTTTTTGGATCGAATCTGGAAGGACATTGGCACGTACCGCAACCAAGACTATATTGCGTCGAATAAGGCTAAGGTACGTATGTTGGCAGTCTTTGCTAACGCATCGCTCTGGAAACTGTTCAAACAGTGTCAATTGCTGGATGTGCTTTCGTTTGCAGTGTTTCACCTTACGATGGTCTATGTTTTCCGACGCTTTGAACTGATCCTCCTTTTAGCTGGGGCATTTTGTCCTGGAATTGAGTTGCAGTTCTTAGTTACTGTTTGTCTTCCCTCCGTTTTTTCAGGCTCGTCATCGACTGCTCAAGTATTTGAGCTTTGAACTGAAAGGGGAAGCAGGTTCTCTTGTTGACAGTTTGGGCTTTCCCATCGGCCTTTCGCGCGCTCTTGTTGGCCTTCAGTTGGGCCAGTACTCTGAGTATACACAACATGTGGGATTCGAGTACTCGACGGGCTCGTATTCCAGTTTCAGTAGTTTTAGGTGTTAGACAACTTACAAGCATAAAAATTACTCTTACTCTTGACCAGAGGGGCACTTAATGAAGCTGATATTTTGCAACGAGGGTGTTATTGCTTTGAAAGATGGCTTCCTGCCTAGCCGTGATCTTCACCGCAGTTCGGTATCCCCCTTTTTGAACTAATAAGTTTTGAGGAGGAACAGTGGCTACAACCGTTCCTCTTGAATTCCTGGGTAGACGGATGTAAGGCACGGGATACGGTACTCCCAGATGTGGATCCCTCACGTTACTTTAACAAGTTCGTAAGCGATGCCAGTTATGTAAAGAGATGTTTTGTACTCCAAGCCATGTGTTTAAGTTACGAAGCTACAGATAAATTATGCATCTGAGGTGCTTTCCAACAGAATACTATCAATCAGACTGACTAGTTTTTGCGCTCAACCCTCAGCTCTGTAATATATTGCACATTCTGTGCGTTGTTTACGCATCTTGGATGTCTTGTGCAGGAAGTCAAGCTACAATTTTGAAAAGTCGTGCTTGGTAATGCATGGCTCACCCTTCATTTCAAAGCCCTCAGAACAGCTGGTCTCTACTCTCTTTACTGCTTAATATCTGTGTGCAAAAGATACACCATAAACAAGCTTGAATAAATAGAGCAAAACCTAATAGCAAAAACTACCAGAACATAACATTCCAAAATCTTGCACAGTGAGTATACACATATTTTCAGAATTCTGTATTGACCATTTCCACATCAAAACTTCAAGTCGTATTTTGGATCATTTACCTGGAAAATCCTGGACTAATCAATTTCCATATGATATCCAAAAAACGCGTTCGGTTTACTGTGATCGTATCATTCCTCTTAATAAGAGTTTCTAATAAGATTATTTAAGAATCTGACAAGTCGGATAATAGAAAACAGTTTAACGCTAAAAACGTTACAAGCACATGTGGTTGCCAACCTTGTTCTTCGAAAAGATGTTACAAATTGCATAAGTAGAAACATTATGCCGAGATGAATTGTCAATTCCATTACTTACGAAGGCCAAGACTCTTTGGAGTCGATTGTATGGACTTGGAAGATGAAGAGTCTCAGCTTCATTTACGCCTATCATTCATTCCAACTGCCTGGAGTTTCTCTCTCACTTACAAGGCCAAAGCAGTCTCCTTCTTGCGAATTTTCAATTGCAGATTCTTTGCGAAAGACGGCAAGGGATTGATCCTGACGGTCTCCTCAGGATCTTCCATCTCCCACTCAAAGCTCAACACCAGGTAGTGCAGGTACACCAACATCTCCGTCCGGGAGAATTCGTTTCCCAGACACATGTGCGGTCCTCCACCAAAAGTAACGTATGTGAAGGGAGCAGGACCCGAGCCTTCAAATCGAGATGGGTCGAACTTTTCAGGGTTGGGAAAAAACTCGGGGGAGTAGTGGGAGCGGCCGGTAGTCCACATAAGCTGCAAAATATTGCAATAAAAATGTGAAAGAAATTTCTTCCACAACGACTGGGTAAAATCTGGGTACTACAAGTCTCTGGACAAACTTCCGTGCGCAAAAAAATCAGTCAAACCCTAACAATGGAACCCTAGGGTTTTAGGGTTGAGGATTTAGAAATTTTGCTGAAAAGTTGAGAGAAACTTTGGAATTCTACATGGAAGTTTGCACCATTTGCAAGAGGAGATTCAGAATGGTTGGTGGGCAAAAAGGTAGGGAGCTTAAGGCTTGCGAAAAGTGGAGACAACTTTTTGACTTCTGGAAATTTGGTTTTTCATGTTGGACGTAAACTTTTGGATTGGTTTTAGTTCGGCAGCAACGCAAAGCTACTCCTCAAATGCAGTTTCTACTCCTACTCACCTAGAAATGCAAGAAAGATAAAACTCGTCAAAGGCAATTCCAACATCTTGAAAATTCAATTTCAACTCTTTTTTGATTCTAACACATCATGGATGTTTGCTCTAGTATAGATTCATCAACTAGAGAGGGAAGTTTCTCATGGAAATCGCAGCTTGCACAACTTAGTGAAAATATACTCACCAACCATCCTTTTGGAATGGTGTGACCTTCATATTCGAAGTCTTGGATGGCCTTTCGGAAAGCTCCTTGCACAGGAGGTTGCAACCGCATGGTCTCCTGGCACACACGCCATGTGTACTTCATTTTGCATGTGTCCTCCCAAGTCAAAGGTGTTCCTGCCTTTTCCTTTGCAATCTCTTGTTGCTCTAACACACAGAATCAACAAAAAAAACTTCTTTTGATTAGAATCCTTAAATTTGACTACTTAGGAGACAGTCACAATATAGGTCAAATAGTTTGAATATGAAACAAGTGTAATATAGGCAATGATAGTGTGGCAAGTGTGCTGAATATTCAAGAATTTCATGAAGGAGAGGGTTCGATCATAGTGGTTTGAGCATAATCAGCGAGACCTCTACATGTCAAATAGTAGCTAGAACAAATTTGAAACAAATTTCAACGCCAATTTGAAGGAGAAGCTAGTTTCATGGACTTTTGAGGATTTGAAATTGCCAAACGAACTCTAATGCTGAAAAACTTCACTCTTTCATTCATACCTCACCAGAAGAGAAAAGTCTCCAGAGTTCTCGTCAAATTCATTAGATACAAAAAATTGACACTTTCCCAGGTACTTCATAACCTGATTCAGCAATGACCCATGGATGTCTACCATTTAATTATTGGGAAGATGAAGAGAAGAATATTTAATATTCATCTTTGTTTCAAAATAAGGAGTTGTAAGCGTAGTCCAAGTACAAAGATTTCTAGTAAATAATTTACAAAAAGTACATGTGTTTACTGCAAACTTTACTGGAAATCTTAATGACCAAAGGTTGATGGGATGCACCTTGAATGACCTCCTTCCAGCATTGCGGATTGAGGAAGAGATACTTGAAAACTAGAGCCAGTGCTATGCTGCTGGTGTCATGGCCGGCGAACAACATCAGCAAAATGTTGTCTTTGATGTCATCCTCAGTCATGAAGCTTCCGTTCTCACAGGGGGTGGTCAGCAACACGGAGAGGAGGTCTTGGTGGGCGGAGGCTTTGCCGTCTTTCAAATCCTGCACCCATAGAATCAGGAATCAAACCAGAAATCAACCAAAATGGACCGGAGTGGTATGGGACTTGAGACACACGCATCTAAAAGACTCTCTCCACGGAATCACTGATTATCAATTGTTCTCATGTTGCTTCAAACATGTTTCATTGGATCCTAAGCGTCCTCATCTATAATTGTCTAACAAATCATGGGGCCAAAATGTTGGAGCCATTATAGGGATGCAATTGGGTAGAGGATCTGTAATGGGTATGCCAACACTAGTGGGGAAGTGCAAATCTGTGGTGTGATGTATTATGAGAGAAATGGTTGTACACCTGTCTCCTTTGTTGTATGAGGAGGTGGAGGGCACGTAACATGCTTTCGCGTGCAAGCCGTGCTTTGTGGTAGAGAGTTCCAGGGAGATCAATGGGCATTTGGAGGATCCCGCCAAGATAGTGTTCAACATCCACTTCCAATTGAAGAAACACTGGATCTTGTGAATTGAGACTCACAAACAAGTCTCCAGCCATTGCAAATGTGAACTTCTTTACCACTAGCGCTGCCACAATTTGGTCCTTCCCATTCCAATACTGTGCAAGTTGGTCCCTTGCCAATGCATCCATGCGGGGTACAAACTTTTGGAGGCCATCAGGACCAAAGAATGAGGTGAAGAGGCGACGCACTTGTCTGTTGTCACCATCAAGGTTAAGATGGGTGCAAGCTATGATCCATTAGTTTGTAGAACAAGTTTTTTTATGCTCTCTTCACATTTTGATGGAAAATTCACTTTTCAAGCAAGTTTTAAGAATTTTTTAGCATTGAACTGGAAGAAAATTATACCAAAATATGCTCTAGAAATTATATTCATACAAACCAAAGATTAAAATATTAGTTCGTTGTAATAGTTTGAGTTGACTAGATTAAATTTTGAAAACATCTCATTTAATACTTCCATCAAATCATGACAAAACTTCTTTGAGTTATATCTATAAACTTTGAAATTTGAATTTTCATTACAAAGTCCATAATTATGAAGATTGAAAACTTACAAAATGTTTGGTATTGGGGATGATATTAAAATGGTGAATCGTGTCCCCAAATGTATCTAAATTCATTCCTAAGACTCTCACTAACACCTCTCTTAACACTAAATGAATACACACCTTAAATAAAATCAATATTTGTAGTAATTGAATAAATATGGTTGGAACTATATGAGATGAAGTGGAGACAGAGTAAATTTTCACAACATTGTATGAATGGAGGATGAATGAATGAACTAACTTGTGTTCTTCGCCACATTTGTTCCCCAAACTGCCCTTGCCAAGCAACTTTACCACTGAAGGGGGCCAGGTGTTGTGTACCAGCTTGTTCTCATTAGCAAACAAGAATTTGTTGCCTTCAGGAGCTGGTAGGGATACAACTATGTTGAAAAACATATTGGTTTTAAACACCTACAAATGCATGACAATCACAAAATGAGATTCCACTATTCAGGTAAAATTCTCGTAACCCTGAGATTCCTTGTATTGGTGAGATTTTGAGTGCCAAAATTGCAATGCTTAACTGCACAATGCTCTAAAAACTATATACATGTCGGTTTAAAGGATCCCAACATTAAAATGGCAAAGCCATGATTGAATATTTGTCAATAGAATGAAATTGACAATCCCTTGCAAGTGTGCATTGAATGAAGGCTCTATCAAAATATCACTATACTACACTAATACATACCCCTTATCATTCTTCAAAGCTCCCCATTCCTAGTTTTGTTTGAACTCAAGACCTAGAATAATTGCACTTGTGATCATTTTCATTAAAATGACACATTTCAAAGTGCCAAAAAAGAGTTAAAAGTTTTGAATGAGCGAAATATGTCAAATCCTACTAAGTAAGATTGCTTGAAACAAGAGGATTTGAACCTAGTGACATTCAACACATAACAGCATCCACTTTCTTTCCAAAGTTACGAAGAAGAAAAACTCCTGAAAGTTGCGGCGTGATCCAGAGACTAGCACGAATGAAGAGTCTGTTTCCAATTGGAGTAATACACTAAGTGGGGGAGCTTCCATACATTAAAGGACGATCGTACTAATATCAATCCAATGCAAAGTTGATATCAAATCATGAAAACTTTTGCTAATTGTCGGTCACGGATCGATACTGCCAAGACAGTAAGTTCCAATCATCCTTGCCTCCTGCTAAGAGAATGCAGAATCCTCGGTATCCTCCCAACAATTAAGACCCAACAAAAAAACATAATTTCTGAAGTAGATTATAGGAGCCACACTGAAATGTTGATTCAGGCAATTCTGGCAAGCCACCAAATACGTGTTTGTTGAAATTGTGTACCTTGCCATACTTGGCCACTCGTGTACTGAAGAATTCCGAGAGGCGGTTGCTGTAATTAGCGGTCAAATAAGCTTGGGTTTCACCCAACAGCGGCCATCCTGTGCTTCCCGGCGGCACCGGCGGCATTCCTTTGTGTCTTCTTGCAGCTGCACCGCTGCTAGTACCCCAGAACACCAAGCCTGCTAGTAACGCCAACACTGCCGCAACCATGGCAAGCCATTGAAAATGTCCCTCTTGCGTCCATTGCTCCAGCACTCCTCCCATCTGGAGACCCTGCCAGTCTGTCTGTCTGTGGAGGAAGAAATAAGATCGACGTGAAACTCTGGCTCAGAAGCAAACTGAATGAAGTCAGTGTCTATAAAGCTTAAGTTGGGGTTGTGCCAGGAAGAGTAATCGCGTACTGCATGGTCTGGCCTGGATATTTTAAATTTAAGTTTTTCTCCTTTTCTGACTTTGTGCAGTTTGTTTCTTGAGTTCTTTTGTATTTGTTTATTGGGGGCGCAGCACCCCCGTGGCTAAGATATTGTCAGGCATGACCATTCCGTCATGCCACGATTTGTAAGGGAGACTGATGATGTTATTAAGCACTACAAGGCACTAACACGTGGACAGGCCCGTCAGCAATTGTGTAAACTAGATTAGAAGTTTGTGTGGAGAATTGTGAAACGTTTTCGAAAATTGGCCTGAATTACAGTGAAAGCCTGCTTGTGGCACCATCTCTCTATTGAGTTGACGAGCATACAATATGGCAGAACCACCCAGTTAGTCGACCAGGACCCCATGGGCAATGGCAATAGAGCATTACCAGAAATTTGGGCGCTCCAAAGGGTTGTTTGGAGAGCCTACAGAAATTACTTGTTTTTTCACATACTTGCATATGGAGTGAAGGAATCTTTGTGGCACTCCTTGTGCCAAATGGAGAAAACGCCACAAACATGGAGGATCCAACAACAATGTTTGGGGGAGTTTGGGGGATGGTACTAGACGTGGTATGATGGTAGCAACACCTCCAAATAGTTTATTCCCACTATAATCATGGTACCATTAATATTTTACATTATTTTAGTGTGCACTAGTCCTTAGGAGTGATTGCAAGAAACACTTGTCCTATTTCTTGTCTTCTTGCCCTTGGACAAGTGGTTTTGTGCTCATAACTTTGGCATCCCTAGTCTATTTGGTGTGAAATTTGGAAAGAAACTAGATGCAAAAGTTTCAAACATCCCCTAATTTTTTCAAATTTTTATAAATTATTTTACTATTTTTAACTTGCCCCAATTGGATGTCTATTTTGGCCATTTTGGGGGGGTTTAGTACTATTGGCGACTCAGAAAAGCAAATAAGAAGCCACAAATTGGATATATTGGAGGTATACTACCTTTTCAAAGATTGTCAAAGAGCTTTTGTGAAAATAGCAACATGTCATTTGCGCACATGGGGTCAAAGTGACCTTCCTTTGTGCGAAGGCTACAAAGAGAGAAAAAATTTCCTACATGAATTTTTTTGGTGCAATGGGAGTGCAACTTTCTCTAGAAAAATGGATTTTTTTTGGAATTGTTTTGAATTGTTTTTGAATTACTAAAAATGAAAAATTCAATAGACCATGTTTCTCCTATTTTTTGTTGCCAATGGTTGCTATAGTACTCCGTAGTACTCTATAGTACTAAATCAATGGTTCAAATTCACAAGCGTCAAAATCGACAGTTGAGATTCACAAGCGTAGTGTTGATGAGTGAATTTGACAAGTCTTTATAGTATTGCCTATCCTATAGCCAAAAACTGTGATTTTGATCAAAAAAACGTGAAGTGTTTCTTGCAATCACCCTCCTATGATGCTCAACCTATATGTTTTATCATCCTTCGTACTTGCTTACACCGTTAATCAATGGATGGATGAGGCTGAGGTTGGAGGATAGTGAGAATGCTAGAAGTTTGGTATCTCTAGTGGTTGGATGTGCCACTTGGCCTACTACTTTAGATTCTAAAGCTACTCGATCTTTCTTCCAATTCACAAATAATAGCAGAGCTACTCCTTTGAGCATCAATTTTGGTCTCTCATTACCATTTCGTCGTTTATGAGGCACTCTTCTGGAGTATCCAAGACGCACTTAGAGTCACCATTAAGAAACCAAAACTTAAAGGAAAAGCATGACTAATGCCATGATTCAAAAAGTTCAGAGATAAAATCAACATTGGAAAAACAAGTGTGATTAAAGAAGAAGTGATTTATGCAATCTAGAATGAGAAGAACACAGATTCACTAAAGTAATTTAGGAGGCAACAGTGACATTGTGTGCAATGGGTGGAAAAATGAGCACATCCAAAAAATGAGACAAATTGTGAGAAAATTTGGTGAGTGAATTTATATTTTCTTGAATGTCCATTGATTACTAGAATAAGCATAGTAATGTCTACAGCCCTGACTGTAATCTCTAATTTACTCCCAATCAGTTCCATTGCCATGCTCTCAGATGATCCAAGATTCTGTCATGTATGCTCCTATACTAGTAGGAGCTTTGATGGTAGCACTTCCGACGCAAGAATTTTCCCCTCATTCTACATGTTGACCTTGCAATTTAGACAACCTTCCTCGGCCACCTCAAAGTTGAAATCTAGTAGTGCATCATCTCCAAGAGATATGCATAGTTCTTGCCACATGTGGGACAAAGGCCACGTCTTTCCAACTTCAAGTACTAGGAGTTGTACACCACAAAACACATACCACATCAACATGGTCTCCATTGCCTCCACATTGCCTTTCTAGCTCCATACCCTTCTCAAAAATGGTTTGATGTTACAAACATTGTAAATGAATTGTTTCTAGAGCTAAACGGAGTTGACTCTTGGCCTCTTGCAATTGTGCATGAACTACTGAGACTACGTTATATAGAAGGTCCATCTAAACTTAGAAGTTCCAAACTATTTCTTCCAATGCCACACTTGCCACATCTAAACCACTACCAAAGTTAACAAGCCTCTTACAAAATCCTAACAAGCCTTCTTCTCCAAGATAGATGAATTGAAGCCATTGTTTAATCATTTTAAAAGTTGGAGGGACTCCTATGCGAGGATCTCAAGGGTAAATTTCTCCATCTACCCACCCTATTTATGATCTTAGTTAAAGCCATTACCAATTTCTCAAATTGAAGTAATACACCTCTCTTGCATAACAACAGACATAAAAAACACACCTCTTTGAGTTTGACAAATTTGAGATTATATGAAACAGTGAAGTTCTGGCTCCAGAATCCAAGCAATTGGATTCAACCAAAAGCCACGTGGTAGTGCCAACTTTGGCGCCAGTAGAGACTTGGCGCCTAAACCAAGAAGAGGATGTTAACAAGCTCTAGTGTCATGCAGCCTTGATTCATCCAAGATCATCTTCTCGGTTGATCCGTCATCTACAAAAAAGAGCAGTCTATAGATGAAGCCTCCACTAAAATAATGGAGAATACTCGAAATTTCTAAATGGTACTTGGGCAAAATGGGTATGTGACTCCAACTTCACTTGGCATCATGACAACTTTTAAGTGTACTCTGTCAATGACTACCCATTTTTTTATTGGAAGAAAGTGCAATGCACTCATCAAGAAGTTCTTGTCCTTCCTTGCCCTTCATTTTTTAATACGGGCTCTCCATTATTTTAAGAGGTTTCACTAGTAGAAAACTGTGTTGCAGTGAATAAAAGCTAGGTGATATTTTTGTTCATTACAACATGATTTTTAGAAAATTGCGTTGCAGTGAACGCAATTTTTAGAAATTTGTGTTGTAGTGAACAAAAATGTCACCTGACTTTTGTTCATTGCAACACAGTTTTCTTCTAGTGTTTTAATCCTCATGTTGGTCCTAGCACATCATTTGTTGGAGCCAGTTGTGATTTTAGCACTCATTTTATGGGGTCTCCGAGACGCAGGAAGTGACTTGGATGCTCTAGTGAAGGCACTAGATTTGATTGATGGCTCCACTTTTGTGTGGGTGATTGCAAGAAACACTTGTCTTATTTTTTATCCCCTTGTCCTTAGACATGTGGTTTTTCTATCATAACTTTTGCATCATAAGTCCGTTTGTCTTGAAATTTGGAATGAAGGTACACATAAAAGTTTCACACATTCCATTTTTTTTTAAAATTACTTTACTATTTTTAAAGCGACCCCGATTGGGTGTCTACCTTGGCCATTTTAGGGGTTTTTGAGCCAAAGTTGTACCCAAAAAAACAAACTGGAAGCCACAAATTGGAAAAGTTGGAGGTGTACTTGCATTCCAATGAGAGACAAAGATTTTTTTGTAAGAAGCCTTTGCATGAGGTGTCTACATGGGGCCAAAGTGACCGTTGTTCGTGCACATTTGTCGGGCAAGAGAAAATTTTCTTTGAAGAAATTTTTGGTGCCATGTGAGAGTAGGCTTGTCTACAAAAATGACTTTTTTTCTAGGAATTTTTTGAATTTCTTTTGAATTACTAAAAATTAAAAGGTCCATAGACCCCGTTTCTATTATTTTCTACTCCAAGTAGCTTCTATAGTACTCCATAGTAGTCTATAGTACTACATAGTACTGTATAGTACTAATCAACGGTGAAGATCTTCAGGCGCCCGAAATCAATGGTTGAGATTCACAGGCACAATCTGACACGCAAAATTGATAGTAGTCCGTAGTACTGCCAGTCATACAGCTAGAAATTGGGTTTTTGAGCTAGAAACGTGAAGTGTTTTTTGCAATCCCTCGTCCCCACACGCGAATTTCTTATGTTTCCTCGTGAAATTTTACTAATTTCCTGAATCCAACATCCAATAGCAATGGCACATTTCTAGCTCTAGAGATAATACGTAGAACCCTTATGTGGCCCTTTAGAGGGCCCAAATATTTTGTAATGACTATTATTGATTTTTAACCATTAACCCTTAAACGTCGCCATGAACATTTGTGTCTAAATGTCTCGTGGATGACAGAGAATACTTCTAGTAGGACAAAAGTGTAACTATGCATCTCCAAAATTTTGTTGTGAAAAGGGGAGGTCTTATACAATAGTTTGACTTCCAATGAGTATTTTTGGTTTTTTTAAAGTAGATGATGTTACATCGTTCCAAAAAGGATGATTTCCATAGGCGCTAGTCTATCTATCAAGGGTTAAAGGATGGACTAGTGACTATGGAAATCATCTTTTTAGAACCATGTGATTTCATCTACTTTAAAATAACAAAAAAAACTCATTAGAGATCAAACTACTATACAAGATCTCTCCTTTTTGCACAAATACCAAGGATGAACAATTACACTTCTATCCTATATAGGAAGATCCTTATCATCCATTAGATAGAAAATGTCTTTGGTATCATTTAAAAATTTCCAACAATTCTTGATTTCCGACCATCTTCTAACCATCAATGTCATGACACATGAGACCTAAAGTAGTCTTTGGATGAGCAGTTATGGAAGATTCTATTAATGCATTGTGTAAAGTTCTAGACCAAGTTTTGGCTTCCAAAACTCGTAGTCATTTCAATTCAAGGCATAATATTACCAAAAATTGGCAATCCCCATGATTTCTATCTTTTTACATGGCAAAAAATTTGCATTGCCTTATAGTATCTAAAATATGTGCAGAATTGCTTAACCCATAAACAACACAATGGATGTTTTTTTTCCAAGGAATGACAAGGAATTGTCCTATATAGGATAGAAGTGCAACTATTCATCCTTGGAATTCGGGGTGAAAAGGGGCAATCTTCTATAGAAGTTTGACTCCCAATGAATATTTTTGTTTCTTTTTAAATAGATGATGTCACACAATTCCAAAATAAATGATTTCCATGGTCACCAATCCGTGCTTTAAGGGTTAAGTGGTCAATGATGGGTGTTTCTACCAAAACAATATTCACCAATGTTTGGAGTACCTTTCATATTCTTTGCAAGTAATTTAAATCATTGTCTAAATCTCTATAGCCTAAAAGTCTATGAGAGCCTCGTGTTGGTTTTCAATACACCAAAAGAAAATACTTTCAAAAGTCATAACTTATTCATAAAGGGTTCAAATAATGCATGCTAAAGTTTGTCAAAATCTTCATCCACTTGTCAATAAGATCTAATAAAATGATTTATTGTAAATAATAGTGATTACATTCAAATATTGAAATTAGTTTCGATTACAGGTGCACATACCTAATATCTTATATTTTCCTTTTTGGGACCCATGGAAAGGGCCATCAATTTGTTAACAATATTTTGGAGACTACTTGGGAATCCACTTAATCCTTAGAAGAAAATGATTTATTATAAATAATAGTTATTACATTCAAATTTTGAAATTAGTTTCTATTACAGGTGCACATACATAATATCTTATATTTTCCTACTTGGGAACCATGGAAAGGGCCATTAATTTGTTAACAATATTTTGGAGACTGCTTGGGAATCCACTTAACCCTTAGAACAATGATGTCTATTTTTTCGACAACAAACAAATTTAAACTCAAATTTCATCCTAATTAGTGCTTTGATGAAAGTCATCCTAATTTGTGTGGATACTTTATGAAGTTTTTGTCCCATGCAAGGGCTAGATTTGGTGTCACTAAGTCCATATTTTTCTGAAATTACAAATGTGCAAGTATATCTAGTGGTTGACCAAGCCAAAATTGCACTGACTCTTGTTCAAAACTAGAATTGCCAAAATGAGGTCATGATTTTAAGAATACAAAAATTTCAAAAAATCACCATGTCAAGGGAACCTCATGTCAAATCCATACCAACAAATTTTACTCAAAAAATGATAATAATTTGTTCATAGTCTACTTTATAAGGAACTTTGAATTTTTTTTTCCAAAATAAAAAAAATATATTGTTGATACCATTGTTGAATCTAACTATACAAGATGGAATCTACAATTCTCAATCCACAACTTTTATTTGTACATCACTTCCAAAATATGCTTCCAAATAGCACTTTATGATGATTTTTTTCAAATAGTCAATTCTGAAGATGAATCTAGATGTGTAGAGGTTAACCCTAGACCGCCCAAGTGGACGGATTCCATCCACTAAAAATTGAACAAGGGCTTGGTACAATGTTGGATTTGGGTGGGACGGTGAGATAATGTGTAGGTTTAGGGTAGGTGTTTGGGATGCCAGGGAGGTCAGATTGTTTGAGAGGAAAACCCAGTGTGCCCAGATGTCCGAAAACTGACCTGGAGGAGCCGGTGGTTGACGGTTGGGCTATGAATCTCGTTTACAGGAAGGAGACATTCACTCCCTTGGGACAAGAGCCAAGACCGGCAGTACCCTGATCCCCTTCTCTGTACCTTCCGGTCAAACCGGTCACCCGCCCCCCGCCTTCACGATGTGTACGAGTTTCATGCCTTGCCGTTTCCGGTGTTTTTTTTTATCGACAACCCACCAATTCTTTTACAGTCGTATCGCTGGTGGGGTCTCCATACATTCTTCAAAAGCTTTTTCTGTTTGGAATTCTGTGTCGTCAGTTATTCTCTCAGCCTGAATGAATGTGCGACACACAAAAAAACACCGTTACCTGGCTGGGCTTGCACTTCGGCGTTCATCTACGGACCGAATTCGCCTCTCGCTTTCCAGTAAGCATTGCCTTTGACCTCTGGACGATATCGAACGGTGGGTTTTTTCTGATTCCACCCACCTTCTTTGCAGTGACAGATTCTCGGTACAGTGCGTTGGACACCGTGTCGCTGACGCAAACGAGGGCTGGGCGGTGTAGGGCTAATGCAATTCAAGCGCTAAAACCTCCCCACAGAGATGGTGGAATTGGAAATTTTGGTCAACTCTAGAAAAGTCACTCAACCTGTACGTTTGCAGGCACGAATGAGTTGAAGTGCCCTATCAATGATGCAAACCTTAATTTTGAGCACGCACACCAATTGACATAACATTGCTCACCAGCTAACTCCTCACCCCACAGTTGGAGGTATAATTCTCCCCTTGATGCCTGCAAGGGGATTTAGTTATAATCCCAAGCCTAATTCTGGCTCTCTCAAGGTAACTTTTGGTTGGGTTTCAGGAACGGGTCTGCAAATTGGGGTGAGCTGGCCCATCGCTGGGCAATCACTCAAGTCAACAGATATGACTGGGTAAGTTTCCATGCTGGGGGCTCCCTCTTTCCGGAGGTGCAAAAGGCCCCCCCCCCCCCCCCCCCAGCGTTGGTGAACAATGTTCAGTGAAGCACAAGGCGAAAGACAGTTTTACTGTGTAACAATATTCCTTTGGTCTTCATCGAATTCGACCAATACCTTTTGACTGATCTAAGTGTAGTCATTCCTCAATGATTTTCTTGCTTTCAAGGATGGGATGAACTGGGGAGTACCACTTTTCGCAGGTAGCTGGAGATCTACTAAAACAGTACAAGAGAAATTTCGAAACTGTCCGGGGCTCTGAGTGTAACCTGCACTTACTTGAGGGATTCAATGAGTACATACTTATCCCAAGAAAATCCCGTGTCCACACACGGGGAAGATTACGGTCACCTGCGAGACCCGCGGTTTCAAGTTTCAACTGGATGCATTCCTGGTACCATTCGATCTCCGGACCTATAGGTACATGGTTTATCAATTTGTACGTAGATTAATTCATATCTTGTCGAGCTAAAGGTCATCTACTTTTGCAGTAAACTTGATAGCATTGAATCTTCGCTGACGAGTGGCAGATATATGAAAAGGGCGGTTTACCTTGCCGCTTAGACCTCAGAACACGCTTTAATCTCTTCGATGCTGGAGCCTCATGTGATCATAGTTCTTGTCTGTGTGCAGTATCGCACGGCAAGATTGCTACACACGGCAGCGCTGCGATTGAGGAAGCACTCCAAACGTTTGGGCAGCTTTGATTTGGGGCTTAGAACCGCTGCCTTCATCATTTGCTCACGCTGGCCGAGTCCCACATCGAATCGGTCATACTAGCTACTGTAAATTCAGGGAGGCAGTAGAAAGGTGTTTCCTTCTTCATATCATTCCGAGATTGCTCTTTTCGCTTGACCAGGGCCTTTTCGTGTTGCTACACTTCCGTGACATAAATCTTCTTCTCGGTTTCACTGCAAGAGGGGACTGCCATTCTCGCTCTTGGGTGTGAGGACAGACAGACAAGGAAAGTGCTGAACATGGTGCGTGACTTGTTTGTTTTTGGATCGAATCTGGAAGGACATTGGCACGTACCGCAACCAAGACTATATTGCGCCGAATAAGGCTGAGGTACGTATTTTGGCAGTCTTTGCTGACGCATCGCTCTGGATGTGCTTTCGTTTGCAGTGTTTCACCTTACGCTTCCAGTCTACGTTTTCCAACGCTTTGAACTGATCCTCTGTTTATTTAGGGCATTTTGTCCTGGAATTGAGTTTCAGTTCTTAGTTACTATTTTGTCGTCCCTCCGTTTTTTCCAGCTACTCATCGACTGGTCGAGTATTTGAGCTTTGAACTGAAAGGGGAAGCGAGTTCTCTTGTTGACAGTTTTGGCATTCCCATCGGGCCTCGGTCAGGCCAGTACTCTGAGTATACACAACACGTGGGATTTGAGTACCGGTACTAGACCGACTCGTATTCTGGTTTTAGTAGTTTTAGGTGTTACCAATTTACAGGCATAAAGATTACAGTTATTCTTGATCAGAGGGGCACTTGATGGAGTTGATAGTTTGCAACGAGGGTGTTATTCAGGGTGTTTTTTTTGGACTAGTGTCCCCTGTGCTGGCTTCACTGCAGAGGCCAGATTTTGGAGGGACAGAGTCACATTGGTCAGATTCTGACAGATCTGGCGAAATTTCGCCAGATAAAAAAGCCCTGGTGTTATTGCTCTGAAAGATGACTACTTGCCTAGCCGTGATCTTTACTGCAGTTAGGTATCCCCCCTCTTGAACTAATAAGTTTTGAGGAGGAACAGGGGCACAACCGTTCCTCTTAAATCCTTGGGTACAACGTATATTTCGTTAAAATGGCGGTATTTCACAAACTTGGCACTTTCAGGTTGAGACCGTGCAGTCTGAAATCTTTACCGGTACTAGAAAACAAATGGAAAAATGGCGTATGATTACCGCCATTTTAACGACATACTATCAATTAGACTGACTGATTTTTGCAGTCAACCCTCATTGCTGTAATTGCACACTCCCCGTGTTTTTTACACACGTGATTGGACAACGGGGATGTCGTGTGCTTGAAGTGAACCGGCAATTTTGAAAAGTTCGTAGAAGTCTTGCGGAGGTCGATGAGAGAGAACCCAAAATTTTCAAGCCGGTTCCTACCCGTGTTATACAAGAATTTTTGTGGCGAGCAATGTCACAGATCGTTTAAACGTGAAGTTACCAAATGTATCGAATATTCTTATGACTTATACTTGCCCACAATGTTTTCATCTCGATCTCAACCAGGTCATTCAATACATGGGAAGAATAAGGTCCAGCCTCCCATAACCAATCACTCACGCGATTCTGCTCATGATCTGGAGCAGTATAAGGTGATGCAAATTTTTCCTACATTCAAATAATAGGAACTTGCAAATTTTAGGTAATTTTATTCCTGGAATTGAAATTACTAAAAATTAATGAAGCCAACAATTGATCAGAACTCATAACCAATGTCTAAGAAAAAATTTCCATCACCACTCATTCAGAGACTACTTTGGCCCCGAAAACTAGAGACATCTGTCATGACACTGATGATCAAATGATGGTCAAAAAACAAGAATTGATGATCAGAAATCAGGTCCAACCTTTGTTGAATTTCCGGTACTATAGATTGCCGATGTAGTCCTGGCTGGTAATGGGTGGCTTGACCTTACCGTACACAAGCTTGAATTAATAGAATAAAACCTAATAACAAAACATGACATTCCAAAATCTTGCACAGAGAGTACTCATAGGTTTTCAGAATTCTGTATTGACCATTTCCACATCAAAACTTTATGCTTCTTCTTGAATCATTTACCTATAAATTCCTGCACTAATCATTTGAGGAATATAAGAAACACGTTCTTTACTGTGATCGTATCATTCCTCTTAATAAGAGTTTCTGATAATAGAAAACAGCTTAACGCTAATAGTGTTGCAAGCACATGTGGCTGCCTTACTAGAGCCAACCTTGTACTTCGAAAAGATGTTACAAATTGCATAAGTAGAAACATTATGCCGAGATGGATTGTCAATTCCATTACTTACGAAGTCCAAGACTCTTTGGAGTCGATTGTATGGACTTGGAAGATGAAGAGTCTCAGCTTAATTTACGCCTGTCATTCATTCCAACTGCTTGGAGTTTCTCTCTCACTTACAACACCAAGGCATTCTCCTTCTTGCGAATTTTCAATTGCAGATTGTTTGCAAAAGACGGCATGGGATTGATCCTGACGGTCTCCTCGGGATCTTCCATCTCCCACTCAAAGCTCAACACCAGGTAGTGCAGGTACACCAACATCTCCGTCCGGGAGAATTTGTTTCCCAGGCACATGTGCGGTCCTCCACCAAAAGTAACGTATGTGAAGGGAGCAGGACCCGAGCCTTCAAATCGAGATGGGTCGAACTTTTCAGGGTTGGGAAAAATCTCGGGGGAGTAGTGGGCGCGGCCTACAGTCGGCATAAGCTGCAAAATAGTGCAAAAACAATAAGAAAAAAATTTCTTTCACAACATCTGAATAAAATCTGGGTACTACAAGACTCTTTATAAACTTCCCTGTACAAAGCATCAGCCAAACCCTGAACCTGGAATCCTAGGGTTCAGGGTTACAAAAATCATCCAAACCTAAACATTGAACCCTAAACGTGGAGTGTGGAACCCTAGGGAATTTAGAGTTTAGGGTTTTTGCTGAGAAGTCGATAAATTTTGGAATTCTACGTGGAAGAGTGCATCATTTGCAAGAGGAGATCACAATGGTTGGTGGGCAAAAAGTTAGCTAGACTAAGGCTTGTGAAGGTATAAGAGACAACTTTTAGACGTGTAGAAATTTGTTTTCTAACATTGTACATGAACTATTGGGGTTTCTTTTAGTTTGACAATGAGGCAAAGCTTCACTTGGAATGTAGTTTCTACACTACTCACATAGAAATGCAAGCAACATAAAACTCGATAAAGACAAATGAATTCCTACATCTAAAAAACTCAGTTTAAAAACTTTTCTGATTCCAATATGGCATGGACGTTTGCTCTTATACAAATTCATCAACTAGCAAGGTGAGCTTCTCATGGATTGGCAGCTTGCACAATGTAGTGAAAGTAAACTCACCAACTACCCTTTTGGAATGGTGTGACCTTCATATTCGAAGTCTTGGATCGCCTTCCGGAAAGCTAATGGCGCAGGAGGCTGCAATCTCATGGTCTCTTGGCACACACGCCATGTGTACTTCATTTTGCATGTGTCCTCCCGAGTCAGAGGTGCCCCTGCCTTCTCCTTTGCAATCTCTTGTTGCTCTAACACACACAATCGACACAAAAAAACTGCATGTGTTGATTGCAAACTTTACTAGAAATATTTCTTTCTTAAAGCTTGCAACAAAGGACAGTACGAAAAATCATCCTACTCAGATTGCGCTTAATTAAAACAGCACATTTTGCGGTATGATTTCAGATTCCGTATTCAAGCATGAAACCACAGCTGCAAATTGTTCTATTGCCACAACCGAGACATGAACGTGTGAGTAAGCTAGGCAACGTCAGTTATGGAGAACATTGTGAATCATTTTCTAGTATATAATTGACAAAAAATTACAAATTACATGTAATGAGGGTTGTTCCAAGGTCGATGGGATGCACCTTGAATGACCTCCTTCCAGCACTGAGGATTGAGGAAGAGGTACTTGAAAACTAGAGCCAGTGTTGTGCTGCTGGTGTCATGGCCTGCAAACATCATCAGCACAATGTTGTCTTTGATTTCCTTCTCAGCCATGAAGCTTCCGTTCTCGTATGGCGTGGTTAGCAACACGGAGAGGAGGTCTTGGTGGGCAGAGTCTTTGCCGTCTTTCAAATCCTGCACCCCAAGAATCAAGAATCAAACCAGAAATCAACCGGAAATTATTCTGTTTTCAGAGTGGTTTGGGACTTGAGACACGCATCTCTAAAGACTCTCCCAACAGAATCATTGATTATCAATTGTTTTCATGTTGCTCTTCAAACATGTTTGATGGGTTAATATAGAAATGACATATTTGAATGTCCTTTTTATTCCTAAGTGTCAGACAAAGTTCATATTTTGGATGACAAATAGAGTGCTTCAGATGATAATGTTTGGTCCAGAGAGCTTTTCGATTATCCAAAGTTTGGAATGCTTGTAGAAACTATCTTCCTTTACAACCAATTTGATGCAATTGAGGTAGGTAATTTATTTGTAAAAAGATCTAATAAAACTAAGCATGTGAAAATTCAAGGTAAGGATATGCTCGTTGCAAATCAAAATATCAAAAACATCTTTCCAACATAGAAATGGCACTAAAATAACGTTCTTTGAATATTAAAGCCATCAAGTAATTGAAGTAAAATTGAAACAACCAATAATTAAGCTAGACATACTCATCATTAGGGAAAATTTTGACTCTCCATAGGGTTGTTTAGAAGCACTAGAAGGGACCCCAACATTACTTTCTTTTTGCCTATGTAGGAATTTTTCCCCTATTTCTGCTAATCATTATCCTACCATTTGTCAAAGCATTAGTACTCAAGCATTGGTACATGAGTAGTTTAATGGAGGAGGGTTGTGGCAACTACAGTTTTATATTCAAAAGAGAATAGGGAAACTAAGATATACTCCCTTTCATTCCCAATATTCAAACAAGGTAAATCTTATTTTTATCAGAGATTCTATTCTTTTAATAGCCTTGTAGAGGTCTTGAAATAGAGTGGCTTGTCAAACCTTAGTAGCCCACTAGAGAGTCCAAAATTTCTCTACTATATGGACCTACAAGCCTATTGCATCCCCACTTACAATTGTCCAACATTTCAAGGGCTAAAATGTTGGACAAATATTTCTTGGGATACAATTGGATCGAAGATCCATAATGGGTATGCCAACACTAGAGGGGAAGTGCAAATCTGTGGTGTGGTTTATTATTTGAGAAATGGTTGTACACCTATCGCCTTTGTTGAATGAGGAGGTGGAAGGCACCTAAGATGTCTTCATGTGCAAGCCAGCCTTTATGGAAGAGTATTCTCGGGAGATCAATAGGCAATTGCATCATCCCATGCATATAGTGTTCGACATCCACCTCCAATTGAAGAAATTTTGGGTCCTTTGGCTTAAGACTCAAAAACAAGTTTGGAGCAATTACAAACGTGAACTTCTTCACTACTAGCACTACCACAATTTGGTCCTTCCCATCCCAATATTCTACAAGTTAGGCCCTTGCCAGTGCATCCATTCGGGGTACAAACTTTTGGAGTCTGTCACGACCAAAGAATGGGGTGAAGAAGCAACGCACTTGCCTATTGGCACCATTGAGGTTAGGTTTGGTGTAACCTATGGTCCATTAGTTCTTAGAACAAGCTTTTTGGGCTCTCTTCATATTTTGATGGAAAATTCAATTTTCAAGCAAGTTTTAACATTTTCTTGAATTGAACCATAAGAAAACTATACAAAAAATAACTCTAGAAATTATGTACATGTAAACCAAAGGTTTAAATCTTAGTTCATTGTAATAGTTTGACTTGAAGATGGCAAAACTTTGACCAAAAATAAGGTTTATTTGTTCAATTTGAAGTTTGGATTTCCATTACAAAGTCTATATGAAGATTGAACACTTACAATATCCTTACACTTAGTATTAAAGATAGTGTTAAAAAGGTGAATCTTGTCCCAAAATGTATCTAAATTTCATTCATAAAACTCTCACTAACACCACTCTTAAAACCAAACAAGTACACACCTTAAATAAAATCAATATTTGTAGTAGCTGAGTAAATATGGGTGGTATTGTATGAGATGAAGTGGAGTAATAGCAAGTATTCACAACATTGTGTAAATGGAACATAAATAAATGAACTAACTTGTGTTTGTTGCCATATTTGTTTGCCAAGCTATGGTTGTCAAGCAACTTTATGATTGAAGAAGGCCAGGTGTTGTGCACTATCCTATTCTCATTAGCAAATAAGAATTTGTTTCCTTTAGGAGCTGGCAAGGATACAACCGTATTGTACAATATATTTGTTTTAACCCCTAAAGGACCAAACTACATTTTTTGGCAATATAGCGATTTGGGGCAGGTCACTACAAACGGAGTCTTTCTTTTTTTTCTTTGAAATTTTACACATCATGTGCCCAAGGAGTAGCTTAAAGGCCCAACAATTTTCATAACTTTTGACTACATGGTTAAAAAATTATGGCATGATATGTAATTTTCATTAATCTTCGGACAACCCAAAAATTTCTTAAATAAACACTTTTTAAGAAATGAAAATATGAAATTGGTTTTCTAGATTTATATATACATGGAAAGCTATGAATCATTCCATTTTGATTAATGAGATGAAAGTTATGAAGAGTTTTAGTTTGTGGGCAATTTCAGATTCCCTATTCCAACTTCGAAGCCCTTTATTTAACTCAATTTTCAACATTTTCGGAAAAAAATAAAATCATAGAATGTAGATTGTTTATTAAAAAATTACAACCAATGGGATTGGCATTTTTCAATTCCAAAACAAAATCCTTAACAAATTAGTATTTTGAATCATTCTCTACTTCTTTGTACTTACTATTTTTTTCCTATATGTTGTACAATTCCAAATGATGTGAATTTTTTCAAGCATGTATCCAACTTGCCTTGTAGAATGAATCCAAAGAGTAACCACCATTTTGGAATTTTTTTCATACAAATGTGACCTTGTGAAGTGCAACTGCCTGTTTTTTCATAGGGCCAAAAAAAGGATTTTTGTCCATTCAAATGCCAATACCTTACAATCTACATAGTGGAAATTTCTGAAATTTTTTTAACATATTTTCAAATCAGTGTCCTACAAGATCTTATTGTTACATGTGCTCAAAAATGTTCTTTTCCTAAAATTTGGTACTTGTACTAGAAATGAAAGTCTTGGAGCATTTTTGGAGAAAATATAGTCTGTAACATTTAGGGGTTAAACACCTACAAATGAATGACAATCACAAGATGAAATTCTATAATTCATGTAAAATTCTCATAACATTGAAATCTGTTATATTGGCGCAAATCAAAGTGCCAAAATTATGACATTCAACTACAAAATGCTCTAAAAGCTAGGATTAATATAAATTTAGGTTTCAAGGCCCCGAACTTTGAAGACCACAAAGTCGGGAATATCCACCTATACAAAAAATTGACCATTCCTAATTTTATTAGAACTCAAGACCTTCACCCTAGTACTATTGAATGTGTGATCATTTTCATTTAAGTGGTATGTTTCAAAGTGTCAAAATAGAGTTCAAAAATTGAGTTGTATATGTCAAATCCAACTAAGTATGATCCTTTGAAACAAGTGATTTGAAAACAAATGGATTTGAACCTAGTAACATTCAACACACAACATCCATTTTTTTCCAATGTTACAAAGAAGAAAAACTCTTGAAAGTTTTGGCGTGATCTAAGGGTTGGTTAGTATGAATGAAGAGTTTGTTTGGAGGTAATGACCCCAAGGGAGAGCTTCCATGTATATACACAACACATTTGTTTTGAGACGCAATTTCAAGTGCTTACTTATTATACACATTCATATTGTATAATTAGATTTAAAAAATATGCCAATCATAATACATAGTTGGAATTAATCTCTTTCTACACATAAATTTGTAAAAATTGGCCAATGAATTTTTTGGAGACTCAAAGTGAAATTTCACTAGTAGAAAAACATGACCAAGCCTCAAGATGGCCTACACTTGCTAACTCATCACAAATTGACAAGCAAATAGACAAGTGACGAAGTACATGTTTGTTGAAAGTGTGTACCTTGCCATACTTGGCCACTTGTGTACTATAGAATTCTGAGATGCGGTTCTTGTACATTGAATAGGGGTATTAAGGGAATCCATACTAATTAATCAACATTCCACACTATATAAATATCAACCTTTGTTGTACATTAGTAGTTATTGAAGTGTCCGGGGATGTACATCATGTTTCAAACATCTACAATTTTCTACAATCAGTCCCTTTAATTTTTTGTTCCCCTTAATACCCCTATTCAGTGTAATTAGCAGTCAAATAAGCTTGGGTTTCACCCAAAAGTAGCCATCCTGTGCTTCCCGGCGGCACCGGCGGCATCCCTTGGCGTCTTTTTGCGTCTGTACCGCCGTTAGTACCCCAGAACACCAAGCTTGCTAGGATTGCCAGCACTGCCGCAGCCACGGCAGGCCATCGAAAATGCCCCTCATGCGTCCATTGCTCCAGCACTCCTCCCATCTTGAGAGACCCTGTCAGTCAGTCTGTCTGTGGAGGAAGAAAGAAGATCGAAATGAAACTCTGGCTCAGGGACAAACTGAATGGAAGTTGAAGTAAATTTTTTCAACTCAAAATTCTCCCTTTTCGATCTGGCGTTCGGTTTGTTTCTTCAGTTCTTTTGTATTCCGTATTTGTTTACCTGTATTTGGGCAAAGCAAACCGGTGGCTAAGATTCTGTCAGGCATGACCGTATGTTCGGTCATGCGACGATTTGTAAGCGAGGCTGATGATGTAACTTAATTTTGCAGTGCAATGCATCAACGTATGGGGTACACAGATCGACATGTGGCCCATTGACAATTGTGTTAAACTACTCTGAGTATGAGTTTGTGAGGAGACCAGTGAAATGGTTTTGTAAGCTGGCCTAACTTACAGTGAAATCCGTCTGTTTGCGGCACTATCTCTCTCTTGCGTTGCGTAGACAAGTTGACGGACATAACAATCAGCCTACGCACAAGGGCGGCGATGAGAGCGGTGAGCGACTTCAGACTTCAGAGCCGGCCCGTCACCTCCGACCTGCACTGGAGAGGCTTCCGCCGCCTGTCTCGCCACCTGCACCGCATTTCTGGAGGCCAGGGTAAACTCCAGAGCTGGAGGGTGGGTGTGAACGGGGTTTAGGGTGGGGGCCAAAAAAACCTCACCCCCCTTTTTCTATCACTATTGAGCGGCTTAACCCTTAAAGGACCGGGGTGTTTGAGCAAAGCTCTTGTTTTCTTGACTAGCTCTTGTAACAAGCATAATTTTTCAAATGTGTGATATGATTTTGATGATTGCCAACATTGAAATGAAAGAAGACTTGTGTAGCTTTCCTATGAAAAAAAGATAAACAAAATCACACAATTTTTGAGAAAATGCCACCATTGACAAAATTGATGAAAAATATCTAATTTGGCAGAACTTTGTACATGTGCTGAAATTAGAATGTTGAAATCGGAATGCTCAAAAGTGATCCAAAAACTCTGATTTTTTTTTCCACAAGTACATATCATCATGATTTAGATGTGTAATTTGTTTCAAATCATTTTGAGGTGTGGAAAAAAAGATATAAGCACGTGAAGTGATAGCCCAGGGTACTTTTCCTATTCTCAAAAAATTCACCAAAAATTGCTCACACAATCATTTTTCAATCAGATTATACCAATGGATTCAGCAAAAAAAGTCATCTAGGGTCTCTTTGTTGGTCACGGACTATTAGTGAGGTTCACATTCTAAATTTTCTACAAATGTAGTTGCAAAAGCCATGTAGTGGCCTTATGGTCCTTCATGGGTTAATAAGGTAAACCAGCCTATGACAAGCAAACTGCCCAATGCACACACCTAGGAAATAACTCAGTACAATCTTACATCAACCTATGATAGAATTTTTGCAATAATTGAGATTTTTGAGTTAACCTCTGAAGGACTAAGGTTTTTTTTCAAGGAGACATTGTCAAGAATTGTGATTGTTTGGTATGATGTTCAAAAATAAAAATTGAAACTTGTTTGTGAAACTTCAACTGTAGAAAACTAGAGTACGATGGGTACTCCCAAAATCGCCCTTTGCCTAAAAGTGCCATCTACATCAAATGAACATTCCTAAATTCAGTTATGTACCTATTTGCATAGAGTGCTTTTAGAAACAAACTTTGATTGTGAATAACTTTTGCATATAATATCCAAATGATGTGTTCTTTGGTGTATTGGAACTTCCTTTCTCTTGCCAACAAGGAAATATAAAAATCTGATTAGCCCAATAATAATAACAATGCATAGTACCAATTTGTGGCGCTTTGGGGTGTACCTACCTTAAAGCATTTTACGAAAGTGTGGAAAAAATTTCAGCCCATTTGACTTCAGAGATTGAAAGATTCTAACTTTTGAAGTGAGAAAAAACCATTTTCTATTCTTGAGAAATAGGGTCAACAAACTTCAAACCCTTTTGCCGGAGTAAAAAATTTTCTCTACACAAATATGAGGATTTTGACCATTCATAATTATGAGATGTAAGGTTCACTCGTAAAAAATTTTAGAGGCAAGTATGGACTCTAGGTTACTCTAAATCACCTTACAATGCAAGGACATTAAGTGAATTGGCAATACGCTAGTCATTTTATGATAATTTTTTGTGCAATGAGCACATTTTTCATTTGAAATCTGAACAACGAAAAGTTAGAGACAAACAATCAGAATACATGGAAAAAATTTCAAGAATTTTGACTTCACAAATTACAAGATAATATGACTTGAAGTTAGAACATGTTTTTCCTTGAAACCACCCCAATATAGCTAACAAAGTTTGACTCCTCTTAGAATGTGATTTGAGGATTAAAAATTGTGTTTTTTAGACAATTGTATGCCACATTTTATTGGTTGGATACATGACAAATTTCAAAAGTTGATGAATTTTTGCAAAAGATTTCCAAAAGATTCCTAAATTGCCTAAGTTGCCCCAAAAGTTTAGGGCATTATAACTTTTGATGTAGAGAGTTGATTGGAAAAAAAAAATTTATCAAGGAGGTATAAGCTTGCACATTGTATCAAAATTTCATGAACATCCAATCAAAAATGACTTCATAGGAACCTATTAAAGTGGTAATGGTAATGACAATAAGAGGCAACAATATTAAGAAGCACTAGCAATGATAATAAAAGGCAACAACAACAACAACAACAACAACAACAAGAGGCAATGGCAATGAAGAGGCAATTTAGGGTTTGAAGAAGGCCCTTGAAATCTTAACCATTTACCTTTAGATCAAACCTATAGTTTCCACGTTACAATGTCTATCATGACTATTCAATGACTATTCTACAACTTCTCCACAATTACAACAAATATTACACAAGGATGTTAAAATGCTATTGGGCTAATTATTTTGAAGTCAAATTATCAAGTCACTCTATAATTGTAATCGATTCTTTTTCAATTGATGATCACAAAATGGAAACCACCTCAAGCTCCCATGTTGACATCAAATTTTGTAATGTGGAGGGATGAAAAAATGTAGATGTAATCATTTTTTGCAAACTTTGTCATTGACTTCTTGCAATTCCAACAATGTACACATCAAAATTGGTACTCATAACATTGCTTGCAATCATAGAGTAGTTGTATAGGACAAATAGTCATTGTCTAGCTAGTTGCTTGGTTGTAGTATACACTGTGTTATCTTCTACTTAGTGATAAAACTCAATTTACTATTGGATTAGGCTATTAATAAAGGAATTTTGATTTCAACTTTACTATCTAAGTAACTATAAGTTTATGGCTTAATTACAAAATTCGAATAAACAAACATGCCAAAGTAAGACTACTTTAAAACTCAATTGCTAGTTTGATTGGTGGGAAATTGTTTATAGGGACATATAGAAAATTCTTATAGATAAGGGACAAAATATCCATAACCTTGGGATTTTTAAACATTTCTAGGAGAGTTGGAAGACAATTTTCTTAAGAAAATTTGTGTTGGCTAATATAGAATTAGTCAAATGATGGAAATAACATATTCAAAATTTTGTTGTAATTTGACTTGCCCAAAGCAATCAATTGCACAAGTACATGGAGGTTTGTAGTCTTAACATGGATATATGATAACAAAGGCTACCAAAAGAATGTAACAATGTAGGATTCAATATATAATTTTAGACATTTACTTCCTTTTATTTATTAAATAAAATAATAATAAATTTATATTTAAGAGTGCTTTCATTGATTTTTTCACTTCAAACTACTATAATAAAGTCTATTATCTACTAACTTGTAATAGTAAGTGCAACATAATATTGATATTTAAAACTCACTTCATGCCCATTTTTTTATAATCTCTATATATAAATTATTTGAAGATATTTGAAGATATGAGTTTAAATGGTATTTGAAGATTCTTGATGGAATTAGGATTTGACATCTATTATATTAAGTACAAAGCCTACTAAAAATTGCAATTCCATCCATTTGGATGATCATGTATTCATCCTTACACATTTTCATCCAAAATTTAGAAGCACTTTTGTATTTAAAATCAATTTTTTGAAAATAATATGTTTCTTATACATGTGGGGCATTGTTGCAAATGTTGCAACAATTATACTACTAATAGAAACTTACAATTTTTTCAAGTAATCTGAAAGTTGCAATTAAAGAAGTTATTGCATCAAAATTGAATAATTTTAGACGATCAAAGCTTTTTAAATTTATATTGAATAAATATTTGATCTTTTAATTAGTTTTTAAAATAAAAAATGACAAATTCCATTTATATATGATATAATTCTACCTCAAATTTTTAGGAGCAAAGATGTTGATTTATACAAACTATAGGACACACTTGGCTAAAGTCCTATGTTTAAAATATTTTCAAGTTTTATGCATTTATGATCATTCAATGCAAAACTCTATGAATGGAAATTATTTAAAATGGTAACATCAATTGGTTGTCATTAGAATATTTTTTCTCTTGAATAATGGGTTTTATTTGCACTAATTCCCCATGTTAACTCTATTAGCTACATCTAAAACATTCACTCTAATATTAATCAAAAGATAATTTTGCCGTCTATAAATTAAAAAACAACGTCCAATACATAAACATCTATACTATTCAACAAGTCATATTTTAAATTAGAAAATGGAATGGTCTACATAACCCCACTATAGTTTGTAGTATAAGTAGGAAGAAATGACAACGTGGGCATGTGTTACCTACTATTGTCATTAATCTAGTTCCTTTTTTGAAAATTTGCACACTTTTGCTCAAATCTTTGTACAATTTTGTTATTTACTTCAATTTCATGATGTTGGTCATACAAAAGGTTGTTTTTTAAAGATTCAAACATAACTTTGGATGAATGAAAACCATTTGAACAAAACATTATTTGTATTGAAGCACTCTATTCATCCTTTAGAATATGGACTTTGAAACTCTAAGAGCATCCACACCCTTACTCAACAAATTTAACACACCTAATGTCTTACAATGGGCTCAATTCAAGCTCTTTGCTAAGTCCCCTTGCCAAGTCCCCACTCTTATGCAAAATATCCAATATAATCAACAATATGTAGACTACTGTTCATGCCACTACTATTGCTTGTCTAATGAGTTGTTGGAATGGTGAGATATCAATAAAGAATCCAAAATTGGGGGGTAAAGAAAGGGTTGAGCAATATGATATGATTTCATGCCAAGCTCAATTTTTGGAGGGACCGTTCAAGATTTTTATCCCTGGCGCGTGAGGGTGGGGGAACATTCACAGCTCGGGAGCGCCAGAAGCCAGAGCGGCCAACTCCTCAGTGTGACAATGTGCACATCAATAAGGAGGGTTAGTGAGGTGAATACAATGTGCTTGATCTGTTAAAGAATTGCTCATACTGAAGTCCAAATCAGAGTGTAACAGCCCATCTCGAATAACCCAGGTTGGCAAGAAGAATTCACAGGACAAGCTTAGACCACATCACATTCAACATTTTCCAATGTCGTCTCGCCAAAAATGTCCTAAAACGGATTTAAGACCAGTCTGGCAAGTCGACTCTCCCAAAGCCAAGGTGATATAAGGAAAGAAATCTCACGAAAACTACAACAAAAACCCTAAATTAAATCGAACCTGTTGCTCTGACTAAAACATTCTGCAAAATGAGCATTTTTCAAGCATCCAATAAATTACACCTGATTACAGGAGTCAAAACAGTTGCGCCAGGTTGATGAAATTCTGAGTAACCGATACGGAATTGTTCTTTGAACACCTTGAACTGCAACCTTGAGCTTCCATATATTTCCAATGCATGTTTGCAAAGATACGCTACGATCTGATGATATGATCGGAGCTCAAACATCTACCAGAAAGCCCTATAAGGAGCGTACGCACTATCCTCGTAAAACTAAAGCTAGTCTACGTCGAATTCCATTTATTGTTGTGACACTCGATTGTCGCTGATCATCGCCGGCTAACTGCTCACTACCATCACTCAATAAAGCCACCGAACCCTAAGATGGTGTAAGCAAATCTTGATTACTATCAAAGCCCTAAAAGAATTCAAGATGAGAGGTTTTGAGAGGTTTTGAGAAGGTATCATCACAAAGACTATCAAAATCGTTTAAGTAAATTGCTCAAGAGGATGGATTGTACTCTAAAAAGCTGAGCCGCTGCCGCGTTTCTGCCCAAGTAGATTATCCTTGGCTTCATTGATTTTCGACGCAATGAAATCGCTACCTCCGGCGTCCGGATGATTGGCCTGCATGACGCGCCGGTGCGCCTCCTTGATTTTGTCCTGAGCCGCACTCTCCCGCACTCCCAGGATCAACGCGGCTTCACGCCGCGTCATCACGGGCTGAAACCCTCCCTCGTAAAACTTCCGCATTCGCGCAGTGGCGGGACGCGCCTTGTACGCCTGCCAGGCCTCGACGCTGTACTTCCCAACCATAGCCGCGGCCGCAACGGACAGACCGGCGATCAACGGCGTCCCCATGCTCGCACTGCAAAGTCTCGGAATCCCCTGTAAACCCCGAACTAGGGTTTTGTTTTTTCTGACGGGATACGAAACGGAATTGGATCCTGGAAATTCGTGTAACTGCGACAACTTCGAATGTACAATAAGGGATTGGAGATTGCAAATGTGCGATTCCTCTGAAGAAGATTGGAAATTCTCGGGTGTGGCCGGGAAACGTTCAAGTCGGAAAGGCCAGAATCATGGTTTGCGAGGAGTCTGGAATGAGTGGAATGGCGATGAATGATAAAGGTAAAGTAGAAGTGAAAAAGTAAAATTTAAAGCAATGATTGTGCTGATCGTGCTCTTCTGTATTCGCACATCAAAGTAAAGTTTCATCCAAACTTCCGTTTCAAAAAATTCCAATCTACGTGTCTTGTAAACATTTAATGAATCAATTATGAACCATTGTATTTAGAATGTAGGACTAAGATTCCATCACAAATGTCTAACAACAAATCCAATGCAAACCTAGTCTTAGAGGGTGCTTTGAAGAATTGAAGTTAGAACTTGGTATATAATTTGCTAAATAAAAATGAAGTTGCTAGTGTTGTCAAGAGAGACCATTTTAAAATACTTTTCATTCATTTCTTGAATATCAAATGATTTTCCAAAATAAATTGATAACTAATGCATTGACCCCTAAAGTTGCAAGGTCTTTTTCCCATCAAAAACCACTCAAAATTGCCAAATCTATTGCAAAGAGCAAAAAAATTTTCACATTGTATTTTGTTTGCATATTTGACCATAGGATATTGCACTAGACTACTATAAGAATGTGAGTTAGAAATTTCATAAACTTTAACCACATAAATTGCAAGATATTTGTATTTAAAGTGAAGAAATTTTTTGCTCCTTACACAATTGAATTTTTTGACTGTGAATCATCTTAGCTTAAAATTTTTGTACTAATCATTTTGAATATCCCATTTTTTATGTTAAAGAATCACGTTGAAAGTCTACAAATTTTTTTCCATAAGTCACTTAATTTAAAAAAATTATGAAATAGAAGTAGGTTCAACATTGTAGAGAAAATTAAACCGTTAATAGCTCTATGATAGAATTAAAACACGCTAACTTCAACTGTGAGATTGTTCTAGCAAGAGATTTGAACCTTGTGAATCTATTTTTTTTGAAAAATTGTGAAAATTAAATTCACAAATGAATCTTATAATTATTTTATAAGAAGATGCTCCAAGTGTCCTCCAAAACAACATTGTCCATAACTTTCAAATCACAACTCCAAATGGAATGAATCAAAGTTTTTCCCATGTAGATAAAAATACAATTTGTGTGAAATGGGTTTTCAAATTTTTTTATTATAATCTTTTGGAAGGGGACTCTCAGACTAAAATTGTGGCTTCTTATACCATAGCTTTTGTTCTAGGGTACAAATTGAAATAAAATTATATTACCCAAAAGCTAATGTGTTTTTCTATCTTCACAAAAAGTTTCAAAAAATCATGACTAATATTGAGACCTCACAAGCCTATCCAAAATCAATTTTGTCCCCCAAAGGAACAATGGGATTTTAGGATTTTAGTAGATTGGTTGGGAAATAATCAATCTAGTTTAGATTAAGCAAGTAAGTTATTGGTTAGAATTGTTCGTATATATAACTAAAAATACATTGCTTGTTTAATGGTTTGATCAAGGTAGGAATTCTACAAAGTGATTGCATACCAACTAATTTGAAGTAAATTTTCTTTAATAAAGATAAAAGATATTGGTATTTGTTATAGTACAAGAGATTTCATATTTGTTGGACCTTTGCACAATTAGTCATGAGTTTTGAAGTTGGAATCACATAAGACACTAAAAACATCCACCCCATGACATGTTCACAATTGTTGCACTATAAGAGAAAGGGTCGGGTATTAACTCATAAATAATTTGATGTTCAAATTTTAAACAACAAATGAACACAAATAAATCTCGAGTACATAAAAATTCATTTTTCATCCATCAATTTTTTTGAAGATTCCTATATTAGTTCTTTAACATTTGTGCAACATAGATTCTAAATTCTTTGCTTTGAAAATATCAATTTTTCAATAGGTACTAGAGTAGATTTGGTCTTGAAAAGCAACTTTTCGTTTAATTCAAAAAATGACATTTTGAAAACTACTTGAATCAAAAATAAAAATAAAAATTTTCAAAAATTACTATGATTAGAATTAAGCATTTTGAACTTCAAGTAAAAAATTCTTGTAAAAATTACAAATATTCACTCAATAATTGATTTTAGAAGGAATTTTCAATTTTTGATTTCAAATTTTATTTAACTTGTAAAGTTTCTTGACTACATTTTCACCAAAAATGCCCCTAAATTGCCATTTCTAGTACAATTACCAAATCATAGAAAAAAAACATTTTTGGATACATGTAACTATGACATATTGTAGTGCACTAGTTTGAAAAGATGTTGAAAAAATTTCACAAATTTTCAGCTGGTACATTGCAAGATATTGGCATATGAATTAACAAAATCCTTTTTTTTTGGCCTTGGGCCAAAAAACGGGAAGTTGCACTTTAGTAGGTCACATTTGTATGAAAAGTTGTTTAAAATGGTGGTGCTTCTTTGGATTCATTCTTCAAGGCAAGTTGGTTACATGCTTGAAAAATTTCAAATCATTTGGAATTGTACAACATTTAGGAAAAAACGTAGGAAGTATAAAAAAGTAGAGAATGATTTAAAACACTATTATGCTTAAGCCCTAATGACCCAAGGGGGGTGTACTTTGAAGGAGAATATCTTTGTGAGAATATTTTCATATGATGTTTTTTTATTCTAAGTGAAAGATAAGAATGTAAATATAAAATTTCACAAAATTCCAAATATTTTTCAATTCATGGTGGAGATTGCAATGCATAGTGGTCAATAAAATGAAAGTAGTGTTTTTAAGAAAAAGAACAGGACACTTGTCTTTTCCTTGAACTCCGTGGATCTCCCTTTTTTGAAGTGGTTAGAAATTACATTCATTTGATCTACTAACTTTTTGGTCTAAGCCCACCCCACCCCACCCTACCCTGCCCACAAAATGAGTTGTAAAGTACTCTACACCACTTAACTGTGTCAAATTTCACAAGGCAAAGTTTAACTCAAAATTTGATGAAACCACCACCATTGGATTCATAATGCGGTCTATGTTCTAGAAACAATATTTATTTAATCAAAAATTTAGTATTTGAGAACAAACAATAGCAACAAGAAAATGGTCATTTGGGTCATCAAGGGTTACTTAACCCCTAAAGAACTGGCCTTGTGTTTTGGGCAACATAAATTTTTTGGGTAGGTATATGTGAGCGTAAATTTGACTTAATTGGGCTGAATTTTTTTTACAAGGTTTGGACGAGGAATATCTTCCATGCATGCTAAATTTCATTTCATTTGAGTATTGTTGAAGAAGGATAATGACCGAATTGGAAACTATCCTATTAGTATAATAAGTTCGTTCCAAGGGAGATGGTCAAGTAGGATATTTCTATGCTAATAGGTTCTACATCTAAAATCAAGTATCTTGACTTATTCAATAACCCAACTTGGAATTCCATACCCAAAAACATAACTACAACGACACTGCAAACCCAATTTGGATGTTGACTTAAATTAGCACAAATCACATTCCATCAAACACACCAATTCAACTTAAATACTCTTTTATTTTTATTTTTGAATTGGTGATAAAATCACCGTTACAATCAATATTTTTCTCTTTATTCTCCACTCACTTTCTCATTTCTTCCACTCTTACATTCATATTTTTATTTATATTTTTATTATTATTATTCCCTAATTGGAATACTTGATCTTTGTCACTCTAGAATTTCCAATTAGGTTCTCACTTACTTCACCACTTCCATCTATCTTCACTTTGCCTTCTCAGTTCACTTCACACAAACTTCTCCAAATAGCAAACACATCCAACCAGGACCTTAATACAAAGTCCAAAAACATTCTGACATCACGCATCTCATCAAATAACACACACACACACACACACACATATCCAATTTGGAAACACTTCCAAAACAAAGAAATACACAGCTTCACCAAGTTGGGACACGACTGGACTCACTCAATAGACGGTGAAGACAAATGAAATAAAAATCAAACCAAATAGGAATTCCAAACTTGGCGGTTACCAATTTGGAAGAGATAACTCAACCACTAGTTAACTACCAAATTGGAATAGCACATGCAACCGCCACACACATAAACAATTCCAAATTGGAATTAACTTCGACATAATCAACCAATTGGACTTGACATAAACATCACTTAAAAATCCAACTTGGACAGAATCAACACCCAATTTGGAATACAGATTAGGAAACTTGGAACTTGGCCGGATAGCCACACCATTCCAATTAGGAAACCACCCATCCAAATCAGCACATACATACTCAACATTCATTCAACATCTAAAAACACACCAAATAGAATTCAATTAACCCATTAAAACACAAAATTAAGACACAAAATATACAAACAATTAAGTCAAAAACAATCAAAGACACCTCAAAATCAGCCAAAAATTTACAAGAAAAAATCCTAATCAGCATTCTACAAGTATACAAGTGAAAAGTTATGATGCAAAATGTTGTTTGTTTCTCAACTCGGGTAGTTGGGACAGATAAAAAAAAAATCACTTTTTTCAAAAATAAAAATTTGAAATTGGTTTTCTAGATTTATATTTGTGGGGAAAGCTTTGAATCAATCCATTTTGATCAATGAGATGAAAGTTATGAGGAATTTTAGTTTGTGAGCAGTTATGGAATCTCTATTCTAAAATAAACTTTGAAGTCCTTTATTTAACTCAATTTTTAATATTTTTTGAAAAAAAAAATCATAGGATGTAGATTGTTTATGACAACATTACAACCATTGGGATTGGCATTTTTCAATTCCATAATTAAATTCTTGACAATTTAGTATTTTGAATTACTCTCTACTTCTTTCTACTTACTATTTTTTCCTATATGTTATACAATTCCAAATGATTCAAAAAATTTCAAACACATAGCCAACTTGCCTTGAAGAATGAATCCAAAGATGCACAACCATTTTGAACATTTTTCATACAAATGTGACCTTCTGAAGTGTTGTTGCCCGGTTTTTTGCAGGGCAAAAAAACTGATTTTTGTCACTTCAAATGTTAATATCTTGCAATCCACACGGTGAAAATTTCTGAAATTTTTTCCACATCTTTTCAAAACAACTTAATACAAGATCCTATAGTTACATGTGTCCCCAAATGGTTTTTTTTTCTTAAATTTGGTACTTGTGCTAGAAATGGTAGTTTTGAAACGTATTTGGTGAAAACATAGTCAAGGAACTTTAGGGGTTAACATATTAATAGAAAGTAATTACAAGATATATCCTACTGAAAAGTAAGACATTACTTCTTCTTGGCCTTCAATGCACTTGGTTGCTAACAATTAAGGTAGATAAGCCTATTACCACCTTGATTTGCAATTTGACTATCTTGGGGCCAACTCCAAGAGGGGCGCATATTTTTAGAGGTCTATGCATGTTTCACGAATGAAATCCAAGTGGAATTTTAATTCTATGATTAAAATTGTAATTTCTATGAATTTCTAATATGGTTTACCTTGAGATTATGAAATCACCAAAAGACTAGACGCATAAATGTCCTATACACAATCTATAACCACCATTCCAATTACCTATTAACACTTGAGTATTCACCAATGAAGGCTTGACACATCAAACCATGTTGCCATTAATGCATTGAAATTGTTAGAACATGGACAGATTTAGATGAGTTTTGTGGTGGAAATGGGGCCTAAAGTAGGATGGCAGGTACAGGAAGTTGGCGGTTATGGACTGGTTTACCTTACACTCAACTACCTCCGGTTCCATATTCACCAACTCCTTCTGCAAATTCTCCGTTGCAACAACTACGCAAACGCAAACAAAACAGACAATCTCCACATTGTTCAAAGCACTGATCTTCAACATGCACCGACAGTGCATGCAACCTTAGAAATGTTTAAATATAATTATCCACATGATCGTACAATCTATTAGACCACCTGCATCCAAACTCTAGTCTCCATCCTTTACTTCTTCTTGGCCTACAAGGACAGTTAGTATATGTGCAACCATGAATATGGCGAAATGAAAGTATACATGGATATCGATCCTCCTGACACCCAATCAAACCACCGGCAAATTAAACTCGGATGGCGTGCGCGCACCACCTCCCCCATCGACGTCCCCATCTCCGGCCTATCCTTCTCATACTCCTGATCGACTCACCATCACACAATCCCCAAACGCCATGTTCTTGAAGCTCGTCTCCGGCACCGTCCTCAAGTACGGCCAGTGCTACACGCCTTATACGTTCACTGTCTTGTACCGCTACCCATTATTCATAGCCTTCCTCCTGCATCCACACAGACGACTCCTGCCACAAATAATCATTCTCAATCCCTCCTCGCACATTCGAATGGGAGCCCACGATCGAATCACACTGCTCGATCGAGAGATTTGTTTCGGGGTTTCATGTTTGTCCAGAACGTCGGGGCGAAATCTTCTCGGTGCTCGTCGACGGCGAGGGCGAGGGCGGGGTAAGCTTGGTCGACGTACAATGCATGTAGGGGTTGCAGGCCGGGGGGCAGGGAACGGCCGGACCAACCTCGAATGCAAGGTCGACTTGCGTGACTGTGATTTGGTTTTCCGGACGTACATGCGTTTGGTGTTTTACATTACTGTAACCAGGGCTGGAATTTGTACACTTCAAATAGCAAATGAAAGACATCTGCCTACCAGTTTCAAGGGGGATACGTCACGTGAGAGACAAATGTAAGTTTGGACTTTGGACCAGTCATGTGAAGGAAGGGAAAATACCAGTCACTTGAAAGACAGTATTCACCCAGGCATGACAACAAGAACACAAGTGCCCAATGTAAAATGAAGAGCTAAATTAAGTTTAGGTTAGTTAGTACAAGTCTTCACCGAAATCAAGCACTTCATCCATCACTAGGAAACTTCTGGTCGATTCACCTAATCACCTTCTCCTCGGTAGGAAAACTTCGGGTTGATTACCAAGCGTTGTAGAGAGCGATTTCTGACGCCTGGGGAAACTAATGCAAGCGCTCCTGTAACCTTTGGACTTTGGACTCGGGAACTGAATTGTGTGCAACGAAGGCGCCAGTTTTGAAGCTTGGTGGATGGCACCAGAATCGTGCTCAACCCTTACCGAACGCAGCCCCCCATGACCAAGGTAGTCACAATACTTGGGTTACTAGACCAATAGGTGCATTCTTTGTTTCTATAGTGAACAATCAAGTCATTCATGTCCCACATTTTGTCTTCAACATTGTTTCAGGGTTAATTTGTCAAAGCCTCAATTAATAAAACACCCTAGTCATATACAAGGTCAAGCACCCTAGTCCAACTAAAATTTTTGGTTTCAAAATCCAAAAAATTTAAATATTGGTATCAACTCAAGTTGTTAAAACTAGTTATGTGATAACCCACATCCTTCTAAATAGTCATATACATATACATACACACACACAAATATATCTATCTCTATATCTCTATATCTATCTCTATATCTATATCTATTTGTACAAATATGTATGTTGTTGAATATTTTTCTAACAATTGATCAAGCCTAAATTTTTCTAATGATCACCTTACTATGTTGTTAGATTTCTTAATTTTAATATTTTGTAACCCCCAACCGACCCATTTTCAAGGGTACAAAGTTCTAAGCTAATCTATTTACATAGATAATTGATATTGCCCCAAATGCAACACCTACATTAAGATAGAAAAATACCACTTCTCTTAAATATAAATGACATAAGATGTATACAATTAAAAAATGAAAAATCTTTGAGAGCCTATTGTTAGTTCTTAGTACAACCTAGAGACAATATTTTAAAAGTTTACAATTTATTCATATGGTGTCCAATTAATACACACTAAAAATGTGTTGAAATCCTCATTGCCAATAAGGTCTACAAAAATAATGAATATTCAATAATAGTAACAATGCTCAATTGTGACTAGTGACAATTATAGATGTATATACTATGACTCACGTATACTTGAGATTACAAATGAATGTGGTTCAAAATTTGTTAATTCTATCACACTCTACGAGTGCAAGAAACACAACAAGATGAAAGTGGTGAGACATTGCCACTGGTATCTTCCATCCATATGATATTCAATGTATTCAACTTCAAAATTTGCAAAGTAAAGTCAAAGATGTATGAAACAATTTGGGTTGGATTTCTCTTGATTTTGTTAATAAATGTGAATAATTGTGAATACAAAAATTTGTCATTATGCCACCCAGATACCCCCAAAAGGATTGTGTGTTTCAAGAGCACAAGCCCTATGTTGCCAATCCAATTTAAAATTCACGTGACTGTTGACCTCACAAGCAAAATACAACAGCTAGACGCTGAAAGAGACAAGCATTCCCTGACTCCCTGAGTGTAGAAAATTAAAGCAAGAGTTTAAAAAAGGCGAAAACAACTTGGGTTGGATTTCTATTTACCTCACTTAATTACTGTACTGGTCGTCTCTTCAAAGAGAGAGAGAGAGAGAGTCATTTGGTCACCGAGTCGGTGAAACCAGAAAAAAAGTCACTCTGAGGTGCAAAACCTTCTGTTGCCAAGCATCTTGAAAATCACGTGAGTGTGGGACTCACCAGCGAAATAGAACAGCGGAATACTCACAATCTAAGCATCCACAGGAACTTCTACTGTGAAGCAATAAAGGATCCTCAGGACTCTCTACTGTGAGTCTGTCCACAGTGAAGCAAACAAGGCATTTTCTACAGTGAGGAAAAAATTCTGAAAACCGCAATTCTGTATGAACAACCCTCACCCAATCCTTCCCGCTCGGAAAACGAGCAGCCCCAAGCTCATAAGAGGCCGATACCAGTGACATAATGCACACGAACGAAGGATTCAGGGTTTCAGGGTTAGGGTTCAGGGAGCGTGAAGAATCAATCGAGAGAGCAAACGAAAGACCCAAAGACTATTCATGGACTTCAAGTCACGAGAGATGATGGTGGCAAGCCCATCGAGAGGGGACTTCATCAAAGCACGATTAGCAGGCTCATCACGGACAAAGGGTCTAGGGTTTAGGGTTTAAGGAGTGTGAAGAATCAATGAAGCAACCCAAACTAAAGCTCTCAAGACATTCATGTGTTTCAAGTCACGAGAGATGCTGGTGGCATACCCACTAAGAGGGGGCTTCATCAACGCACGATAAGCAAGCTCATCATGAACGAAGGCTCTAGGGTTTAGAGTTCAGGGTTTAAGGAGCGTGACGAATCAATCAACCAAGCGAGCCAACCGAACCCCCACATACTATTCGAGTGTTTCAAGCCTCTAGAGATGATAGTACCCAGCCCCCCAAGCGGCGGCTTCATCAACGCCCTGTACTCACTCTCATCATACGGCGCTTGCAAGGACCGCAAGAACGGCCGAAACGTGTCCACATTCCAGTGTTTGGCCTCCTCTATCACAAACGCGGAGTCTTCTTTCTTCGCGGGGTGAAAGAGCGAGACGAACCCATCCCATGAGCCTCGTCTTGACCGAGACGCCGGCGCTAACAGTGGGGTTTCCAAGTGACTCTCGTCCTTGGTGAAGAGGTCGCCGTCGGCGGTGGCGTTGTCGTCTTTCCGGAAGCTGGAAAATTCGCCATCTCCCTCTCTTCTGTCTGGGGATGAGCAAGTACGAGAGATGGAGGAGAAGACGAAGGACCGGGTTCGCACGCTGTTGGCGAGCTCGGGACCCTCGGAAAGCTGCCCGCCTCGGCCTCTGGACCTGCGCCCTTCATCGTCGCTTTTCTTGGGGCTTGTGTCGAAGATGGGCTCCAAGGTGGAGTAGTCTGCGGTGGCTGCAGAGGAAAAGGATTAGTCTCACTGTGTTTGATCATGAAGGACAAGGATTACAAGGATTTGGTGCTCTGAAGTTGCAAAGATCTCCTGGACAGAGGTTTCTTGGTTTTAGAATGAGCTATATCGTTGATCATATAGTGGAAAATAGGGTGAAGATGGGATCGACTTTTTCATATCATCAGAGGCAGTGAAGAACATTGCGTGTGTTGGTTGGAAAGGAAAGATCATTGGACGAAGGAATGTTCTCAGGCGACATACTCAAAACTGGTAAGAGAACCATGAGGCCCATTGAAGTGGTTGTTTTAACATTTTGAGTGGGTCATGTGGGAGCTTTCGTTTGTTCAATTTTCTTTCTTTCTCGACCAACTGGTGCAATGCTCTTCAATGATTCGGATGATAACTTACAGGAACTTGACCTCATCTTCATCCTATTTTCCGCAATATGATCAAAAGCATTGGTCAATTTACAACCATGAAAACCTCTGTCCTTGAGATCTTTGCTACTTGAAAGCGCAGCCAATCGCAGCTATTTTGACAACCCCTGCTCAACCTGTCTGATTCGATCAAACAGCGTCATAATCTCGTCGTAGCTAGTGAACGGAATTGCTGAGCACACTGATCCATATTTTCAGTTTAATTGAGCAAAGTGTTTGATGACGGTGCAGTTTGTAACCTGTTTTTAGTTCTGAAGGGAGCGGGAGTTTTGAGATTGTCTACCGAAAAGCTGGTGGAGCGCCTCCGAGAATGTTTAGAAAAAGGTGATGGGAAAAGTCAAAGTCTTTTTTGGAGTAGCAGTAGGACTATGCTATTGAGGCCTCGGTATCACCCGATAGTCTTGAGTATGCAAATCTTAACTTCTCCGTCGTTGAGTGGTCAACAAAAGTGGAAATTCCCTGTAACCCCATCAGCAAATAGTTCAGCCAGGCCCACGTAGCAAATCATAACAAACAGCGACTACTGTCCATGACAGACAACAAAAGCGGGCACCTGATACTACAAATTTCCTTTCAAAGAGACCTCACCTTCCAAACGTAATAGAACATGGAAGAAGCGTCCAAAATGAAGGCTATGGCAAGCCCCTCTGGATAATGATCCGCCAGCACCTTCAGAGTGGTGAGAATGTCACTAGTTGAAGGAGCGCATAATTTTGAGTAACCGAAGGACCACAACAATTTAAGCTGACTCGAAAAATCTGAGCTCGTATATTCGAAAGTCTAATGAGAGGCCGTTATCATTACTCAAATGGGGATCCAGTAAGGTTAAGGAAACAATACCGACCGTCCCCTCCCCTCCCCTGCAGTTGAGATTTCTTCTGTCTGAGAATTATGTAAAACTCGACAGTGCGTGTCCTCCATGGCTGACCAGAGCAATTTCCACGAGCATGAAATTGACGCAACTGTCCACTGCTTTATACCATTGCACGCTTCTGTCCAGACTCCACGTGTCATCTTCCGAAGCATGAATTCTCTCAGTCTAATTGAATATGCAATTCCTCAATCCCTTCCTTTGCGAACATGCAATCCCAGATTCCCAGGTCTCAGACAGACAAGTCGATGTAGACCGCCAAGCTCCCAGTCTGTTCGTTTCGACAATCAAGGTTGAAAGATCCAAAACTGTTCACTGAAACTGATGCCCATAGAAGGAGTCAAAATTATAATTACGAGTCATTCTTTACTTGTTGTCAAATCAAATCAATTTTTTTAAGTGTATTTTTTCGAGCGTTTTGTGTCTTCTCTTTGTGAATTTCCAAAGAAAAGATTTGAAGAAACCTTAAAGTTTCTTGTAGGTGCATGGATTAACCTCCTTCAAAAAGATCCAAAACTATTCACTGTAGCGCCATGTGTAAAGTTGTAAACTTTTCATAAGCACAGTTTGAAGCAATATCAATAACTGACACTTTAACAAATTGAAACCCTACGTGACAAATTGAATTGGGGGGTGGACAGAATCATCAACCTTACCAGTCTGCACGAAACAGTGGCAGTATTTTCGACGAGGTCAACCGAGAATGGAGTGAGAAGCACGAAGCAAGGACTCAACGCCATTTGGTACAGCTTCCGTGTCCTGGAAGGTGCTGCAGAAGGACATGCCGCGGTTTAACGCTAGCTGATGAGAAACGGGACCTAGCTTCCATCGGGAATAAATAGCCCATCATACAGCCACAATTAACCTTAATCATTCACAACGTCGATTATATTGTGCACTACTACTGAAACAAGCGCTTCAATCGATCGCAGTTCCTCAATTTGTGTTGAAACTACTGCAATAACATGCAACCTAGTATACTATAGCAACAATTCACACAGATCTCTTTTCCCCAAAACAAGTACTCATGACACCTTTAGTAGCAAGACAAATATATTATACTCAACATACTTGTCATACACCCCTTTGCACTAAGCCATGCACAGAGTACACTATCGCTGCAAAAGCTCTAACGCATTGATTAGCATCAACGCGGTGTGTAAACACACACACACACACGAGAGTATTCAGTTACAGTCTTTAAGGTTAACACCCTGACATTTAACTGAAAGTACTAGTCATCGTGAAAACAAGAATGTTCCACTAGCTCCGTTGGTTCGTCTTCCAGATACAAAGGACTACATTGCTGGCTCATCATTTCGCACAATGTTCTTGGCTTCTAGGTGTAGGTCATCCAGTGTGGATTTCAACCTGGGTCCAACACTCACACTCACACTGTGATGACCTATACAGATCTCCCACTTCAACATAGTGTGTTACAGGTAAGAGCCCCTGCTAAACCACGAAGTTGCTAGAACCAATCTTGAGGGAGAGCCTTTGTCATGATATCCACTCGCTGGTCTTCAGTACAGACATACGTGATAATGATTTGACCATTTGATTCTACATCTCGGATCTTGTGGTATTTGGTGTTGATATGTTTGGTTCGTTGATGGAACATGGGATTCTTGACCAACTGGATAAGAGATTGGTTATCGCAAAATAATGGCGTAGGGTATTGTTGGGGGGATCAAAGACTGTGGAGCAAACGTCTCATCCATAAAATTTCTTGAGTGGCTAAACCAGTTGCAATATACTCGGATTCGATAGTATTGAGCGAGGCATAGGTCTGTTTCCGGCTGCCCCATGCTATTGGGCCGCCGTTGAGTAATAAGAGAAAACCAGATCGCGATTTACGATTGTCACAATTTGCAGCGTAATCCACATTGCAGTAGGCAGTAAGTTGGTTGGGATGAGTCCCACGTCCATATGTTATGGTATGTGCAAGCGTCCCTTGTATGTACTTGAGAATTCTCTTAACTCCCGAAACATAGGCGGCAGTGGGATTATTGTTGAATCTAGACATGTTGCTGACGGCATAACTAATATCGAAACGTGTCCCTATATGAGCAAATTGGAGACAACCAATACACTCACGATATGGAAACATTACCTTAGGGTCGACTATTGTAGCAAGCCGCATGTGAGCTGCACTGGATGGGTCCAATGGCACCGCAACAAAGTGGCAGTCTTCATGGCCAAAGCGTCGAAGAACGCCTTCCAAGTACCGTCTTTGATCGAGATGAATGAGACCCCAATTCCGATCCCTAGTGATATGTAATCCAATATAAACTTCAGCCAAACCTTGAGTAATTTGAAATGCTCCGCCCATGTAACTAAGGATGTTGACAATGTTGTCATTAAAAGTACTATAGACCATCCCGTCATCAACCCAGATGCATAAAATCAATTTAGGGTCAGTTTTGTTGACATACACACAATAGTCAGCATCTGAAACGATGAGGTCGTAAGCTTGGAGAAAATGGTCAAACTTTCGGTTCCATACTCATGCACTTTGCTTGAGGCCATATAAAGCCTTGTTGAGGCGACAGACAAGTCTCTTATTGGCTGCATGGCGAATCTCAAACCCAATTGGTTATTGCATATATATTAGCTCCCGTAACAGGCCGTTGAGGTAGGCACTGCATACGTCAAATTGAGTAATGTTTAAGTCCTCCGCTGCCACAACGGAGAGGATTGTACGAATGGAATCAAACTTGACCACTAGACTAAAGGTTTCTTGGTAATCAACACCCTTGCGTTGTGTGAACCCTTTAGCCATGAGTCGAGCTTTGTATCGACTAACAGATCCATCAGCTGCAAGTTTGAGTTTATAAATCCATCTGCATTTGACTAAGTTGCCCTCTTTAGGAATTTCCTCAAGTGTCTAAGTGTTGTTCTTGACCAGTGACTCATATTCTTCACGCATTGCGGCCAACCACAGGTCTTTCTCAGGAGATGCCATGGCTTCTTCATAAGTCTCTGGTTCGTTTGGTATTTCCGTTCGAGCAACACAAGCGTAGGAGTTGCGGTCAATTGGGTATATCCATTCTCCAAGGCAGTTGGGCGGTTGGTGAGTGCGGGTGCTGTGGGCAGGTAAAATATCTTCGATAGGTTGTGCATGGGCTTCCACTGGTGGGAAGGGTCGAGCATGATCTTCGTCTAAAGCAATGTCAGTAATGGCATTACCGGGAAGCTGATCAAGCACACTCAAGTTGTCAACATGTTGATCGGTAACTGGTATAACATCACTGGAGCTACTAGGAGTGAGAACTAGATTAACATCAATACTTGTGTCATCTGATTCAGTGTTTGGAGGGCTGGAATTGATGTCGAGTACTACGGGTGGTAGTGGGATGAGAGGTTGGGGAAGTCGCTCCGGTATGACAACAGAGGCAATTTGGATCGACGGGTCTGGAGGGAGCTCTGTAGTCTAACTCTTTTGCTTTTTATAGAACTTTTTCGATTTTTGTGACATTATATTCATTATTTATATATATATATATATATATATATTAGAATTTTAGTATAAAAGTAGCTTCTAAGTACATTAAAGTGTCCAAAAAGTAAAAAGATATTTTAGTAAGTAGCTACAAACTAATAGAAAAGGGCAAAAAGACAAAGAAAAAGTAAAAGTAGAAGTTGATAAAAGAAAAAGTCAAAAAATAAAAGAAAAAGGAGAAAGATAAAGAAAAATCTGAGGTTAAAGAAAAAGAAAATGCGAATTAGGGATTTGGAGGTGCAAGCAGGAATGTCGCGCCAATCACGACGAGTTGCAACCTTTCCGATCACCCCCGGATTTCTAATTTAATCCTTCTTTCTCCTTCCATTCCCCCCCCCCCCCGTGCTGTGACAATCTTTTGCGTTATTGTTCTCGTCTTTCAAGCGCTAAATCGTAAACTGTGTTATTGTGCTGATTTTTTGTGCTGGATATTTTCACGCAATTTGCGCAGTGAATAAAATTACTGTACTTTGAATTGTGTGTAAATTGTGTACTTGTGATGTAATTGTATTGGAATGTTGTTGGGTCGTTGCAATTGCGCGTAATAGACATGAGGTTTGGTGGAGCATGGATGAATTGAAGGCGCTGGTTTAGTTCGGCCAGTTGCTTGAGGATTCAGCATCTTTCGAATTCAATACTGCAACAGCACACACCACAAGGAGATTGTGAATCTCCTAAAGCGTGAAGAGTGGCGTCAGTACTGGAACTTGATAGATTGAAATTTTGCAGACATTTGTGCAAGCGACAATTCAGTTGTATGGGAGTCATCTCAACACTTGGAAATTGTCATCTAGTGTGTGAATTGTAGACATGTAGTCCCTGTGAACGGCCGATTTTTGAAGCTTCAACCGGTTTGAAATGCATCTGTGAAAATTTTGTGTTCCAAAGTGAAGTGTGCTGGAAGTGTAAAAATCAGGGTAGAGCATGCTAACTTACCAAGTGATTGGCCCTCTTGTCCTTGTGTGTTGCTTGTGACTGCAATTTTTTGTAAGTATATCCTAAACCTTTAAACTCTAAATCTTTTTGAAATATTAAAAAAGGTATATTTGTACTATGTTCAAAGTACTATAGTAGGCTGTACTGAGGTCAAGTCCTGCATTGCATCCATACACAAGTCAGTCCACCCTGAACTATTGTCAAGAACTATTGTCACAAGCCCTAGAACACTAGATAGGACAGAGACGTGCATGCTAAGACTTTTATCTTATAATGGACTGTTGAGTGTTTCTTGGGGTATTTAGTGGGAATAAGAATGAATTTTTATCCTATCTTCAAAACTTAAGTACATAGTGACATTTGAATACGCTACACTAACCTTATATAGATCATTCCCTGGTGTTCGAACTTGGTAGCGTTTGGAATAGGGATTCCAAAAACCTAACTACATGCCCATGTTAGAAAATATTGCAGCCATATTAGGAAATATTGTTACTGCTCTAAGTGGTCTAATGACCATGATGGATACACTTTTTGATGGTTTTGGAGTAGTCTATAGATTGTTTTAGGCTGACTGGGCAACACACTTCAAAAATTCAAAAAAAATTCATACTTTGTCAAAAAAATAAAATTTCAGTTACTCTTTCCATTTCTCATGTTTGTCTCTATATTGTAAAAAAATTCAAAATTTTCAAAAATGAAAACAATGCAAACCAGTCATTTTGCTTGTCATAGGTTGGTTTACCTTAATGCAAGTGCAAGGAAAATTGACCCATCCACTAGTGCAAGGGAAATTTGGGGGTCCTGCAAATTTTTGTAACATCATCTTTCATTTGCACAATTATTCTTACATAGTGTTTTCAAGAATGGAATAGTTGAAACTTTGCCAACTTTTTTCTTACACAAGTGCACTTACTGGTAATCATAAGGCAAAGAGTGACTAATCAACATCGTGCTAGAATGGCGTTTACAAAACTACCAATTCAATATGAAATCTAAAATTTTAGCCACTTACTCTCGCTGTCAATTTTTTGTTCCAAAATAGATATCAGAGATAAAACACTCCCTTAATCAACAATAAAGGAAACATTCCCATGCAAAACTATTCATTAACCCTTAAAGGTTTTTGACTATGTTTTCACTAAAAACGCTCCAAAACTGTCATCTCCAATACAAGTACCAAATTTTAGAAAAAATACATTTTTGAACAAATGTAACCGTAAGATCTTGTAGTAATCTGGTTTGGGAAGATGTGGGAAAAATTTCAGAAATTTACACCGTTTGGATTGCAAGATATTAGCATTTGAAGTGACAAAAAGACATTTTTTGGCCCTGCAAAAATCCGGGCAGATGCACTCCACAAAGTCAAATCATTATGAAAAAATGTCCAAAATGGTTGTAATTCTTTGGATTCATTCTTCAAGTCATGTTGGTTACATGCTTGAAAAATTTTAGATCATTTGGAATTGTACAACATATAGGAAAAAAATAGTAAGTTGAAAGAAGTAGAGAATGATTCAAAATACTAAAGTGTTAATAATTTATTTATGGAATTGAAAAATGCCAATCCCAATGGTTAAATTGTTGTAATAAACAATCTACATCTCAAGTTTTTATTTTTTTCCAAAAATATTAAAAATTGAGTGAAATAAAGGTCTTCAAAGTTTATTTGAGAGTAGAGATTCCATTACTACCCATAAACTACCCACAACTAAAACTCTTCATAACTTTCATCTCACAAATCAAAATGGAATGATTCAAAGCTTTTCATGTATATATAAATATAGAAAACCAATTTCAAATTTTTATTTTAACAAAAAAATGATTTTTCAAGAAGTTTTTTTTGCTGCCTGGGCTGCTCGCCGAGCAATGAAAATAACATATCATACAATAACTTTTTAACCATGTATTCAAAAGTTATGAAAATTGTTGGGTCTTAAAGCTACTCTTCGGGAAAATGTTGTGTGAAAATTTCAAAGAAAAAAAAAAAAAAATTCCATCCGTAGTGAGCTGCCCCAAATCGCTATGTTGCCAAAAAACACCATTTGGTCCTGTAGGGGTTAAATAATCCACCATTTCATTAAAAACTTGGCAAATCTCTCTCACCGTCAAATTTTCATCCCAAAACAGAAATCGCAGAGAAATCACTGGTAGCATCATTCATAGAAACACTCCCGTCTGGGTGGCCTGGCTGAAGGCCTCAAAGCTATGTGAGCTCTACCCAGATAAGGTGGACATCTTCCTCAAGCAATTCGACAACACATGGTTACAAACCGGCTTCTTTGGCACCTGCTCTCACTCAGAAGTTTGATGGAATCAGTCACTCCCTAAGATGGACACTTTCACTCGACCTGTGATGCCTCTGGTTGGGTGTTCGCGTTCGGTGGGTGATCTTGGTTTTAGGCGTTTAGCAGTCTAAAAATGTAAAAATGCTCGCTGGGGTTCCTTTCCTTTGGTTCGGTGCTTTGTTCTTTTCAATGGAATCATCCATTTGTTTAAAAAAAAACCAAAAAAAACACTCTGTCTAAAAACCATTCATTTAATAAACCTCAAATTCCTTACAACACTAAAATTTTGACCAAAGCTCTCTATCACACTCCATTTTCCTATCCAAAACAGAAATTGGAAAAGAAAACACTTGTACCAACAATCAGCATTAACCCCTAAACATCCAGAGTCATCTCCAAAATTGATGATTTGAGAAAAATCATTATAAAGTGCTATTTGGAAGCATATTTTGGAATGGAAATGCAAATAGAAGTTGTAGATTTTGATTTTTAGATTCCATCTGTATGGTTAGATTCACCAATGCTATCATCAATCTTTTTTTATAAATTTTGAAAGAGAAATTCCAAAATTCCTTCAAAATTCGATTGCAAGTAAAATATTACTAATTTTTGAGTAAAATTTATTGGGATGGATTTGAAATGAAGTTCTCTTCACATAGTGATTTTTTGAAATTTTTGTGTTCTTTCTATCTATGACCACATTTTGGCTAATCTAGTTTTGAACTAAAGGCAATGCAATTTGACCACTTGACATACTTGCACATTTGTAATTTTAGAAAAATAGGAACTCTAGTAACATCAAATCCAATCCTTTGACAGAACAAAAACTTGATAACATATCTTCACAAATTAAAATAACTTTCATACAAGTAATTAGGAGGATGAAATTGGAGTTTCAATCTCTTCATCATCCAAAAAATGGACGTTGGTGCATTTAGGGGTTAACACTCCAATAAGTTTCACACCATACTAACTTATCACCAACACATTCTAACAATTCAACCGACTGACTCCTGTATGACATTCTAAAAATTCTCCTCTATTGTTACTACTTTTTTTACATAATCATTTCCAAATTCAAGAATAATAGAGTTAGTTGGGACTCAATCAACTATTGTCCACAAGCGCACTTACTAAGCTTAGCTACTGTATTACAATGCAGCTACAGCAACTACAGAGAAAAGAGTACAACAAAATTGCCCATTTTGAAAAAAAAACATTCAAAATATCATTGCCCAGGATTTCTGCAGTCACAGGAGTCCCTACTGTAAAGAAAGAGATTGGATTTCCCATTCTGAAGCAAGACCAGTACCAGAATTGTTCTTCGTCAGTCCAACCGTGGCTGCAAGCCTATGTGGAAACAAGAAAACAAATTCCCATTGCAAGCACAAGCAGCTTGTAGACGTGCAGATTGAGGTAAGAAAGTGTAGTTTTCTAAAATCTAGACCCCTCATAGATGTTAGAAATTTAAATTTGTCCTAGATGTCTCAAATCTAGATACATCATCGATGATTTAGGCCGCACGGTTTGAAATCTATAGTTGTTCTAGATTTTTGAAATCTACAAGTGTCCTAAATATCCAAAATCTATACTTGTCATAGTTTAGACTATGTGGTCTGAAAAATGGCACATGGAATAGCACCATTTTAATGAAATTGACCATTAATCTATCTCATGAAGTCTTACTACATTTTATTTTACCAATTTTCAATAAAATTTATCACCATCATCATGTTATCTCGATTAGTATTCTAAAATAGGGACTATATTACCTTAACCCTTCAATGTCAACACGGATGTTTTGTGTCCAATGGATGACAAAGAATCTTCCTATATAAGACAAAAAAGCAATTGTTTATCTTTGAATTTTTGTGCAAAAACGAGAGATCTTGCATAATAGTTTGACCTCCAATGAATATTTTTGGATTTTATAAGGTATATGATGTCACACAGTTCTAAAAGGAAGGATTTTCATGGTCATCAGTCCGCCCTTCTAAGGACCATAATGGTGCAATGGATGACTTCTCTATAGAAACAAAGAAAGCACCTACTGATCCAATAATTGGAGAATTTTGGTGACTACCTCGGTCATAGGGGGCTGCGTTTTACAGGGTTAATAATCATCCACGGTTGTGCCTAGCGAAGTCGTAGTTGGTACGTGCAAAGTTTTCTACCAAACTCTGAACTCTTACCTGTATCTACAGTAGTCGGAAGGGAGTAATAAGCTCCTTCGTTTCCGATGAAACGCAAGATCAGATAAGCTCGAGTCCTGTCCCACACGGATCCCCCTGCAATAGGAAACAGTCTCCCTCACGGCGTCGACGCAAGATACGAGAGGCGTACAACTTTGAGAGCGTTCTTTCGGTAAGATAAGTGAGAACATTGAGATTATTGAATTGGTAGAACTTTTGTGGACCTGCTGATTGCCTAGTCTTGCCATCTGGAGGCAATAGATTCGTCTGCAGGGGTGAGAAGGTGCCTTTCCATGGTGCACGCTCATCCAAGCATGTGGGGTACCACTCGGGCAGCCTTGACACTTCTGTGCGTAAGGCGGTTCTGCCACGTCGTCCACGTACGAGATTCTTCTTCACGTGGGGCGGCTGCAACCAGGTCCCACATCCAGTGCATTATTGCCACCCCTGGCCACAGTTGCCCCCACCATCGTCCCAGGCTCCCGATTGGCCCTCATCGCACCCCCGTGCTCTAAAGTAGATGGTCTTGTAGCCAGTCTGTTTCAAACTCCAGATGTGTTTTCTCTTCTTGCAGTTCAGATTTCTCGGTGCCCATCTGCACACAGAAGTTCAATTTAGTAATCGAGAAGAACTCAACATGTGACACTCTGTCAATGCTCGAGACACACAGCTATTGATTCAAGGAGACAGAAAGGAGGGAAGGGCCTTTCCTCTACAACTTTTCTGCTCTTGTCCTCTCTGCGTCCTTTGCGCATCTGTTTGTTGCCAGTTCTCGAGCCATGGCGTCTCCGCGGCTGTGTACTATGAGCTCATGCACACAAGGAGGATAAGACGAGGCACTGCTCTCGTGCATGTGACGTTGTTCGTGCCTTGCTTGTGGAGTTCTTCTGTGCTGCGTCATTTCGTCGCTGGAGTGTCTTATAAGCCAGAGAGTCGACCCCAGATGCTCTTGGATCCTCACGGCAGTAACGTATGTGAACTTAAATTCGTGCAACTGTGAGTCTGATTGTGGTTCCCTGTGTTACCCTGCTTCCGATTAGTTTGGGTTTTGGTAGCAATTGACCAAGCATTTCAGCAAGTCCTAGGGTGTCATTTTGGGATATCATGTGAGTGAACATTGGATTTTGGAGGTGCTGTTCCAGGTGTTCCTAGTTTCAGTAGGCTCTTGTCCATGGGTCTTGTGTGTTTGGCCCTTGTTTGAGAATCTGCAGCGTTCGCTTGTGGGGTGAGGGTAGCTATTAGGTTTCGTAGCTTTGTACTGTCTCTGCGTGCAGTTGTATAGCAGCTCCAGGGGCGATACTTGAGTTTGAAATTTGTTGCCTCCGAGTTGTTGCACTGTAGAAACCTGTCAGTAGAGGGCTAGTTGAAGATGCTAAATACAGTATGTCATTCCACAATATGCGGTGATCAGTTGCAAATTGGTGCAAGAATTTGTCTCAGACAAGGAATGGTTGCAATGCTGCAGGGATGGGCAAATTTGCGAACTGATGCAGAGATGGAGGATTTAGACCTCTCACCAAACTAGTCAATGAAGGGTGTGCACATTGGTAGCATTGGCTATGAATTTGGGGGAAGAGAGGTGGTGAAAGCGGAGCTTCTTATTTCATTTACTTTGGGTCTCTCATGATGCAGCAGCAATTGATCAGCATGAACGTGGATGAAACATGAACTGAAATGGTTTTTCATCAAAAGCATTCATTCATTCAAAGGAGCGATATGGTTGGAGACTTTGTTGTGATTCGATAATTTCAATCACTAAGAAATGGGAATCTGTGGTGAAATGCTCCTTTGAAAGTAGAGTCTCTTTTTTCAACATATTATTGGTCAAAAGAAAGTCTTTGGGTGGATGGGAAGGTGTTTTTGAAAATTATTCAATGACTAGGAAGGAGCTACTTGCCAAGTGATCTTTGATGTGGCTTGACATTGAAAGTCTTATTATTTACAAGGTAAGATATGTGCTAAATATCTCTATTTTGAAGATTGCAATTGTAATTCCTTCCAAAAATATGGCATTGCACTTGAAATTGCAATATGGAATTTCATTGATTGCATATTTGTGAGATTGAGGATAGTGGGTGTTGTATATGGTGGATAACATAGATACAACCAATTGCAACATTTATTTCGTTTATCTAAATGTTCCACTTGAAAGTTTGATTTGATATTGTTCATATTGATTGACATTAGTTATCAGATTTTTTTGAATCCTATTGTACACTATTTGAATATTGCCTTTGGGGGTATGAATTTTCTCTTTAATTTGTTATGAAGAAATTAAAAAATCATAACATTTCATTTGCAATAATTCTTTGGAGTATCACTTCTTTGTGCATATATTCTAGTATTTTAGTGTGAGAGGGCAATAGGAGTAGTCCAATGGTGTTCATCACCTTCTAAGTCTTTATGAATTAGCATTTGTGTACCCTATGTCATCACCATAGTTACAAATTAAAGCAAAAGTAATTTATTTAAATTTTCTAATGCATAAAAACTTCGAAATGCAATAGTTTTCACATTGTAGGTTTGATTGTCTCAAAGCAAAGTTTGTGCACTCTTCCTTCGAGACAACTTTTTCAATGCTATCAAGAATGAGATCAAGGGATGCATGATTCTGGAGATATCATAGTACTAGACAAATGAACAAAACTAACAAATAGCCTCATTTAAGGTGTAGATGTAGAAGGATTGACTTGAATTCTTTCAAAGGAACTATGTTTAACCCCTGAAGGACCAAGTGTCCATTCAGTGTATGTAAGAAATCTCAGGTAGGCTCCCACAAAGTCATTATTAGTTGGATGTTCATGAAATTTGGACGTGGAGTGTAACTATGTATCCCCTTCTTGATAAACTAATTTTTTTTCGATTGGGTGCCTAGATCAAAAGTTATGCTACCCTGAATTTTGTGGGCAGCTCGGGTAGTTTCAAGCAACACATGCAAAACTGTTCCTACGATTTTGAAATTTGGCGGGTCTGTAGCTTACATGATCCAAGTTGCAAATGTCAACAAAAATAACCCTATTTAGTGTAAGAATCTCATTCTAGAAGGAGTTAAAGTTTGAAGGCCATGTCGGGCAAGGTTGGAAAAAAACTTTTTCACCTAACTTCAAACGTTAAAATCTTTTAATCTCTGCAGTCAAAGTTTCTAAAAACTTTTCCACATGTTCCCAAAGAAGTCTAGTTCAAATTAGTACGGTTGAATTTTGAATTTTTTTTTTCATATTTTTCTTGCTGCTCTAAAAAGTGTCAATTTTTGACAATTTCTGCCCGAAATGTGCCTCAATCCTTTAGGGGTTAAACTTGTACTTGCCCTTCATATTAGAAAAATTCTTTTTCAAATGCAAATATAAGTCATATTCCAAGTTATTTCAAATGGAGTTGGATAATACTAATAGTAGTTTAATATTATAGCTTCTTAGAGTGAAATTTCTTATTCTTGTTGAATTGATATAATGCACCAAAAGACTTTATAACTCTCTTTGTATACCAATTGGTACATGTTTGTTCATCTAATGTTGTTTTACTTGTTTTAGTGTTACTAAATGAATTTGTTTGTAACCAAGGTTTGAATTTAAACATGTATTCATGACTCGAGGAATATTCATATGGCTAAGATTATAATGGAATACAAATAGAAGCCATTTAGCCTAGTATTTTATTTTTATTTTTTAACTTGTCATAGTTATGACATTTTGAAGTTGGAATGACAAGTTTTGAAAAGTATCTCTATTGGGACATGTTTGTTGTTGGTCCATTGAAGAATTTGGTATATCCCTATTTTTTAGGTTCCTTCTTAGATTAGGGAATGAAATAGGTTTGGCCTTTCAATTGGGAGGTGTTATGTGCAAGCATTAGTTGTCATCATGTTCACTTTGAACATTAGAAAATCAATGCAAATGCAACAAGTGAAATCAAATTCTAAACATCTTTAGCTTTGTTTGTATGTTCTAGAAATTCCTATCCTTAAGTAGAAGTTACGAGGCATTGTCATTTTGGGATAGAATGTTTCAAACATTCGATTAATTTTGATTGACAATGATCCCACACCTTTCTATAAGTGATAGCTTTGGTTTGGATTATTGATAGTTGAGCTATTGAAGCAACCTTGTACCAATTATTATGATATGATGTCATTATTATGAGTTACGGTTAAAAATTAGACAATTATCATGCTCTTTAATTAGTTTCAATTTTTGAAGGATGAAATTTAATGGTATGCAAGTAGGATGGCTTCTATAAAATATATATGCTAGTAATCCATCTTGATGCTATTTGATGCAAATCTGTGCTAAATAATAGTGAGATATGGATGTTAATGTATTGGAACTTCAAATAAATTTGCTTTGTTTGAGTTGGATGAGTTTTTTGTGGATGGGTGGAAATGAGCAAGGTATTGAAGATTTGAGAATTTTGGAAGTATGAATTTGGATCAAGGACATCAATTAGATTAATGCAATGATGACTTACCTTGATGGTATGGTTTGAAATGCACTTTCCATCATCCATTGTTGTGAATTTCAAATTTTCAATCTATATCTTTTGGAATTCTTAAAAGCAAGCATCTAGATTATGCATTATGGTTTTGGGGATTTGACATGAATTGAATTATACAATAGAGACAACAATTTATCTTTGTGCTAATATGGTTCTTGGTGCTCTCATTTTGATTCATATTTGCACCTCCAACATGTCTATGAAGTTACAAAATTGTCATAGATTTGAACTTTATAGTGTTGCATTTGAGCCTAATCACATTTACGAGTTGATTTTTGAAATGACATTTGAATGAAAGATGATCATTGTAGAATGACCAATCCTCTAGTACATGTCTTGCCATATTTTCCTACATAATTTTATTTTAAAAGACAAATATGATGTTGTAATCCTAGTTCTCTAGAGTTCTTTAATGGGTTATTAAATAGAGTGAAATTGTTCTTGTGATATTCAGAAATTATCACAAAATAATTATTTTTTGTGATATCAAGATCATGTCTTGTACCTTACAAATGAAAATGTGGTATCTTACAACTTCTTTATGAGTTTTTATTATTAGATTTGTATAGGAATTGCTTGATGGATTTGATACCACTCTTTGTATAAGATGATTTCTAATATTCAAGTAATTGAATTTTTCTTAGGACTTTGCTCTTTTGATTGGTTTGGATGTTGTTTACTAACTGCTTTCTTTGGATTTCTTGTGAAGCTACCATAGAATTTCAACATATTGTACCATTTGTCCAACGAGATGGTGTGCTTTTGGACTTGGATGGCAACCTCTTTTGCTATGTTTTGGAAGTACATGGGTACTGCATGGTCTACTTGGTGAGAGCATAAGTTTTATTTATTACATGTAGGCGATTACAAAGTGCTTGTTAGAATGCAACTTTGTTGAAATTACCACTACAAGAGGAAAGGGGTGTTTTAAGTGTAATCCTAGTAGTATAGTCTTATAAGTAATGATCTAAAAGGGGTGTTTATAGTAAAATTTCACTAAAAACACATGCATTTGTGGTAAATTTTTACTAACAACACCCTTTCTAGGTCATTACTTATAGGACTATGCTACTAGGACTATATTTAAAACACCCCTTTCTTTTGTAGTGTACAGAGTTCATTGTACAATTTTCTATTTGATGTACTTTGGGCTCTACAAAGATGATATTTTTAAATGTTTATATATGTGATCAAATTAAACAACAAATATTATAATTTCAATGAATAGGCAATTCTCTTGACAATTTTAAAGTTTTTCTTAGTTTGTAGAACATGTTTGATTAATTTGTTCAATATCATAGGATAATTGCTCTCTTTACAACCCATTAGAATTTCTCATTGACAATCCACATTTAATATTTTGTAGGAAAGGCAATGATTTTGTACAAGTGCAAAGTGAACATTGTAAAAGACTATGCAATGTTATACCACGTCTTGAGAAATTCTTGAAAGATATGGAGGCATCTCCAAAGACAAAAGTCTTGAACAAAAATCAATCTATACATCTTTTCCGCAAACTCCTTGATGTCATGAAGGGGATTGACCAAATGCTAGCAAGTGCTACTAAGGATCTCAAGTTCCAATCTATTTTTGAAGAATTGTGTCATCTTCAAATGAAAGTAGAGATGGTGGGAAAAGATTGCATTTCACAAGAGCAATGGTGTCATTCGGTTGTATTTCAACTATCAAACAAAGAAACTTTTCGTGAGTTGCTTTTAGATTTGAAGTGTTGTTATGATACAGCTCGAGATGTATATTCATTCCACCATCCAATTCCATCAAACGATATACTATCGATTCAATTTGATGCAGCTACGTATGAACAAGTCCTTGAAGATAGACAAGTGCTTGAGAAGAAGCTTGAACTTGCACTTCAAGAAGAAGTGTCAGAGGAATATGAATTAGTGCAACATCTATTGTTGAGATTTAGAAATTTGGATCGAGTTGAAGGTGGAGACTTGGATGCTTTGGAGGTTCCCAATGATTTCAAAACACCGATATTAATAAAAGAACTAGGACCTTCTGTAGATGTGTGGGAATCAAATTGGTTGGGCCTAGCATGTGCTACAAAAGTGTTGAAAGTCGAGCACGAAAATATCAAGAACTGTCGAAAAGAGGTTGGCATCTTGGCTGGCTTGAGCCATCCCAATCTTATCCAATTTTATGGTTGTGGGAATACCAAAAAAATGGATGAGAATGATGAGGAAGCTGAAATGGGTGAGGTGCATTTGGTGATGGAACTTATGGAAACAAGCTTGTCATCCATATTGCAAAAAGCAAAAAGGCCTTTACCCTATCATCTTGCAATTGACATCATGCACCAAATTGCAAAGGGTGTGTATTACCTTCATGACATGCAAGTTGCTCATCTTGACTTGAAACCTGATAATGTGTTGTCAAGTTCCATATCTACGGGGGATTTGGATCCTTGTTGCATATTCAAGGTCACTGATTACGGAACTTCGCAATTGGAGGTTTGTAGCAATCTAAGGGATCCAAAGCCATCAAAGTATACGATTGGAACATGTGGATATATGTCCCCTGAAGTGATCAAGGGAAGTAAAACTCCATTGTATCCATTTCAAGTTGATGTGTGGTCATTTGCCATGATATGTTCAGAGATTCTCTCTGGAAAGGTTCCATACTCTCATTTGAAACCAAAAGAGTTTTATGATCAAATAAGAGGTATTGGTGGTACCGGGAATAGAAGCTTACGACCAAACCTACCCAACAATTGCAAAGAATTGACAAACTTAATTCAAGAATGTTGGTCTCAAAACCCTCTTCAGCGACCAACATTTTCCAACATTTGTGAAAGGCTCACAAGTTTAAAGAAGTCTTTTTTGAAGGGAAAATATTCATACGACATGGTTCCACAATTTGGTCCTACTTACACTTTAAGATATTTGAAGACCATCTTAGGCCTTAAGAGCTATGAAGTCCATGATGTCCCAAAGGTATGGAATTGTTGAATTGCAAATCTCCTTTAGTGATCTTTGTTTTTTGTAATTCTCTTTGGTATTTCCATTCATGGTTTGAAGTGAAGTGTTTTATATTTATATGAAATGATTTCATAAATATGACTTTTTGTATTTATACAGGTGGATGAACCAATTGCACCTCCAAAGGAAATTTTGGTTGATTTAGATCAACAATTGTCTAAAGCCAAAGAGCTTTTGAAAATGAATTATGTAGGCATTGTTGGCATGGGTGGAATTGGCAAGACCACACTAGCAAAGGCAATACTTGATGATGCGACAATAAATTCCTCATACACTATATCATGCTTTGTTGCACAACCTGAAAAAGGTCAAAGTTCGTATGACATATTGTGCAAGATATTACCAAAACTTGGGAATGATAGAAAACCTATGAACTTGGGAGATGCCAAGGAGATGATGAAAGAACTCTTGGTTAAGGAAAAGGTTCTTTTAGTACTAGATGATGTCAAGGAAGAAGCCCTAGTGCGTGATATTGTACCTCCTAACATTGTACAAGCTAGCAAAGGTACCACAATAATTATCACAACACGCAAATGGAATACCATAAAATCATTAGTGGGCATTGAAGGAAAGTTGGATGTTGCATTGCTGGATGAAAAGTCAGCAACAACGCTTTTCACCTCTCACCTTTCTTGTGGGGTAGCTTCCTTATCAGTGGACTTTGAGAACATACGCAATCACGTGGTGAAAGCTTGCAATGGCTTGCCTTTGAGCTTGAAAGTGATGGGTGCATTTCTTCGTCATAAAGAGAGATTGCGAAGTTGGGAACAAGCATTATTGAGGATGGCAAGAGGAAGGAATTTGGATGGTGATGAAGAAATTTGGAAAACCTTGAAGATAAGCTATGATGGATTGAACAATGAAGTTGAAAAGATGATGTTTTTGGACATGGCTTGTTTCTTTTGTCAAGATGTCTATCCGTTTGGCATATCGAAAGAGACAATCTTGTGCATGTGGTCTAAAGATGGAATTCTTCCAATGGGCGAATTGCAAAGATTGATTGACATGTCATTATTGAAGTTGAGTAAAGATGGTGACATTTTAGAAATGCATGACCAATTACGTGACATGGGACGGATGATTGCCAAGGATACAAGAATTTGGAAAGCATCTATGATACCAGAAAGTAGATTTGCAAGTGAGGTAATAATCTATTATTGCAATTGACATTTTGAGAATTTGCATGTTTTATTATATAAACTCGAGAGCAACTACTAAGCATACAAATATATTGTTTTAAGAATTATAAGTTTTGAAATATATTCAAAGAATCAATTCTCTTTCAAAGCCTCTAGAAGAAGATGTAATCTATTTTAATTTAAGGTTTTTTGAATGCAGGATGAGAAGGTTCTTCAGGGCATTTCTTTGCAAGGGACTATGACCCATCATCAATCTCTAGTCAAGCAACACTCTAGATTTCATTTTCAAGAACTTCGTGTATTGATTTTGGTGAGCGCTTTGGGCAATGCTAAAGTGTATTTTGACAACCTTGATTTTTTACTTCAATTAGCTTCACAATGCTCTAAATTGGAGGCAATTATAGTACAAAATTCTCAAATTTTGGTTGAATTTCCACTCACACCTCCAACAAATAATGCAATTACTTCAGGGATATTAGATCTTTGTAGCACTTGTACATCTTTGAAGATTCTTGACCTACAAGGGTTGGCATTCCTAGAGCAATTACCAAACAGATTTGCATCATGCAATACCTTATTAAGATTAGATCTAAGTTTTTGCAATGCATTGGTAGCATTGCCAAAAGAAGTAGGGAATTTTCCTTTATTATTCACACTCAATTTGGAAGGTTGTTCAAGTCTACTAGGATTGCCCAATTTGGGCAACTTGACGTCTTTGACAAATCTCAACTTGAGTGGGTGCTCAAGGTTGATGACATTGCCAAGAGAATTGGAGAACTTGACATCCTTAACAAGCCTTGACTTGAGTGGATGGTCAATGTGGCAAACATTGCCAAACGAATTAAAGAACTTAACTTCCTTAAAAAGTCTCAATTTGAATGAGTGGTCTAGCTTGGCGACATTGCCCAAGGAAGTGGGGAACTTGATTTCCTTGACAATTCTTTCTTTGAAAGGGTGTTCAAGCTTGGCGACATTGCCCAAGGAAGTGGGGAACTTGACTTCCTTGACATATCTTGATTTGGAAGGGTGTTCTAGCTTGGCCACATTGCCCGAAGAAGTCGGGAACTTGACTTCCTTGACATATCTTGATTTGAAAGGGTGTTCAAGCTTGGCGACATTGCCCAAGGAAGTGGGGAACTTGACTTCCTTGACACAACTTTCTTTGGAAGGGTGTTCAAGCTTGGCCACATTGCCCGAAGAAGTCAGGAACTTGACTTCCTTGACAAATCTTTACTTGAAAGGGTGTTCAAGCTTGGCGACATTGCCCAAGGAAGTGGGGAACTTGACTTCCTTGACACAACTTTCTTTGGAAGGGTGTTCAAGCTTGGCGACATTGCCCAAAGAAGTCGGGAACTTGACTTCCTTGACACAACTTTTTTTGGAGAGGTGTTCAAGCTTGGCAACATTGCCCAAAGAAGTGGGGAACTTGACTTCCTTGACATATCTTGATTTGGAAGGGTGTCCAAGCTTGGCAACATTGCCTAAAGAAGTTGGGAACTTTGCTTCATTGAAATTTTTTAATTTGAAGGGGTGTTTAAGCTTGGCGACATTGCCCAAGGAAGTGGGGAACTTGACTTCCTTGACACAACTTTCTTTGGAAGGGTGTTCAAGCTTGGCGACATTGCCCGAAGAAGTGGGGAACTTGACTTCCTTGACACAACTTTCTTTGGAAGGGTGTTCAAGCTTGGCGACATTGCCCGAAGAAGTGGGGAACTTGACTTCCTTGACAAAACTTTTTTTGGAAAGGTGTTCAAGCTTGGCAACATTGCCCAAGGAAGTGGGGAACTTCACTTCCTTGACAAAACTTTTTTTGGGAAGGTGTTCAAGCTTGACGACATTGCCCAAGGAAGTGGGGAACTTGACTTCCTTGACATATCTTGATTTGGAAGGGTGTTCTAGCTTGGCCACATTGCCCGAAGAAGTCGGGAACTTGACTTCCTTGACAAATCTTTTTTTGGGAAGGTGTTCAAGCTTGGCGACATTGCCCAAGGAAGTGGGGAACTTGATTTCCTTGACAAATCTTTACTTGAAAGGGTGTTCAAGCTTGGCAATATTGCCCAAGGAAGTGGGGAACTTGACTTCCTTGACACAACTTTCTTTGGAAGGGTGTTCAAGCTTGGCCACATTGCCCGAAGAAGTCGGGAACTTGACTTCCTTGACAAATCTTTACTTGAAAGGGTGTTCAAGCTTGGCGACATTGCCCGAAGAAGTGGGGAACTTGACTTCCTTGACACAACTTTCTTTGGAAGGGTGTTCAAGCTTGGCGACATTGCCCAAAGAAGTGGGGAACTTGACTTCCTTGACAAAACTTTTTTTGGAGAGGTGTTCAAGCTTGGCGACATTGCCCAAGGAAGTGGGGAACTTGACTTCCTTGACATATCTTGATTTGAAAGGGTGTTCAAGCTTGGCAACATTGCCTGAAGAAGTCGGGAACTTTGCTTCATTGAAATTTTTTAATTTGAAGGGGTGTTTAAGCTTGGCGACATTGCCCAAGGAAGTGGGGAACTTGACTTCCTTGACACAACTTTCTTTGGAAGGGTGTTCAAGCTTGGCGACATTGCCCGAAGAAGTGGGGAACTTGACTTCCTTGACAAAACTTTTTTTGGAAAGGTGTTCAAGCTTGGCAACATTGCTCAAAGAAGTGGGGAATTTGACTTCCTTGACATATCTTGATTTGAAAGGGTGTTCAAGCTTGGCAACATTGCCCAAGGAAGTGGGGAACTTGATTTCCTTGACAATTCTTTATTTGGAAGGGTGTTCAAGCTTGGCAACATTGCCCAAGGAAGTGGGGAACTTGACTTCCTTGACAAAACTTTTTTTGGGAAGGTGTTCAAGCTTGACGACATTGCCCAAGGAAGTGGGGAACTTGACTTCCTTGACATATCTTGATTTGGAAGGGTGTTCAAGCTTGGCCACATTGCCCGAAGAAGTCGGGAACTTGACTTCCTTGACAAATCCTTACTTGAAAGGGTGTTCAAGCTTGGCAACATTGCCCAAGGAAGTGGGGAACTTGACTTCCTTGACACAACTTTCTTTGGAAGGGTGTTCAAGCTTGGCGACATTGCCCGAAGAAGTGGGGAACTTGACTTCCTTGACAAAACTTTCTTTGGAAGGGTGTTCAAGCTTGGCAACATTGCCCGAAGAAGTGGGGAACTTGACTTCCTTGACACAACTTTTTTTGGAAAGGTGTTCAAGCTTGACGACATTGCCCAAGGAAGTGGGGAACTTGACTTCCTTGACATATCTTGATTTGGAAGGGTGTTCAAGCTTGGCCACATTGCCCAAGGAAGTGGGGAACTTGACTTCCTTGACACAACTTTCTTTGGAAGGATGTTCAAGCTTGGCAACATTGCCCAAGGAAGTGGGGAACTTGACTTCCTTGACGAAACTTTTTTTGGGAAGGTGTTCAAGCTTGGCGACATTGCCCAAGGAAGTGGGGAACTTGACTTCCTTGACATATCTTGATTTGAAAGGGTGTTCAAGCTTGGCGACATTGCCGAAGGAAGTGGGGAACTTGATTTCCTTGACACAACTTTCTTTGGAAGGATGTTCAAGCTTGGCAACATTGCCCAAGGAAGTGGGGAACTTGATTTCCTTGACAATTCTTTATTTGGAAGGGTGTTCAAGCTTGGCGACATTGCCCAAGGAAGTGGGGAACTTGACTTCCTTGACAAAACTTTTTTTGGGAAGGTGTTCAAGCTTGACGACATTGCCCAAGGAAGTGGGGAACTTGACTTCCTTGACACAACTTTCTTTGGAAGGGTGTTCTAGCTTGGCCGCATTGCCCGAAGAAGTCGGGAACTTGACTTCCTTGACAAATCTTTACTTGAAAGGGTGTTCAAGCTTGGCGACATTGCCCAAGGAAGTGGGGAACTTGACTTCCTTGACACAACTTTCTTTGGAAGGGTGTTCAAGCTTGGCCACATTGCCCGAAGAAGTCGGGAACTTGACTTCCTTGACATATCTTGATTTGGAAGGGTGTTCAAGCTTGGCAACATTGCCTGAAGAAGTCGGGAACTTTGCTTCATTGAAATTTTTTAATTTGAAGGGGTGTTTAAGCTTGGCAACATTGCCCAAGGAAGTGGGGAACTTGACTTCCTTGACACAACTTTCTTTGGAAGGGTGTTCAAGCTTGGCGACATTGCCCGAAGAAGTGGGGAACTTGACTTCCTTGACAAAACTTTCTTTGGAAGGGTGTTCAAGCTTGGCAACATTGCCCGAAGAAGTGGGGAACTTGACTTCCTTGACACAACTTTTTTTGGAAAGGTGTTCAAGCTTGACGACATTGCCCAAGGAAGTGGGGAACTTGACTTCCTTGACATATCTTGATTTGGAAGGGTGTTCAAGCTTGGCCACATTGCCCAAGGAAGTGGGGAACTTGACTTCCTTGACACAACTTTCTTTGGAAGGATGTTCAAGCTTGGCAACATTGCCCAAGGAAGTGGGGAACTTGACTTCCTTGACGAAACTTTTTTTGGGAAGGTGTTCAAGCTTGGCGACATTGCCCAAGGAAGTGGGGAACTTGACTTCCTTGACATATCTTGATTTGAAAGGGTGTTCAAGCTTGGCGACATTGCCGAAGGAAGTAGGGAACTTGATTTCCTTGACACAACTTTCTTTGGAAGGATGTTCAAGCTTGGCAACATTGCCCAAGGAAGTGGGGAACTTGATTTCCTTGACAATTCTTTATTTGGAAGGGTGTTCAAGCTTGGCGACATTGCCCAAGGAAGTGGGGAACTTGACTTCCTTGACAAAACTTTTTTTGGGAAGGTGTTCAAGCTTGACGACATTGCCCAAGGAAGTGGGGAACTTGACTTCCTTGACACAACTTTCTTTGGAAGGGTGTTCTAGCTTGGCCGCATTGCCCGAAGAAGTCGGGAACTTGACTTCCTTGACAAATCTTTACTTGAAAGGGTGTTCAAGCTTGGCGACATTGCCCAAGGAAGTGGGGAACTTGACTTCCTTGACACAACTTTCTTTGGAAGGGTGTTCAAGCTTGGCCACATTGCCCGAAGAAGTCGGGAACTTGACTTCCTTGACATATCTTGATTTGGAAGGGTGTTCAAGCTTGGCAACATTGCCTGAAGAAGTCGGGAACTTTGCTTCATTGAAATTTTTTAATTTGAAGGGGTGTTTAAGCTTGGCAACATTGCCCAAGGAAGTGGGGAACTTGACTTCCTTGACACAACTTTCTTTGGAAGGGTGTTCAAGCTTGGCGACATTGCCCAAGGAAGTGGGGAACTTGACTTCCTTGACACAACTTTCTTTGGAAGGGTGTTCAAGCTTGGCGACATTGCCCAAGGAAGTGGGGAACTTGACTTCCTTGACAAAACTTTTTTTGGAAAGGTGTTCAAGCTTGGCAACTTTGCCCAAGGAAGTGGGGAACTTGACTTCCTTGACATATCTTGATTTGAAAGGGTGTTCAAGCTTGGCGACATTGCGGACGGAAGTGGGGAACTTGACTTCCTTGACACAACTTTCTTTGGAAGGGTGTTCAAGCTTGGCAACATTGCCCAAGTAAGTGGGGAACTTGACTTCCTTATCAAGTCTTTCTTTAGAAGGGTGTTCAAACCTAGCACCGTTGCCCAATTAAGTGGGGAATGTAACGTCCTTGAGAGGAATTCCTTTGGAAGGGTGTTCAAGTTTTGACAACATTGTCGAAGGAAGTGGGAACTTGACTTCTTTGACAAATCTTTTTAGAAAAGGGTGTTGAAGTTGTACGAAATTGCCCAAGGATGTGAGAACTTGATTTATTAGATATATTTTGATTTGGAAAGGGTGTTGAGGCTTGGCAACATTGCCCAAAGAAGTAGGGAACTTGACTTCCTAGACATGTCTTGATTTGGAAAGGTGTTCATGCTTATCATCATTTCCAAAAGAAGTGGGGTATTGAATTCCATAGACATGTCTTTATTTGAAAGGATGTTTAAGTTTTTTTGTATTGCCAATGGAAGTAGGAAACTTGACTTTCTTGAAGATTCCTTCTTTGGAAGGGTGTTCAAGCTTAGTAACGTTGCCCAAGGAAGTAGGGAACTTGACTACTTGTCTACTTGGACATCTCTTTATTTGAAAGGATGTTCAAGCTTGACAATATTGCAAATGGAAGTAGGGTCTTCCTTGCATTTTCTTGATTTGGAAGCATGTTCAAGCTTAAATGTATTGCCAAATGAAGTGGGGAACTTAACTTCCTTGCTGAATTTTTTTGAATAGGGTGTTTGAACTTGCAAGCATTGCCAAGGAAAGTAGTGAACTTGACTTTTTTTGACAAGCCTCAATTTCGAAGCTTGTTCAAGCTTGGTGACGTTGCCAAAGGAAGCTCGAGGAACTTGACTATATTGACAATGTTGCATTCAGGTGGGTATTCAAGCATTAGTGGAGGAATGAGGCCTTACAAAGACCTTGATGTGGGTTTTACTACCCGATAACCTAATAGCCCTACCTTGCATGCCATGATGACATAAGAGATGTGAACAACTATTGAGCTATCCAATGGCTGCGATTATATATGATCAATGGTCGAATGTAGAAAGGAATTGGTAGGATTTCCTGTGTAGTGACAATCGCAACGTTGCAATCTCACCTTTTGTCCCACACCATGTTCTCATGGCTTTCCTTCCAATTTCACTTTTCAACTTTGGTTTCCAATTTCTTTCATTTTGGATGAGAGACAAGGTCATGTAGTTCAATTTAGGTGGTGTCTTTAAAAAATTGTATAGTCCAAGAAGGGGTTTACATTCTACTGAAGATGGAGATCAACAATTGGAAATCTTTAAAGCCAAAGAAGATAGGGGGACATGCAAAAGATGCTACAAAACACAATGGAACAAACATTCATGGATCATATAAAGCTAGGGTGGTTGATTTTAGGTTGAGCCCTAGGGGCTAAGTTGTGGTTGTTGTGCAAGTTCAACATCTATACATTAGGCACCAACTCGACCTTGATGATGCAAGCCCTCTAGCTAAATTATGTGCTTCTTTTTGATTTTTTTTGAACTTTTCCCTCAACCTAATGATTGATCTTTGAGGATTTGGAGAACATATATGTACAACAATGTGTTAGGGTAATGAATATTATAGGTATTTTAATGGTATGGGTTCTTTAAATTTGTATTGGGTAATGGAAGCATTCATGAAAATGTGAATACCTACTACTTTTGCACTATATATTGACAGTTAAAGTATGGGTCGCTTTGAAATGTGATGTTGTAAAAATGGTAGGATAGTTATGGTTCCCACCCTTTGAAGCAGGTACTACTTGGTTCACAATTGTATGTAGGTAAACTGGATCAATTTGGCTCGTATGACAAACCATGGAAATAATTATATGTAACCTATATTAGTAATGCATTAATCTTGAAATGTCAGAAAGCACCTAGTCTTGGGGTGACTTAAAAAACATTATCTCTTTCTATTTTTCTTTTTTTTCTTTTTGATATCTTAAACTAAGAACTCCATCTTTAAATATGTGAAACTCACTTTGGATTGAAGTTTGCAAATGAGTCGAAAGGCCATATTTGTTATATTGAGACTTTTTTCAAATTTTGAGACAGAATGCTAGTTATTGGAAAATTTATTTTAAAAAATAGTATTTGAAACCAAAAATAAATCATGCTCAAATAGTGATCCTATAATGAAATTCTAAAAGTTGGTGTTGTTTTCTATTTATTAAAAAATACTAGTAAAGAGATAAAGTAGTTTATCTTTGAGGCGAGGATAAAAATCAGATTGCAAAAAGTCTCAACATAACGAATATGGCCTTTCAACAATTTGAATGGTGTCATGAAAAATAACAACATACCTACCACTAGCAAATTTTGCAAAATAACTTCTCAATTGTGCACAAAACGACATGCATACCAATTAAACAGAGGTTGCAATATTCAAGGAGGCACATACTAGAATATTCTTCGATCTCAATGTAAAAAATTTAAGTCCAATATTTTTAGTTTCCTAGGTCTTAAATCCTGAAATTGACAAATAAACTTTCCATCTTTGCATACAAACAAGATGTGTGGGCCCTAGAGAATCTCCTTCAAAAATCATATATTCAAGAAAATTGGGTCTATCATAAGATTAATTTTTTCATTAATAGTCTTTTATCTCAAAAACATTGAAAATAACTACATGAGTGCAACATTGTAGACAATCTTTAGACTATTTGTAATGAATGCTTAATGTCTAGATTATTTTGGGGCAAGGTAGAATCTCTACAATATCTTCTTGTAGGTAGCTAGAGGTTGAAGTATTGATCATCTCTAGTGTAAGTTCACTTTTAGAATCTTTCATTTCTTCAATTATAATTTGTACATGTTCAAAAGATAGATCCTTCCAATCACCAAGGTTGCTAGCGTGCGAGCTTGTGAGTGAGGAAAAAAAAGTAGAAAAAAAGAGTGAGGTACCCATGACCGTGGATGTACCTATGACCGTGGCTCCACTAAATATGGAATTTCTAGAAGGGTTATTTCATTGTTTTTTTAATTTTTGAGTGACTTATGAATTTAAGGAAAAAATACATGCTTTGACATTTGCATTCAATAGAAGGTTTAGAATATGCTTTAAACCCATCCATCTATTACTTTCTTACATCGGATTTTTTTTGGTAAGACACTTCGTTTGGTGTAATATTCCTTTGAAGTAGGACCATTTTTTCACTCATGAAGAGTTTGTAGGTCATGAGAATATATTTATCCTTTGACACCCTTTATTTTTTTGGAGACTCTCTACATGATGTGGATATATTTTTTATTCTCACATTTTTTTATTTGGTTTAGGGCTTAGGTGGGAGTGACTTGATGTTCTCTTTTCTTTTTTAGGGTGTGTAAGAGACTTTCTTTAAATGATTTTTCATTACGCACCCTATTTTTTTCATGAAGACTTGAGTGTTGTAATTTTTTTTCAAACCCTATTTTTTTAATGAAGACTCTACTCTTATTGTTACGTTCATAATTTATCACACACAAGACTTTCTCACAAAGACTCTTTGATTGTTGTAATTTTTGTTTCACACCCTATTTTTTTTCATGAAGACTTTTCAAACATATGGCATGAATGTAATTTTCTTCCTCACACCCATTTTTGGTGGTTTAATGTTTAGGGATAAGTGTATGGATATTCTTATTTTATCGTCTATTTTGGGGTAAGAGACTATGATTGTTGTGAAATGATTTTTTTTCTCAAACCCTATTCTGATTAGAAAGACTCTCGTGTTGGAATAATTATTTCTTTCACCTCCTATTTTATTCCATGAAGACTTCTAGGATAGTATAATTAGGATTTTTCTTTCTGACACCGAATTTCCTCTTATTAAAAATCATTAGTTAATATGTATAATTTTTTTAATAGAACCTATTATTTGTGGCTCACAGTCTTTGATTGGTGTAAGGGAATAATTATTTTCACTTTTCACACCCAAATGTTCTTGATAAGACACTTTAGTTGCTCTAAATTTATTTTAATTTTCCAAAACTAATCATTTAAAAAAGATTTTTGGGATGGTGGGATTTCATTTTATCCAATATTTTTTTGGATTTTAACACTATAATTGGTGTGAATTGCAAAATCTTTTTCTAACCCCCAATTCTTTAGATATAACACATTGCTTATTCTAATTTTTTTCCACCCCATTTTTTTAGTTGAACACACTTCACTTGGTGTGAATATTTATTTCTCATTCAAACTATTTCTTTTTTATTCAAACAACTCATCAAACACTTGGAATGGTATACATTTATTTCACTTCTTCAAACCCTATACTAGAACAATGCCGCTAGTGTGCGAGCTTGGAGCTATGAGCCTGTGAGCTGTGAGTGTGAAGCTTATAAGTCCAGAGCCCCCAAAACCTTTTTTTTTGAATTTTTGGGCACCCCATTATTTTTCTTCATTTTTTTCCAAAAATAGAAGAAAACTTTTTATTTATAGTAAGTATTATGACCTATGACTGTGTCCCCTAAAACCGTGGAGTGTAGAATGAGTCATTTTTTAGTCTTTTGAAATTGCTTCTTACTACAGGAAAAGACCTTCAAACTTTATTGAAAAGTTTCACCATGTAGTTCAATGATTAGAATGGAAAATATGCTAGACATTGCAAGTATTATAGATAGATGTCATTTGGGCACAACCCAATTGCATTGTTTTGACTAGCTAATTTGAATACATAGAATTTAGGATTGTGAATATCCCATAATGATTGGGATTTTTCACGTGTGCTTGTATAAGTGCACATGTGTAGGATGAATAGACAACCTAAAGGTTTGTGTGAGATGACAACCACAAGCCATGATAGATTCATGGTAGACATTTCACTCGAATCTTAAGGTTTTTTACTTCATATAATTTTGAAGTATAAAATTCATTTTTCTTCATAATTGTAACTATTGCCAAATGTTATAGAAAATGGGAAAAGAAAAAAAATGGCAAAACATTAGGAAAATTCTGAACTCTAAACAAGGTTGCGAATTCTACACCCTTGTGGTGCAATTATGGAAAAAATAAAAAATCATTTTTTATTTTTTAAAATTTGGAATTTGATGTGGCACTACTAGTGCCACATCAACTCTATGTCAAATTGACTATTTTTTTTTTTAAATTTCATATTTATTTTTCCAAAAAAAATTATTTTTTTTTGTACTTGCACTGCTAGGGGGTCATGCCCTAGTAACACCTTATAGCTCCAACCAAACTTCAAGAGCCCTTCACAACTTTCAAGGCTCACCACGCTCCAATATTAGTATCATTTAGGCCCGAATTATTTAACATTGCACATGCCACGCACTCACAGCATTAGTTCCCATTTCCAACTTACATTGCTAAATTCTAGTGTTCGGGACTTCTAACACGCACTCCACTTGTGACACCTAGCATCACTTGGTGACATGGGGCGGAACTTCCATCTTATTGTACTAAGACTCACGGTGGCACTACTCACCACAGTCCTAACTGCTCTTGGTTGTCACCCTACTCCATGCTAGCCCCTTTTAGTACTTGCTACTTTCACCCCAATACTAATTGGGACTCATAACTCGAGACACACTGCTAAGGGCCTAGCAAGGAGTGGGACTCCAACCAACTAGTGCCCCAGGACACACACACAAGTGTCCTAAGGAGCCTTGAAGCCGGTGGTAAAGTTACATGACTACCCATGAGTCACCGAGACTCACCAAGGCTTCAAGACAGAGGGAGGAAGGAGACCAACCCCTCCTATAGTACTCTCTGTAGTCTTTGGTAGACCCCCCCCCCCTTGTGGATCAAAGGGACTTCCCAAATCCCCTTGGGTTTTAGAAGACCACCCGTTTCCAACCAAAATCTCCAAGTTCTCACTCCGTTTGGACTCCCGAACTTCTAAACAGTGAAACTTTATTGTCAAGGCTCTAAATCCCATATGAGAGCCCATTTCGGATATTTGTGTGACAAGTAGATGCTGATGGAATACTCACTTGTCCCATTTGGACAAGTTCTCACAAAGTTATGGCCCTCCAAAGATTCAAGTTCACCGGGAGTGGTGTCACTCCTTCACCTTGGCCCTTCTCTTGGCCATAACTTTTGGCTCATATATTAGAACCTTGTAATTCTTGGCATTCTAGGTTCCTTGTCTTTGTAGCTTTCCAATTATATGCTACATGACATGATTTTTTGAGTGATTCTTTAGGAACCCCTCATACCAAGCCTTGAGTGTCCCAGCACCACCAAGACACCCCCAACTTTGAACGGCCATAACTTCTAGCCTAGTAGTCCAAATCACACGTTCTTTGGACGATTAGAAGCGTCTTCTCAAGAGATTTTCAAGAATGTATGACATGACACTATGACCTTCTTAACCAAGGCGCTATTGTACCCTGTTCACTCAAGAATCTCTCATTTCTCCCTTCTTAGCCCATTGCAAGGCTTGGGAAGTCACCCCCAAGGTCCCCCTTGCTCACTAAGGCCCTTTAAGCATCCAAAGGAGATAGGGCATAACATGGGGTGCCAAAAATCTAATACTCGCAGCCTTATTTAGAGCTCAAAATTTTCTTAATGAATAAATAAATGGAAAAAACCCAAAAACTTTGGAAACCAAAAAATGGGGAAAGAAGAAAAAATGGGGAAAGAAAAAAATGGGGATTGGAAAATTAAATAGAAAAGAAAATGGAAAAAATACTTGAAAATATAGCAAGAGAATACAATTTAATATTCAAATATGCCTTTCTAAAATAGCATGTACATTTGTACATTATAGTCATTTATATGAACTAACAACAAAACAACCAACTTATGAGAAATGATTCTATATTTCATGAATGAATTAAAATTTTCCCTCTATAAGCTGCAAATCATTTCAATCACAATATAGGGAAATGAATACTATATGACTAAAGTACACGGATAATGGTAGCCATGCCTATTTTGGAATTGTAATGATTTTTGTTCGAACTAGAAGTACCTTTAGTTCACTAAAACTATAACTGGGTGCATGAATGAATTTGTCTTCATGGATATCCATCTTGCAAAAGTACCTATACAAGTAGTATAGGTGTTTGCAATTCATGTACTATTGTTGATGTCCAATAGTAGAAACAACCATGTTCATGAAGTCCGGGCATGTGCATGTGGGGAACATACCTACTATAATTCAATAGACGTTTTTGTTAGGGTTTGTCCCTGTCTCCAAAGCCACTATTGCACCAAGGCCTGAAAAGGGAAGCAAAGTTATGCCCACAATTCGCCCTCTAACATTTTTAGCACTTTCCCACTTGTTTCGTTGTTTCGTAGTTGGTGCATTGGCTATCCTCCAAATGGTTTGATTGTTCCTAACCGTTGGATATGCATCCAAGTTCTTGAGTATTGGTTGGTCATACAAAATGGTATGGAAAATCTTCGACATATTGAAGAGTCGCCGTGGCTACAAGGTCGATCGTTCTTGGAAGCAGAAGCCTACATGCTATAGCAACAGAGTCTCCTCTTGATTGAGGTTGGTTCCACTTAGAACGGACCAAACCTCTAGCACCTCAAGCTAATCAATGATCCATTTCCTTTTCGTACCTTTCACACATCGTTCAATATCGTCCTTCCAAATGCAAAAGTCCACCACCACCTCCCGCTTGCTTCTATAATCTTCTTCTCTACCTCAATAGGTTGGAGTTGGTGTTCCCTTCCTTACTCTTGTAATTTTAGAGGTGCACCTGATGTTGGATGTCCGTTGCTGAGCATGGCATTTTGCATTGGTCTTGTGGGTGATCCTAGCAATGTGCCATTTGGAGGTGTCTATAAGCTCTCAATTTGTCACTTGGGACTTATAGTTTTTCTTTTATTCGTGTTTTCCAATTTCGTAGGTAAATCAGGAGTGAAAAGACCAAAATAGAGTGTAAAGTCAAAATAGATTGTGATGTACCAAGATAGGTATTTGGCCTCATTCAAGGTTTTAGGTCTAGTTACTCCTTAGATGCTTACTTGTTCATAGGTTAGAACCAAAAACGATGGAAGTTAGTGGGTTTGAGTGTAATAGTCCCATCTAACTAAGAATTGTGCCGAGAGAAGCCCTGTGAGGTCTATAGGTAGCCATGTAAGTTTCCATTTCTTCATTCTACTATTGAAATTGTAGACCTCTGGTTGTTAGTATTGTAGGGATTACGATACCAAGATTGGCTTGTGGATAGGGTTGTTCCGGCGGACAGTTCGACAACACGATGAACACAATGTCCAACACGTCAAGTACACTCTCTTGTCTGTCTAATAAAGTCAAATTTACCATTGAATTTTTCAAAATTACCCCCCATTTACCTAAGCTTGCATAGACGCCATGTGACGTCTGCATGGCAAATTAGAGAGGTGACCTGGATGCACGACTTTAGGTGTGGGCGACTATGGGTGCGAGGCAAATGCGGATAGGGCAACTACGGGTAAAAGGCAACTTCAGGTTCCCAAGGGACAACTACGGGTCTCCAAGAGGTGACTTCGGATCCCCAAGGGGTGAGTAGAGGTCCCAAGGGGCAAGTGGAAGTCCCAAAGGGGCAATTGCGTGTCCTCAAAGACAATTGTCCCTAAAGAGCAACCTTGGGTGTTAAAGGTGCGATTACATATCTTCTAGGGGCTACCTCAAGTGTTAAAAGATGATTGTAAGTTTTCAAGAGGTGACCACTAGTATCAAGGGATGATTGTAGGTCTTTAAGGAGTGATTCTTCTATATACTTCTAGGGTGTTTAGGGGATACCATAGGTAGCTCAAGTGGCCAAAGTATGATTGGAGGTGGCCAAAGGTGGTTGCAGGTGGTCAAGGATGATTGCAAATTAGTAAAAGACAACTATAAATTATACAACAAGAAATTATAAGTAGGCAAAAGGTAACTATGGATAGACAAAAGGGCACTTGTAGATAAAGCATATGTTTGTAGGACATATATAAAGGGGATATTGTAAAAAGGAAATAAAACCAATCTCTTTTAAAAAGCAAAAATTAGGACAAATAAAAGAAAATATTCTTTCCATCTTTTGTATTTATTTTTAAATCAATATGATAAATATTATAGAATTAGGATGAATTTTTGCAAATAACAAATTACAAATAATAATAAAAATGCATGTTTATTTAAATTTAAATTTCAAATATCTACAAGACAAGTAAGAAATGATTAGGATAAGTCTTTGAGATTCCAAAAAATGAATGGAGATAAAAGTTCTTATTTAAATCTCTACTTGTTATTTTTTATCTATAAAATCAAAGTGATAAATAATTCATTATTAGGGAGAATTTTGGAGAATTGCCAAAAATAAATATAGAAATTTACTTAAATCTCCACTCTTTGTTTTATAGTTTTATTTACATCATAGTGACAAATAATGCATATGTGAGATAACTCTTTGGGAATTGTAAAAAGTAAATGGGAATGTTTGTACTAAAATGTCCACCCTTAATATTTTTGTTTTGTAAATCAAAGTCACAAACCATTCATGATTAAAAGGACTCTAGAAAAATTGCAAAAAATAAATAGGGAAGTTCTCTCTCAAATATCCATGCTTTATTTTATATTTTAGATCAACATAATAAAGTGCCTACCACTTGTCAACTTAGGCACTTAGCTACTTAGGGATGTGGAATACTTCATACCATCTACTCTAAAGCCAAGGCATTGACAGTGCATGCTATTGAATGGTATGCTTGAGATTTGCAAAAAAATAAAATGGCTAAGTTCTTGTTTAAATTTCCACCTTTTTTTAAAAAAAATTTAAATTAATGTGACAAATTATCCAAAATTAGGAGGACTCTTTATAAATTACAAAACTTAATCAAAAAAGTTCTTTCTTAAATCTTCACCCTTTATTTTATTTTATTTTTCTAAAAATGAACCAATTTCATTGAAAGGGGAAACCTTTTTTTTATAAAATTAAAGTGAAAAATAATTCATGATAAATAGGAATTGTGAAAAAGAAATAGTTCTTACTTAAATATCTACCTTTTATTTTTTAATCTTAGATAAATTTGATAAATTTTAGATGAGACAGATGAGTAGGGTTTAGGTTCTTTGAGATTTGCAAAAAAGAATTGAATAATTTCTTATTTAAATCTCCAACCTCTATATTTGGTTTAGGATTTGAGCATAAGAAGTAATTCAAAATTAGTAGAACTCTTTAAAATTGCAAAAACTTATTAATGCAATAGAAAAAAAATCTGATTTAAATCTTCACTCTTTACTTTTTATTTATAAAATCTAAGAAAAAAATAATTGATTATAAGGAAGAGTCTTGGAGAATTACAAAAAATAAAGAGCAAAGTTTTTACTTAAATCTCCATGCTTTATTTTTAATTTTCAAGTGAATGTGACAAATGATACTCAAGTAGGATGAGTCTTTCAAAATTCTCAAAAATAAATAGAGAAGTTCTTGCTAAGATCTCAAATCCTAAGTTTTTAATTGTAAAAGCAAAGGGACCAATAATTCATTATAAGGAAGAATCATTAAGAATTGCAAAAAAAAAATCAAAGAACTTATACTTAAACATCCATTCTATATTTTTCATTTTTCATTTTGTGTAACAAATAATACTTAATTAGGATAAATTTTTTTTAAATTGAAAATAGATTGGATATTTTCTTACTTAAATTTCCACCAATTATTTTTTGATTTACAATATTTAAGTGATAAATAATTCATGACTAGAAAAAATTCTAGAAAATTGCGAAAATTAAGTAGAAAAGCTTTGATTCAAATCTTTACCCTTTCTTTTTGGCTTACATAATAAAAGTAAAAAAAATCCATAATAAAGAGTCTTTGTGTCGCGCCCCTTAGTGACACTTACCACCTTAAGCTCACTTTCCAAACACTTAGCACCTTAGTGCCACTAAGGTTCACGCTCTCCTAACACTGCACATGCCACGCACCCACAATGTTAGGTTCCAACCCAAGTCACGGGGTTCCCCATTCCTCCGTGACTCCCAATCCTTTCTTTCTAATCCTTAACTCCCACAAGACACCGGGCATGTCATTTGATGACATGGGGCGGAACTTCCATTGATGTCCAAGCAATCGGTGAGGCACTACTCCCACCGGTGCTAACCGCCCTTGAATGGGACCCAACTCCCCACTAGGCCCAACCCAACTCATTTCGGGACTCACTAATCGGGACTCATCCAACGGGACTCACACCATGGCCTAGTGTAGAGTGGGACACCACCCAACCGGTATCAAGGAGTGCCCAAGCACTCCATGGTAACACACAAGTGGTGGTGAGGCTCCAACACTAGCCTCACCACCCGGGGCCACTTAGGCTCACCATGGCACCATCCGGGAGTGAGGAGGGAGACCACCCCTCCTCATAGTACTCTCTGCGGGATTCGGCAGCCCCCCCCCCATACTAGAGGTCACCGGGAACCCCCAAGATGCACCCCATCTTGGAAGACCACCCATTTCTCCCGATTCGCACTACTTTGGGACTCCCGAACTTCCACCCGGAATAACTTTGCGGTCCGGGATCCAAATCGCACATGCGACCCCATTTTCGACATCTACGCGACGCGTAGATGCCGATGGACTACTCACTTGCTCCATTCGGACAAGTACTCGCAAAGATATCGCCCTCCAAAGATTCGGGACACTCCCGGCGCGGCCAGAGCACTCCCGGCGCGACCGGGACACCCCGAACTTTGAACGCCCATAACTTTTGACTCGCAAGTCCAAATCACGCGTTCTTTGGACGGCTAGAAGCGTCTTCTCAAGACCTTTCCAAGCATGTATCACACGCCCTCAAATTCATCCGGATCAGAGCGCTACATCGCTCTGATCGCTCGGGACTCCTAGTCCCCCTCACCTCATCTCTTGCAAGGCTTGGGGAGTCACCCCCAATGTCCCCCTTGCTCACCAAGGTGGCACGTGCACGCCTTGTGATGAGGGTCGTGACACTTTGAGCATCCACAAATGGGGAAGTTCATACTTGAATCTCCACCTATTCTTTTTTATTTACAGAATGAAAGTGACAAATAATTCATGATGAGCACATAATGAGTCTTGAAGATTTGCAAAAAAGAAATAGCGAATTTTTTACATAAATCTTTGTCTTTTATTTTTTGTTCTTTATTCTTAGAATCAACACAGCAAATGATTCATGATGACAAAGATTCTTTGAGAATAGTCAAAAAACGAGAAGGTTGGAAATGATTTATTTTTTATTTCTAAATTAAAGGGACAAATAATATATGAGTAGGATGATTTTTGGAGAATTGCAAAAACCACTGGGTAAATTTTGACTTAAGTATCAAAATTATTATATATTTTGAAAATGTACAATATTTTTATTATGAAATCAAAGTTATAAATAATTCATAATTAGGAAAACTCTTGGAAAATTGCAAAACTAAAGGAGAAGTCATAACTTCAAATCACCACTATTTATTTTTAATTTTTAAATAAACATCAAGAATAGTAGATGAATAGGATGAATCTTTGAAAATTGCAATAAATAATAGGACAAGTTCTTCCTCAAATCATCACCCTTTGTTTATTATATTTAAAATCAATGTCACAAATCATTGATGAATGATTAATATAGAAGATTGGTCCTTCACTCCTTGAAAAGAATTTTGTCTTCCTCAAGAAATGTGTGTTGCATATAGGAGGGGCAACTTGAAGAGGATTAGTGAGCATAAAAGCGACTACGGAAGGGGCAACCACGGCTATAAGAAAGGTCATCTTCTTGAACAAACATTTTTTTTCCCGAAGGAATGCATATGGGTCCAAGGGCAACTTTGGATGGAAGAAAGATGAACTTCTTAAGAAAACAATTTTCCATCCAAAGGGGCACAAGGTGCAAGGGTGACATTGGGTGGAAGAACAATCATCTCCTTGAACAAATAATTATTCTCGCAAAGGGGTCCAAGGTCCAACGGTGACTACGGGCAACTTCCCTAGAAAATCCTAGCATTTTGACATTGATTCATAAGTGATTTAGAAAAAAACAATGGTTTAAGAAATGGAGACTTGGAAAAGCCCTTCTCCTTTAGATTTCATTTCCACTCCTCGAATCCTCTTGGTCATGTATAATTCAACATGGTCATTTCTTAAATTAAAACTTGGAGGGATTGAGGGAACACATTTGAAGAACAACTTCCCCCGGGGGGGCCAACGTTCCCAAAACATCATGGCATGGATTAGGAATTGATTTACAAAAGAAAAATACGTAATGGTTTAAGAAATGGAGACTTGGAAAAGCCCTCCTCCCCTCATTTCATTTCCCTTCCATCATAGCATTGTCATCATGAATAGTTCACCCTATGATACATTCAAATTATTTGAAAAATAATTGAAAATATAAATAAATATGAAATCTATTGAATATTTTAAAATTATGAGGTAGCATATTTACATAGTTCATGTCTTATTAGTACAATGTCTCTTCGTTTAAAAATATGAAGACAAAATGTGAAAAGCAATACACATATATAGGTGAATTTGTCCCTTCCAAAAGCTTAAAATACATTAATCTTGGCATCGTATAGAACTAGAATATTTAAGGTTATATCTATAATGAATGCATTTTGGATTATTAGGTCCTAGAGAGGATCGGGTTTATAGTTTAGGATTTGAAAAGATCTTTTATATTATCTTTAATTGTCTCTAATAAAAATTTAGATTAACACACTACTACTTTACTATTAACTAACAACTAACATTTATTAAAAGATCAATTACATTTAATGAATGATACAAAAAAGTTTGACAATATTAAATTAGGAGATGGTGTACATCTTCCTCTATTGTCTTGTCTTGATTCCGGGTCCAAGGTGACTTTGGGTTAGATGTGAGTTCATAAATTAAAGGCGACTTCAAGTCCTGGGCGATTGCGGGTGGAGAAAATGGCTAGTAGTATTATGGTGTGCCAAATTCTTGAAGTGTAGGGCAAGTTCAAGTCTTGGGCGATTGTGGGTCGAAGGGTCAAATTGAAGGTGGACAAAAGGCCATTTTTTGAACCAACATTTTTTTTGAAAGGGGCGCATGCACAAACAAGGGCAACCGCAGGTTGAAGGGGCGACTTCAGGTCCAAAGAAAGGTCATTTTGGAGAATCAACATTTTGTTTTCAAAGGGGCGCATGCACAAACAAGGGCAACCGCGGGTCGAAGAGGCGACTTCAGGTCCAAAGAAAGGTCATTTTGGAGAATCAACATTTTGTTTTCAAAGGGGCGCATGCACAAACAAGGGCAACTGCGGGTCGAAGAGGCGACTTCAGGTCCAAAGAAAGGTCATTTTGGAGAATCAACATTTTGTTTTCTAAGGGGCACATGCACAAACAAGGGTGACCGTGGGTCGAAGGGGTGACTTCGGGTCCAAAGAAAGGTCATTTTGGAGAATCAACATTTTGTTTTCAAAGAGGCACTTGCACAAACAAGGGCAATTGTGGGTCAAAGAGGCGACTTCAGGTCCAATGGAGAACCAACAGTTTGTTTTCAAAGGGATGCATGCACAAACAAGGGCGACCGTGAATCTGGGGCGACTTCGGGTCCAAAGAAAGGTCATTTTGGAGAACCAACATTTTATTTTGAAAGGGGCACATTCACAAACAAGGGCGACCGCAGGTCTTGGGTGACTTTGGGTCCAAAGTAAGGTCATTTAGAGAACCAACAGTTTGTTTTTAAAAGGGCGCATGCACAAACAAGGGCGATCGCGAATCTAGGGCGACTTCGGAACCAAAGAAAGGTCATTTTGGAGAACCAACATTTTATTTTCAAAGGGGCACATTCACAAACAAGGGCTACTACGGGTCTTGGGTGACTTCGGGTTGAAGGGGCGACCTCGGGTCCAAAGAAAGGTCATTTGGAGAACCAACAGTTTGTTTTCAAAGGGGCGCATGCACAAACAAGGGTGACAGTGGGTCTTGGGCGACTTCGGGTTGAACGGGCGACTTTGGGTCCAAAGGGCGACTTCAAAGTGGAGAAAAGGTCATTTTTTAAACCAACAATTTTTTTCCTTTGAAAGGGGTGCATGCACATGGGCGACTGCGGGTCTTGGGTGACCTCGGGTATGAGGGTGACTTCAAGTAGAAGATTTTCTCCCTTGAGGGGCTCATATGAGTCATCAAACCAAAATATAGAGAATCAATAGTGAATTAATTGTACAATTATGTAAGGAAATAGTTTAATGGTACTTTGGAGGTTATATGAACTATTTTTGCCATCTTTAAGGAATAGATAGAGGAGAACATTGATGGGGTGACTTGGGTAGAAGAAATATTAAATTTCCTTCAAAAGATATTTTTTCTTCTTCATAAAGCGCATGTAGGTGGAACAACCTTGTGAGTAGCACCTAGAGAAGGGGTTATATAAAGTAGAATAAAGACTAATCTTCTTCAAAATAAAACATATAAATTAATTTAAATAGAACTCACTCATTCAGTTTTTGCAATTCTCAAAGAATTATCCAACTCATGTATTATTTGTCACATAAATTATATAAATAAATAAAATATTAGATAGAGATTTAAGTAAAGAGTTTTTCTATTCATTCTTTTGAAATTCTTTATGATTCTTCCTAATCATGAATGATTTGTCTCTTTGAATGTAGAAATAAAAAATAAAGGGTGGTAATCTAGATAAAACCTCCCTTTTGAATTTTTGCAATTTTTCCCTTGTCCTATTTATTAATTTTTATTGTCATGTTGATTGTAAAGGTAAAGAATAAAGGGTGGAGATTTAAATAGATACCTTCTATTTTATTTATTTTTCAATTCTCAAAGAATCATCCTACTCATATATAAATTACTATGTTCATAGAAAAATTAAAACTAAAAGGTGAAGATTGAAGTAAGACCACACCAATTCATTTTTATAATTCTCAAAGAATCAAACAACTTATAATTTATTTGTTATTTTATTTTATAAATAATAAAAAAGGTAGAGATTTAATGAAAAAATATTTTATTTGATATTTTCATTCCATAAAGAGTTCTAATACTTTTGAAGGTATTTGACACATTGATCTAAAAAGAAGAAGAAAAGGTGGAGATTGAAGTAAGAACTTTAGTGTTTAGTTTTTGCATTTCTCAAACAGTCCTTTTAATCATAAACTATTTTCTCTTTCATTTTGTAAGCAAAAAATAAAGGGTGGAGATTGAAGTACAAACTCCCTTTTTTATTTCTCCAAGACTCCTTATCATGATTGATATATTTGTCACTCTACTTTTTAAAATAAAAATTAAAGGGTGAAAATGTGAGTAAAAACTTTCCTTTTTAATCTTTGCAATTTTCAGAGAGTCCTCATCATGAATTATTTGTTACATTGAATTTAAAAGTGAAAAGTAAAGGGTAGAGATTTAAATAAGAACTCCCCTATTTGTTTTTTACAATTCTTCTAGAGTCCTTATAATCATAAAGTGTTTCATTTTGAGTATATAAATAAAAATTAAAGGGAGGAGATTTAAGTACAAACTTTCCTACTTGTTTTTGGAAATTCTCAAAGTGTCACCCTAATTACAAATCATTTGCTATTTTGATTTTTAAAATTTAGGGTGAAAATTTAAGTAAAAACTTACCCATTTGTGTTTTGCAATTCACAAAGAACCATCCTATTCATTAATCAGTTGTCAAGTAGATCTAAAAATTAAAATAAGATGGTAGAGAATTAAGTAAGACCTTTTATTATTTGCAATTCCTAAAAAGTCTTCCTAATTATGAGTAAATTTCTTCATTGATTTAAAAGTAAAAAATAAATAGTTGTGATATGAGGAAAATTTCTCTTTCTCATTTTGAACTATTCTTTAAGAGCCCTTACAATCATAAATCATTTATTATGTTGATAATAAAAATGGAAAAAAGGGTGGACATTTAAGTAAGAACATTTCCATTTCTATTATGCAATTCATCTTGAAGACTATTAATCATAAATGATTTGTGATTTTGATTTTATAATTAAAAAAGATAGGTATAAATTTTAAAAGAAATCTCTTCCATTTCTTTTGGAAATCTTCAAAAAATCATCATATGCATGTATTCTTTGTCATGTTGATCTAAGAATAAAAATGAAGGGTGGTGAATTGTGAACCATTATATTGGTTCACTGTTTAAAAATCCAAAAATATAAACATTAGGCATGAATTTAAAACAAAACCTAATTCTACTTAGGGGCCATTTTGCACACCTTGCAAACTAGAGTAGAATCTTTGGGCGGATTGGCCCCTACAACAAACGGGAAGATTGTGTAACCACTCCACTCTGTTTCGTTCCCTTTCGAAGCCCTCTTCAAATAATCACACTCAGGATTTTGACAAGACAGATGCCCAGCACAGTAGGACTTACGGAATTTGAGATTGTTAGAGTTGTTGATGTTTGTTGTCACCAACTTGCACCACGGGTGTCCATCGTACCGCTTGTCCATCCCTTCTAAGTTCTTGGCCGTGGAGGAAGATGAAGAGGAGCGACACGGGGGCAACTCGAAGATGACATCGCCATTAAAAGTTGGAGGCAAGAATTCCACGCGATGATGCTTGACGGCATTCAGATCGGTTGTAGACAATTCATTCCGCGAGCGATGCATGGTGGAGAGTCTCCTCAAGCTATCCATGATGCTCACTCCCTCAGGTGGACTTGGGTGCAAAGGAGGACATGAGAACAATGACTGTGTTAGAGTATTGGACGGGGTACTTGAGACTGAGTTGACATGAGTTGGTCCTTCCCATGGAGTTTTGACAAAGCGTGGTTGGTGGCGGAGCATTAAATCTGGAGACTCTCCTTCCGATTCAGACGACACTTCTATGATAGAATCTAGTTACTTTACTTTCACTATATGAAGGATTATAGATTGGGGCAGGATCATCCCAGCTTCTTGAGGAGAACTAGGTGAAATGGTATGTGTGACATATGGCATATCTACTGTCGATGCATCGGATTGACGGCTAAGAATCTCTATAGATGCAGCAAGCATAGATAGAGGAAATCTGTAAGTCCTATAGTTTCCAGAAGAGAGGTACCAACAATGCCCTTCTTCTTCGAAGAGTTTTAATACAGGGACAGATTCCTGCAACTCACCTAATTCCGACTTCCTCTCTTCTTCGACATAGATGGAAGACTCTACAAACTTGAAACGAATGTGTAGCAAATGACTCGTGACCCTAGCACATCCTCTGCTATCTATAGGAAACACTAGGGGAACCTCATGACCGTCTACTCGTATGCAAGCCATGAGAATACAATGCACTTAGTGGATATAGGGATTGAATGGAAATGGTCCAAGTGGTGGGGTTTATGGTAAAAAATGAACTTGGAGGACACTGTTTTATAATCTCTAGTTCGGTGTCCAGCTATGAGGGAGGGTGATGGCAAAATATAAATGTGATGTTCATTATGGACTCTCATTTAGAATAACAGTGTATGCACCACCATGTACGGCCTCTTCCATGAAGTACTCCTAGAATTTCAATAATGGCATACATGTGCCATTGTCGACGGGATTTTAATAGGATTAGTTTGGAAGGAATGTGTGGTTTCAGGAGTAATGATGCATTCCTCATTTATTTGGAGGTTGAATTAATAAACACAATGTCATTTAGAAATTGGATTTAGCATGAGTACATTCAAAATAGGGACGGCGCCTCCATGGTAATTCCAAATGGCATGGTTGCCAATTTCGATGTAGGCGTCTATCATAAATTCTCTGAAGTGTGTGAGGATTTAGAGTTGGCGACTCCCAACAACCCGCCCACATGAAGAGGCTATGATTGCCTTGAATGGTATCCAATTTGTTCGGACGACACATTAAATAAGGCAGTAGGGGACGATGTTTTGAAATTCAAAGTATGCGTCTATCATTTTAATTTTTAAGTAGGCCGTTTTCACTTGCATTTCTATAGTTGTTGTCCAGCATACCGGTAATGGTCATTTTAGCATCCTGTAGCCATTCTAGTGTATTTTGGTAGTTTCGCATTTGTAGACGAGATTCATTTGTTCCATGTTATCTTGCATCCCTTCATGCACCTAGATGACAATAGCACCTCACTTATTGTAGCAGAACAGTCAAGAAAGAGGAGGAAGTGTAGTTCCTTTTTTTTTCATCTTCCAAAACACTTAGAAGGTCAAGGATGACTCGTGCCAAGAAAGTATTGTCGAAGACAAGCCAGTCAACACCAGATGATCTTCGCAGAATATTGAGCTTTGGAGAAGTTAGTGGCACTGTGGAGGAGGACGTCGGAGCCCACAACATGGCAATAGTGCGACAGGTGTCACGTGGTCCAAGGAGCACACAAAATCAAGATATCGACAACCTCACAATTGTTGACAATGTAAGCATCCACCATTCAGATTGCTTTTGTAGGAATCCTTTCCCATTCATTACTACATTTCAAGGTTTTAGCAATGTCTCCTAGAAACTAGAGTACATTGTTCTTTTCCGTTAAGTGGATAGGATGCACAAATAAAAATTTTCACCCATAAACTCAAAACATTGGTATTTAGGAGAAGTGAATAGCCATCCAACTTGTCTCAGAGTTTGTTATATTGAGTCACGTCCAACAATTTCTGAGGGTTTAGGTATCCTTTGCATGATCACTTCGTAAGGATTTAAGCATTATGGGTGTGCTAATAAGGTCTCCCTTCATTCGAGCATTTCCAGGACTCTCGTAGTTCGAATTCCATCTTCATGAGCTTTAGAATATTGAATTAGTCATGTCAGTTTTTGGATAGCTATATCGTGGATATAGTATGGCACACTAAGTGAACGTTAGGCCGATGATTGTTTGGAGAATTTTCAGATCTTCAATACCTTCGAGATGTCCGGGAAGGATTGACCCTCACGCTCGTCCTCTATAGGTCAGTCCGGGGGTGCATGTTAAAAAGAAGCCCCCCTTATTAGTGCTTCATTAGTTTATCTTTTCTACCTCGCCTAGCTAAATTGGGGTATTTAATTGAAAGTATGAATTCAACATTTGTGAATTTTATCATATGTGGCGAATAAAAAAAACGAACCAAGCTTGAAGAATGGGGACCACCGTAGGGTCCGTCCAGCCCAGCCCACCGAATTCAACAACGACATGCAAAAAGTAATGAGCATTCTAAATCCGTCTTCAGCAACCCCTGGATCCCCGCCGTGCCCGATTTCGGCAGCCTTATGGGGAAGGAACTCCTTTTCAACTTGATGCTTTGGCAAACTGCATGGGAAGCGCCGAGCCCTGTCTTCGGAGTCATGATCGGAATGAAGTCTACCGTATAATCTGGCCTCAATCCTCCTTCCCCTTCTCTCAATGTATCTCTTGTGCACTAGCGCTTGAATCCACATATTTCTCAGTGACTTGACTAGAAATTGAATGTCAATTTGCCAACACGAGGAGCAAGCCAACAGGATGCGGAGGACACGCAATCAAGCTTGTGATGGAGAGGAAGAAATTGAAGATGAGTACCCATCGCGGACACCACAACAAAAACGCGTCCATGAGGTATTTCACCTCACCTTCAATGAACTTCACAATCCAGTCCTATACAGGCAGTCATGAGATATTTGGTAATTTCCCTGGGTGCAAGAGGTGCGCCACGCCTTGCTCATGACAGCCGTGGCATTAGCGAGGGGCACCTATTGTTGGACAAGGCTGCCCCATCGGTACGGCCTTTGCGTTTTTGATTCCACATCATGCCTGCTCATGTAGTGCGACATGGTGGAGGACCTGTCCTGAGCTCGAGCGGAACTGTCCACGCTAGGCAGGGTCTTGGACAAGCGCGGTGGGTGTCCCATTTTTGGGGGTAGCTCAAGCAAGCCTTCAGGCATGAGTCGAACCCGATTGGGGTCAAGCGGGCTGCCCAAGGTACCCCCAAAATCGTGACCCCTAATAGGCAGTCATGAGATATTTGGTGATTTCCCAATGTGCGCGGGGCGCGCCGGGACCTACTCGTGACAGCCGTGGCACCAGCGAAGGGCACTTGCTGTTGGATTCTGAATATTGGTTGTTTTTATTAGTAATTTTGTTTTCCGCAGAGAATGTTATGAGATGTGTAGTTCATAATTTTGATGTTCTTGTAGATTATTTCATATTTTAATGTGGTTATTTAATTATTGTTTATCCTTCTTCTATAGTTGTTACATTGATTTCTTCTAGTGCATTCGACAGGTGGAAGGAAGCAAACTCCTAAGCATTACTCCATCATCCAATGATCCAATTGCACCTAAACAAGCCCAAGAGGTTTGTGGTCCCTCAAAACCAGAGACTTCCATAGACGAGGAAGAGGAGGTGTCAAGCGACTTGTAGGACGAAGAAGAGGAAGACCAAGACCTGGTAAGACTTGAGGGTAAAAAGGATGCCGCCAGCCCAACTTCTGACACCTTGGTGCTCTCAAAGCTTAGCCGGAACACCAATTGGCCAAGCCACCTCATTTCAGGCTACATTCATAAACGAAAAAGGCCTGAGTTTTCTTCTCAGAGCTCAGAGATCGAGTACAGTTCAGAACAACAAATTTCCCTTTCGATTGTCAGTCTAGAGTTTGAGGACTTCTGTCAGTGTGATGGTAGTGATAGTGTGGATTGGTTTGGGGAAGTGATCATTCTTCTCAGCTCTGACTCAGAGAGTGATGTGGAGATCATAGATGATTGAGTGTAACTCATTCTTTTGTATTTAGATACATTCTCTATCTAATGTGGAGGCTACAACGTGTTTTTGGCAATGAACACATTTTATATCTTTCATTATAAGTGTTGTTGGACTTTTGGTTTGAGTAAAGTGAAATTTTGTTGGTTTTCACATAGAATTTGTGTTCTTCTTTTCATTCTCCCATTTAAATGTTCTTCCTTCTCTTCTTGAATTGGCTTTACAAATGGATGTGTTGCCTATCAATCAAATACAAGAAGACACATTACTAGAGACTCCAAGGACTGATGACACCATGCAACCTGAAATTGGAATGGAAGAAGAAGGACAATTCATGGAGGAGGACGTAGTTGATGAGGACGAGAAGGAGTTGTTAGAAGATGACCTACGCCGGCTGCAAAAGGTAGACTTAGTTTCAACTATCAATGCTCTGAGAATGAAGCTAGAGAAAACCCTTCGACTTTCAATACCCCTTTGTAGGCTTGTCGCTATGCCAATGGTACGTCCCACGCTCTCGTGTGACATACAGCTGCTAGAGCGGGAATTTGCTTGTGGCTACTGGGATGGGTCAGCCGTCTTCTACGTATCCACTACGAATGAGGCCGGAGAGAGTGCGGTGTTCACGACGCAAGAGATGGACAATTGGGATCCTCTATGGAAGAAGAAGAATGACACCTTTGAAGAGTATGTGGATTCCAAGCCGGCATTGAAGTTTCTCAAGAATATGAAGTTCTTCGTTTGTGATGGAAACCATTGACGCTTGGCTTGGATGAACGTCATCTCAAGGATGTATTCCACGAACCCTGATTGGCATTATGCAGTGGACTGCATACTATTGGACACGAAAGGGAAGATAGAGCTTGTCATGTAGGTTATGCACAACATCAATAAGTGAGTACATGCTTCACATTTGGATTTTGAAATAAATGTTGGGGGGGGGGTGTATTGTCGTGTCATTTTCTGATGGAATTCTAAATGCATGGTCCTTTCAAAATCATGCAGGTTGACAAAGGATTCACATGTGAAGACAAACTTAGTACATACCCCGTATCGGGTTCAGAAGTACGGCCTTCTCCCAATAGAGAGGTTCAATGAAATGTTGCGACCATCGGAGAGGAAGAGATGTGTCTCCTAACCACAAAAAAAGACTTGGTACTCCATGTCAGCAGAGGTATTCACCTCATTTGTCTTCAGGGTGAGATTGGAATTAGGAAACTATTCCGCTTCTTTTTTGTAGTCCCCTAAGTTATGGAATTACTTGTTTCATTTAGTTTTTCAAATGTACTTGGATTTTGGCAGCACGAAATTGCTTTGGCAGTAGATGTAGCCCTTAGAAGATACCACGAGACCACACCAATTGATGAGAAGTCTGTGGAAGGAGCCGCGCATGCCATGAGGGTAGGGGCGAAGGAGAAAAACGTGAAGCTCTATGTCAAGATGATAAAGTTGTTGACAATGGCCAATCCTGCTCATGGGGCTGGATTTCTTCAAGAGGTGAGTACACAAATTTGGAAAATTATGTCGCGTTTGTTTTCTCTTGGAGTTGGGACTAGGGTTTAAATATATGAGAACATTACTTTTTGTTGGCACAGGTGGAGAGGCATTGGAGCTCCAATGAAGTGCCAGAAATGACCTTGGAGAAATTGCAGATGGTAGCCACCTGCAACACCACGGCCGACCACAAAGTGAAGTTCCTGAAATGGTGGAACTCCTCACTTCCATCTCGAGAAGCAAGGAAGTTCCCTCCCAAGCCTATCTTTGAAACACACCTCGGACCTTTCTTAAACAAGTGTGTTTGGTATGTGGGGGTAAGTACACTTGTATCAAAAGTTAGTGAATTCCATGGAATGATGTATATTGTCCAATACCCGTAATTGTAATTGATTATGACTCTTTCATCTCCTTCATTTATACTATGTTAGTTACATTGAATGATTTGTCTAGATCGAAGATGCAGCAGTGGAGTACTTCGAGGGGGTGGTCAAACAAGACAACATCAAAATAGACATGAATGTCTCGCAACAACCAGAGACCTTACAAGAGTACGTGGAGGGATGGAGGAGGAAGATTTGGGACCATGGTTTTGGACCATACTTCAAAGGGGCAAATTACTTCAAGAAAGGGGACTCCTTCATGAATCATGAGGGGTCAAACTTGACAATTAGAAGGGCTCTTTTCAGATATGATTGTAGTTCGTTACAATTTAAGGACATTACATGTCTTCCAATATTGTAAAAGATGGCTCCATGCAGATATTGTGGTCGTATTGGTTATCTTCCAAGGTTTTCAAATGTTTTGATTATTTGCGTAGTTGAAGGATCTTCGGTTTACATTATGGTGGATGACAAAGTGCTCCCACTCTTGGGATTGCATCTGCGTTTGTCCACTTGACCTTAATGACCGTAAGTTCTGTCGCTATAGATACTTCAAGTATGAGCTAGAGGCAAAGGGTGCAATCGAACGGAAGGAACTACCTCCGTTCTTGTCCACATGGCTCGACCGAAGCTCCACTGACTGCATGTTCACGCCGAGCCAGATGAGAACATTCACCACGGCTCATCTCAGTGGAGGAGCGTGGTATTTGGACTATGCACTGGCATTCACTCATCCGTCCGAGGTGGAGCTACGGGCATCTTTGGATGGCAAAGGTGCTATCGATTTGGACGTGGACGAGTTCTCAGGCATGATGGATAGGCAGAGGAGGAAGGCCATTGCAAAGAGGGACACAAATGACAGAAAGAAGGAGGTGCGGGTCCAAGTTCTTCTCACCGCCAAGGAAAAGAGGGAAGCAGAGTGATTGGCCAAGTTGGCGGAGAAAGAGAAGGAAAAGGAAAAGGAGAAGGAAGAGAAGGCCAAGGCCAAAGGCAAGAAGAAGGTCGAAGCGGACAACCCAAATCCAGCATCTTCCACAGTGGATCAAGGCTCTGAGATGCAAACCAAATCTCAAAGCGGAATCAAGAGGAAAGCCACTCTATCACAACTCACAGAAGACGTCATTACTCATGTCACATAGGCAATAATTCTTAGTGAAGATGATTTAACCAAGTCTGAGGATTTAATCCTCAACATCTCCATTGAAGACCTCGTGGACGACATGGAGTCCAAGAATCTGACATGCTACAAAGACATCTTGGCCTTTCTCAAGAAGGTAATGTTCTTAGAGTTGAAATTAAAAATGCATTTCCATATTGGAATTATTGTGAATATAGGGTATGCTCATCATTTGTTTCTTGACCTTCTCTATAATGGTAGTTGTTACGGGGAAAGCCTCGCATGTTCTATGGTGTGCCAAACACTAGGCCGGGGGTGGATGTCGTGTTTTTTGACTGCCCAGAAAACTTGCCAGTGCCGGGGCTATCTTCTCCGCCACGAGAGGTGCTGGAATGGAACAAAGATTTGGAAGATGAAGCTCTCCAATCTGCATTTAGTTTCGCCTTGAAGCACCTGCAGGACCATGGATGCATCATAGTGTTTCACTTGTGGAGTGCCAAAGCAGGACGTTGCTAGCATGTGAGCGGGGAGCAGAGAGCGACGAGCGGGGAGCATGGAATGGGGAGCGGTGAGCGTAGATCTTGGACAAAAAAGGAAAGAAAGGGAAGGATGTGAAATTTCTTTTGGATGAAAGTCGATGAAAATTTAATGAAAGTGAAGGAATTTTTGGTAGTCAGCAAAGAATTGGATGAAAGTTAAAAAAATTTGGGTGGAAGTAGATAAAGAAGTGGATGGAAGTAGTTTAAAAAAATGGATGAAAGTACATAAAAAAGTGGATGAAAGTAGATGAAAAAGTGGTTTAGGGTAGATGAAGAAGTGGATGACAATAGATGAAAAAGTAGAAGGAAATACATGGAAACAGTGGATGAAAAGTAGGTGAACTAAGAAAATCAAAAGGAAGAAAATGTGAAACCCAGTATAAAATTCTGTTGTGCATAAACTAAAACTTCTTCGGTGCTTGACCTATGACCACGGAAGTAGGGTGACCTAAGACCGTGGAGTATGGAAGGGTGGGATTCAACAACCATAATACAGTAGAATGCAATTAAACTTGTTACGTATATATTTTAAGGGTTTCAAGGACATAGGGACAAGGCCATTTTGCTTGTATAAGGAATTTAAGAACCCCAATTCATGACCAATATATTATGATTTTACATATAGGTTGCATGCTAGGAATCAGTGGAGGCACAATAGTAAGGAACATAAGGTACATTAAGCTGATGTGAGAGGCAAAATATAGTGAAACATAATGCAAAGTACTAGTAGACTGGAGATTGGTTTAGGGTTTAGGGTCACATGTATAATTGAAACACATGTAGTGGCCCTTGTAGTCTCACTACATCTTCAATGATGAGTACAATAAACACACAGAGTGTTCATTCTTTGTAGAAATATAATCCTAATTTGATCCCAAATGATTTAGTATCCCACTAAGAAGGACTTCCTTGACTTCATTGAAACTGAAACTCGCAGCATGAATGAAGGCATTCAATGTAGACTGGAGGTTGCAAATGACAGTGAAGACAAAGTAAAGATGCTTACAATTTGCCTAGGTTCCACGCTTTCCAAGGCACTTCAGCTTCATCTCCTTGAAATACGGGCAAGTACAATCTGGGAATGATGAGATTGTAAGCATATACTTTTCACTTCGAGGCTCTACACCAGAAATGAGGGAGACTATGCAACTAAATCCAAGATGAGGAACCATGGTTACCCTTTGAATGTGTGCATTTAGAGTCAAGGCTGAAGCACAATTGTTCTAGTGCTTAGTTGTTAGGGCCTTCGGGTTGCGACGAATGACTTTGCCTGCTCGAATGTTGGGATGCTCATCAGGTAGAGATGGAATAGGGTAGCCACGCACCAAATCGATGCTTGCTTCTCCACCAAACAGTCTTCGGGGTGAAATGAGTTGACGCTGCGGAAGTTGGAAACCGGCCGCTTCGAAGGCTAGAATCTCGGCCTTTGAGAGTTTGGTGCCCATTTGAATAGGCCATATGATTAGAACAGGGGGTCTTGATACCACCCATTTTCTACGTGTTCCCTTGATACAACGTTCAATGTCGTTGTTGCAGAAGAAAAATTGCATATGTTCATTACAATTCTTTCTATAATTCACCATCATACCTGTGTAAGTGGGCGCTGCTGTTGCCATGTTGTTGTGGACTATTTTGGCTATACACTTCTTTCTAGTAATTGCTTGAAGTGCGAAGCACGCCTTCGCTGATGTCTTTGGTAATCGAGAAATGTGCCATTGCATCTCATCACAAACACTCTCTTGAATAGCTGACACATGAATTGAGGTCAGAGCAATATTCTAGCTTGAGTTTTCCTCGTTGAACATCACGTCGCTAGTGTGCACATCTACCGTTGGAGCAACGTCTTCAAGAATTGGATTCAAATCTTTTGTGCTTCGTGTGCCTCTCCATGATCTTGTGTGGATGCGAGGATGAGAGAAATTTACCTTGTCTGGTCTGTGAGAATCGTATTTGCAACGAAGTGGCATGTCTGCCTTTCTTTTCTGTGACCCAAAAACTTCTTCACCTTCTAAATGGATCTCTCTATTCAAAAATTCTACCACTCCAGAGATGTTTGAAATAGCATCCGTTAGAGCCTTGGGATTTCCAGTCCGCTCAGCCGATCGCTGGGCAACACGTAATAGTAATTCTTCCTTCCCTAGTCCTGTCCCAGCTTGGTTCCCCTTGAGGTACTAATAATATCGGACCATTTGCATGAAAGCTCTAACAAAATTGTCTACCGTGGCAATGTATAAATCGTTTCCACGATTTCCAAATTGCTATAGCCACTTGTTGTGGCAATGACGCTAGCGTGTGAGCTTAGAGTCGTGAGCCTCTGAGCTGTGAGCATGGAGTATGTGAGCCTAGAGCCTCCAAAACTTTTTGGGGGCTATTTTTTGCCTCCAAATATTTTTCGTTCATTTTTTCTTCCGAAATAGACAAAAATTTCCTATTTTAAGTGAATATTGTGACCTATGACCATGTCCCCTAAAACCGTGGACTTTGGAATGAGTTATTTTTTATTCCTCTGAAATTGCTTATTACTTTGGAAAAAGATTGTCAAATTTTATTGGAAATTTGCAACACTTACTTCAATGATTATAATGGGAAATATGCTACATGGTTTTGGTATTATAGATAGATGCCATTTGGACACAACTTAGTTGTGATGTTTTCACTACCTAATTTGAATACATAGGGTTTGGTTTAGGGTATTCTAGAACAATTGGGTTTAGGGGCGAGTTTGTATAAGTGCATATGTGTAGGGTGAATAGAGAACCTCAAGGTTTAGGGGAAATGATGAGTACAATCCATGGTGGATTAAGGGTCGGCTTTGGACTCGAATCTTAAGTTTTGGTGGTTTACATAATTTACAATTATAAAATTCATTTCTCTTTACAATTGTAAGAACTGCCAAAATGTTGACGTCCTCCTCCAAATTGTAGAGAATGGAGAAGGTAAACAAAATGTGGAAAGGAAAAGGAAAGAGGAATCCAAGGAATGAGGAAAGGGAAAAAAGGGAAAAAGGAAAAAAATTGGAAAAGGAAAAAAAAGGGGAAAAAGGAAAAAAAAAGGGGAAAAACAAAAAAAAGGGGAAGAGAAAAAAAAATGGGGAAAGGAAAACAAATGGGGAAAGGAAAAAAATTGGGAAAAGAAAATTGGGGACACAAAAATTAAATTAAAATTAAAATTAAAAAAATGCGAAAATGAATAGGAATGCATTGGAAGTAAAAAGACTGTGAAGACGTTCTGAAACTACAAAAAATATTTGGAAATATAGTCATTTCTATGAATTGGCAACAAAGCACTTCACTTATCAAACATGCTTCTATATTTCATGAATGCATTAAAATTTTTCCTCAGTACAGTGCAAATCATTTCAATTACAATATGTGTGAATGAATACTATGTAATTGAAGTACACGAATAAATGTAGGGTTGCCTATGTTGGAACTGTAATGATTCCTGCTCGAACTAGGAGTAGCTTCAGTTCATTGAAGCTATAACTAGGTGCATGCATGAATTTGTCTTCATGGATGTCCATCTTGCAGAAGTACCTATACAAGTAGTACAAGTGTTTGCAATTTATGTATTGATGTCGACCTCCAATAGCTGAAACAACCATATTCACGAAGTCTGGGCATGTGCACATGGGAACATACCCACTGTAATTCGATAGATGTTTCTATTTGTGTCTGTCCGTGTCTCAAGCGCCACTATTGCACCAAGGCCTAGAAAGGGGAGCAAGGTGACTCCCACAATTTGTCCTTTAACATTTGCCGCACTTTCCCACTTGTTGCGTTGTTCCGTAGTTGGTGCATTGGCTATCCTCCGAATGGTTCGGTTGTTCCTAACCGTTGGATATGCATCTGGGTTCTTGGGCGTTGGTTGGTTGTAGGAGACAGTCTGGAAAACATTCAACATAGTGAAGAGTCGCCGAGGGGACAATGTCGGCCTTTCCTGAAGGTAGAAGCCTGCATGTTGCAACAGCAGAGTCTCCTCCCTACTGAGGTTGGTCCCACTGAGAACAAGCCACACCTCTGGTACCTCAAGCCAGTCAATGACCCACTTCCTTTTTGTACCCTTCACACATCGTTCAATGTCATCCCAATAGAACCAGAAGTCGACCACCACCTCCCGCTTACTCCCATAATCTTCCTTTCTGCCCCGATAGGTTGGAGCTGGTGTTCCCTTCCTTCCCCTTGCGATTTTGGAGATGCACCTCATGTTGGTGGTCCATTGTTGAGCGTGGCATTTTGCATTGGACTTGTGGCTGATCCTAGCAATGTGCCACTTAGAGGTGTCACAGTCACTTTCAAATGCTGTAGTGACATGTTTAGGGTTCTGGGTTTGAGGTTGTTCACTTGGGCCCTCCAAAGATTGAAGAGAAGCCGTTGTGGACCTGGTTCTCACACGCGGTTGAGAGAAGTTCACTTTGTCCAGTCTATGTGAATCTCCGGCATCACCGATGGGTATGTCCAACTTCCTCTTTGTGCTCCCAAAGATTTCCTCTCCTTCCAAGTGTGGTATTCTTGTTTCCACCCCCTCTGCTCCAGGCAACGTGTTCAACGCTTCAGTGATTTTCTTGGAACATCCACTTTTTCTCGCAGCTCTGAGTTTTAGCTTCCCCTTGGACGGCCCTCATCCAGATGCATGTCCTCTGAGGTATGCCCGGTAGTTGGTCATTTGCATCCATGCACGAATGCTGTCATCGCAAGTTGTGTCGAAGAGGTTGTTTCCTCGCTTTCCCGACATTTGAAGCCATTTGTTGTGAACCATTTCAGACAAATTGCAAAAAGGTAGGTCGGTCATCTCTTCCAAACTCAATTTCTACAAATCCATCCGTCCATAACACATGAGTGAGGACATCTAATTTCATATTCGAGGGTTAATAGCCCATGTGATCATCTTGGACTAATTGCAAATGTATGAACCTCATTTGCTTACACAGCAAGACGTTTGTAAATGTAAAAATACAGGAGAGATTCTTTTCTCTACGAATGAGCACCACACAAGACGTCTACTTTGGAGGAAAAAAATTGACATGAGATTCTGAGAAGGGGGTCCAAGAGCTCCTTCTGGAGTGGGAGTCTCCCAAAACAAAATAACATAATTGAGCCTAGAACCTTCAGTCGGATTCGACTGAGGTCTAGGTGCCCTATCCTTGAACCCCTCATTTGGGTCCCCCCTCACATGCTCATCAATGAATTCGTAAAGGGTAAAAGTATTTCCTACATGAATATTCTCAATCACAGTCGCAACGTACATGCCTCTAAGTTTGGAGGGTACACCTCTATTTTTCAACAACCGCTTTAGATAGAGGAGAACGGATACTTCAAAATCAACTTACGAAGTCACTTACCATAGTCATGAAGCCTCCCCACTGTAGGTATCGGAAATGCCAGAAGGCTAGCCAGTGGTCCAAGTGGTGAAGGTCTTCTTCACTTGTAGCACCCGATGACAACCACCAAGATCGAATTGCGAGGTACCGGGTCTCTGCTTCTTCGATAGTCTTGGATTCTTTGTATTGTTTGCAGAGGGTAATGTGTTGTTGTTGGAATGCTTCTTTGATGTGCTTCTGGGTATGCTTGTGGAGCGAACTACTCCAATGCAGCAAGCACATTCTCTCGCGATTCTCCATTTTCTCATCGGGCGACCTACTTCCGTAGACAATTCGTGTTGCATTCCAATTGGCCATCGCACTGTGAGCCATGAATCCTTTGAAGTTGGTGTGTTCCACTCCATGTCTTTCCATGACTGTGTTTAGAGATCTCCAGAACTCGACTTGGATCTTCGTGTTCTCCGATTGCATATCGCAGGTGGCCACGGTCATGACTTTTTTGTACTCTGCATCGTACACATGGCATGCCATTGTGCTCCACTCATTGACGCGTCTGACATGGTCAAACATTATCCATGTGTTTTGTAAATCCCCTCCTAGTTGCATTCGTTTGACAAGGTCCACGCCACTTCCGGGTCCTTTTGTGAGCATTTTGAAGAGGTAGACCTTCTCCCTTCCCTGTCTTGGGAAGACACTGTCATGTATGAACTCAAACTTTGACTCTTTCTTCATTGTCATGATGTTGTTGATGACCCCTCCCTTGTTGTTGGAGCAAAACGATGAAATGACATTCCTAATGTTCGGACTGCTAAGATATTGGAATCGATCCATGACTTCCTCTAGTTCCTCTCCCTTCAACATCTCTTTCTCCCCCTCTCCATTGTGAAACAAATAGTTCGTGAGGAACTCTTTGCTGGCGGAGAGCGCAATTGCAAAGTTGGTGGTCGTGGGAGTTTTGGCCACCTGTTGTGCAATGAGTCCCGAGATTTTCTCTGCAGAGTCTTTGTACACGCCCTTCGCTACAGGGTGCGTATGATCTCCGAAGTGTATAGCGGCCCTGGTCATTTTTTCATTCTCGCAATATATGTAGTATATTCTAGCATCACATGTATTCAAGCACAGAGGGGGGCTCTTGCAAACTTTGCATACTAGAGTACAATCTTTGGGAGGACTCCCCCCTTTAGTGAAAGGGCAAATCGTGTAACCGGTCCACTCCGTTTCGTTCATTTTGGAAGCCCTTTTCACATAATCGCAGTTAGGATTTTGACAAGCAAGGTGTCCAGCGCAATATGACTTACGGAACTTGAGGTTGTCGGAATTGTGAATGTTCGTGGTCATCAGCTTACACCATGGGTGTTCGTCGTACCGCCTGTCCATTCCCTCGAGGTTCTTGGCCGCCAAAGAGGAGGATGTAGATCGACACGGGGGCAATTCGAAGATGACATCCCCGTTGAAATCAGTCGGCAGGTACTACACACGGTGATGCTTTACGGCATCAACATCCATGTTGGACAATTCATTCCGAGAATGGCGCACAGTCGCCAGTCTCTTCAAGCACTCCATTATACTGACTTGGTGAGTCGGAGATGGGGGCACTGGAGGACGTGATAATAGAGATGGGGTTGGACTATTGGAGGGGGTGTTTGGTTCTGAGTGTGTAGAAGCCTTTTCCCTCGACTCAAAAGGGATCGGGCGTTGTTGCTTTTCAAGCATCACATTAGGTGACTCCCCTTCCGATTCACTCAACAATTCTATGATGGATTCTAGTTTCTCTACCTTCACTGACTATAGAACTGTACTCTCAGAGAGCATCAGGAAGCCCTGACGGGGCGATCTAGATGACACCGTGCACGCAACATATGGCATGTCGACTGTGGAGTTATCTGATTGTTGACTCCAAATTTTTGTAGAAACCCCTAGCATGGAAAGCGGAAGTCCACAAGCCCTGTAGGTCCCTGGGGCTAGGTACCAGCAATGGCCATCTGCATCTAGACTCTTGACGACCGAAATGGATTGCACCAATTCACCTAACTGGGACAACTTTTCTTCTTCAATGTAGATGGAGGACTCTACATATTTGAAGCGTATGTATAGGAGGTGACTCATGACCTTGGCTAATTGTCCATCGTCTACGGGAAACACAAGCGGAGCATCTTGACCATGCACTCTAATACAAGCCATCCTCGTGGAACAAAGGAGGAGCTGAGGGAAGTTGAGAGGCAATGAAACTTTAGGATTAGAGAAGGCATCCAAATTCAAATGGCCTTATGTATCACCCTTTCATTTTGGAAATTAAATTTGGGTGAGCAATACATTAATTAGGGTAGGTATGATAATTAATCATCTTATTGGAGTGATAAAATTCATTGCTAGAGGTATCTGCCCATTATGCACCGCCGTCCAAGTAGTCCTTTATTGCATGTCCGTGACCTCAGGAAAACTAAAACGGCTTCATCATTTATTTATTGCCTTTCATTAAGTGGAGGCACTAGATTCGTCACCGATGCATTGGAAGAGGAGCAAAAACAATTGTGTCGGTTGATCTAGAAATCCCCAACCTATTTAATTGCCTCTAGGCGGCACATTGAAAGTTCTGCATGAGGTGGAGTTAATATGCTTGGCTGCCCGACGAGCACCAAGGAATTTATGAAATCAATGTAGTACACCTAGGACGTAGGTCTCGAACAAGTGCATACGTTTTGAGTCTCAACTTCGCCATGTCCATTTTAATTGGTGACCATCTCATCAGTTGTAGAGAGGAGAGGAAGGTTTCATGTAGAGTTCTTTGCCCTTATGCTTGGGGAATCCCCAAGAGCTGAACTTGTGCCCATTGACGTGAGGAGTAGAAAGAGGCGTCGTAGGTTTTTTTTCTCCTCCTCCAAGGCTTTGAAGAAGTCCAGGATGAACAAGAAGAAGGTAGTGTCTAGGACTTCTCAGTCTACACCTGGAGAGTTGAGGAAGTCCCTTCGCTTTGTTAGCGAAGGAAGTAGTGGAGAAGATGGCCCCGCACCAAAAAACGTTGTTGGAAGCCAGCCCATGCTAGAGGAAACAAGTGTCAACTGAAAAGAAGAAGAAGACAACTTTGGTGCCACTGTGAGTATTAATTCCATTTTTGCTATTTCATTATTCCAGTCCCAATTGACATTCTCCGTTTTCTCTTGTCCAATTAAGGTATATGATTCCATAAATCAGTGTGTCCAATGTGTTTGAAAAATTGAACAATTAGGAAAATACGAGATCCCGTAAGGGTACTCAATTACCCATAAAACACAGTTTGGGGCGAACCGTGGATCCCTTGAGAGAATCAAGTGATTAGTCTCCGTCGTGAGAAGAGGGCTATTGGGAAGAATCGTAGACTCTCACTGTAGAGAAGTAGCGGGCTGTTTTTACGGTTATGAATCATGCTCTTCGTCTGTGAAATTCGGCATATAAAAAATAAAGGAATAGGGGCCGTGGAATTCGGGATTGAAGATCAACAGGTAGTATTACTTTGTAGAATTTATGAAGATAGAGACATAATCGACCTTTAACATGCATGAGATAGGCAAATTAGAAATATTGTCCATTTTCTAGTTTGAGCACGACGAAGCCCAAGTAAAGCCCCGCAGGTGACTACATAGTCGCGACCACCGCGTGCATGGCGACAGTCTTGCATGGCTACATTTCCTCAATCACATTGTCGGTGAGGTTGACATTTTAAGCAGTTCATGCCCTCTGTTAATCTAGTGAGGGATGTGGTGGAGAGAAATGGGAATGAAAAACTATGACTTGTTGGCCGACCCTCCCCGCCTTCCTCTCCACCTCAGTGTTTCCCCTCCCAGGGGCAGGCGCGCCGATGTAGGCTGCGGCTTGGGCCGCGGCCCATCCCTCCTTGCAGATTCTATTTTCGGGGTCCTCACCTCCTTATCCTCCCCCCGATCGATTCTCTCCACCCCTAGCTCATCGTCGAGTACCACCACTTGCGCCCGGCCTCCCTCCTCCTCTCAAAATTCCGAATTCCAATGTTGGAGAAGCTTGTGACTTCTTGCCAAATTCTCACGGTGCGCCATCATGACATAAGAGTAGAGGGAGGAGAGCACGCTTGGGAAGCGAGCAACACGAAGCCGCGCAAAAGATGATGTGAAGGACGTGGAAGCCACACCAACGATGCGGACACGCAAGCCCGGCGGCCAACAGAAGGTTCGAATTCATTCCCATTCCTTGTGCACGAAATTGAAGTTGAAACCTGCGCTGTTGATTTAGAATTCAAAGCAAAAAATGGGACCCCGTGGATTTGGGTTCGCCGCTGTGGGCTCGCGGTGAGAGGGGTCGCGGTGGATGTGGTGGCCTCTCGGCACCCTCACTGTGGGCTCACCCTCTGTCCCGATTCTCAGTCAAATGAATGCCGCTGTGGGATAGGTCCAGCCTCTGTCCACGAGTGCCCTCGCTGTGGGCTCAACTAGTGTCCCGATTTGCTTTCACAAGAATGCGGTTCCCCTGTCTGTGTGAGGCGAGGTCCAGCCCTTGGCCGCGCGAGCTGGTCACCTTTTGGTTGAATTCTCGTTTTTTGTCCCGCCCGCTTGGTGAAAATTCAATCCCAATTAGTTTGAGGTCCCACTTTGGGGGGGTAGAGCAGACACGCACAAAGCTTTAGTTGGATCTGACTTGACCTTGGCAGGTTATCTCATTTTACATCATTTTGGTTTCAGGTTTTTGAAGGATCTAGCGGATTCCCGTCGAGCTTGGCACAGTCAGTGACACCTGGCACTGAGGAAGACGCGAGTGAGCAAGCCGAGCCAAAAACTCTAGCGGATGAAGACATCGATGTATCGAGTGACTTTGAAGACGAAGGGGGCGAGGAAGAGGACATGGTAAGGGCTCAAAATATTATAAATGGTGCTTCTCTTCCACCTAGGGCTTCTCAAGACTCGAAGCTTAGTCGGAATACCAATTGGTTGGGTCATCTCATTGTAGGATATACTCACAAACGCATGCGCCCAGAATTTTCCTTTGAGAGTTCTGATATCGAATATAGCTCAGAGCCACAGACGTCCATGTCCATCATTAGTCCCTCGTTTGAGGAATGTGATTGTACCGATAGTGTGGGTAGGCATGGAGAGGTCATCATTCTTCTAAGCTTGGATTCAGAGAGTGATGTTGAGATTCTTGAGGGTTGACCAGACTTGATGTCATTTATAGTTTCAAAGTATGGTGTATGCTAGGTTTGACCTGAGAGGAAACCATATTTTGAACATCTTCCGAAATTTTATTACAAGTGATGTTTCAGTTGGTCATACAAGTGATGCGTTGGGTCCACTGCCATGGAGTTTGTCCTTCATATATCTCATGTACATTTATTCCTATCCATGCCTATTTGGTCATTGTCTTTTGAGGTTGCCTTGGTAGATGGATGTGTCGCCTCTGAATGTAACTCAAGATGATAGAATTGTAGAAACACCAGGGACCGATGATACTACTCAACCGGAAATCAAAGTAGAGGAAGAAGGACATCCAATGGAGGAAGATATGCTAGACGAAGAGGAGAAAGACCTGTTGGAGGATGACCTACGGAGGCTGCAAAAAGTAGACTCCGTCTCCACCATCAATGCGTTGAGGATGAAGCCGAAACACATGTTCCAATTTCCGATTCCTCTTTGCCGGCTTGTCGCTATGCCAATGGTGCGACCAACTCTCTCATGCGACATGCAATTTCTTGAGCAAGAATTTGCATGTGGATATCGTGATGGGGCAGCAGTCTTCTACGTTTCCACCACAAATGAGGCGGGTGAGACATCACAGTTCACAGTGCAGGAGATGGATGAATGGGACCCTCTCTGGAAGGAAAAGAATGCTACATTTGAGGAGTACGTGGACTCACAGCCCGCACTGAAATTCCTCATGTGCGATGGAAACCACCGACGCCTGGCCTGGATGAATGTCATCTCCAGAATGTATTCCACAAATCCTGATTGGCATTTTGCGGTGGACAGCATTGTTTTGGACACCAAAGGCAAAATTGAGATTGTCATGCAGGTCATGCACGACATCAACAAGTGAGGTCACTATTCCCACTATCATTTCATTCTCAGTTTTATACCTGAATCTCATGTTCCGGTAAAGTTGCAATATGATGTACTCAAACCGCGAACTTTTGACCCCTATGCTGATCTACAGAGGACTCCCACGTGAAGACAAACCTGATACATACTCTGTATCGGGTACAAAAGTATGGCTTGCTATCGATGGAAAGGTTCAATGACATGCTCAAGCCATCAGAGAAGAAAAAATGTGTGGCAATGCCATCGAGGAAGACATGGTACACCATGCTGGCTGAGGTCTTCACCTCATTCGTCTTCAAGGTGAGATACACATTCTCTATATACGTGAAGTACTCAATTGGAATCTTCTTTGGTGTTCTTGTGCTTCTTGCCCATCCAATTTCCTCACAATATACTCTTGGGACTCCATAGCAAGAGATTGCACAGGCAACAGATGCGGCGCTTCAAAGATACCACGAGACAACACCAGTGGATGAAAAGAGTGCCGAAGGAGCAACTCATGCCATGAGGGTAGGGGCCAAGGAAAAAAACATGAAGCTCTACGTGAAAATGATCAAGTTCCTGACAGTGGCCAATCCTGCTCATGGGGCAGGCTTCCTTGAAGAGGTGAGTCCTCATGTTCATGAAATCATGCCAATAAAGTATCTAGGTTCGGATTTGCCTGTATAAACATGACTCAATCCATTCGTGGTAATGCAAGTGGAGAGGCATTGGAGCTCCAACGAGGTGCTAGAGATGACACTCGAAAAATTGCAAATGGTGGCCACGTGCAACACTACAGCAGAGCACAAGGTGAAGTTCTTGTAGTGGTGGAACTCCTCCATCCCATCTCGTGATGCGAGGAAGTTCCCAGCGAGGCCAATCTCCGAAACACACCTTGGCCCTTTCTTGAACAAGTGTGTCTGGTTTGCGGGGGTAAGTGCCTCAGTCGACTTCATTTGTTGATTTCCACGATTTCTTTATGACAATCGATTATAGCATGTGTCAATTTGTAATGTCCCTTTATTCTTCACGGTGGACTGAAACTAATTATTGGGATCATCTATTCATGCAGCTCGAAGATGCTGCAGTGGAGTACTTCGAGGCGGTTGTCAGACAAGACAACATCAAGATCGATATGAAGGTCCCGCTCCAACCTGAAACCTTGCAAGAGTATATCGAGGGATGGAGGAGGAAGATCTAGGACCAAGGATTCCATCCTTACCTGAAAGGAGGAAATTATTTCAAAAAGGGGGATTCCTTTACGAATTCTGAGGGGTCCAACTTGGTGGTTAGGAGGGTTCTCTATCGATATGTTTTCAGACCTATGAAATTGGAATTAGTTGGGCAACATCTCATTTCTTCAAATTCTGATGTGTGCATGCTAAAACCCTTGAGAACAAAACCTTCTGTCACTTTGAATGTGATGGAATGTGGATGGTTGTGAAACTCAAACATGTGTTAAGCTCGTAGACATTACTATAGTCATGTCTCTAATTGCCTAGAATGATTGATTCTTCTTTCCATAGCTATTTCAAGTATGAGCTCGAAGCAAAGGGTGCCATCGAAAGGAAAGACTTGCCTCCCTTCCTAGCGTCATGGTTGGACCGTAGCTCAGGGGACTGCATGTTCTCAGCAAACCAACTACGCACGTTTACCACGGCTCACCTCAGTGGAGGAGCATGGTACTTGGACTGTGCACTAGCATTCACTCATCCGTCCAAGGTGCAACTGCGAGCATCGTTGGATGGCAAAGGGGCCATAGATTTGAATGTGGATGAGTTCGCAGGAATGACAGACAGGCAAAAGAGGAAGGCCATTGCGAGGAGGGAAGCCAATGACCAAAAAAAAGAGGCCCGTTTTCAAGTCCTTCTCTCCGCCAAGGAGAAGAAGGAAGTAGAGAGACTTGCCAAGATGGCGGAGAAGGAGAAGGAGATGGAGAAAGAAGAAAAGGCCAAGGCCAAAGGGAAGAAGAAGACCTCGGGTGATGGCCAAATTCCAGCATCCTCCACGGTGGATCAAGGCTTCGAGCTACAAGTCGGATTGCAAAGTGGAGTGAAGAGGAAGGCCACCCTCTCACAACTCACGAAGGAGGTCATCACTCATGTGACAAAGGCAATCGTTTTCAGTGACGACGAGTTGGACATGTCTGAGAATCTGATTCTCAACATCTCCATTGACGACCTTGTGGATGACATGGAGTCCAAGACAAAGACATGGTATAGAGAAGTTGTAGACTTCTTGAACAAGGTATGCATGTCTCTTGGGATTTGAAAATACGGTCATAAGTTCTCATTCACATGGTTGTACTTTGAGTTCATTTATCATCATCATAGGATCCACTATGCCTTTGCAGGTGTCGGTGGGGAAAACATCCATGTTCCATGGGGTCCCTAAAGCTAGGCTAGGGGTGGATGTCATGTTCTTTGACTGCTCGGAGAACTTGCCCGTGCCTGGGCTATCTTCTCTGCCACATGAGGTGCCGGATTGGAACGAGGACATAGGAGATGAAGCTCTGTAGTCCGCCTTCAGCTTTACTTCCAATCATCTCCAAGACCATGGCTGCATCATAGTCTTCCATTTGTGGAGTGCCAAAGCAAAGTCGGATATTGCAGGGTTGTGTGAAACATATGACATGGTGAAGAAGAAGGAGTGGATGGGGATGAACCACATGCACTTGACCTCAGCCATTGACAAAACCAAGACAGTAAACTACATTCGATTTCTGCAATTCCAAATGGCAATTTCACATGCATTGCTTTCATCGCATTGCTCATGATTGTACACCTATTTTGGATGATTGTGTAAACACAGAAATTTGGAATCACCTTGGTGGTGAAGGACTTGGGCACGAAAGGGAAATCCAATTTCGCTTTCAAGCGCACTACCACGATGGTGAAGGCTGGTGTCGATATCGCACGGGACGACATGCTAATGAACTACACCCATCCAGATGACATGGCCATGGATGATGGGAAGCCTTGGCGTGGGGCTCGCGAAAAAGATCCACGCTTCTTTCAAATCCTCCTTGAAGCTACTAGCGTCCCAGGAGATCTAATTCTTGACTGCACCGCATCCACAGGTCAATATTCAATTATACTACTCTACCTCCCTATTGTAACCAAACTACGATTTTAGTCTCTCATATTATATTTTTAAATTTTCGTGCCTACAGGTGCATCCATTGTCACTTGTCGTGGCACGGGCCGACACATTGTGGCTTTGGAGGAGAACAAAGACATCTTCGAAGCCATCCTCAAACCCATGTGGAAGTCCACTACTACGAAGGAAGTGACGCCACCGCCTCCACCATTTGCAATTTCGCAGGATCCGGATGCCATGCCCGTGGTGCCTCGCAAATTCATTCGGAAGGGAAAATTGAGTAAGTAAGTAGGCACTTTTTTAATTCTCTTTATGCATGATGCCTTCTACCTTTCAAAACTCTAACATGGTGCCATTTTTGTTTGCAGTCATCGAAGATTGATGTCACCTAATCCAATGATCAAGAAACAAAGTCTTCTATGTAGTCCGAAGAAGACATACGAGCTTCCAGTCTATGCCAACTAGATGGCAATAGCCTTTGTGGATTTTGGTTGTTCCAAACCAAAACACCGTAAAGACACATATGCTCTAAATGTCTTACAATTCATAGATGGGTCTGCATCTGAGGGTAGAGAGTCTTCAGATTCATCCAAGTCTTCCGAATCCGCCACCAATTGCACTACGACTTAGACTCATGAAATTGACATATCTCATGAGTCGTGCTATTATGTATTGTTCTCTATTATGATTGGATTTGTGTGTTTTATGGCTATATCTTGGACATGCGTTCCTCTAATTCTTATTTCCTACTACACGAATTTCATCTATGTGGAATACATTTTGTTCCAGAAAACCCTTCTATCAAATAAAGGGGTTAGCGCTTTGAATTTTGCGAAATAAACTCTACATTCTTTGCCCTTTTTACTTTCTCATGTCCACAATCATAGGTCCTTCAGCCATTTTTTCACACAAAAAAATTTCCTGCTCATAGGCTCACATGCTAGCAACCCTGCTTGTTGTGGACAGTCTCGGCTAAGTTGTAGGATGGCATTTCTGCAAGCTCCAATTTCGTAAGATTCTGGAAAATGCAGAATTGAAATACTATAATCAGATCTTTGTACACTTCAATGTAATCAATATTCAAGACAGAAGAGAGTAGGCTACCAACAGAGCTCATCGACGGTCCAACCGCCCTGCAATGCTTTCTTAAAACTGCTCCATTGAAGCACATTGTCTAATAAGAAGAGCTTGTACAGTTTGCATGAGGGTACCCTCTGAATGGCCCCACTCAGCACCGAGACGGCCCTGAGGGGTAGTTGAGCCATGCACCACTTATCCGCCAGTGGTTCAAGGAATTCAATAGCCAATCCATAAATGAACGATGAATCTATGATCCTAGGTATTCAGATAACCCTACTTGGCCCCGACAGGCTCTTTAGGATATAGTTCTCATGCATGACTGACTTCAACAATGACGACGTCTTATGAATGGTGTACAACCTAGGGTAAAGCCATTCCCCAATTTCAAGAGACAAAACAATGGCGGGGCCTGTAAGAAGATCTGAAGAACTGAAGATAGATATAACAGTATCAAAATGATTAGGAAGTGAAAGTCATGTAGTTCAAAGACTTACTAGTTGCATGAAACCACCCCATTAGCGATAACGGAAATGCCAAAATGAAAGCCATAGCTCCAATCGATGGAGTCCTTCTTCGATAGTAGCCCCTGATGACAACCACCATGCCCTAATAGCAAGGTAACGCATTTCGGACTCTTCAGGAGACGTAGCATTCTTGTACTGTTTGTATAGCATACGATGTTGATCCTGCATGTCCCCACGAATTTCAACCTTTGTATGCTTTTCCATGGACTGAGACCAATGGAAGAGGCAAGTTCTTTCTCGATTTTCCATTGGATTGGCAATGTCACCAGAACTGTAGACCATCCTTATAGCATTCCAATTCGCTTAAGCACTGTTCGCCATGAATCCTTTGAATTGAGTCATTGGTACACCATTTCTTTCAAGTACAGAATTCAAGTTCTTCCAGAACAAAATTTGTGCTACGCAATCTTCAGATTGCATGTTGCAACATGCAATGGTCATCACACGACAATACGAAGAGTCATAAATATGACGTGCCATAGTTGTCCATCCTCTAACACGCTTGACGTGATCAAACATGATCCAAGAATCTTGAAGGTCCCCTCCAATTTGTATGAGCTTCACCAGGTCGGCTCCGCTATCTGGTCCCACTTCGAACATTTTGAAGACGAATACTTTATCAACATCTGTCCCTTGACTTGGAAATTTACTTTCTTGAACGAAGGCCTAGGCACTCGATCCCCTCAACTTCGTAATGCTATCTATCACTCCAAATCTCCTCAAATACTTAAAGGAAGTTACCTCGTTCCATATACTTGGAGAGCTGAAATATTTGCATTTGTCCAATACAGGAAGAAGGGCAGCAAAGTCCAAGGTCTGCGGCAGCTCCCCATCCGGATGTAACAGTAGTTCACCAAGTAGTTCCTTAGTAGCCTCCATCACAATAGAAGAATTGGTCACTGACGGTGTTTTCTCCAGCTGCTCACCAATGAGAGTTCGCGTTTTCTCCTGCATGTCTCTGAGTTCACCATCTTTAACCGGATGTTCATGAATTCTAGGATGGACAAACGCCCTAGTGAATTTCAGATTTCCATCAACATAATAAACCTGTGCATTACACCAGGCAATACACAATGGTGCCTCTTTGCAGATTTTACATACAAGTGTTGAACCTACGGGATGCGTACGTCCAACCTCAAGTGGAGTGGGTGACAGACCTTCCCATTCCAATTCATTGACCTCGTTCACTCGGTGAACACGACTAAGAAACGCACACTTAGTGTTCAAACATTTAAGATGACCTAAGCAAACTGACGTGCGGAATGGCAAGCCTTGACAGTTGATTATGTTTGTCGTGATAGTCTTGGACCAAACATGTCCATCGTATCGCTTATCCATTCCAACCATTTTCTTGGCTTGAGATGGAGCCAAAAGATTGTCTACTACTGGCAACTCAAAAACTACATCGCCATTAAAAGTTGGTGGCAACACCGGAACTCTATGAATGTCAATAGTGTCGTAATCAATTTTGGACAAAGCATTCCTGCAACCTTTTAAGTTACGGAGACCTCTCAAATAGTCGAGGACAGATGCTCCAGATATATTCTGGACATCTAGGTCTTCCGTCGCATTCTCTATTAAGGCACCTAAGTTTTGCAAAGTCAGCACTGTAGGAAGAGTCTCTGAGTCAGAAGGTGGATCAGGGGAGTTGACATCTAAATCAGAACTCAAGCAAGTGACTTTCTCAGAATGACCTTCAACCTTAACATGAATCAAGGGAGGAGTTTTATAAGACAAAGTAGAGGACTGGTTGAATGTCACTCCGTCACTGGAATTTGAACCATGAAAATTCTAGATGTTGTAGGCCCTATACTTTCCGGGTTTCAATTTCCAAAAAGTATTCTCTCCAGTGGATGCAGATAACTGTCCGACAATGTGAGTAAGAGCTCCTGATTGACATTCATAAATTTCTTCATCGACATGGATCGAATCCAATCTCAATTGGAACCTAAGACTTAATCTAACTGCTGACACTTCGGCAAGTCCGCCTTGTTCCACTGGGAAAACAATTGGTATCCCTTCACCATTTGCAATGACAACAACCATATCAATGAAGTCCACCATCGGACTAAAGCCCGATCTCCCAGCACTCGCTTTTTAACCCAATACAATGTAACTTGTACTACAAATCACTCTCTACGTGAACTTTAGAACATGACATACTAAGTATAAGTTATGGAACGTGAAGGAACAACACGAAGGTCATAAGTGAGCACATCTATAAAGCACTTCTTCGGAAATCATTCAGAGTGGTTACCACTACAATCTCCTGAAACGAGAGGGAAGTGTGACATCTTCTAGGATGAGCGAAGAAGATGGTAAGACACCTCTGAAAACATTGAAATAGAAAGTGCAGATAAAAGCACAGGTCATCTTAAACCATTTACGAATTAATGCATGCAGTCACTGAATCTAGGAACACGCTGATGGCTTCATATTTAAGCGAAAGTGACGGTTCATTGATTGCGTGTGACAACGAATATTCTAAATGCCTGTTTATTAGTACACGTCAAAAAGAACAGCCACTAAAAATATATACTAGTACTTATCAAATATGGAATTATGTATTTAACATTGTATTAGTTGCATCATTTATATTAAAATGACTAATTTCATTCCATGCATCGAATATGTTAAAAATTCCTCGCTAGAATACTATTCTAAAGAGCCACCATGCGTCATTCTAAATAAGGATGATTTCCCTACAAAGTAACTATGATCAGAAGCCACGAATCAACAACACATGGCTATAAACGAAATCATTACTATCATAAAATATTAAAATAAATATATGCATCCAAAGGTTCACTATAAGAAGCATGGAATAATCATTTTGGCTATAAAGTCTCATTTGTAGTAAACCCTTCATAAAAATTTAGATAGAAAATAAAGTGGAAGCAAGTATTGCAATTGAAGAATACAAAATTGCAGAGGGTTTAAGGGATAGACTCTTTTGATATTGAAGCCACATCTACGAAAATATAATTACTCACATCATTAGTAGTCAAAGGAAAAGAAAGAATAGATTTTTATAATTCTGGAAGAAAGAAAATATAAAATAGCATTAGAATTAGTACATGTCAAAAGTAATCCAATTCAAATAGTCCAAATGATAATTTCAGCGTGTATCCCTTTGTAATCCTTACACAATATAAATTGGATCTAAGTAGTAATGGAAATGAAATTCTTGACTCATAAAATCATGAAATAGAGGAAGATATCTGAGTTGAATGAAAATTACATTAATCTAAAAAGTAAGTTCTTCTATGACCCTAAAAATAAACTGTCAAGTTCAAAGAGTACTTTTCTTGAACAATCACAAATAAGTCACTTTGTGAGGTAGGCCAGATATAGAATGTATCCCATACGTATCTCATTACATGCAATTTTCATTCAAAAAATAAACCAGAAACATCAACTGAACAAGATCATGGAACCCATTAAATCTTCAGTCAAATCTTGAAGTGAAGCTCCATTGACAAGCAATCCTAAATTGAAAACCCGAGCAAGCGATTGGTCTATGGCTACCAGACCTAGAGCCTCGTAGGTTCGGCCGTGTTTCCCTCCACAAGGACGCCGACGCCGACGCCGAAGGAAGTACACGCACCAAGGGACTACTGTCATCAGAGGAGAGACGGCACTGACAGAGTCTACTGGTCTTCATTCGTTGCACACTAGTTTGGAAGAGAGCGTTGTATGTTTGACTCCTAGTTTCGGAAGATTATCCACTATGGTTTCTTCATTATAGCAACCATGGTGATGGAACGTAACCTTAGATCAAGAAGGAACCACGCTGGAGAAGTCCCTAGCGCAGTAGCAGCACTACCGACTTCCAGCTCAGGAGTAAGTCTCAGGACTCAATCATCAAGTCATTTCAAAAAACACCACTATGGTCGTAGTGAGCGTAACCTCCATTTTTCTTCAGTAAAACAGGATTCCATCGGGACAGAGGGGTTTCCCGTAGTTGGGCCGTAGTGCCATCCTTCTCTATTTTTTGGACAGTATTTTCCATATTGCAATTTGAGTTTGTTTTTGAGAATCCCAGTCCAGGGGATCTATGCATAGCGAGTGGACCTCCAAGACCCCTCTCAGGCCCGAGAGGTCCCAAGGGAGCCATGCATACCGAGCCGCGCTCAAGAGCCCGCGGTGGATTTAGGGTGACGGGTTCCCGTTGTTTATAGAATTTTTTATTCGATCTATTTTTTTGGTATGCTGATCCTGTGAGGATTGGTGGGCTTCCCACAAGTATGCTTAGTGCGACCCTTCTCTTTTTTTGGACAGTATTTTCCATATTGTGATTTGAGTTTGTTTTTGAGAATCCTAGTCCAGGGGATCTATGCATAGTGAGCGAACCCCCAGGACCCCTCTCGAGCCCGAGAGGTCCCAAGATCTAGGGGGAGCCATGCATACCGAACTCCGCTCAAGAGCCTGCGATGGATTTAGGGTGACGGGTTCCCGCTGTTTATAGAATTTTTGATTCGATCTATTTTTTTGGTATGCCAATCTTGTGCGAACTAGTGGGCTTCCCACAGGTATGCTCAGTGCCATCTTCATCTATTTGTTCTTGTTGTTCGATTTTCCTATTTGAGCTGCCGTTTGCAAGTCCTAGTCCAGGGGATTTGTGCATAGCGAGAGGACCCCCAAGACCCATCTCAAGCCCGAGAGGGAATCTAGACTTGGGCCCTACATGCGTACTAGCGTATTATATTTCATGTGCATGCATTCCATATTTGAGTTTGCGCTTGGTGGGCTGCCATAATCTTGCGATATTTTTCATCGAGGGGGATTCTACGTAAGAGTTCTAGACACGGAGGGATCCCAGGAATGGGCCTTACGTTTTTTTCCATGACTTTTTTTATGATTTGGTCATAACTAGAGTCGGTTTGATTCAGGACGTTTTGGCTGCCCTAGCTGATGTTCTCATTGATGCAACTGAGGGAAGTCGGGATGTACGAGCAGTAGCTGAAGTGCCTCTTGAGGTCTTTGTGGAGATGGAGACTACCGAGTTACCACCTTCTGGTATTCTGGAAAATCCATTATCGAGACCTAGGGTAAGCTTGGACGCATTAATACGGGACTTAGACACAAACAATGATGACATGTCCAGTCAAGGAGAGTCATCACCTCCTCATTCCTCCTGCACCAGCATAGGAGATGACTAGCATGTGGTTGTTGATTACGATACTGAGGACATGACAGAGTATTACACATGCAACCATGTGGATGTAGAGGTCACATCCGGTGTAGTGTCTGATGCTGATATTCTTATATTTTGTTGTAGACAGTACAAGGCTCTCACTGAGGATTGTGTTTGCGCTGTTTGAGGCGGATTCAATACTTTTGTAGTGGTTACTTTGAGATAACATAAATGAGTACTTAAACAAATGTTTCTATTATTATTATTATTATTATTATTATTATTATTATTATTATTAGACTCCCATGTTCGTTTGCTTATTTCATTTTCTCATGACCAAATGAAGAATTCCTTACCTACTTGGATTTAACCAATTGAACTTATTACACATCTTCATTTTGATTTGAATTCTTGGTTTAGTTTTTTTCATGGGCAACTCATATGCTAGAGTGGTGTGGTATGATAGGCATACTGAAAACTCTCATGTCAAGACAAACCTCGTACACACATTGTACCATGTGCAGAAATACGGAGTTATAGATCTCGAGAAGTTCAACGAGCTTCTCAGTCAGGATGACATTAAAACCTGCCAACAGATTACACGGAGGACATGGTATTCCATGCCTCTAGAGGTCTTCACTTCCTTCATCTTCAAGGTAAAATATGATTCCCATACTAGTTGGTTATCATTTCAACGCAAAGTAATATCTCTTTGTTCTTTACTTTACTTTTCTGTCTGAGCACACCTTGTTCTTATGTGCTACGCTTGCTATTTTAGCAAGAAATTGCAGCAACTGCTGATGTTGCAGTTCGAAAATACAACGAGGAGACCGCGGACGATGAGATGTCCAAAGAGGGAGTTGCAATGGCAATGCGGTGTTCAATTAAGGAAACCATGAAGAAGTTGTACAAGAAATTATCGAAGATTGTAGCGGTGGCCAACCCTACACTTGGAAGAGATTGGTTGGAAGAGGTACAGTCCACTTATAGTTGAAATTAGAGGATTGAAACTCTACTCTAGTCTTCTGTTTCTAAACAACTGTTCTTTGCTTGGATACAGATTGAATGGCACTAGAGCCTGTACTCCAACCTCGAGTTGACCTTAGAGAAGTTGCAAATGATCACTATAGCCAACGTCAATGTGATGTTCAAGATTAGGTGGTTGAAATGGATCAATGCCTCGGGGCCCACTCGAGAGGCACGCCGCTTTCCACCGCGTCTTGTGAATGAGGAAAAATTATAGGTTTTCCTTAGTAAGGTGTGTTGGTATGCAGGGGTAATATTTTTTTCTATGCATTCCTATCCCTCTTCATAGTACCATAGTAAATTTCAGTTTCTATCTTCACATTCCTTTAATCTAATATACAAAAAAATATAGAGTTCTCACTCACTTGACCATGGATGGTGATCCCCATGTACTAGGAGATCGAGGAGACAGCTACTAAGATGTTCGACTCCATAATCAAGGTGGATAATATATCTGTGGACTTCTCCATCTCTACCGAGCCGCAAACACTCTCCAAGTATTTGGAGGGGTGGAGAATGAAGCTTTGGGATCATGCTTATACAGGTACGTTCAAGGGTGCTGACGCCTTCAAGAAGTCAGACTCCTTTAAGGACTTCAGGGGATTCGTATTGGCAATTAAATGCGTGATATACAAGTACATGTCTCTCTGAATAACTATTCTGTTCTCTTCCTCTAATATTGAATGTGCCTTCACAGTCGACGAAGAACTACCTATGTAGATGTGTCCAGTCTAATTGAGTGGTCTAGGATCTTTTCTAATGGAGTTGGTTCTATTTCTCTTAAATGTTCTTGTGATGTATATTGAGACATGCGATTGTTTGACTCGCTTCCATATATTCTAAACTTCTATTTCAATTTGGTCTTACACACACCTAACTACTCTTCGATGAAGTGAGATAGACTAACATGAAAAATTCATTTGTAGGTACTTCAAGTTCAAGTTATATGGCAAGAAAGCCCTTGCAAAGGCTGATTTGCCCCCATTTCTCACCACGTGGCTAGATCGATCCTCCGAAGACTGTATGTTTTCGCCTACACAGTTGAAGAACTGGACGAGCTCTCATTTGCAGGCTTGCCCTTGGTACTTGGAGTACAATGTCGGGATCACGCCACCAGAAGAGGAGATTCTTTTTCAAACACTCAAGGATACCGCGGTTATTGAGTCTGAGTTTGATGAATTTGCCGGATTAGACTTGGAGGCACAAGATAGGGCCATCAAGAGGCGTGAAGCGTCTGACAAGAGGAAATTGGAGAAATTGAAGGATGCCAAGAAGAAGACAAAGGAAAACAAGAGGAAGAGACTTGCTGCCCAGGCTGAGAAGGATCAAGAGAAGGCTAAGAAGAAGGGCACGAAGAAGAAGGCTGAGACACCATTGCAGGAACCGGCTACTAGTGCAGCTAACATGAAAGAAGGGTCATCTGGTTTTTCCCTTACTCAAGAGCATTTGGTGCATGGATTGATGCCAACAACTCATAATCTAGACCCTATTCCGGATATTGATGAGTGCATCTTGAACTTGGGTCTTAGTAATCTTCAAGGCACCAAAAAGGCCTATGACGACATCCTATCCTTCTTGGCCATGGTAAGCCCTACATCTCTTCCTGTGTCCACCGTGCCTCTATCATTTTCAACACCCTAAACCAACATTGAATCACACATCTCTTCTTTCATTGGCCCTAAACCGCGGCTTCGTTTACTATAGTGACATTTGTATTTTAATATACATTTTGTAATATCATAACCTCCTTCATTTTTTGTCACTAACACTTTTCCGTGCAACATTCCAGTGACAAAGATCGCTACTTCAACGGGGTCCTCGATTCCCAATCAATTGTGGACTTGATCATCGTGGATGTTCCCAAAGGTCTCCATGTGCCCACCATATCAGTTCCACCTGGCCCCATTCCTACGTGGAACGAGTTCACATCTCAATGGTTAGTTCCAGTTTTTGACTTCACTCAAGAGTTTTTGCATGACAACGGTGGTATGTTGGTGATGTACCTAGCCCCCTCTGTTGCCCACAGAAGCCACATCCTCGGATGTTGCAAAGAGTACAACTTCAGGATACTCATCACTTGATTCGGCATGAATCATCTTCACTTGACCTTGCCTGTTGATCCCACTAAGACAGTAAGAAACCATTTAGACTCCTAAATACTTCTCTTGCATTTCCTCATCAATTGTACTGGATTTCTTACTTCTTCTACTTGCAAAGAATGAGGTTTGCCATCTCCCTAGTGGTCAAGGAATGTGGACCAAAGACACAGGAGGAATTTCCATTCTAGTTCGTCCCATCCCACGATGCAGTGGGTGTCAATGTGGGACGAGACGACATCCTCCAGAATTTCTGTAACAAGGAGGACGTCACCATGAATGGCAACAAACCGTGGTAGGGTCCTCGAGAAAAGGCTCGGCAGTTCATGCAAATGCTTATAGAAACATGCTCTAAGCCTGGGGACGTCGTCGTTGACTGCACTGCGTCTATAGGTACTTGTTGTTTTCTTTGTTCAACTAATTTCTGTCGAATTATTGGATAATATAGCTATTTCCATGTCTTGGACTTTAACTTCTCTTGGATGCTAGCAGGGGCCAGCATTCAAGCTTGTCGTGCCACACGTCGGCACATTCTGGCATTTGAGGAGGACAAGGCTATCTTTGATGCCCTCATTGCTCTAGTCATGTGCATAGTTCCTAAACCGCCATCGCCACCCCCTCCTACAGCCGCTCTAGATCTTGACGACATGGATGTACCGGTCCAAGCTATTGTCAAGACATCACAATTCAGTAAGTAAGTTTTCCTCTGAGTTCTATGGTTTAAATTTACTGTTTTCTTCATGTGTTCATTTGATCTAATACTTTGTTCACTTGTTTTGATAGGCAAGACCCGACAGTGAAGAACTCTAAAAAGGTTCCATTTTTTTCCAACTTTGGATTTTTCCCAAGTCCCCCTAAGCCATTTCAACTCCCCGTGTATGCTGAGGCGGTTTCCAAGGATTTCATTGCCCTAAATCCAAGGCCAACTTCTAGGGCCCATTTGGTAGATCCTTGTGTACTAGAGTTCGTAGATGATTGTGCTGTAGAGTTAGATTCACAGGCATCAGATAGTGAGGGTAGTTTGACCTCAGCCCACTTTGGCTGAAATATTGTTGTACACCACTATGGTATTTTCAGTGCATGTTGGTGATTGACAATTTCTGAATTTCTCCTTTCTTTCCTATTTGAGGTCTACTTATATCATTTGAATGTTCATGGCTCTAAATTGGATGATGTTATTCATAGTGATTTGAGGTTGCACTACCAAAATTGATTTAAAATCCTAAAACCCTAAACCTCTCACATGACCTAAACCCACGGTTGTAGGTAGACTATACTTGCATAGTCATAGGATAATTGTTTCTACAAAAAATGGGACCCTAAATCCTAACCACTTTTCAATTAAATGGAAACCTAAAACATAATCTTAGCCTTTTTCCGATGTCTTTCCCAACATGGCATCTATTCATAGGAAGTTCTCACCTATTTTCTCACCCATTTTCATCTTGTTTTGTCATCTACTTTCATCTATTTCTTGACACACTTTCATTTAAACCCTAAAATTCGTTCATCTATTTTTCCTATGAAATTCATCCATTATCCTAAACCACTTTCATCCCTTTCATCCAACTGCTTTCATCGACTTTTTACAACCACTTTCATCCATTTTCCATCGACATTCATCAAATTCTTCTTCAACTTCAATCCAATTTCCCAAATAATTCTAGCAAATTTTTAATCCATTTATTCTTATAAATATTTTTAAACCAATAACCCTAAACCCCGCTCACCAATCCCCGCTTCTCGCTCACCGCTCACCGCTCCATGCTCACATACCAGCATTCCCCTGCCAAAGCAAAGTCCGACATCGCTAGATTGTGTCAAACATATCAGATGGTCAAGAAAAAGGAGTGGATGGGCATGAACTGAATGCACTTGACCTCAGCTATAGACAATTCCAAAACGGTAAATTCCATTGGACCTCTATAGCATTCACAACCACTTCATAGTGCATTATGTTCCTTGCATTCCTCATGATTATATACCTCTTTGGGATGATTGCAGACGCAGAAATTTGGAATCACCCTTGTAGTGAAGGACTTAGGCGCAAAAGGGGAGTCCAATTTCTCATTCAGACGCACACCAACGATGAAGAAAGCTGGTGTAGACATTGCACGAGACGACATGTTGATGAACTACACCCATCCAGATGACATGGCAATGAATGGTGGAAAGCCATGGCGGGGTGCTCACGAGAAAGACCCACAATTCTTCCAAATCCTATTGGAAGCTACGAGCATCGAAGGCGATTTGGTGTTGGATTGTAGTGCATCCATAGGTTAGGGTTGAACTTTCATTAGTTGTATTCCAAACCGTTACTTATAATGGAAGTCCTTGAAATAATTATTTTTTTCTCTTGCCTTCAGGTGCATCGATTACCGCTTGCCGTGGAATAGGCCACCACATTGTGGCTTTGGAGGAGAACAAGGACATTTTCGACGCCATCCTCACCCCGATGAAAAAGTCCACTCCGACCATGGTGGCGACACAACCCCAGACAATTGCTTTGGTTTCACAAGATCCTGACGATATGCCCATCGTACCTCGGAAATTCACTCGGAAGGGAAAATTCAATAAGTAAGTTGGCACTTTCTAAATTTTGTCTTTATATGGTGATTTTTAAATTGTCACACTCTTACATGGAATCATATTGGGTTGCAGTCATTGAGGAATGATGTCAGCAAGTACAAAGCTGAAGAAACAAAGTGTTCTCGTTAGTTCGGAGAAGCCTTTTGACCTTCCAGTTTATGCTCAACAAATGGCTAAGGCCTTTGCGGATTTTGGTTGCTCTAAACCAAAACGACGTAAAGACACTTACGCTTTGAATGTCTTGCAATTTATAGATGGGTCTGCATCTGAGGGTACAGAGTCTTCAAACTCATCCAAGACTTCTGATTCTGCGACCGAGTCTACAGAGACCTAGACTCACGAGATTGACATATCTCAAGAGTCATGCTCTTATATGTTGATTTCTATTATGATTGGATTTGTGTGTTTCATGGCTATATCTTGCATGTTTGTTATTTTACTTCGCATTTATCATTTTCAGGATTGGACCATATTGGACTAAATCTAGTTGTTTCTTCAAAAAGTGAACTAAAAGTTAAAAGTAAGTTATATTTCATAAAAATGACCCTTCCTTCGGAGAAATATAGGGTTTTCAAAATCCACGATCATAGGTCCCTCCCAATTATTTTCTAGAAAATAATTCCCGCTCCTACGCTCACAGGCTCACAAGCTCGCCACTCTAAGCTCGCATGCTAGCAACCCTGCATGCATGAGTAACTTTTATTAGAAAAGTCAAAAGTATACATATTAACCTTCTCCAAGCGATAACTTTAAGCGAATTTACTTTAAGATTTGTTTAACCCTAAAAAATAGCAAGTAGGATAAAAGTTAAAAGACGTAGTAAGAACAATAGGAATCAAAAAGAATCTTTTGAAGGAATCTTAGGAACAAGTTAGGATTAGAATCTTTTAGAGCATAATTTCAAGGTTCCAAAACTTCTTTTAACCTTAGGAAATAGATTAGTATTGAAGAAGTTAGAGTAGATGAAGAACTGACCAATGTTAGGAAGTATTTGGATGAAAGTCAACCAAAGTTGACCAAACCAAGTGAAATTTAGAACTTAGGAAGAAGATAAAAAATAGAAAATAACTCCAAAAAAATAAAAGTAGATTTCGATAGTTAACCTATAAGTAAATGACGGATGAAGTTTCAACCATTAGATTAAAGACCAAACTTCATCCGCAATTATCTCATTGTAGGAAAGTCGGATTTAAGAATTATTTATCATTTTGGAAAGGGTATTTCAAGACCTACAAATTGACCTATGTTGTTCTTTTGATTGATTAATCCTCCGTGGGCCTAACTTGGGAAATAAATCTCAAGGCCAAAGTCGTTACTAATTTGTCGAAGTGGATGAAGTTTTCAATTAGGGAATTCAAAGTAGAACTTGAATACTAAAGAACCATTGCTTGGAAGGCATATTTTGGATTTGATGTATAGAACACCCATAGGACAACTTACAACACAAGAACTTGGTTGTGTTCACTTAATTCCAAGGGTGGGAATCAAGCGCCCACACCTGCAGGCACCTTCATCATTGTTGTTGCTTAGACTTGGTGTCGTTAGTACACTCTATTTGTAGATTTTTGGGAGCAAAACATAGGCTCAACCGCATGCTCCCACTTGCTGCAAAATACGTAGATTGATATATAAATACGAAGATTATTAAGAAAACAGTGCAATACAATAAGATGTGATGATGATTCAATGTGGAATTTGTAGATTTGAAGGCAAGTATTCCCGCAGCCGCCCACCTCCATCCATTCACCAACTTGCTTCCATTTGCCCTCCTAGAAAAACAAATCATGTAGATTGAGCTGGAAAAGTGTAGATTAATTTGATAATAGTTCATTTTATGTATTGCTCGATGATGATCTACCAAGGGATTTGTAGATGAAGACGGACATGAGTAAAATCCAAATGATTAATAGGATATGAAGTCATTTGTCTTTTATAAGTTATAAAATTTTCGAATCTTTTTTGTGAAAATTTGGAAATGACTAATTATTTGAAGTAAAACACATGAAAATAAATCATATCCACTACAAAATAAGCTCAATAAATCTGAAATTATGTGACCTAATAGAATCAAGATAAATAAATAAACAATCTTTTTTTAGTTTGGATTGGAAGCAACAAAAAAACATAAATTTCAAAATAAGTTGATGATGAAAAAGCCAAAATTCCTAAAGTTCAATAAATGGGGATTCCATATTTTTAGAATTAAACCTTAGGCAAATCAGAGAATAATTAATGCAATTGGCTCAATTTTCATTCAATTTTGTGAATATGACATGAGCAAAGTTACACATACAATATTGAAAAAAAATTGTTGATTTTTTTTTCCATCTAAACTTATTTTCATTCTTCTAAATGATTTTCTTAATCTTGCAAGGAATTATAGGGTAAATGGCTTTCATGAGAGATGTATTTTATGTGTTAGAGGATAATTTGATATAGATAGGCCCATCAATTTAGGTGAAGAGAGAAAGAACTCCAACCTTATTTTAGGTTAGCATAATTGAATAGTTTGTTCATCCCTTGTTCCATGTGATTCAAAGCTTACTACGTATATATAAATTAAGGAAACCAATTTCAATTTTCTATTTTAAAAGAAGTTTTTTTGTTTCTCAGGTTGCCCACTAAGCAATGAAAACTACACATCATACAATGTCTTTTTAACCATGTATTCAAAAGTTATGAAAATTATTGAGCCTTAAAGCTACTCCTTAGGCACATGCTATGAGAAAATTTCAAGGAAAAAAAATTCCATTTGTAGTGAGTTGCCTCAAATCACTATGTTGCCTGAAAATGTTGTTTGGTCCTTTAGAGGTTAAAATCAAGAGCCACCTATCAATAAGTTATATGTCATTGGACATTTTGACATCCCTATTCACTTCTTTGCAAATTGATTGTGTATGTGTGGTTCTTCTAGCACCATCCAATGTTACATTAGATGAGATTTGGAGAAGTCAGGGGCCATTTCGGGCCTATTCCCCATGTTGTTCCCACAGCAATGAGGGCACAGTTGACAGCAGTTAGCCATCATAAATATTTTTTTCTTGTCCCTGAAATTGGAAAAGAAGTCGCAAAAAACATTTCAAAAATAAAATAAAATGTGATGTAGTCACCTCCCAACTACACCAACACTCTGCAATGGTCCCGAGAAGATCCCACTCAAGTTTTTAGAAAACGACATGAGTTAAAAGATAGGGTCCATTCAATTCAAAGATGGAAAAATTTATATAATATGTTGGGCTACTATAAGGTCCATGAAATTCTGTATACTCTAATATATATAAATTAGGCTACATAAAAACATCAAGTAGTAGGAATTTTTATTAATAAGTTAGCTGTAATAGATAGACGCAATGCCAATTTTTTTAATACTATGAATATAGATAAGGACAAATAATTTCATGTGGATAAAATAGACACAATCAAGAAAATCTACAATGATTGGTGGTGGATTGAAATTGTGTCATAGTACTTATAGTGTATATATCAAAAACATTAAGTGTAAATGTAAAAAAAGTGACTACAAATGGCACAAATGATCACATTGCATGAATAGTGAGGTTTACCTTAGTAGATTCAATGACTTAAAATTTGTACAATACGAGGATAGAATTTATAGTCCATTTAACCTTAGTCTTTGAGGACATATATGTTAAACACACAAATATTGAATGGGATGTTCACAAGATAGTTTGACTTTTAGTGGGGATTTTGAAATGTTCAGTGGTAAATTTTTTATTTAAAATCACCATGTCATTAATGGCACTTGAATTGAATTGATCGTTGTTGGTTTCGTGGTGTATATGCATATAGTAGAGGGAAGGAAAAAATTGTAAAGAAGGGTGGCAATGCGAAAAATTTGGACACTTAAATATTGTATGTAAGATAACCCCATTGAAAAAATTGCATTAATGAATTTACGAAAAAATACAAGGTATTGGAAATACACCCTTATAGCTTTTTATGTAAAAATACATTCATCTGAAAAGAAATAATGAAGGTAAATAGCCCTACATCAAATACCTTTTTAACTCAAGTGTATACCTTAAATTACAAGGAGTGATCTCTTCCAGGCAATGGTATAGTTCACCGAGTTCTCCACTACCAGGAACTCATAGTCTTCTAATGGGGCCAAATCGATCTCTTCTAATGTTGATACTATCTATGAGTGGATGATATTTGTTGGTGTCACTAGAAGAAATTTGCATTCATCAATTTGATGAGTTTATTTTAAATAACACAAATCCGTGTTGGAAATAACGCAAATTTGCAAGATTGTAACTAAAATAATACTAAATTACGTTAGTTTGAGTAGATGCACCTTTCAGTTTCAAGAAATGTGTCAATTGATGACATCTTGCATGATTTCAAGTCTATATTTTTCATTTCTATGAAAATATTCAAAGGTTGAACGCAACTTCTTCCTACTATTTATAGCAATAGCAAATTAATTAAACATGTATTTCAACATTTTCAAGTCTCAATTTAATGAAATCTTCTACATTCTAAATATAGAAGTGAATTAAAATGAGAATTCAGCTTGTCTCAATTTAAAGAATAAGGCCTTTTATTTCCAAGACAGGTTAGTGTTATTTTATAGAAACACATCAAATCGATGAATGCAAATTTCTTCTAGTGTTTTTAATGTTGTTACTTCTTGAGAGTATTTTGTCATTGTAGTAAGTGAATTCTAAAATTGTATTTGGGGATTTGGGGTTGGTTGTAGTGGTGGAGGGTGAGCATATTGTATGGTTTTTACACATAATAGATCAAGATAGAATTTAGCTTTGCAATTGTAATTTATATTAGGTTGGCAAGAACGTGGTAGTAGCCATGGTAGTACAATTTGTTCAAGTGGTTTTGCATTGAATATGCCAACATTCATCAATGTCAAGCATCTTGTGGTTATATGTGACATTTGATTCCTTGTATTGTTCTGTTGTGCCTTATATAAATAATGCTTTTATAGGGACTTTTATATACTATAGGAGTACAAGTACCGAAGTGTTTATTTGATTTAGTTTATATAGTAGGTATTTTTTATGGGATGGGTATTCTGGTAGCTAAAAGAGATGTTTGTAGGCTTCACCCATATATGGTGTGTATCAAAAAATTTAAAATAATGTAATTTGTACATTTATAATGGTGGGTTGGTCCAAAATTTATTTGATAGGTGGTAATTGAGATGGTTTTATTTTCTATCTATTTGTTGACAAATGGAAATTTGTAAGTTGTATTAGTGTTTTCATTGGATTCATTTTGGTGAAAAAAAGATTTTAGGAAGAGGATGGGTCCTTTATTTGGCATGTGGTGTAGGGAGAAACAATCATCTCTATGGAAGTAGTATGGCATAGAATGTGTATGTTTGTATTCCACTTTGGGAAGTGGTTATGCTCTTTTTTGTTTTCCTATTGTAGCTAGTACATTGGCCATGTTATTTCCTATAATGTTAGTAAATGTTTCGACTCTTTGTATTATGTGTAGGAAAATACAGCTTTGGAATATGTAGACAACAAACATTAACATTGTTCTATCTAGATGGTTACATTGCGATGTTGGGCATTTGATGTGATTGAAAATTAGATAAATGGAGTTTAAGCTATCATAAAAAATTTGCACTAGTTCATTGGGGCTTTCCTTTGTTAGTGTTTTTAGTAATTCGTGTATAATTGTTAGTTTAGCTCAGATCATGTTTAGAGGCCTAGTAATCTTCTTAGGAGTTTTATTTTTCCATCAAGATTGTATATTTTGTATTATGTAGTTTCCACTTTCCAATCGCCATATCCAATAGGTTGTTCTTGAAGTAGTTGAATGATCCATTAGTGCAGTAGCCATAGTTTGAAGGATATTTAAGTGGTGGTTCATATGTGTAAGAGGGCTATATTGATGATGGTGTATTTGGGTGAGGTTCAATTGTGGATCATACTAGTATGGAATTTAAAGACATTGTTAACTTTTGTATGTTTTCGTGTACTAGGTATGATTTGTAGGTATGGTTTAGGCACTTGTAATTCTACGGAGAACAAGCTAATTAACTAAGGCATCTCGTGGTTCAATTTTTTAGAAAATAAGTATAGGTGAAGATTTTAGCCTATCTTTGGATATACATATTTTGAAATAATTTTATGCCTCAAAACACCACAACATTTTAGGGGTTAACTAGAAAAATTTTTTTTAGCTAATTTCTTTAAAGAAGTATTTGGGGGCAATTAGCAAATTTGTTACAAAATTTGTAAGAGATTTGTATGAGTTAGAAAAAGATATATGAAATAAAGTAAGTTACTACAATTAAATTTGGAATTGTTTGATCAAAATGGATACCAAAAGATTTGATAAATTGGGAAAAATCCATAGTAAGGAATTCATTCGAAACCATAGAAAACAAACCCTAGGATTTCTAACTGAGTTGGGTCTGGAGCAAGAGATTGCAACACGTGGTACTTTGGGATTTCCTATTCCAGACCAGCAGCACAGAAGAACAGTTTAAGGTAGGCAAATCCAATACCAACCATTGACCTAATACCACCCAAATGTAGGACACTTGTTGATTTTAGAATGAGAATCTATGATGGAAGTACATGCCTTAACTTCACAATAAGTGATAAGTTTTAACACCTGTAAGTCAACATTTGGGGTTAGTATGTCTTTAGTATGTCATGTATGTTGACATCCCGCTTCACAACATATCTTGCTCTCACTACTAAGATGTCCGGCTTGCCTTTGTTCTAACATGCACGGTGGCCTGCAATGGATTAGAGGGAGACCACAAACCCAGTGAAGTGTCCTACCTGTACCTAAGTTCAAAACAGGGACATACAACATACAAGCACGAAGCCTACAACCACCAATCTTGCTAATTCAGAAGAGGAAAACAACATGAACAACTCACCTGTGTCCCACGTGCCTCCACAAAGGTATCTCGCATACCGTCAGCAATGTCGGTAATGTCGGGGCTAATAGACTAGCCTTCCTTCTATCACATTGCCATACAATACAAATGATGAAATGAATTCAATAAACAATGTCAAAGGCCATGAACTCCTACCACGGCAATGAATTTCACAAATATGAATTTGATGACAATGGTCCTAAGTAGCCAATTCTGCAAGGGGGGTCAACAGAATGAAGAAGCTCAAATACCAACTGGGCTTCTTTGCCGGCTTTTCCCCTTCATCCAACCTGCATGTAGTTTTGACACTCTGCTTGGCAACTGACATCTTCTCAGCCTTCAATTTTTGGGCTGGAGTCTTCTAGTATGTCTTCAGCCTCTTCCACTCGTCGTCGTCCACATGAACAGGGCAATCCTCTTTGCCTTTCAGCCACCTCGCCTTCAGACGAGACCTCTTGGACTTCATAAACCTTGTAATTGCAGTGCGAAAGTTGGGCATGCTAAGGGGATGTCCGAGGTACTCAAATTCACTGTCTAATGAGTCCTTTAGCTTCTTCAGAGCGACAGGCTTCTACTTTTTCCACTCGATGATACTCAAGTCCAAAATCTTAGGCACTAGATCGCGCACTGCTTCATCCCAGGCACTCTTGCCATCACACCCAGGATCAACGTCTCTAGTCTCAGATATATACACTCGATGAGCCTTGCCTCCAACTACTGCATGTTCATGACTGCCACTCTCATAGGCATTGCGTCTTCGACGCCGAGACAGTTGATCCTCCGTGTCTTCTAAACCTACAAATGGCCCCTCTATCCACATCCCTGGGTATGGCGGGGGTGGCCCCCCCAACCAAGCACGAGGTCCAAGTGTTCGTTCTTGTGGCACATAATGGCCTAGAATCCAAGACCAAGATCTAGGAGGCGCACTTGAACGTCCCGTCTCCTCATTGTTTGTCCTGACGGGAAAACGCTTTGTAGGTGACCTCTCCTTGGCTGGGCCATAATGTGCCTCACTTGCCAGAGGTGGGTATCTCTGTCTTTTGCTTCTCCACTCCAATGGTGGTTCCTCGGTCTCGATGTCCTCGTCGCTGGAGTCCATCATGTTTGTCTCCTCCTCTACGCATTACAAATTAGCGATTGTCAAAATTTGCATTCATGCACTTCAATCCCTAAATCCTCCATGTGCTTTAGGGAGGCCATGCCGTAATTAGAAGTCCAAAACCACTTGTGCATTATTCCGCGTCCGATGAAAATTGTTGCTTCGAAACGCCGCGAGCCTCATCGGGATGGTAGTGCAACCCTTTCTTCACGTAGTAATTATCCTAAACGAGGAGCAATTCAGCTAAAAAAAGATTTACCTATGGCAGCTGTAGCCTCCGTGGATTGCTGGTGCACATAGTCACAAGCTATTGCAAGTTTGAGCATACCTTGAGCGATTTCATCGTCATTTGACTCCGTCGCCTCGGAGGAGGAATCCCACCCGCTACTCATGTCGCTCGACACCACGAAACGGAGATTGCAGCCACTGGCAAGGCGTTTCTTCTTCTCAGTGTGTTTTTGAAGGCTACGATGCCTTCCTGAGATTGGTTGCGATCCGTGCGCCTTCTTCCCTATGTTCGGCGCTTCCGTGGTGCTGTTCTTCTTGATCTCCGCTTCCCTACACTTCCACAAGCGCCTTCATGAGTGGCTCGCATTCCAAAACAAACTAAACACCCATCAACAAAATTGTCGACTAAGAAGCAATGCTTCAGCGCGAGCACAATGCGACAGCAAGGAGGTAAGAGGTCCTCAAACACAATGAAACAACTTAGGGTTTCAGTAGTGAAGTGATTGAAGTCTGCTGAAGCAGCTTCGAAACATTGCGGTCCACGTGACCTGTTGGTATAATGGCAACCCCAATTGTCTAGGACATGCCTGCGATGACTATAGCGCTACTTGGGAACCACTTCTTCGTGTCTGAGTACAACTTTTACAATAGTTTCTGCTACTAGACAATGACTTCAGCATCACTAAAAAACCACTACGATGGTACTAACTTCGTAAAAAGTGCCCCAATTATTGTGAATCCGGCGCTAAACCCTACAACGACGGCCCCATTTCAATTAGTGCCCAAAAAGAAATTCCCATGTGCCCTAGCCACACTGCTTCAAAGGAGTCTACACTATGGTCTTCTAGAAAACAGGTAGAACTGTAGTGTGGCGATGCTAGCAGCACGTGAAGGACATGAGTTCTTGTGGATACGAATGCAATGTAGTAGAATTATGCAGTTACAATCGCTTATTTCTAGTTTGGGGGATCACACGAAAGAGGGACTCACCATTCACCTTTGGCGAGAAGCACCGGCTCCAACACCTTCTCCAAACGGGCCACGTTCTTGTCTCTGAACAGTTTGTATGCTATCTTCGGGTGCGGAGGGCTCGCCGGCAGGACTCCTTGCTCGACATTTCCGATTTCTCACAACCTGTGAGCAGCGTTGATACCTCTCCAACCACGTGCGTTCTTTTTAAGTTTAGCCTCTCTGTATCTGATCTACTGATCACAACCCGCTCTCTTGTACAAATTAACAAACATAGAAGCGAGAAGGGTGAATAATTCTTGTAAACGAGACGCAGAGGTGCAACCTTCAATTGAAATGGCTATGGAGATCATGGTATGCATTTGAAGGTGGAAGGGGAGGAGAGAGGTCATGGGTATCATGAGGGAGGCAAGGATTGGCGGCTGGTCATTAATAAGTACATGTAGCAATTACTTTAGTTTTCCATCGAGCTTGACTAGCTAGTGTTTGGCGATCTTCTCATGATTTGGTTCGGAGTGACAAATCCACAGTAGCAATTATGCAAATCCCTGGGATATTGATGGACTGAAATGACTGATTTCCCTACTTGGAAATTTTTGTCCACGTCATCCTCCACTCTTGGTTGAGGGGTGGAGGCTCTTGTAATCTACGCTACAGGGTCTACCATGACAACGTGCTTGTGTAGTCACTACAAAGTCATAACTACTACTGGACGACTGTAAAATGACTTAGTCCAGTCATAACCGAGTCGTACACAATGGTCATGGTTTAAAGTGTGGGAGACAGAAATCCATGAAATGGAAGTTACTAAAGTGAAAGTCATGCGTCTTGTCGTAATTTTTCCTCAAGGTCTACGTAAGTATTGTCTTGGAGTTGGGCTACCTATCACATGTAAAAAGTCGACTGGAATTTCATACCCTACTAGGTCAGGTAGAACTTTAGGAACTGTAAGTACGGAGCGCAACCACTTTTGGTATGATTCACAGAGCCTACGGGAGCGTGCGTGGTCGAAATTACGGCAGTTTCCCTCACATCATAACCAATTTGTGAAAGTGCTCATGCTTCCCCTTTGAATGTGTGCTTTTCCAGGGTGTAGGGTTCTCCATATACGTAACATTGTGCACCTCTAGAGTGAACAACCACTCTACCATCTCAAAGCCAAAAAGTTGAAGGACCTTAACTACAAGAGTCATAGAGGTGAGGCCCACAAATGCATCTCAACCTCATCAATCATTGTGGGTGTTATTTCTGAGAGAGGCTACTGCAGACCCTCTTGCACAATGCCAAAACGTAGAGTTCTCAGAGCCACACCCTTACTTCGACGGAGGAGGCCTAGAATGTTGACTCCTGATTTAGATGAGGAAAAATGTTCCCACTTGCAACTCACCCCTATTTGCTTGACTATCTCGAGGCAGTCCGCTATAGAGGTGGTCGACGTGGTGGTGGGTGGAAGTGCTAACGACAAGGCATCCTCGCTTGAACATAGTAACAACTGCTCATGTGGAAGTGCAAACCATGCATCTCCTTCTCAATTGTGCATCTATATGAAGGAAGTTACATTACTACACAAAGTAACGAATCCCCAAGATATGAAGTCCTTGGTGAGCTTGCTAGGCTGTTTAGAGGAGGGATTGACAGAGAGAAAACGTAATCCCATAGAACATAGGAATGTAGGGTCAGGTTCAAAAGTACAAGGGATGCCTACCTCTTTGACAAATGAGGCTTTGGATGATGCCACACCGAAGAAGAGGAAATTCTCACTTGTAGACTTGGATCCTTATCTGCATTAAAGAAAAACTGACAATATTACTGTCACCCTCCAATACTCTGAAATATTATTGTGGATTATGAAATATTGGGGCAGTTTTTGTTTTAGCCTCCCGGATGATGTCTAAGTCCGCCTATGATTTAGCAAGAGGCAAGGAAGCGTCTAAAATGTACTTCGAATTTTGAGTTTTCATAGACTACTCTGAAAGTGAGGACGATGAATCATGCACCGTCCTCGTGACAAATGTTCAAAGTCTTCAAAGAAATTGATGGTAGTCTGTAGTGACCCCAACCCTATTGACTCGTGCCCTCCATAGAGCTTAGACATACTGAAGTCATTCATCAGTAATTTTTCTGTCATGTCTCAGCCTTTCCTAAGGGATTGTGAGTGTTTGACGCAGGGAAGTGAATATGTAGTCGACTGCAAGTCATTTTACAGTCGCATTGTCACCTTGGAAGCCACTGTTGTCTGTCGATGACAGCTTATGAATTGCGAATTTGTGATGTGCACATGTGTTATGTTTACATAGAATTTTCTGGCCTTTGAATTTCCCCTTTTTGAAGACAATGATCCCAACGTGGCTACCATTGTCTGATAGTCATCGGCAACGACTACACGATGACAAGTTGTGGTTCTAAGAGTTTCAGAGGGCAACAGAATTGCGTTTGAAGAAACTACACTGCTCGTGTACTAAGTGTCATGGTCGTCGTTTGATATTGTTACGCAATATGAAAGACCATCTCATCCGCCATGGAAGACATCATGATTGTCGCATGTGGAGAGGACCTAGCACACGGGACTCTTCAGACGAAGAGTGGGAGCAGCAATTGTGGGAGCTGGTCGAGGAGAGGGAAACAACAATGGATGGCTATCAACCTATGGAAGTAGATGTTGATGTTGACACTCATGGGATTCTACAGCAAGCATCTAGTGCAGTTGAGGTAACAAAGTCTGTAGCAAAGAGGGTTCAACGTGAAGTTACCGATGCCTTTGCAGTCGCAGACTCCATCCACGAGTAGAGTCAAGAATTATTAGCAGAGGAAGGTGCTGAGGGTGTGGAATGTGGGGATGAAGTAGGTGGTGACGACCTCCCCTCAGATGGAGACCTAGTGGACTCCGAGTTTGATGGGAATGCAATGGAGGATTCCGTAGAGGCATTGTACACAAACTCGCGTTCCATCAAGTTGGCTGCCACCGTCTTGCTCATGAATCTTTGTACTGTGCATGGCGTTAGCAATAATTGCGCCAACGAACCCTTTAGCCTCCTACACCTCCATATTCTGCCTTAGGGAAATACACTACCCAAAACGTATCATTCAGCGAAGACCCTAACGGGGAAGTTGGGTTTGACTTACAAGACCATACATGCATGTGAGAAAGGTTGTGTGCTATTCTGTGGGGAACATGCCGAAGCCCTCCACTGCCCCAAATGCGGTGGACGTAGATTCCGGGACGAAGATCGCCGAGCCTTTCCAGTGAAGGTTCTAAGACACTTTCCCATTATCCTCGACTGTAGAGAATGTATAGAAGCCCTGCTATCTCAAAGCTCATGGTATGGCATGCTAAGAACAAGAGTGACCAAGATGGTGGAGACAGACTTGTGAGACACCCTTGCGATTCTAAAGCCTGGAAGCACTTCCATGAGAACGTGGATCCAACATTCGGTGTAGATCCGCGAAATGTGCACTTTGCTCTAGCAGCTGACGGAGTGAACCCCTTTAAGCAAAACCGTTCCTCATGGCCAACGTGGCCAATGTTACTCTTGAATTATAACCTCCCCCCTTGGTTGAGCACCAAGAAGTTCTTTGTGCTATTTGCTTTGTTAGTTCCCGGGAGGGAATCCGTCACTTCAGAGGTGTTTGATGTGTACTTGGAGCCTCTCGTGGATGAGTTGTTGCAACTTTGGGATGGAATTCCAGCATATGATGTTAGACGGGATGTTGGTAGCAGGGCATTTAAGCTACGGGCCATGCTTCTGTGGACAATTCATGACTTCCCGGACTACGGCACAGTAGTTGGATTCTCACATCAAGGTTATGCGGCCTGTCCGTGGTGTGGTGTGGACTTAGGAGCTGAGCACTCTGTAGAACTAGGAAAGCAAACTTATGGAGGAACTCGACGGTGGTTACCACAAGATCATCCTTTCAGATTGGAGGAAATGAAATTCCACTTTGACGACACCATGGAAGACCGTCCTAAACTGCGGGAAGTTACTGTCGAGGAGCAACTTTGGCATGCAGCAGAGTACGAGGCTTGGAAAGCATCCAGTCACCGAGATGGTGCTCCGAGTGACCCATCGAAAGTTCATGGCGTCAAGCGCCTTAGCATTTTGTATCGATTACTATACTGGAAGGTGAGTTTGAATACTCCTTCCCTCACAGAGCATACCTTGTAGTAGTTGGAGTCATTTATAGCTTGCGTCAGAATATTTTCAAAGTAGGATAGAAGAAACAATGCAGTTGTATGACTAGCAGAAATTACATTAGAGTCATTTTAGAGTAAGATAGAAGAAAAAGTAAAGTTGCATGACTAGTGGAAGTTGCGTCTGAGTCATTTTAGAGTAGGATAAAAGAAACTGTGAAGATTCGTGACTAATCCAAGTTCCGCAATCATTTGAGGCCGCTTCCCATTGCTATCTCGGACTGAAGAGTACAAGAAATAGGTGAGACCATGTCGCGCCTCTTAGTGACACTTACCACCTTAAGTTCCCTTCCAATGCTTCTTAAGCACTTGATACTTTAGTGGCACCAAAGGTCATGCTCTTCTAACACTGCACATGCCATGCACATCCAATGTTAGTCCCCAATTACCAGGACTACTAGCACACACACACACCCATCATAACACGAAGGCATGTTACTTGGTAACATGGGGCGGGACTTCCATTTTATTGTGCAAGGACCCATGGTGGCACTACTCACCATGGTCCTAACCGCCCTTGAGTGTAACCCCAATTCCATACTAGGCCCCTTGTATATTTGTTACTTTCCACTTCATCACTAATCGAGACTCACCATTCGGGACACCTCACATAGCCTAGCAAGGAGTGGGACTCCACCCAACCGGTGCCACGGGACACACCCAAGTGTCCCATGGTGCCTTGGAGTGGTGGTGACCCCACACCACCAACCTTGAGTCACCGGGACTCACCAAGGCTCCAACATGGAGTTAGGAGGGAGACCAACCCCTCCTATAGTACTTTCTGTGGGATTCGGCAGACTCCCCCCCCCTTGTATGTCAAGGGGGACTCCCAAACACCCTTTGGTTTTGAGAGACCACCCCGTTTCTCCCGATTCGCGCTAGTTTGGGACTCCCGAACTTCCACCCGGCATAACTTTGCGGTCCGGGATCCAAATTGCACATGCGACCCCATTTTCGACATTTACGCGACGCGTAAATGTCGATGGACTACTCAATTGTTCCATTTGGACAAGTACTCGCAAAGTTATTGCCCTCCAAAGATTTGAGACACTCCCGGCGCGACCGGGACACCCCCAACTTTGAACGCCCATAACTTTTGACTCGCAAGTCCAAATCACGCGTTTTTTAGACGGCTAGAAGCGTCTTCTTAAGACCTTTCCAAGCATGTATCACATGCCCCCAAATTCGTCCGCATCAGAGCGCTAACACGCTTTGATTGCTCAAGACTCCTAGTCCCCCTCACCTCATCTCTTGCTAGGCTTGGGGAGTCACCCCCAATGTCCCCCTTGCTCACCAAGGTGGCACGGGCACGCCTTGTGATGAGGTTCGTGATAGACCGTGAGGGGTGAGTTCATTGTATGCTAATTTACATGATAGTCCCCCGGAGTGACTTTGAGGTTCTGGAAACTGAGATTGCACCTCTGTTTATTCTTGTTCAGTATCTTCTTATTCGGTACATGTTGGACGTCATGCATTGTGAAATGAACTTGGCGAAAAACTTTTTGAAAACCATTACGGATAAGAAAGATACAGTGAAGGTCTACAGAGATTTGTAGAGGCGGAATGTGAGGAGGCATCTTTGGTTGACCCCCAACCCACGGAAGCTAAAGAAGATGGTGAAACCTCGAGCATCGTATGTTTTGACCAACATTGAGTTTGAGAAATTTGCTAGGTGCATTGAGTCTCTAAAGACACCAAGTGGATACACTTCAGATCTAGGCAAGTGCATTCGAAAGAAAAATTTTGGAGGGTTGAAGTCGCATGACTATCACATGTTAATGCAACAAATCTTGCCACTAGCACTTCGTGACGTAATGCAGCCTGGGCCATGAATGGCAATCATGAGAATGTGTAAGGTCTTCAAACGCCTTTGTACGAAAGTGTACAATCCAGCGGAGTTTCCATCGCTAGAGGCAGATGTCAATGAGAGCATGTCATTGCTTGAGATTGAATTCCCACCATCATTTTTCGACATTATGACTCACCTTCCCTATCATCTGGCAAAGGAACTCGACCTATGTGGCCTGGTGAGTGCAAAGTGGATGTACCCAGTGGAACGTTACATAAAAGTGCTCAAAAACTACGTTCGCAACTTGGCGCGGCCTGCAGCTTGTATGGCAGAAGGGTATTTGAAAGATGAGTGCATTAGGTTTGTTACAGAATACCTCCACAGATTTGAGGCCACCCAAAGACATGTGTGGGACGAAGACGAAGAGTATGGTGATGTAGAAGAGGTATTACAAGGCGCAGGGAAAACATATGTCATGACCAATGACTTGAGAGACATCGCTCACCATTATGTCCTCACTAATGTATCCATCATGCAAGATCTGTACATGTAAGTTCATGAAACTATGAGAAATATTAACTCTTCAATGGAATAGATGAGCCTAGAACTGACTTTTTGGAAGCATAAAACAAAAATCTCGTAGATGTGTTATCTGGCACGACCGTCGCAGTAGCGTAGAAGACATGAATTAGTTAGCCGTGAGTCGTTCCCTTGGTGAACAACAGTGATGCAACTTGAAGTTGATTAGTTGCAATGAAGTGTCTTACACGGAACTCTGAAAGTGCCATTGTTGAAATAATGTCGTAGAAGGGCTTCGATAGTAATTTTCATCCACAATATTATAGGCACACCTTTTGGAGTGAAGCCTAACAATTATGTGGCCACTACTTGTATAGGAAGTACTAAGTTGAGGAACATGGAAATGAATCTACTCCACCACTAGCAGAATGGAGCCAAAATGTTGTGCAGGAATCAGAGATGGATTTCAACAATCCAGAGGAAGTGGACCGCTTCTTCCTCAGCAGGAAACCATCATAGAGGGCAACCAGATACGCCCGCAACACATCGTTTGGTAACCACTTTCGAGTGGAAGATCAAACAACTCTTGATTGGTGACATATAACAGCGGGGTAGCCTCCATGTTTGATATGCCAACAGGAGCTCTAGGAGAATTGTCGGTGAACTATGTTGGAGTACGGAAGGACATACTGCAATTGGATTATGGAGCACTACGGACACAGATCATCCTAATGCGTTGTGAGTGGATAAAGCCTCGAGACACATGGGGCAATCCTACATATATGAGGGATGAGTCTGACTTTCTTGTGGTGAATTTCCACCATAAACTACCTCGCATGGCTGAGCCATTTATTTTTCCAAGCCAAGCCACCCAAGTGTTCTTTTCTGATGTTGTAGAGAAACTTGGGTGGAAAGTTGTATTATGTAAAGAATCAAGAATGAAGTAAGAAGTAGTGGACACCACAGATGCCTTCATCAGCACAACGAAGGAGATTGGAGGGCTCACTGCTCCACGTAGTTTGTCAATTCCAACGCATACGGCAAATCTGGTCAGGGCAATTGAACTCTCTACAGAAGATAATTCATTAGCACAGGAAGAATACTAGAGTCATCTAGAAAGAATGGATGTGCAAATTTGTTGTACGTCTAGTCACAGAAGTGTAAGTGAGTTTCACATAGTCATAGTGACATTGAAGCATGTCAGGGGAGCGCTCATTGAATTAGACAGCGTTGTGCGCTGTTGTGGTAGTCAAATAGGGCGCGTAGTAATTGGAGACTACTGCATTCTAGTCATCTCTAAGTCACATTAAAGTCACTTTGAAGTGGCACAAAAGAGGTAAGTAGTCGTCAGCGATAGGGAAGAACGAGTCTGTGTAGTTGACATTGTCAGCCCCATTTGAATTTTCTACTACATGCACGTTTGCAAGGACCTCACCTTTTTCTAGGAGAAAGGAATTAGCAGTGTGGAGCCTAAAGCAAAAGCGTGCCCAAAGAAATGCATGATTTCTTAGAAGAAGAAGCATGAAACCTTCTATTGAAACAGAAACATGTATAAAGGAAAATAAGAAGGCAAATAGCAAAGTCCACGAACATGAAGAGAGAAGGTTAGAAAATATTGGAAGGCATGATGCAAACAAGGAAGAATTCGAACCCAGAATGGGCCAAAATTATAACCAATAATGAAAACAAAGAGAACCTTATTAAAACAAGTATATGCAAAAAAAAGTAGGAAAAAAGAAATGGGGATTACAAAAAAAGGTAGGCATTAAATATGAAAACTAAGGAATTAAAAAAATTGGAAAAGAAAACAAAAGGGAATTATAAAAATTTGGAAAAGAACCTAGTGAAAAAATACAATAGGGAACTAGTAAAGAAGGAAAAAGAAAAGGGAAGAAATAAAAAGAAACAAAACAGGGAATTAAAAATAAAATAGAAATAGGCCAAAAAAATAGGGGAATCTGTAGGAAATTAAAAAAACAAATAATTCCAGAATTAGGGGCAAAATAAGGGGAAATGATGGGAAATAAAAAATCAGTAAAAAGATGGGAATAACAAAAAAGGACAAAATGAGGGAATTAAACAATAAGGAAAAAATGGGAATAACAGAAGAGAAAAAAAAGGGATTTAAAATATAGGGAAAAAAATAGGGAATTCAAAAAGAGGATAAATGTTATCCCATTAAAAAAAAGATAATTTCAGAATTAGGGGGGCAAAAATGATGGAATGAAACCAATTAGAGGGAATAAAAAAATCTAAATCCGAACATAAAAGGAATCATATACAATTTCTGGTCACTATATAAGCACATAATTATTATAGGAGAATCAGCCTTCCAAGATAGAGAAATGATTCACAGTGATTAATTGATGAAGGAAAGGTAAAATATATTTTAAAAGAACAAAGCTGAAGCTACAAGAAAGATAATAGAAAGGACATGTTGAAGAAAAAGATTTCCTTTACACTAAAGTAATGCAAAAGTCATAATTTAGTCGCCATGAAGTTACGTGAAGTCGCTTCAATTACAACATTTCAGTTTTCTTTCCTTGTGTCCTCCACGCTAGAAGTTCAACGACGCAGGGAAGGAAATCTAGCAACTAAAGGTTTCACTCGTTCTCTTTTTCATCTTCTAGTAATGCTTGCAACTGCAACTCGACTAGGGTGCTACCCACCTAAAAAGTGTGGTGCAATTAGGGAGACCAAGTCATTCTCTAGTCATTCCAGACAAGCAGTCATTCTTTGGCAGTCATAAATGTGGCCATTTTCTTGTAGTGTCAATTCGATAATTTTAAGATGGAATTTCCATTAAAATGACAATTTCTAGTCATTAAAGTGTCCTTAAGAAAATTTTCGCAACAAAGATAATATTGATTTCCCATATAAGTAAATATTGTATTCTCATTTAAACACCAAGTCGTGAACTGAATGGTTGGTTGTAAGTAGCTATTTATCTCATTTAGGTGGTCCGAGTTCAAATCCCACTAAATTCGTATGAGCAGCTATGAGATAAACATGACTTGGGGTTGCTAAGTGAGCCTTTCAAGGAGGAAAGTTGTAAGGGTAAAACAAGCCCCAATCCTAGACTGTGACAAGTGCTTCATGCATTACCAAAATGCAAAGTGCTCTTACGCACTACCATTTTGTTTCAATTGTATTATATTTTTCAAACAAAATTACAAAGTCAATAAAAAGGAAAAATGATGTACATATAGAAACAAATACATGTATAATGTAATAATCAATATATTCATTATTGAGTACAAGTGCAATTGCTCCACATGGTACTTCATACTTACAATATAGACAATAGTCCATCTAAAAATATATAAAATAAAATCATATTATGCCAATCTATATCATATACTCTACAATACATGATATAAAATCATATAAAATCCTCTATAGTTAAGGCAAAAACAAAACTATAGTAGGGTATAAAACAACAAACATGAACTATCAAATATAACTTCAAATACTATGTACTATCTTCAAGGCACCTCATAAATGCTCAATTAGCATTATACGTAGCCAAACATGCATTGGTAACATTGACTTGAGCAGACGGGATTTTCAGGACACACTCTATGGTGTCCTTCTTCACCTTTGACTTCCATGTTGTCATCAAAGAATTTGTTTCCTCCCACATTGGATTTTGGATGTCATTGACTTTCCAATGCAATCCTTTGGCGGGATTCCACCCAGTATAGGATTCTCAAATAATCCACTCTCGTGATGTAGGCCAAAAGTATTGAATGAGCACACAATTAGGATGCTCCGGGTTTGTGAAAGGATCATACAAGGCTCTGGCAATCCATACAGGCTTGGTATCACCATCAACTGTCAAATGGCAACGAAGTACTCTTCAAAAAGATCACACACCACGTGGAAAGATGGCAATGGACGATAGCGAAGTTGCCCCACGAAGGCATCATCCTTAGCAAACTTCTCACGAACCTCACCATCATCGTCAAGTTCATCCTCCTCCATTGTGTCACAGCCTTAGTAACACCTTACAGCTCCAACCAGACTTCAAGAGCCCTTCACAGCTTTCAGGGCTTGCCACACTCCAATACTGATATCACTTAGGCCCAACTAACTAGTACTACACATGCCACGCACTCACAGCATTAGTTCCCATTTCCAACTCCCAATACTAAATCTTGGTGCCTAAGACTTCTAGCATGCACCCCACTTGTGGCACTTGGTATGTCATTTGGTGACATGGGACGGAACTTCCATCTTATTGTGCTAAGATTCATGGTGGCACTATTCACCATGGTCCTAACCACCCTTGGTTGTCACCCCACTTCATACTAGGCCTATTGTGCATTTGCTACTCTCACACTAACACTAATCAGGACTCACAATTCGAGACACATGACCAAAAGCCTAGCAAGGAGTGGGACTCTAACCAACTGGTGCCCCAGGACACACACACAAGTGTCCCAAGGAGCCTTGAAGCCAGTGGTGAAGTTACATCACCACCCATGAGTCACCGGGACTCACTAAGGCTCCAAGAGAGAGGGAGGAGGGAGATCAACCCCTCCTATAGTACTCTCTGTAGTCTTCGTTAGACCCCCCCCCTCGTGGGTTCAAAGAGCCTTCCCAACCCCCCTTGGATTTTGGAAGACCACCCGTTTCCAACCGAAATCCCCAAGTTTCTACTCCGTTTGGATTTCCGAACTTCCAAACGGCGTAACTTTGTCATTAGGGCTTCAAATCCCACATGCAAGCCCATTATGGATATCTAGGCGACGAGTAGATGCCTATGGACTGCTCACTTGTCCCATTTGAACAAGTTCTCACAAAGTTATGGCCCTCCAAAGAGTCGGGTTCACCGAGAGTGGCGTCACGCCCTCACCACGGCCCTTCTCTTGGCCATAACTTTTGGCTCATGGCTTAGAACCTCGTAATGCTTGGCATTCTATGTTTCTTGTCTTTGTAGTTTTCCAATGATATGCAACATGCCATGCTTGGTTGAGTTATTCCTTAAGAACCCCTCACACCTAGCCTTTGAGTGTCTTGGCATCTCTAGGACACTCCCAACTTTGAACGGCCATAACTTCTCACCTACTAGTCCAAATCACGCGTTCTTTGGACGGTTAGAAGCGTCTTCTCAAGAGTTTTCTAAACATGTATGATATGCTACTATGCCATTCCTAACCAATGCGCTATTGCACCCTGTTTGCTCGGGAGTCTCTCATTTCTCCCTTCTTAGCCTATTGCAAGGCTTGGAAAGTCACCCCCAAGGTCCCACTTGCTCACTAAGGCACTTCGGGCACCCCAAGGAGATAGGGGCATGACACCTTCCTAACTCCATGCCATGCAACCCTACCAAGCTTGGGAGATACACACAATACAAAAGTGCATACAAAGGTATAAAGATTTTGCAAAAAGAAAACACCCAATACCCTTCGCAAGGACTGACTTAAATACAACCTAAAAGTACAAACAAGCGTAAAAGCTTGCAAAAGTTCCGCTACAACTTAGGCCAGACTTTTCGGTCGTATCTACTACTAACAGTTAGAAGGTATTGAATATCCAAAGCTAGTCCCAATTCTCCACAACATTGGAGTGTCAAGGTCCCAATTTTGAACTAAATTTGAACTTGATAAGAAATGATGGATGTTGCTGCAAATCAAGTAAGTATAAGAGCCGAAGAAATTTTTCACAGAGAAAGAATTGAGGTGCTCACCCAAACACTGTTGGGAAAACTTGATTCTTTAAAGCTTGGAAAGGACGACATTATTGATGTGAGACTGAAGTGGTTGGGTCTCTTTCACTGCCTCTGACATCAATGTAAGTACCTTCAGACATCATGATTCTTGCAATTTATAATAATGTTGAAAATGTTGGGGACCTGATTCTTTCTCATATATGTTACCAACAACAATTCATCTATTTAACCCCTCACAGCCCAAACAATTTTTGTAGGTGCTTGGCAACACATAACATGTGCGATGAGAGTCGAGAGCGGCGGAGAGGGCGGCAAGTTAGGGTTAGGATTATGAGACGGTAGCTCTATCTAGCAAGCTAATTGCAACTTAGACCACTATTTTAGGCGACATTCTCCAACCAACCTTATCCATTCTAATCTCACATTAGGCAATCACGCACGCAGTAGTTATGGCGGGCAAGGAACAGTATTGGACAGAGTCAAGGCAAGAGGACATTCACATGCATGAGAAGTAGGACGAAGGTAATGGCGCAACAGACTCAACATGACGACGAGGACCAAAGGAGCTTCCGAACTTGAACCTCACAGTCAACGATGCACCCCTAGCTAGAGCCAATGGAGACTTGCACAGAGTAAGAGCAAGAGATTGTCAACACAACAACAATGTCATAGCATCACTTGCCAAGGTATGCAACACTGAGGAAGTAGATGTTAGACAAACTAGTCAAGTTGAACAACTCATTGTTGAATTCACAAAGGAAGAGAAAAAGATCATCCAAGCACACAGGAATGCAGCCAAGAACGTCACAGTTATAGGTCAAGTAGTTGGTCGGACCCCACCATTTCGGGATCTCTCCGCCTAGGCTAGGGAGACATTACACTCATTGTTAGAAGGAATAGTACTCTTGGGAAATGGATATTTTGAGGTTACCTTCGCAACAGTAGTTGGTAGCTTACATGCCTCAGAGGGCAAGTACTATCTAGGAGCTAGCGAGGTGATCTTTGCCAAGTGGTCCCCTCTATTCTCTCCGGAGTAGGCGGAAACAGCAACGGCATTGCGATACCCAAATTGGGTACAAATCCAAGGGTTAGGGAAGCACTTACGAAACAAAACCTTTCTACCAATACTCACAGCCAAACTTGGAAAAGTGCTAAAGGTCACTATAACAAAACATGGTAAAAAAAATTGTAGTCAAAATCGACTACGGTTCTTCTTGCCACGTTTTTGTGCATGCGTGCGTTGTGGGTTGTTAGCTTCTTTTGCAATTTCCCACACACACAAATTCCAAAAATTGTAGTGGGAAATTGCAAAAAACATTGGTTGTGCACATAGTGGGCCTGCACAAAAACGTGGCAAAAAGAATCATGGTCGATTTTGACTACAGTTGTTATTTACCATGTTTTGTTATAGTGGGTAGAAACCCTAGACTCCTACAAGTCAAAAACAACAAGTTATTGCATTAAAATCCTATGGGGAAGTATACACGATCTACCCACCACCATCGTCATTCTTGGTGAAAACCTAAGAGAAGCAATAGAGCACGACCTATTCTTCAGTGGCCTCCTAGACCAACGTAGAAGGTGTAGGAAATTCGGCCATATGGCTAAGCATTGTGACAAGCCCAAAAACCTGAAGGAAGGATGGAAATACCAAGCCATTGATACCCAGCCAAGAGAAAAGAGAGGAGACAATGAGCAGATGCAACAACTGGTTGGAGAAAAGAGAGCTGCAAAGAATGATCAGAGCAAAGAAGCAGCTCCAAAGCAAGCTGCCTTGAGCACTCACATAAATCACGTTTCCCACAGCAAGTAATTCGCCCTCTCATCAATCCAAACAGAGAACGAGTAGTAGAAGTTGGCAACAGAGGCCCTCCACCTCGAACAACAACAAACAAGGCTAAGCAAAAATGGGTCAAACAAAATGATGCCCACAATAGCGGGCCCAAATAGGACATGTCAACAAAGGAGGAGATGGAGAAGGGAGGCATAGTACCCCAACAATAAAGAACTCAATCCCCAGAAGAGATAAGGTTTGGATTTGAGTCGGTAATACAAGGACATACACCAACAATTCTGGTCACTCACCAAGAGGCCCCACAAGTATAAGTTCAGACATACACAACAGCCTTGCAGCGAGAACCTAACACTAGCCTACAAATGCTTAGTGAGGAGGATGTAGACGTCAACCAGGATGACCCCTCAAGTGGACTAGCTAGGACTCCCCCGCACAAGGAGAAATACATCGAAGACAGAGGCTCTCCAAGCCCAACCTTTGACGCTACTAGTCTACTAGACATCCAAATTTATCACATAGTCAATTATTCGGCATGTGAAAGCCAATACCATGGACAAGCTTCCAACTCGACCCCAACAGCAAGCATTAACTCGCTCGTCAAATCTCCCTCCAGTCCAAAGGCCGGCACCTCACCCAGGGACGAAGTGGATAGCTTCGTATGGCAACAGAGCAAGAGTTGCAGGAAGAAAAAACTATTGTCGCTAGGGACAACAGACTTGCACCAGCATTCGTTGTCCAATATTGGTTATCACAAGCCAACTCTACCAACCGAGTTTTTTCAAGCGATGGACATCCCCACCTTCAATCAAGCAAAGGAATACCATTGCAAAGTGGTCCCAATCTATGTGAAAAAGGTTCCAAGTCCAAAACGAGGACAAGGCAACTACATGACTTACTACCTAGTAGATGTGGCTACGCCACAAAGACGTGCACCACAAGTCATTACAATCACCTAGGACCCCACAATTAGGGAATGGCACCCCGACCAATCCAGGAAATACATCTTGGACCAAAGAGTAGAGGCAATTCAGATAGTCATGCTTCATGATGTGAAGTATAACCTGTTGCATTAGTGGTAGGATGCCACATGGTTTTATGCATGGAATGCAAATCAAGACTGTTATGTGCTATTTCCATACATAAAAGTTGCTCATGATGACATTCGGGTCCAACATCCCATCAATTATGCCTGGCTCAGAATCCCGACACCTCTAGAGAAGATGGCAAAGCAAGCAGCCAACGGCAACTTCGTACAATACAAGCTCCAAGCCGCCTACATGGGAGAATTATTATGCATTGAGACCATAGAACCAACAGCATCGCCAAGCAAAACTCTACACAAAAAGAACAAAGGTCACGAGATTCCCATCCACACAGAGATAGGCATTGGAGAGCCATAGCAGAAGGACATGCAAATTGAACTAGCGCAAGGCTAGTTCACTAACACCCTCAACTTTGAATCATGAAGGTGCCACTTACTAGTGTCACCTACAATGTCCGTAGCCTGTGCCAAGGGAAACATGGAGTGCGCAAGAGGTGCGACATTCGCAACTCATCCAAGGTTTGGATCCCAAACCAAAGGTGATTCTGTTACGAGAGATTCACATGGGCATCTGAGACTGTTATTAGCACGTCACAACTACAGTTCAAAGGGGGTCAAGCATTCTAGAATGAATCCAAATTCTTAGCAGACTCAGGGAAATACGCAAAAAGAACCAAAATCGTAGTAGCAGAACATTTGGTACCCTTCATTTAAAACCATACGGTACTAATCAATAGTAGGGCTTAGTTCATAACCTTTCAATTTTCACCCAATATCACGATAGGGATCGTCAATGTATATGGCTATAACTAGCTGCTAGCTCGTGCTTGCATGTAGCAGCAGCTAGCTCAATGGGAACCTCCTCAAGTGGACTGGATCTAGAGGGGGGACTGGAATATGGTTGAATTGGATAATGATCGGTCATCAGAGTTCACAGGTACGACTATTACTAGAACAGAAAGGATAGACTAGAGTGAACTCATGATGGTCCATGAACTCAAGGATATCTATACCTCTAACAACTTCTCCAAGGCAACAAACAAACATTTTACTTGGCAGGGGAAAAACAGAGGGAATCCGATATTCTCCCGCATTGACCATTTCTACGCAAGCCAAAGAATTCACACCCTAGAAGGAAGCATAGGTGCTTGGCCCACCCTAACTGGAATTTCCGATCATGCCCCGATGCATTGCTTGATCAATAATGTAATGCAATTGCCAAGAAGTGTAGCATCCTTCCACAAGCTACTCCTACACACTCTAAAAAGACACGCAAGCCTCACAACGGCATGGATTGAAGGCCTAGGTCAAAATCCAGACACCTCATGGTCCAAGCGGATAGTAGGGGCAATCAGCAAAACGATGAAATGCAATGATGTCAATAAATGTAAGGCCAGGGCGGACAAGAAAGTAAAGCACAAGGAATAGTTCAAGGCCATTAACGAAGTAGAGTCAGCACTTCAACAAAATTGGAGGGACTAGCAGGCCCGACAAGCTCTTAATCTAGTCTAATAGACACTACACCAGATACGGATGGAACAACAAGACAAGTGGAGAACAGAACTCAATATCAAGTGGAACATAGTGGGAGATACTTGCTCTCGTGAATTTTTTTGAATTCCACTCACCACACAAATCCTGCAATCACATCAAGGAAATCCGCCACAACGGGACTACCACAAAGGTTCCTTGAGAATTCAGAAGGCTTATGATAGACTATTACACTAGCCTATATCAACTAGATGAGGAAGTGGAGAATAACTACAACACAAGAAGGTAGTGTCTATAGAGTGTCCTAGCAATAATCACTCAAGAACAAAACAGGCAGCCCACTCAAGACATCACCATAGAGGAGATTCAACAAGCCATAAGCTTATTGCTTGCACACAAGGATCCTGGTGACGACAAGCTGCCAATTGAATTTTTTCACAAATTTGTAGACCTAACCAACCCCGAGCTAGTAGAATTAGCAATGGAGATGAAGAACTCAGGGACGCTACTTCCCAGCCTAAAACAAGGCAAGATATCTTTCATTCCCTAAATCAGCAACCAACAACTCATCACCAACTACAAGCCAATCATGCTCCTCAACTCAACCTACAAAATCCACATCAAGGTGATAGCATCCCGACTGAAGCCCTTGTTACTGAGCATCATTCGAGTACTAACCGGATCGGAATAGGATCCGAATCCGTTCCTACTCTTCCTAATATTTACACACCTAACTACCCACCCGAGATCCAATGGTGGCACTCTCGGTTCCCCGCTCCATCTGCTTGAAGATCTCATTCAAGTTCCAATTCCGTTCCTCCTCATGAGGGTTAGGAACCAGGTCACCTTCTATGGATCCGGGGGTTGAATCTAAGTCGATGGTGGTTCTAGGCGTACCGGCCGGATTCACCTTGGCCTCCAATCTCTTGGACTTGGGAGTGACATCCTTCCCCTCCCCTACCGCTACATCTAGGAACGAATCCGGAAGTGATATGTTTGAAAGTCAAATCCCAAGAGAACAGGTGGCTCTTGATAGTATTTGAGTACTCTCCTCCATCCGGTCCGCTGCTTTCTACGCCTCTTTCATTCCCGCTTCAACCTATTCGGCAAAGTCTATGAGAATCCAGACCATCCGAGACTTGGATGGCTTCTTCTAGTCGTGCACCTTCTCATCAAACAACTTAGCCTCGGCAGAGGCCATTCCGGTCTCCCCAAATGTGGCCTTTACCTATCCAACCATTTTTTGAGCCTCCTCCACCATTGAATGAGCGGCTGCAAAGTTCTCCTTGAGTTTAACGAGTTCTGCCTTCACTCGATCAACCTCCTCCTATAACCTGCGGATCTCGGTCTCCTGTTTCTGGGTCTCAACTAGATCAGAGATGTAGCTTGCCACCTTTTCTGGTAGCTCTCTGTCTAGCGGTGCTCCCACCAACTTTCCGATCACAAGCAGAATCCTTCTCTTCAGTTCCCAATCCGCTCTCACGTCGCATAGGATTTTGACAAGAGGATTGAACGAATGATTGGGATCTGATTCCTCTAATATGGTCTTCTCGACTTCCGGAGCCGAGGTGTCACAACTGAGTGGCGTCCCTCGCTTGTGAGGTGAGGTTGTCTTTTGTCACTTGATTAGCAACATCGCCAGCTCTTCATCCTCTAATTCACTTTCATCCCCCGGATCGGAACCGGATTCAACTTTGTCATCCATTTCCGATTCTCCATACTTCAGGAGGACTTCCTGAGCCCTCCAGACCTTCTCCTCTCCAGCGCTCAAGAGCTGATGAGAATGGTAGAGATGGATGAGGTAGGGACACACGGGAGTGGCTCTACTCTTTTCAACTCTACCTATGAGCTAGGTGACCAAATTGGAAATGATCCGGGCCCAGTCGACTCTCCAGTCTCCCCTTAGGACACCAAAAATTGTATTCGCGAGGGAGATCGTCACCCTCGTTGGCTTTTCAGCCTTTTCTAGATGCAGGATGAGAACAAGGAACTATAGAAGCTAGTGGTGCCGCTTGTCGACACAGTCCTCTACAACGTAGCCGTCCTTCGGACTGACGGCACCTTGGAACTTGCCCCAGACGAACTTGTCTTTTCAGTTCGCCTTTATCTGATCCTCTTAACCAGAAATTGTACACTGCTCTCCAGACCTCCTCCGTCAAGAGATTCAGAACTGCTCTCATAGTGTTATTGAACTCATTGGATAACTTACCCAAAAGTTCGTTCACCATAACTTCTTCCCTAAAGCCCCAAGGTTTCTCTACAACCCCTAGGCAAACCATGGAAGTCAAATCTTCCATGAGTTGGGACTTTGCTAGTTTGGTAAAGGGAATAACCGAAATCACTTTCTGGAGCTTCACCTCCACCGAGGACGTACTAGCCTGTTCGCCTCTACTTCTCCTGAGCTACGGCATGGATACAAATGCGAGCTCAGAACCCCTTTCCAATTCTACCTCCCTCCCTCCTAACCACATGTCCCGTTCCTTACTTTCTCTCTCCGATCTCAACCGGAAATCAAAACTATAACACTAACAATACAACCCTCGAAAAAGACACTCTCACACAAAACTTACACGGATGGCTAAGTCACAAACGAGAATTAGAGAACTCAGAGCGTGGAGAGCGCTAAGACAGGTGAAAATGCAAAAGAGGTTCAACTGGGCAAGCCAACCCTTATATAGTCATTGGACCCCTGTCACCTCATCATGACATATTCCAGATCCAGTCCTCCTGATATCCGGTCAAACTTATGTTCTCATCCGTTCTCCTACTGGAACCGGATTGAAGTTGATCCATCCACTACCTCATTTTCCTTCTCTATTTTAGCTACCGATGGTTCCTTAGCTAGATCTCGATACCTATGTCTGGGTTTTCGATTAGTTTTCCTAGGTAAACCAAAAAAATTAAAGTTTCACGTCGTGACACTTGGCCTACATTTAGCGCAGCCAATACAATGATTATAGATAGTCAAATCAGTAGGGTCACTTGCAATCCAGAAGCCAATGTCATCATCAGTATTCCTTTTTACATGAAATGGCTTCGCACACTTCGCGACGACAAGGAGTACTTGAAATGTTTTTTGTGGCCACTGTTAGAGGCCCTACATCAGTGTCCAGACGTCAATGCATTCCGGACCAAATACCCCGAAATTGGCCATGAATCTGTTGGACAAATGCTATTGAAACACCAATTTGGATCTTCATATGAGTTTCTTGATATTGTGGAAGGTGAGGGGACTTGCTGGCGGTTTGGTTTCGCTCATTGGGTGTCCCCTCACCTTCACTTCATTACCCAAAATAACACTATGTGCATCTATTTGTAGGAAAAAGGATAGAAGCGGGAGACACAGACAAAGCCTGCATCCACGGTGGAGAAGAAACGAGACGGGCCTTGCAAGAAGGTCCGTTCATTGCCCTTCCATCTGCATTTCCCTTTCCCGTCATATTGAAGTCATTTTGCTATGCTCAGGAAGTCATGTTGAAGTAAAATTGCAATTACCTAGGGCTAGCAAGTCAATTTCAAGTCATTTTCAAGTCACTAGGAAGTCATGTGGCAATAGTAGTACCTTAAAGGCAATAGCCGAAGAGCGAGGTTGTCTATGGAAGCCTAGTCTATAGTGGTCGCTCTTTCATTTCCATTTTGGTCCGCAGAAGATGTCTCTCTTGTTGTGATATGAGACCTACACCAAGTATTATTTAATTTCATACTGAAGAAGTAACTTGCGCGCGCTAAATTCCCTCTGTCTAAAATTAACAGAAGTTGGGGTCACAAGATGTACATCTCATATATGTTGTAGCAACTGTGATTGACTAATGTACCCCGTGAGTTGCATGTGCGTGTTCCTTACGTTCTATATACCGAGGGTGGTCATAGGACAAGGTTTCAATGGCATAGATGTCCAACTCAATCTTATAGATGTCACCTTCTAGTCATACAGAAGTGCAATTATAGTTCGTCTACTGGACAAGTTGCTATGCAATCAATAGGCAATCACGATAAAGTGACATGCTAGTCATTGGTCATGGTGAGTTATTTGTGGTTCGTTTTCAATGTGGGGAGTCAATCACATACATAAAAGTACCTTGTGGTTGACATGGTGCAGTTCAAGGTAGGTGACAAAGTCTTTTTGATGAACCCACAATCTATAAGGCAGAAACTAGCAACAGGAGTCATCAGCGGTGTCCCAAGGGAACAGAAGTTCCACTTCTAGGAGATTCCAGAGACGTGGTTCAAGGTGGATGTGCGTGACATTTTGCATCTGGGGGTGCAATTCATGTACACTAGAGAAGACGTAGACCAACACAACATCGAAGATGCAAAGGGTACCTTTGCAATTTGGGACTCCAAGTTCCTGAAATTGTATAGTTGAGATAGCCTTTTCTGAGTTTCCTTTCTTACAGGAGCCATAGAACCACTGGATTTAGTGGGACACAACTTTGACCACTGAATTTGTGTAAATGTTCGTGACGAAGTGATGTTCTGGCTTTTCAATTCCTTTTATTCCTTTTGTTTTTGTGAATGTTGGATCTTTTGTTTTGGGCATGCGCCATAGAAGTGAAGCCAATAGTATTGCAATTACAGAGTAGAAATGCTATAGTCATTCATATACATTGTTTGAGTGTAGATAATGACTCCATAATGACTGCACATGAAGTTCCTCCACCCATTTGTAAGGAAGTAGAGGAACTCCTGGTCAACTCGATGTGAACTCAGAAATGACTGCCATGCCATGCCAAGCCACATTATGATGAAATGACGTCATTGCAACATAAAAATGACTTGAGAATCCATCCCCCGTGGACAATGCTTCTCGCAAGTAACTAACAAATGACTCTACGCGTGTATGACTACAGCATATGCAAAATAGCCTCACAACTATAAAATGACTTATGAATGACAATAGGCTTGGTCATCCAACTACGCAAATATGACAATACTAGAACTTAGAAATGACTCACGAATGTCAAATGACTTGATCATCCACGACAACAATTACAACAATGGTAGCACTTGAATATGTCTTCCAAATGACTACTACCGTGGATGTCCAACTCATCAAATTAAACCCTCGCATGACTTCCAAATGACTTCCAAATGATTGATGACATGTGTGTCCACCTCAACAAATTAAAGACTTTCACAACTTCAAAATGACTTCCGAATGATTGATGACGTGTATGTCCATGTCAACAAAAAACGCTTTCCACATAGTCAACTAAATCAGCATTCCCTAAGACCACCATGTCCACCTCACTTGGCGGCAACTTTTTCTCATCCAAAACACATCCAAGGCTGAAATGGATGGTGATAATATACTCGCAGTCATTTCGAGAATGACTTGTCTGTTATGACTTCAAGGCCTCTAGTCATTCTAAAGACAAATTTGTCCGAAATGACTTCATAGTGTCATTCTTTGCAGTCATTTGTACCCTTGTTTTCTTGTAGTGAAAGCTTTGAATCATTCCATTTTGATTTATGAGATGAAAGTTATAAAGAATCTTAATTATAGGTAGTTTGCGGGTAGTTATGAAATCTCTACTCTAAAATAAACTTTGAAGACCTTTATTTAACTCAATTTTCATTATTTTTGGAAAAAAATAAAAACTTTAAGTGTACATTGTTTATTACAACATTACAACCATTGGGATTGTCATTTTTCAATTCTATAAATAAATTGTTAACAATTTAGTATTTTGAATCATTCTCTACTTCTTTCTACTTACTAATGTTTTCCTATATGTTGTACAATTCCAAATGATCTAAAATATTTCAAGCATGTAGTCAACTTGACTTGAAGAATGAATCCAAAGAGTTACAACCATTTTGGATTTTTTTTCATAATGATATGGCTTTGTGAAGTGCATCTGCCTAGGTATTTGTAAGGCTAGAAAAAGGCTTTTTGTCACTTCAAATGCTCATATCTTGCAATTCCATGGTGGAAATTTTTGAAATTTTTCCCACACCTTTCCAAACCAACGTACTATAAGATCCTATGGTTATATTTGTCCAAAAATGTATTTTTTCTAAAATTTGGTACTTGTACTAGAAATGGCAGTTTTGGAACGTTTTTGGTGAAATCATAGTCAAATACATTTAGGGGTTAACCTCTAAGGGACAAGCATGTGCCCACAAATTCAAGCTCTAGAATCTTTATTTTTGTTTGCTACCATTTTGCAACTCAATATAAATGAAATTCCTTACATTTATTTTTTCAAAGATGAAATACCATGTCTTCTATAAGTTCTAAAGAATTTAGATATTTTTGTGAAAATTTGAAATTACCATGAATCTTGGAAGGAAAATAAAGAAAGAAAATTGGTATCAAATACAAATGTGCTCAAAAAATTTGAAATTTTCAAAATAGGTGTAGAACATCATGGTATAAAACAAACCTATCGTGTCATTCTTAAATTTTAAAAATCAACAAACTATAGTAATAGACTCAAAGTTCAAATTGCAAGGGTGATCCATTAACCCCTAAAGGACCGAATGACCATTGAACATATGCAGGTAATCTCGGGTAGGTTTGTAAGAAGTCATTTTCTCATGGATGTTCTTCAAATTTTGACACAAGGTGTGTATATGTATCCCCTAAGAGGGAATATAATTTTTTTTCCAATCGGGTGCCCAAATCAAAAGTTATGCTGCCCTAAACTTTTCTAGCAGCTCGGGCAACATGTGCAAAACACCTCCTCTACTTCTAGAATTTGGCAGATATATAATTTTCATGATACAAGATGCAAATGTCAAAAAAAATAACTATGTGTAGTGTAAAAATCTCACTTTAGGAGGAGTTAAAGGCTACTGGCCTTATTGGGTAAGGTCAAAAAAACACTTTTTCTCCTAACTTTAAACCTTATAATCTTCAATCTGTACGATCAAAGTTTTTGAAACTTTTTCCACATATTCCCATAGTAGTCTAGTACATATTTGTATGGTTGAATTTTGAAAAAAACTTGTTTTACATTTTTTTCTCACTGCCCTAAAAAGTGTCAGTTTTTCACAATCTGTGCTTAAAATGTACCTCAATCCTGTAGGAGTTAATTGAGCATCTCCTTCTTTAGAAAAGTCAAATAAGACTATTATGAAGAAATTTGTAGTATTGTTGATTGAAAATGCATTCAAGCAACTCCCCACAAAAAAATTCGACAAAAAAATTATTTTTTCCATCCTACAGTCCCACCTAAAATCATCTACAAGACAATCATTTGTAGCAACCTTCAAGAATTAATTGACTACCAAGCACATGCTCACAAATTAATATGCATTTTATGTGTGCAGTGCAAATGATATTAACCCTTGAAAGACAAAGGATCCCAAATGTGACTTTGTATGACAAAAGAAAGCTTGTTTGAGGATGTAAAATCACATATTTTCATCCCTTCGGAAGGTAGGATAGAAAAAGTTCTATCTGTCATAATAGACACAAGAAGGGCCTTACTAAAATATCCTATAATTTACTAAAAATGAGGAATTATGTGCCATGGATCACAAAAAAACACCATCGAGTGTATTTTGGCAACTCCTACTTCCTCGCTCTTAATCTGAATTTGAGACTACAAAGAAATTTAAAAAGGGGTGGTAAGAACCGGTATGGACTTCGGAGTGCACCTTGCATTGATGGAGACCCTCACCCGGTATTGAAGACGGTATAGAAAACGTTCATGCCGACCCTTTGTGGATATAGCGCCGGCAGTCTTCCAATCCCAATTCCTTTTGCTGTAACGCACAATTGGCACCATCTCGATGAGTCCCAACATTGCCATTCTAAGCTTCGAGAGTTTCTTATGGCTTTTCTGCATCCATCTCACGGCAGACTTTCCTTCTGGTAGAGTAACATTGCGCTCCACCTCGGTTTCCTGAGCAGAGCAGGGGATGCAAGTCCTCAACAGTTTTTGCTGATTGCCTTCTGAAATGGTCATGACTGCTCTTTCGTGCACCGGCTTACCCATTCCTTTGTCATTGGCATCTTCGCATTTAGAATGCGCGAGCTCAGTTTCTATCAGGACTGCCGTGGAGCCGTGTGTTGGAGGCCGGCTTAGGGGTTGCTCGACATTCTGTTCTCCGGAATCGTGTACTCCATTAGGTTTAAGTTTGTGTGATTTGAACCGTAGGAGGCTTAGGAGAGGCAGAAAGGAGGAGAAGAGCAGTCGACGGCTTGATGTTGTGCAGGAAGGAATGTTGAGAGGTTTAGAGAGAAACCCTAAACCCTGGGCTAGCCCGTTTGGGGTTAGGTCATCATTCGCTGTTGTTCAAGCTGCTTTGACGCCTGGGGAGTTGGAGGGGGGGAATCGGCTGACTTCGATCAAGGACTACAATTCTGCGCTTTTGAGATGTGTCAGGTATTCTATTTTCTGCCGTTTCTGCATTTTATTTTAGAATCGCTTTGCATGTCCCTTTTTACTATACCAATTTTCTCATAATTACCAAAAAAATGTATGTCGAGGGTCAGGCCATCTGCAAGTTTCTACTGCTGAGTGTGGATTTGGCCAGGTATATCGTGCCTTCCCTTCTCCTCATCTCTTTTGGATAGGGATTCTGTTGAATACAGGAGAATCTGAAACAAACACATTTTGCATTGAGAGTAGTTCCTATTATTGGAATGATCAAATTCCTGTTGGCTATTGGAAGGGGATTCAAATGCGCCAACGTATGTATTATTTGGACGCCGGAAGCAAATGTTAATAAGGTTCAAAGTTTTATTGGTAGATGACATATCGCCAACACAACTTCTAATGTTCAGTTGATGTACATGGACCAATTTTCCAAGATTGATTGTTTTTGGAATTACACTCAATTGGAATGGGATTTTCCAACCTTGAATCGTTGTTTGCATCAGTGTATTTCTTAAGCTTTTGAAAATTCATTCAAATTGCGGTGTGGTGTTGTGTGGCAGAGATGGACGCATGAGAGATGCAATGATAGTGTTTAAGCGCTTTCAAGGAGCTGGTTTGAGACCTGACGTAGTTTCGTACACAACGCTTATCCAGGGTTTTGGAAAGCTCAAATCGTATAAAAAAGTCACTGATGTGTTCACTCAAATGCAGCGCAACAGGTACTACTTTAATGCATCCTCAAGTGGGAATATACATCTGCGTTTTTCAGCTTTTAATTCCGCCTACACTAGTCCTGTGTTGCAAAAAATATTGCCTCTTGAAATTTATTGTCTCTTTAGAGTTGGCATGTTTTAAAAGCATTAAGAGCATGTTCAGGCTCATCATTCCAGTGTATGAATTTTCTTATGTCTAATAGAATAATCATATGTGGGTATTGGTGCAGTCGCATTCTAGGATTGTCATATTTTTCATATTTTTCATATTTTCAATCAGTGATGATTATACCGAAGATTATATAGAGACGATTGTACTGAGTATTATATAAAATGACAAATATATAATATTTCTGTTTGGGGTATCGATAGCCGCTTGTTCTGGTACCTCACTAGGAGTGTTGCGGCGTTTTAAAACTTTCATCCTTTTGAGATTTCCTGGGCTGCTGTACCTGTAGAGTTTGCCGGTTGTCTTTAACGTTAAAAATTCACGTGCTCTGCTATTAGACATGGTGGTTGTCCCGCTTCTCAGCAAGTACATCACTCTCTCTTTGTGTGATTAATTGGTGGCATGCTTTTTGGGGCAGGTGTCAAGCAGATCTCAAGTTGTGTACAGTTTTGATAAGCACATTTGGGAACGGAGGACTGCCAGTTTTGGCAGAAAGTGCGATGCAATATGCCAAAGCTCAAGGCTTGCAGCCTGATGCTATTGCTTACACTGCACTTGTCCATGCATATGCTCAAGAATGCCTGTGGGAAGAAGCGGAGAGGGCCTTAAGGTGACCCTTCCAGAGGATAACATCCTTCTCTGGAGTGTTTGGACTTGTATTACTTTGATGTTCACGAAGGTGCTTGACCATATTGTAATTGTCATCTGTTGCATCATGAGACTCAAATTGACCAATTTTCATATTAAATTTACTATTCAATTGTATTTCATGATTTTAACCTACACTTCTAGAATTGAGGAACTACCAAGATTTCGAACTTTGGATTGGAGCAGTCCATCAAGATTTTACTACTCCAATATGTAATTTCGTGCTCACTTCTCTTGTTTGTAAATTTGATAAGAACCATTTGGCTGAATTTTTAACAGAATATATATTGTTGTTGTCCCAGAGATATGCTGGATGCGGGAATACTAGATGACAGACCCTTCGCTGCACTTGTGTCAGCGTACGGGAAGGCAGGTTCAAGGAACCAAGTTGATAGGGTTTTGGAAATGATGGAGTCTTCAGGGGTTGAGCCAGGCACAGTACTTTTTAATACTCTGATTAATATCTACAGTAAGGCCGAAGATCCTGAGAAAGCTCGTTCGGTGTTGCAGCTCATGCAAGCTAATGGTGAGTTCAGTTTGCCTTTAAGTAGCCGATTATACCACTGGAGGTGTGCACCAAAAAGGGATGCTATGCATTTTCATTTCGAAAGTGTTCAACAGCAACCTCGGAGAATTTTTTATGAACTTGGTTTATGTGAAGTGCTTTCCATTATGTATGGCTAGTAGACCTTAGGTCTTTTCACCAGGAGCTGATTTTCAACCTTGCTCACTGTCTGCGGAACTTGAAATTGTCTGGTTCCTTTGTCGAACTTTAATTTGTTTGAGATTAACTCGCCGTGCACAGGTTGCCAGTGTGATGAGATCACGTATACATCTGTCATGGAAGCCTATACACGCACCAAGCAACCCTTGCAGGCAGAAAGTATGATGGGGGAGATGAAACAGACGGGTATCCAGCCCGGTTCTGTGAGCTATGGAGTTCTCATTAACGGGTATTGTCAAGTTGGCCGTCTAGGAGATGCAGAAAGGATATTAAGGTAAGGACCATTGGTTCCCATTAGACCTTAATTTTCATTGTGAACACTTATTGCTCATTGATGTTTTAGTGAGTGCTACCCTGGATGTTTGCTAGTCTCTATTATGTAATATCTGTGATGTTGCTGCTCTGCAGGTCAATGCAAAATGCTAACTGCAAACCAACAGTGGAGATTTATAACATCATGATCAATGGTTATGCTTTTGCTAAGATGCGAAGTCAAGCTGAAAGGCTATTTCAGGCTTTACAAGACTCTGGGCTGCGACCTGACACAGTCACATTCAACACTCTCATTTCTATGTACATTAGATGTAAGAGACGAACAGAGGTGGGTTACAAAATCCTTTGGATCTCTTCTACATGTACCTGCCACTTTAAAGTCCTCACATGATCTGTGTGTTCTGGGCGTCCGGCAGAGTTGTGATGCTTGTAACCATTGGTAGTTAGTAAGCTATTTGATTCACTTTAAGCAAGTGCTCATTTATATGTGTGTGTTTGTGTGAATCAAGGTTTGGGATAATTTGGGTGTGATAGTCAATGAGGTTTGTTGTCTAAGATTGAAAAGAGCACAATTTTTGGACATATCGTGAATACTTTAAGATTGTGAAAGTTGAAAACCCTAATCACCTTTATCCGTCATCTACAAGCCGTGTACATTCTATACCTCAATCTCTACCAAAATTTGGTGGAAAACAGGAGCTCGTCTGTAACTATTTTAGTATTAGCTACCGCAATATTTGAGATCTATAATAAACTGTGATGGTGATTTGGTTCTTGCGTACTCCTAAGTTCTCTAAACTTATAGTTCTTCATTTCTTTAACCGCAGGCAGAGGAATGCTACATTCGTATGCAACACTTGGGCTGCAAACCAAACACTGTCACGTTCAAGATACTACTGAAGGCTTATACGGATAATAATAATTCAATTGATGCTGACAGGATACGACTTGACATGCGGAAAGCAGGAATCAGCTTGGAAATCTGAGCTGGGAGTTTTGAATCGCATCGACCAGCCTTAATTTGGGGAAATAGCTGGAATTGTGCTGTCTTTACTGCTGGTGGCCGTCAGAACTTGGCTTCTAGGAGTGTTTCAGCTCACTTTCTGTGGAAAAGCTTGAACAACACACTCTGGATCCACTAGTTGTCATTGAATCATAGAGCCTCATCGATTCCAGCTCCGAAGAATGCAATTGCGTATTGAGAAATGGAGAACTGAAACTAGATTATTACTTATCAAGTTTGGTGATAATCTTCCACATATGACCTACAACTCAAAGCCTGCTGGTGGATTTTCTTGAGGATTCGGTCGATTGAGATTTGTGAATGGGTGATGTAGGACCAAGGTGTGGACCAAGCTGTAAAAGCAGCTTCCCACCAGCACCCGTAGTACTGTACTCTAGTCTTTTCATGACAAAGCTGCTGCTCTCTGGGAATAGCCGATCTTTTTCAATTTTAGCATTATGTTGGCTCTCGGTAATTACAAGTTAATCAGTTGTACAGTACTGTACAAGCTCATCTTGCCTGCAGATTTTGCACCTGCAGGATCCTGCTCCGTAACATTCTTGACGAGCTACCTCAACACCCTTGACAAGGAATCCAGATTCTTTTTTGCACAATCTTGAGCTCATCATACATGGGAGGCTCCTCAAGCTACATGAAGGCAAGTGATAGCCACTTACTAAGTGCCATGCATGCTCTCTTTTCAATTCTGGTTCCTGTTTTGGTTGCCATCTTCTAAGGTAGCATCACCCAATTTTGAGCATGTTTCCAAAAGCGAGCCCTAGAAAGACTGGAGAAAAAGTAGATGCTTGTTGCACTCTCTTCAAGGTGTGAACATTGAAAATAAGGCACGGTTTTAGAAAACCTATCAATTCAACTTTGACCTCTTATAACTTTTGCATATTATAATCAAATGTCTTTCTTGGAACTCTCCAAACTTTATTGCAAAATTGTCTTTATGTGATTAGAAAATGAGAGCTTCTTGGCACTTAATAATGCTTGTTGAAGTAATTTGCTTAGTTCAATGTGATGCTACTTTGAAGAAAAATGTAGGCTCCTACAACTACTTCATAATCCCTAAAGGATTGAATGTTTATTCAAGGCACGATTAGAATTTGGATAGGTGATGATGAAGTAAAAAGTGAAGAGATGTTTTTGAAATTTAACACAATTAGAAAACTTCACTCCCTTAGTATAAATGTGAATAAAATTATAATTGGAGGCTTGGATTGAAGGTTATGTTGTCCAAAAAAATCTAGGTAGTTTGGGAAGTTCAAACATCTTTTGCAAAATTCCTCATTTGTTGTTGAAATTTGGCCATGTGTATAACTAATATGATACAATGTGCAATTTTCAAAGGGAAAAATAGTTTAGTGCAAAAATATTATTCTAATAGGAATCTAAACTTTCATTAGGAGGAAAATAAATCCATTAAGAGGCTTTGAGTTTTCTTAATAATTTTAATATTATTGAGGTAAATATGAGGTTGGCGACATCATTATTAGTACAATCACATAGGAACACTAGTGGCTACTTGGCATGTAGAAATTTGTGGTACAGGCGTTCATTCCATCCTCCATGATTGAGCCATCATGAACCATGATTTCCTTGTAAGATTGAGCATGTAGACCATTCATTAATGAGATTATGGAGATGGATTGGATAATCATGAAGAATATTTGAGCCCATCATGGAGTCCATGATACAAATCATGACCCAAATACTTAGTTGAGAAAGCTTTGCCCACCCAAATTTTGGCATTAGAAAGCTACCTTCTTTTGGATTCAATTTTTTCCTTATGACTAAATATGCAAGGCATTGTCTATTGAAAAAGAACATTTTTGTGAAACTACAAATGCTACTATGTTGGAATTTGCTCCTTCAAAATTCTTAAAATTTGTTTATACATTCTAAATGATTCCTTTTTTCACCATTTGAAGTCAAATCAAGAATTTCTCCACTATACACAAAATCATCAAAATATGAGTATATGACTATTGTATTTGGCTAGTTTACTTGACCTCCTTGTATTACGAGGTGATTTTGAGTAAGATAGCCTCCTTATTTACTCCAAATTTTTTGTCCCATTGTCCCTAACAAGGTGTAGTATTTGTTGGTATAGGGGATCAATCTTGAGAATTTTACTCAAAGAAGGCTTGAAGTTTGTTAACTCTAGTTTGTAGAAATGAAAAGAAGTTTTTTGTCACTTCAAATATAATCTTTCAATCCACTTATTAAAATGGGCTCAATTTTTTTCCATATAAAGTTGTTACAATAGCCTATTATATTTTTGTTTGGTTGAAATTTAAAAAAATAAAAACAAAAATAAAAATTTAATTTCAGCCAATGCACTAAGACGTAGCAATTTTTGCTTTGGAAGATCACCTCTAGTCCTTTAGGAGCTAATCATAAAGAACCAAGTAGTCTTGGAATGACCAATTGAAAATTCAAGCAAGTTCCTACAAGGTCAATTTTGAATGAATCTTTTTGAAATTTTGGCACAAGGTGTAGGCATATACCCCCTAGGCAATAATATAAATTTTTTTTTATCAAGTACCTAGATCAAAAAAATTATGTTGTCGACAACTTTTGAGGCAAGGCAAGCAACTTTAAGCAACATGTACAAAACTCTTCTACCTCAAAATTTAGTGGATATATAAATAGTAAGATGGAGAATGCAATTGTCAGAAAAGAAAACTATGGTAGTACCAAAATCTCAATCTAGGAGAACTTAAAGTCTATTGACCCTATTGGGGAGGGCAAGGGGCAGGGTTGGAAAAACAAAAATTTCTTCTACCTCTGAAGGCTATATAATCTTTCAATCCATGTAGTCAAAAAAATTTCAAATTTTTCTACACATTCCTATAGTCATCGAGTACAAATTTGTATAGTTAAACTTAAACTTAAAAGAAAATTTATTAGTGACCTAGAAAGTGGCAATTTTGACAATATATGCCAAAAATGTGGTTGGGTCCTTTCGGAATTAAAATTGCTCTAAATGTTAGGTTGTATTCATACAAGGTAATGAAAAGGTAGGCCATCAATAGTACTAGTATGTGAGCATGAAAATTTGAGCATGTTAGCCTTGAGTATATATATAAGTAGATATCCTACAACCAATCCACATGCTTATAATATAAGCACCTATAATAAAGGTATCTATAATATAGTTACACTGTAATCATGGAAGGTTCCTATAATATAGGTGTATAGTCTTCTAGACTCATGGGCTCATATTTTTAAGCTCACATAATAGCAACCCTCTTCACACCTATATTCTCCAAATTCATTTGTGAATCAAATACTTAAGAAGGTTGAAAAGTTTGCAAATTATGAAAGTTTTGCTAGTGAAAAGAGATTTCATTTGTCATTCTAAAGCAATTTTTTTTAGTTGTATAGATTATATTGTATGTGATATCATCAAGTTTTGAAGAAATTCATCATTGAACCTAATTGTTGATCCCCATAATCGTCATCTTATGATCATTCCATCACAAGAATGAAGATTGTAAATGTATATTATTCATTATTTATATAATTTTACTAATTAGGAGACTATATAACCTCCAAAGAGTGAACAAGGGGTACAAAGATCCCACCATTTCTTTGGTCTATAGGTCCTTTCTTACATCTAATTATATTGAATAGTATAATACTATGGTATAATACAAGTCAATGGATGGAAAAAATAAGTGGGTATAAAATATACTCCCTTGCAATCAACACTTAAATTGAATTTAAAATTTGAACCTTTTTAGGATTTTTTTCAAAATCACCTTGATGTTGGTGAGCCTTTTGATATTTAAATGTTTTCCTCATTAGAAGGGATTCAGCTATTCTAGAAGACCATGAGTTCCCACAAGTTCTTGAATTGTGGGAACTTTGTCACAACAACTATCTAACGTAGCTAGGCAATGGCCATGTTAGATAATAATAATAAAATAATTTTTTTAATTATTATTTTTTAATGTTTTAATAATTTTAAATTCAAGCCAACACTAGCTAGTTTCCAATATAGAGAACCAACTTGAATTAGTCTTTCTGGGTACTTGAATCTCTTCTAAAGTTTGCTTTCAAGATGGATGAAAATTTTTCTTTTTAAATTTCGTCTTTAGATAAGCTAGAGAAGGCAATTAGAATTTAGATTCTTTTTTGTCAATAATTATGAATTTTTGAAGATTATTGCCCAAATAGCCTCAAGGAATCATGAGATGCCTCCCAAACCATTATAGAGTACATCCATTATGGACAAGTTACTTTCCTAAAATGATTATAATATCTTCCTAAAATTGCTATTATTCACCACAATAAAATAGTCACTTCTTATGATGTTTTACACCCTTAACCCCTAAAGTCCCATTGTCCTTGCTAAAGACAAATTGGATTTGGGGTAGGTTCCAATGGTCTCAATTTTCATTATGATTTTTTGAAACTTTTTTCAAGATAGAAAACACTTTAGTTTTATTGGAATATTGATTTTGTTTGAATTAGTGCATGGGTGAAAAAGTTATAACATACTATTTGCAAAATGGAATTTATTGTGCAACAAAAAAATCCACATTAACTTGAAATATAAATTTTAAAATTTGTTTCTTATCAAATGTATTTTTGCCTATGTAGAAGCATTTATTCATTCCATTTGAATTATTGCAATTTCAAGAGTGGTTCGATGAAAAATAAATCTGAAAATACAATAGATGCCAAAAATTTGAGAAAGTATATTGGAAAAATTGTAGTATCTTTTTGTACACGCGTAGGAGTGTAGGTATCCTTACAACACCAAAACGTCGTAAAATGACTTGAAATATCATCCCAGGGAATTTTAGATTGTTGTTGCAAGCCAAGATTATCCGTTTTATAGATTTAAGCGCTCTTTCCACTCACTTTCTTTCTCTTTCGGATCTTTACCTTTCCGGAATTCAATCCGGATCCTTTCCTTTTTGGAATCCAGTTCTGTCTCTTCTCACACACACTAGTTTTCTATACCTTTGTTTTATCCTTAGAGGATCCACTTTTGATCTTGTAGAGGGGTAGGGACTCACCACTCATATTCCTCACACTCTCTTCTCTCTTTGACTATACAAAACACATCTAACAGTATGGTGTAATAGATCGGACAAGGAAATACCCTCACAATCTCCCGGATGGCCAATCCGGAAGGCAGGTCACTCAAGGCCATATCCAACCTTTTCAACTACAATGATTGATCAACAACAACCGGAACCGATGGAGGATTGTTAGTCATTCACTAGACTGATCTTAGGGTTTGGCAGACCTTTTGGAGAGTAGGATGGAGATTTTTCTGTTGGTAGTTGCTTATCTCCGCACGGAACCCTCCTTTGTATTCCGAACTCACACCCGCACCACCCCTTGCCAGATTTCTGTTCTAGTATTTTAAAGGCATCGCGCACAAGACAATATTCACAAGCCTAAACTATGTCACAAACGTTCCCTCCAAATCAAATCCAATCACTTCAGATCTTGATTCCTCCTTTTTCCTCTCCCTCTTATACTTCAACACTCTTACAAGAAAACACAGAAAAGATGGATATACAATAGATCAATTCATGAATGTCCACTTGGTGGCTCAGATTAAAGAAAGGATAACAAAATACCAATTGTAAGCACTAGGATGGAATGAGAAGGCAATAGACCTACACTCCCTTTAAAAACTCAAAAACCCAAAGGCAAAAAGTCACCCGCAAATCTAGGCGACCAACTGCAGACCTCCTAAGAAACCTAGAAAGTTAGATCCTAAAAATCTGGACCCCAGGCCCACACTTGGAAACTCGATTCCTAACTAAAATTCAAATTCTAAGTAATTGAAATCCAACTACTTCACCTTCCTTGCCTTCTTTTGATTGCTGCCACCCTGACTCGTTGGTGCCCGGATGGGTGCCCTAACCGGAGTTATCTTTACCAGAGTTGTCTTCAATGCAGCCCGGGTCTGAATCTTTTGGATCGTTGGAGGTGAATCTTCTTCTTCCATTTCCTCTTCGTCTTCCTCTGACTCAGTTTGGTACTCCTCTTCGTCAAACTTCTCAATGTAAGTGATCTCCCTCACTTCCTCCTCTTCTCTTGGAGAAGTCTCATCCAACACTATAGGCATCTTGTTTTATTTGAGTGGAGGTTGCTACATAATTATGCTCAAAGCTTTTTGCATGGATCCAGGCCGGATTTGTCAGGCTTCCCATCTGATCAATCAAATCACTTTGGACTAGTAATCCAGGTGTTTGGAAAGCATCCTTCACAAGGAATCGGGAGGTTGGAAGAGTTGGTGAGACGGAAACTTCTGGTGGCACTAATTCCCTTGCTATGCTTAACTGTTTGGCCAACTCTCATATTGTCTTCGTGCTCCCCCGGATGGTCTTCTGTAATTGACTTGAGAAGGGCTTTGTTGAATGCCAAAGAGCCTCCCTAAGTCCTCTAGGTCATGGTGGAAGTGGAAGTGATGAAGCCCGCTTAACCGGAGTTTCCGTCACGAAAGGAATTTCCGGAAAGTGAGCGAAATCCATCACACGGTCCGGATCAATACGCCCTAAGAGATGGCGCACCTCCTTCAGCATTGTCTCCAAGCTAAAAAATCAACCAGTATTCTTACTACCTTGGATCTAGTTAAATGGCCTTCCTTGACTAACTAGTCTTGGACAAGGGAGGCTCTGACGATGGTCTCCGAGGGTCTATCCAGCAAACCGGATAGATTCTTGACAAGTTGCATTGCTTCCTTCTCCCTTTGCTTTGATGCGGCTATCTCCCCTTCCGCCCAATTCAACCGTGATTGGAGGTCATTCCTCTCCTTTTCTAGATTCCCAATTCGTTCCTCTTTCCGTCTCAGCTCCTTCAGATTCGGCAGTCACTTGACCACGTCTAGGATATTTTCCGGCTCGACTTTAAGCTCCTTGTTGATTGCCCTTAGGAGGTCTGCTTGGTTGTTGTGGTACTCTTGTGCCTACAACACCAAATTGAATCTGGTCTTAAAGAATTTGGAAATCCCTTTCGTTTACTTCTCTAGAACTGGGAGCTTTCCTCATGATGTCAAATCAGTGGATTTCTTCCTCTTTTCTCTATGATCTATCAATTGTTCCTCCTCTTTCGGCTCTTCTTCTTCTTCAAACTTCGATTGCTCTACTTCGACTTTGTCTATGAGGCCATATTGCAAAATAGTGGACCCGGTGTTGCATTCTACCATCTCTGCACTACTCAAAAGTTTTGCGTGGTGATAGAGGTGGAATAGGTAAGGACTCATAGGGCTGGTCTTGGCCTTCCCTACATGGGCAGCTAGTTTAGACACCACTACTACAATAATCTTCCCCCAATGGACCAGTCTACCCTCCATTGCCCCAATGATGGTGTTGGCCATTATGACCGTCACTCGGGTAGGCTTCTTCGCATACAAGATTAGAATGAGGAATTCTAATACTTGTTTCTACCTTCCATCCAAATAGTCACTGATGGCATACCCCTCTTTAGGATGGGCCGGATTCTTAAATTTTCCAGTTGTAAACTTATCAGCTCGGGATGCTAATCCAGATCCTTTCTTCGAGAATCCGTAGACATTCGTCCAAACCTCATCCGTCCAAGTTCCGGGTCGACCCCTCATTGTAAGCTCATACTGATTCGGAGCTCTTATAATGAGCTCCTAAATCACCCACTCATTTTTCAAGGTCCATGGCCTAAGCAATAATTCGACACACCCAATGATGCTTAGATCGTCTTCTAATGTTGTCTAGTCACTCTGCCTTTCAAGAATGGTAGGACAAACCATTCGTGTAGTAACTGAAGGTTTACGGCTACCTCCCTTCGCCATTAGGAACCGGAACTAAATTCGGATCTGGTGGAGAAAGCACCGTCTTCAACTTCCTATTCCTGAAACAATCGCTAACTCACCACTCTTTCACTCAACTATACGAGTGCAAGCATCTGCTAAAGAAAGAGGGAGGAGAAATGGAGGTGGAGGAATTTAAATACCTGTCATCCTACCAACCGTCCCCGGTATAAGACTATTTGTCGTAACAGTTCTCTAGATTTCTAGACTGGAACTCTAGGATATAGGCTGTCTCTATCTGGATTTCCGGATTCTGGATCCGCCTTGGATCTTGATTACGAAATACCTAGATCATCTTCTCAGCCTAAGTGTAATGTTTAAGCTAAGCAAATAATAATTCCATTTGCCTAGTTAGAATTTTGAAGAATTCCATATTATAATAGTTCCATTTTATACTAACTCAATAGATTCCAAGTTTCCGTCTCGTGACAATCTTGTTGTGAAAATAATGTAATGGATTTGTTTTTGAGCTCAATTTTCACAATTTTCAAAAAAAAGTTCTTTAAGGTTTAATATACTTGCTAGAACAATCTAGTCCATTGAAATTAGTGTGTTTCAATTCCATCTTAGAGCAATTAGGGATTTGTTTTTTCCTTCAATTTTGTACCTACTTCTGTTTAACAATTTTTTAAAGAATGAAAATCAAGTGAGTATTTTCTAAATTTTTTTCCTTAGATTTTTTATTTCATTTTCCAACATAAATTTTAAAATTCAATATTGGCAATGAAAAAATTTTCAACTTGAAAGGATTATGGATGAGACCTATCACCAAGATACTTTGAAATTTAGAAATGGCAATTTGGGGTGGTTCTTGATTAAAAAATGCCTTGGTACATTAAAGGTAAAGATAGAAGTTTCCATTATCATCACCAACACACTCCATTATTCTTCCCATGCATTCTGGCCCAAACCTCAAATATTTAACTTAAATGCGACATTTTCAATTGTACTTGCAAAGTCTAAACTTGAATTTGAGAATCCACCTTATATGTAGATTATAAAGCTATGTTGTACAAATGACCAGTGAATAATGAGTTGTTGCTCTCTTAAAGGCAACTAACAAACTCAAAGCTTTTGTACAAAAACTCTAACCAACTTACCAATGCAAGAACTACTCGTTCAAAATATAAATCAAAACACTAAACCTAGCTTAACCCCTAAAGATCCAAGGTTTTTTTGGATTTAAAAAGATTATTGTTTTCAAAGTATTATAGGTCTACATGATATTAAAGTATAGTAACCTCAATTGTGCAGTCTTGTTGTGTACATGTTGTAGATGATGTGAATCAAAATTGGAGTCATTTGGTCACATAGATTGCAAGATTATAATGTTTTAGTGTAGAAAGATGATGTTGAAATTTTCTTAGAAACACATTGGAGGTGAAATTTGATTTCTAAACCTACTTGAATGAATAATCTTCAAACTATAGAGTGCTCCAAAACCAACATACAAACATATTGTCAAAAGAAAATATCATTCAATTTACTCATTATGTCTATTAAATGGCTTTGAAATGTCAAAAAATGTTGCAAAAAACACATTTAAGGTTGAACCTCCTTCTACTAAAATGCTTCTCAATCACTCACAATTTCTTGGATTAATATGAAATTTTAGACATACAAACTAGACTAGTATGCAAAACTTTTCTTAAAAAACATTATTGGAAAAGAACACCATATGAAGAAGGAACAAGCTACCAAAGTTCACCATAATCCAAAAATATCTAGATTTTGAACTTCAAATTGCTTGCAAACATTCAAAACAACTTGGACTGACATGAAAATTTTATTAGGGTAGAAGCACACCAGACACATCTTAAAAGTACATCAAAAAGGTAACTTTGGAAGATGTACCAAGGTTCAACTACTTTTGGGGATTGAAGAACAAAATCTTTTTGGTTTGTATGGAGATGCAACACGTGAGTAACCTTGTAAAGATTTGTTTTTGTTGTCCATCAAACTATGAAAATATTTTTCCAAAGCTTGAAAAAATACTTTTTGAGAATGGAAAATACGTCAAATTTATCAAAAGAATAGAAAGTACTTTATGGAGGAAAAACAAATAATCAACTTTAAGAGATTTACCAAAACTTTAATAGATTATTTGCTATGTGAAGGATTCCTTCTTATAGATAGGGTGTAGTTTTAGTTATTGCTAGAATTTAGGAGCTTATGTGGCATCTCCTTCTACAACGAAAGTGGATAAGATACAAAATGTTTTGGCTGATAATTTAGTTGTAGAAGCATCATGAATGTGGATTGTAGGATAGCTAATAGTCTAATCCCCTGAAATATTTATATTTTTGAAGAAATAAAATTTCTTGAGTTTGTAACAGTCAAAAGTACTATGAGTACATGGAGTACATTTATGAGGTAAACTCTAGCATTCATTCTAAAGTTCATTTAGATTTCAACCATACATTTTTGGACTAGATTCTATTATTGTGAAGCAAATCTCTTTGTCTTTGTTGTCTCTTATTTCTATAGTTTGCACACATTGTGTCTTTCCCTATAGAAAATGTACATTTTGTATAGAATATACAAAATGTAGACTTCAAGTACTATGAAATTTTGGCCAAAACATATGTATGTAGTATGCTTCTACCCATTACAATAACCAAACTTCAAGGGTAATATAATCCAACAAATTTTATTGAAAATAATTATTGGATAAATGAGATATAAGCCCCTGAAGTTGCAACCATTAAAATGTAGATTGGTGAATTCAAATGGCTTCCAAAAAATAGAACATTTGGGATTGATCTGGAAATGTTACCACAAAAAATTAGAAAAAAAGCACAAATTTCTCAACAACTTTTATCAAAATTTGAATAGCAGATGCAAAAGTTACAACACTTTGAATTGGACTTCGAGACTATGTGAGAACATTGGGGTGCTTAGGGGTTAATGAATGCATCTCTTGTAGACAAAAGAGAACAATATAAAGAAATTAGACTCTAATTTAGTTATGTTGCCCTCAAAATTCTGTAAAACCAAACCCCTCCAATTGGTTCTAATGTTATAGGATCAAGAATGTTTAAATACATAATTGATATGCATTCATTCATGATTGAAATGGCCAAAATGTCTAAAATAAACTAAGTATTTGAAATAACCCTCTTCCCTTACCTCTACAGAGTGTCATTGTTTCCAGGTCCAAACAAGCAAGTATAGTATTTCCGGAGCAGTTCGCATCAATGATGTTTTTATGTACTTCACACATTATGAAGAAGTCTCAAATTTCGTCCAAATTTGTACCTTCTCTATAGTCTAGGCTAGTGTGAACTGACCCCCTCTCATTTGTCCTCCCAAAGTCATTCCATGGATGCATTAAAAAACAAGATCCCTTATTTTATGCTTGATTAATTTGTCTTTTGCACCTCTTCTAGCTAATTCTAGCTAATTTGAGGCCTTTGATTCCAAATATAAATTCAAAATTTCCAAATTTTTATTATAAGGGGCAAACAAAAAGTACCTCTATTTTTCCCAAGGATAAAATTAGGGATAAGCAAGGAATGTAATTTGCCCTAGCCTACAGTCTACTAAGTGCAAAATATGACAACAACCCTACAAAATGATGCAAAATATAGATGTCAATAGTAGTGGATGAAGGTAACAACACCTAAAACCATCTGAAAAAGATCGATTTCTATTTATTTAACCTTGTAGTGATGTAGCAACCTATAAGTGATTGATGGATGAGAGAGAATCCTTCTATGTAAGACAAAAGATGTTCTTCTTTGGAATTTTGTGTGAAAAGGGGAGGTCTTGTAAAGTAGTTTGACCAGTGATAATTGTTCTTGGAATTTTTTAGGTAAATCGGATTCATATTGTACTGAAAGGATGATATCCTGTTGTGACCACTTTAGCATTACAAGGTTAAATTGTATAACTTCTAGGTGGGACTTATTAGTAGTCAAAAGGGACCTCAATTTTCTTAAATTGCAGATTTGGACTTTTGTATGAATAAATGATGAATTCTCAAAGTATTTGAAATAGATAAACCTAAAACTAACTCTATTCTCTTTTCAATAGAAGTTGTACATTTTTGGCAAGAATATATATATAGGGTTTGGTTTTAGATACAAGTCACAATTAGGTGTTGTACCGCCCTTACCCCGAGTCAATGTTTTTTTCTAAGTAGTTAAAAATCTATAACATCCAAAATAGAAAATTTAATTCCTTTCTGCACAATTTTTTCTAAATCCCCCAAAAGTATGCCACCTATTTTTTCAAATTATTTCTTGCCAGCCCTAACTACTAGGAACAATACACTCTTTATTTTCAGTATATAAAAATGCAAAATTGATACAAGATCTTAAATCACTACCATTCCTTATGATTGAATGTACCCAATTTTTAATAAATTATTGTCATTTCATTCATATATTTTCAATATTTCATCAACAGCAAATGGATATAAATTGCCTGACCTCTCCAGCAAAGTTCACTTTCCAAACTGCCCCAGAATAAAATAAACCCAAACCCCTACTCCTGGAGTCCTTGATACATTAAAATATTTCTTCCATGTAAACAAACAAAAATAAGTTACAATACAGAAAACACCATCAATGTACAAGTACCCTGCAAGAAGTCTTGCAACCCCACTATGAAGCTCTTCAACTTTTTTCATTTTGACTCCATTTTAAAAACACTCTATCAAAACTATCCTATTAAATCTATTGCTTTATGGAACCTTAATCAACATATGAAATTTCAATATCAAAAAATAGGAACTCCATTTTCGGTGAATTATTTTATTAGTTTTTCATGGCCTTACATAATAATTAATTGAAAAATATATGTGATGATTTTTTAAGATTTGATTGTACAAGTATTTAGGGAATATCTTTGTTCACATCTTTCATGTTACAAAGACTCACATTATGTAGGTAAATTTTCCTCTATGTAATTTTGCAATTTTTTTCATAAACATTTAAGGCAAAGAGAAACAAGCCCATTTATAGAAAAAAAATTGAACAAATGTTGTCAAATAGGGTATCATTAGAAAGCTCTAGTACTATAGAAGCCTACTATAACATGAATTTTACATTATGTCTTGTTCATTAGCAACTACTTTGCATCAAAGTGGTACATACACTACCATCAAATACTACCACCTTGAGCTACCATCACAACTTCTATTCCATTTGGCATTGTAGAAATTAACTTTTTTTTTTTACTTTCTTGAGATATATCCTCCCAAGTCAAATTCACTAATGTCCACATTTGGTCTTTGTTATGGGGTCTACACCTTCTTTGCACTTGATCTTTGACTTTCTTCTATAAATTTTCTATAGGATTGAGGTCAAAAGAATTTGGTTGGCAATCAATGATTTTCATATTCTGTCAAGGTGCAAAGTTAACGAACACTACTTAGAACTTCACAAAGTTTGCTTATAGAACTCCTAGTAATACCACATACACAATACTCTATACAAACATTAATCTTTTCTCACAAAACTTCTAGGCAATGTCTACAAGCAACAATCACTAAAAGCATGCATGCAATAATGTTGATCCTCTCAACTCCAAAGTCGGTTGACATCTACTACATGTGATCTCCTACAACGAAATTTTTAAGTGTAGCATTGTACCTTTGAATTCAACATAGTGTTTTCAAAATCAACCACCTCTTACAAAAAGAGATATTTTTAGAAAGTGAAATGAGTTACAACAAGGTACATAACTCACCTTGTACAAGGCAAAAAATCTCAATCAAATACCTAAATTTACCTACCAAGAATATGTTTTGTAATCAAACTGCTTGGTAGAGAATTAGACATGGGGTTGCAAGACTTATTGGAGGGCTCTGTACATCTAGTCCAAATTCCAATGTAACCCACAGGAATTGCACTAAAAAGAGCCCTGAGTTCCTGACCCCAGTCAGAGAACGTTTTCCCACGTACACCAATAAATGCCAGGGTCCCTGTCGGATCTCGCAAATCTCCACCAGGACTTGGTCTGACTGTCCAAAACTCAGCTGACAGGGCGCCAGCTCAGATTTTAGCACCCTTCAAAAACCATGACATGGCAGACACCTGGCCACCCGTCCCTATTCAAAATCCTGTCTGTTGCCCCCCTAAGCCACCCCGCCTGGTTCTCACACGCCTCCCAACGACGTTTGTTGCAGCGCTGCAGACGGACCTTTCACCGTCGCCATGTCCAAGCGCATCAGTCAATTTCTCTTCAGACACGCTCCTTTCGGGAGACAGCCCTCTGCAGCTACTTTAGTGACTAATTGCGTCCGGTCCATAAAATTTTCAATTCCCTGTCTGCATGCGTGAGGTACATTGTAATGAAGTGTTTGTTGTTAGCTGTTGGCAATTGAGTTAGCTAGAGCGTTGTTCGTGGAGCTTCATGGTGTTCACATTCGTTGTGTAGGTTTTGGTTGAAGGTCAGAAGCGCTGAGGAATAAGAGAGGCGGAGAAATGTGCGTGTGATTCCTGTTTATGAGGAGATTTTTTGTTTTGATCGATTTTTGCGAGGTTGTACGGTGGTTTTGAGGAGTAGGTGGTGGTGCGGTTGACGTACTGCAGGTTTCAGGTTGAGAGGTGCGGTGCATGTTTGAAACGCGAGGTGAAGGTGCTGGAGCATTGTCGCGTGAATAATATTCAGTGTCTGTGTTGTGAGAGTCAGTCCCGATGACGAGGACTGGGAGAGGCATGGGAGCTGCGACGACTGAGACCGTTTTGTGCATTTTGTATATGTTGTGCATTTTGTGTACTTCGCTGGTGGATGGAGCGACTGACCCGAACGATGGTTCGTAACGGTTCATTAATTTCCTTCTTTCACCTCGCTCTAACGTTTTTTACGTTCTCTACTGGTTTGGTTTGGAAACGGTTATTGCTGGGGTAAAGGTTTAGCTCATCAATGTGATGCTTGTCATGGGAGCTTTTGGACTCTTCATTAGGAACGGCTCAATTCTTTTTGTGATGCTTAAGCATCGTTTCAAAGTGATTTCGTTAGCATCGGTAGTCAGGAACGTAACGCCCTCGTAGCTGGAAATATCGTCATGATTGGTCGTAAAGGATGAGTTGAGGGGAATTAACAGGTAAATAATGTTTAAATTGTAGCTCTATATTTTGTGAAGGAAGCATGTCTGAGGTGTATTGCTTAATTGACGTCTTGTATTGATCATGTAGTGTTTATTATTAGTCACGCGGTCAAGTAATTAATTCTGCTCTCAAATGTGAACTTGCGGTGTTCAGAGGATTCTATCTGCGTCATTGCAAGCATTCTAAGTCTTTAACCAATGTGCTCTCATTGGGAGATCACTCAAAAGAGCTTTCTTCGTAGCTGGAAATTTCAGTTGGTCTTCCCTCGGGCTTAGGGGGAAGGAGCAGTGAAAATAATGTTGAAACAGCACTATGTTGAGTGTGGCTAGGGAAGGTGCATCAATTGACATCTTCTATTGACCATGATATTTGGAAGTTAAGGGGATATCGTGTTGATGACAAGACGGTCCATCAATTGTGGTCTCGAATTTGAACTTAAGGTAGAGGATACTGTCCGCTTCACTTTATGCATGTCAACCAATTTGCATTCATTGGGAGATAGATCAGTCATTAGAGCGCACTGGAGGGGTCACATTGGGCGCTTCAAGAGCCAAAAATTCTCGTGGAATAAAGTTTTTCTCATTCCATGTGCGATAGTTTCTTATGAAATCATTCATAGTGGGAGGTTGTTGGCCTCTATTGAAGTGACAGTGGACAAGAACCCCATTTCCATCAACGATGAGTGACCATCTAGACATTTATTGAGCCAAGTCATGCTTACGATTAACTTTCTAATTGAAGTACATTTTAGTGTACTGGAAGAGATGAGTCACTATTGGAAACAGGGATCAGTCAATAGGTAGTCGAAATCAAACCCCTAACAGTTTTAGTGTCCTCTCCGTTACCTTCTAATGCAATTAATTTAACACGCTAGGTCTGGTCCTAACGATGTGTAACGTTGGTTACTTACGTTTTGATACTTTGAAGCTAATTTGGGATACATGCACTGATTTCAGGGTTAGTAGCAGTTGTGAGAGTCTGACATGTTGATTCTTTGGTGTTTTTGAGTACAGTGTCTGCCTTGAATACCATGTTTACTGACTTCAACAGCGACGCAAGGCTCTTGAACTGGGTGCAAAGCGCCGGTGATCCCTGCAATAACAATTGGACGGGTGTTACTTGTGAGGGCCCCTTTGTTACCTCAATGTGAGATTTTCCGAATGCGACTCCTCGTATACTTTCAGCAATTTAATGCAATGTGTTCGTGATTTAGAGTACTTACTGTTGTCATTCTTTCCCTTCGTTGCAGCAAGTTACCCAGTATGGGGCTGAATGGGAAAGTGCAGGGATGGGTTTTACAGAATTTGAGACACCTCTCTGTGATGTAAGCAACTGTAGTTATTGATTATTGTCAAGTTCAGTTTACATTTTTGTTCATCTCGCTATGTGAGTTCTTCCTGGCAGTACGTCCATATACATTGTTCAATTATTTGAAATTTGTGAAGCGGACGCAACAAGCATGTCTTCTGATGGGTGGTGTGGTGCCGGCTCTGCAGGGACCTCAGCCAGAACAACCTGAACAGCCAGATCCCAGATTTGTTCCCTCCCAAGTTAACTGACTTGTAAGATTCTTTCTAAATCCATCATAGAATTTATACAGCTCTGAAATGGATTGGAATGACTAGTCAGCATTCTCAGCTGACTTGATTTGTCTCGCTGAATTTCAATGGTTGATACTTTTCTTTTGCCAAGGATTAATGCATGAGTCGTTGGGAGATCATTTTAAGAGGTCATGTTAAGAAAATTTAACATTGACTAAAGGTTGATAATTTTGTCAAATTAATAGCTACTAGATAACATTAATTTAACATGAATCTTATACTTTGTACTAACTCATAGGAAAAGATCTGACAGTGTGATATTGGATATGGCAAAGACTTTAAAACGATGTTTCTAGCCAAATATTGCTCCTTCCATGTGTAGGTCAGTTCTCATCGGTGACGTACTCGTGCAGGAACTTGTCCAACAACCAGTTTACAGGCACTTTCCCCTACTTGCTCATTAACATACCTACTTTGATAAGCATGTAAGTAATGCTGGCTCCGACTGTTGCACATGAAACGTGATCCAAGAAATTTTGAAACAGGATACATTTCGAGTTCGCACTGGTTGTAAATTGCTTCAGAGTTTGCTGTCTAGGCCCTATGCGTATAAAGGTCGTTAAAACATCGAATTGATGTAATAGAACTGAATTATGGTTCTTGGCAGCAAACTGAACAACAACAAGCTTGATGGAACGCTTAACGGTCAGATTTTCAGCAAATTGGTCAACGTAACCACGCTGTAAGTTCATGTGATAGCCTCTGTTCCTCTTCTGTAACCGTGAGAAGATGGTTGCTGCACATTAGTGACCTGTTAGCAGGCAGGGTGTGAAGTTGGAATCAAAGTGTCTCTGACATTTTTTTGGAGGGGTTCTTCTTTCCGCAGAGATATTTCCAACAACGGATTTACAGGACCGATTCCTCAAGATATAGGTGACATGACCAGCCTGCAATATTTGTAAGTCTCTCAGAGAATTTATATTTTCCTTAGGCAACAATGACGCTAACGTCACTCGCTATTCTCGAAGGAATGCTGCTTGCATAAATGCACGAAGGTGCTGTTCAGCAAATCCAGTACTTGGCATGAACCTTGTTTATTAGATTTATGGACTGAAGATGATGTTGTCATATGCCTAGGTACTTGCAAAACAATAAGTTGACTGGTCCAATCCCAACGTCCTTGTCTCATCTTCTACTTCTGGACACCTTGTGAGTTTTCTGACGCTTATATGACTCTTTTCTTGCCTGTGCAAATGTTTCCAATATCTTCTTATGGTTAATACACCGTTTGATCTGATTTTACTAAGTTTGATTCTGGTTGCATGAAACAGGGACGTGTCTAATAACATGCTGACAGGTTTCCTCCCACCTAATTTGAACCCACCAAATTTTAGGTACGTTTACTTTTGCTCTGCAATACCACAAAAGATCACTAATTCCATATTTGATTGACGGATTTTTTGAGCTTATGTACGTTCTATCAGATTAAATTTAATCTGCCATAATTATCTTTATGAATCGGAAAGGGATCTTTTGAGATGCAATTCAGTGGAAAGTGCGTTCTGCTATGTGTGCAGGCACGGAGGCAATCAACTCAGCCAGCAAGCTCCTCCACCACCTCCATACACTCCACCTCCATATGCTCCACCTCCACCTCCACCTCGAAAGAGCCCAAAGCCAGTAACCCCACCGACAGTTACCTCATCTCCAGCTTCTTCATCCAAGTCATCAAGTTTCTTATCAGGCTCCAAAATGGTTGCATTAATCGTAGTAGTCATTCTGGTGCTTGCTGCCGCTGGTATAGCGGTGTGGTTCTTTGTTATCCGGAGCAGACCTGAGCATCTAAAGGCATCGGACATCGAGGCTAATAATCACAGCAGCCGGCGAACTTGGTTTTTGCCTCTTATTCCACCTGGAAAAGGTCAGTGCATCTTCTTTCTGAGTCTAATCACAAATTGACGATATTTCAGAACTAGAACACTTCGAGGATCGATAATTTCATTGGTTCATGCATTCAAAGTGGGAATCCAAAATAGGGTGACAATTTGTGCTATTGCTGATAGGATCACTCTATGAAGAGAGCAAATTCAATCTAGTGTTCCTGTGTAAGAATGCCTGGTGTCCTGGAATCTGAGCTTGGTTTATTGTCAAGTCTCTAAGCTCTTTTGATGACCTCCGGGATCACACCGTTCCTCTCCTGGTATGAAATATGAAATAATAACCCAATGATTGGAGGTTGATTTAGAAATCTGACTTGGTTTTTGTCTGGGTTAATACAGAGAAGACAAGAAAAATGAAGGTATTTGAACCAGGTGAGGATGTTTGCTGCCAGACTTTAAGATTTATTAAATGAAAATGATAAGTCCATCAGCTGTGAGAACTCTGCTAACACTTTATGATCTCTGGTATAGTTTTTTTCAGAAGTCTCAGGAGTCACTATGAGAATAATTTGCAGATATAGTCCCTGAGTTCCATTGAATTTCTGAAATATTTGACCATGAGAAAATTAAGACTTATTAAGATTCAGAGTCTTTGCCAACATGGGATTTTCGGTGACGTAGTAAGCTGTCATCATACAAAACCAAAGTTCTTTAGGGATTGTGTTATAGGGAATACAGGGAAATAGGACTAGGGCCCCAAATGATTTTTTCTAATGTCATACCTAAGTAGGGTTCTAAATTTAGTTCTGTTGCGAGTTGTCCTTTTAGATACATTTGAGAAGGGAATGGAGGAAAGAAAAATCAAGGCCTCACCTCCTGTGAAGACACTCAAAGTTCCGCCAGTATTTAATCGCGAAGAAACCATTATTGAGAATGCTGTATTAGGGAAGGTGAATAGGACCAGTATTTCAGCGACAGCCTTCTCCGTGGCAGATCTGCAGGAGGCTTCCAACAGTTTCTCGCAAGGCAACTTACTCGGCGAAGGCTCCCTTGGTTGTGTGTACCGCGCTGAATTTCCCAATGGCCAGGTGTTTGCTGTCAAGAAACTTGACACCAATGCGACGATGGTGCAGAAAGAGGATGATTTCTTAGGCGTGGTGGACGGCCTGGCGAAGCTGCAACATGCCAACTCGGCTGAGTTGGTGGGCTACTGTGTCGAGCATGGGCAACGGCTTCTAGTGTACGAGTACATCGGTCGAGGGACACTCCATGAGCTGCTGCATGGAGGTTCAATTGAGAACTCTAAGAGACTGACGTGGAATACGCGCGTGAAGATCACATTGGGTGCAGCTCGCGCTCTTGAGTACGTGAATATCTGTCTTGATGATTTCAATTTAGGATGACGTTCTCTCATCATATGAGTAAGGCCCGTTAGACTTCATAATTAACTATTAGGTGTCCATCGTCTCGTGTCTGTATGTGTCTTTCAGATGCTGGACGTAGTAAATGAGTTCTTCAAATATTCCCAAATACTTTGGACCACTCGATCTAAGAATATGCTTATCTCATAGACCACGGACTGTTAGACGTTGTGTTGAACATACAAGATGTTGTGTTGTCTGTGTGAAAAGACAACGTCCCCTTCTCCAATTAGAGCAGGCCTTTCAAATCTTGTGTTTTGAGCAGTGGGTTGGCTGTGATCAGCAAGGTGATCAGTGTACGTACATCCCTGAGAAAGTGGACCTTTTCAAACTTTAGGTTGGGTAAATGTGGGCCTGCAGATATTTGCACGAAGTTTGTTCACCACCTGTCGTGCATCGCAACTTCAAGTCTGCCAACATTCTATTGGACGACGACCTCAATCCACATGTCTCTGATTGTGGTTTGGCAGCTCTTGCTCCATCTAGTGCTGAAAGTCAGGTACATATCCCTCTTTTAACATCCTTGTGAAACAGAGGATGCGAATTTTTGGAATTTAATATGGTGGCAACGGATGGACCGAACTGCTATAAATAAGTTTTTAGCAAGGTCAGTGACTCGTGTTTCGTTGATGTAAGACGTGGTTTAATTTCTGCAAGAACCGGCTTATTAAAGTTTTATGACGCAGTGTGTAATTTGGAATATTGGCAGCTTTCTGCGCAAGTGCTGAGTGCCGTTGGGTACAGCTCCCCTGAATACTCTATATCCGGAACTTTCACGACTAAAAGTGACGTTTATAGCTTCGGTGTTGTGATGCTCGAGCTCTTAACTGGGCGTAAGCCTGTAGACAGGTAACCTCATCCTTTTCTGGTATTTGAAGATATTGCTTATCATTTCATCAGATGGCAAATCTCTACTTTACTGGAGACGATGGACAACCTACCTTCTCTGATTGCACATTCTGTCATTTATCGCATATTCCTACAGTATCCTGTCATGTTGTGTACACACCGGGCTGGAAAACTTCCGCATTTCAAGTTGTGAACGGGTGCAACAGGAACCCATTTGTACGTGCCCTCGAGGCAGTGCGATTAGAGAGAGTTGAGTGTCCTATTAATGAATGCATCAGAAGTGCTGCACCAGTAAAAGTATCAACAAGTTTTAAACTGAGCAGATTTTTGTCATGAGTGTAGGTAAAGCATCAACGTGTTTCGTTTGAGTTTCTGTTTTATTATGTCCCTGGTTTTGTTCTGAATTTTTCAAATGTATTGAACTCACAGCTCGAGGCCAAGGTCAGAACAATCACTGGTGCGCTGGGCAACGCCCCAGCTACATGACATTGACGCATTGACAAGAATGGTGGATCCAGCACTAGAGGGTGTATACCCTGTCAAGTCCCTCTCTCGATTCGCCGACATCGTTGCTTTGTGTGTACAGGTGAGATTGTCTACCACCTGCTTCTTGCTGACTCGCAGCTACGCTACAAGTGACTCCGCTTCTTGTGGCGCAGCTGCTAAGCTACAAAGCCACATGAGGCTCTGTAGCTTATTTCATAGTGACGCTGTAACGTCAGATGAGCTAAATTCATGATGAAGATTAGGTATCAGTTTCCGATCAGCAACATATATTGCTCATCAGAACCTACTCATACTTTCATACTGTCTTCATTCTAGATGCAGCCTGTGTTGATGCCTCCTCTGCTCTAGTCTGGAGCGAACGAATACCGCTACGTGGCTTGCTCATGTGAATTTCATCCGAGTCTCATGGTGTGATATCAGATACTCACTTACTTGGACACAATAGCCATTGAAACACTGAATAGCTAAGAAGATATTTTCAGTGGACCTCAGATCATCACACTCTTTCGGGAATCTATGGAAACCATGGAATCGACCATGGTATCCTGAACCTTGGGGATCCATGATGACATTTTCCCGTTCTTAATATTTAGACGCAACAAGAAGAAGATCGAAGGTGTCAAAAGATGTCAGCCTTGGTTGCGTTTGAGGTCTATAAAACCGAGCTGGAATAGAACTTTTTAGTGCAGTATCTTGTCCTCTGGGAATGGAAAAGGTGCAGCGCTTCAATGGTTGAAGAATGTTATGTCACTTCTAATACATGCCTTCCTCGTTGCGTTCGTTTTGCAGCCCGAACCCGAATTCCGGCCTCCAATGTCGGAAGTGGTACAGTCACTGGTGCGTCTTATGCAGCGGGCCACTTTGAGTAAACGCCGAAACGAGTCCGACTCTGGCGCTTCTCAGGCCGACATGCTAGATCCTTACGACTACTGAGAGGAGAGTGTATCGATCTCCACCAAGGGTAGCACTGGAAATCTGCGTCCATCAATGTGGCAATCTGTGTCCATCGTTGTGACATAATTAATAGAACTACCTCTCCAAATTCGTCCTTGTAGCTGGACTTCGGGCCATAGCTATTCTTCTTTCGGAGAGAAGATCAAAGCCTTGTTGACCGGCACTTTCCAGTTAATTACAAGTTTCAAGAGCCTCCTGCGCGTTCTCTTCACAATTGGTGAATTGGTTCAAAATTGGCGAACAAAGTCAGAGAATTGTGCGCATCACGTCACAGAAGAGGTGCAAGTTCCAGCTTCTTTAATTTCTACCTCTCATTCCAACCCCAAGCAATATGAGATAATGATGGTCAGGGCTAGCTATATGTGATGTTGATTGCATCCCAGAGCTGTTGCAGAGGCTGTAGCTTCTACCTGCAGAGCGACAGCGTGTGGATTCCCACATCATGATGCGGAGAATTGATCACTTCGGAAGTAACACCGGTGATCAGCTGAATCAAACACATCCTCAAGGAGTTACTGCACTATGTACAATGGTGGAGAATTTTGTTATTTTCTAAAGAGCCTTTTGCCATGGATGTAAAAGGAAATGTTGATAGAGTAAATAGACTACGGAACTGTTAATGTTAGCAAAACCAATTCTTTTTTGGGGTATGTTACCACTAGCGGGTTTCAATTTTGAAATAGGATACCGGCTTGTAGGTTAGATGCAAGTACCAATATGGATTGTAAAAATGGTTGTAATACTGCAACAATTCGTCTAGTGATCTCCGTTCGACATGCAATTGTCTCTTCTCTTGTCCTCTGAAAGTAAGTAAGAATTTGAACTTGTGAGTTTGCAAGGGATTTGCCGGCTATTCCTTCATGTGAATGGATTTAAGCACTCTCGCAGACTAAGGTACCACTGAGATGCAAATGCAAATTGAAGGGATGCAAGGGAATTGAAGGAGTCTCTTGGAAGCAGAAACATATTGATTATCACTGATTAGAACCCAGGCCAGGCTAACAAGCATAGACTTCTCTCATTAGAGAAATTTTTGACTCTCATGAGGGCTATGAAGGTTTGACAAGCCACTCTACTTCAAGACCCTTGCAAGGCTACTAAAAGAAGAGAATCTCTAACAAAAATAAGATTCACCTTGTGTGAATATCGGGAATGAAAGGGAGTATATCTTAATTTCTTTTTCTCTTTTGAATTATAAAATTGTAGTTGTCACAACCATCCTCTATTAAACTATTTGTGTACCAATGCTTGAGTACCAATTCTCTTACAATTGACAGGACAATTATTAGTAGAAATAGGGGAAAAGTTCCTGTATAGGCCAAAGAGAAAGTAATGTTTGGGTCCCTTCTCGTGCTTCTTAAGAGTCCTATGGAGAGTTGAAATTTTCTCTAATGTTGCATCTTGTAGCATCTACAGTACCCACCTGAGAATATTTCAAAGGTATTTGTAGGTGAAGTAAATGAAATAAATGTTGACTCTATCACATTTCTGGTTTTGTAGATCCAATTGGTGGATTTGAACTTGAATAGATGTATTTAACTCCTACTAGCCAAACCTATATACATCTATAATATTAATTATAGGCTGCCACGCCCTTTGCCATGTTTTGTTGTCACAAAAATAGTCCTGTTGTCATCCTAAATGTTTTTCCATCCAATCCATATTCTCCTAAATTCAATTAATATTACACTACAACATGTCTATGCTAGTATATTATTAAGTATGCCAATGGGGCAAGAGATAGAGTAAATACAAGAATGCCTGTCACCCCTTAGGTTCCCATTATGTTTGTCAAATGAAATAATTGGATCACATCTCTTGGGATGAAAACTTGATGGATTTTGTGGTAGGGGTCATGACACTACATATTTAATAACTCTTATTTGTATGTTTAGAATCATTAAGAAAAAGTGCATAAAGTAAAAAGCATGGCGCTTGTAATTGGACAACCATGAGGGGTCATAACTTTACTCTCACAAATGGTATCTTCATCACCTTTGTAACCATGCATATATAACACAATAGCATATATTTTGTATTGAAAGAGGCATATTATGTAGTATTGCCCATTTAGGGCTCCTCTTTTCCTTTCTACCTAATTTTATGGTTTAATTTCAAATTTGGACCACCCCTAGTTCTTTAACCCTTAAATGTCAACATAGACATTTAGTGTTCGATGGATGATAGAGTATCTTTTTGAGTGGGATAGAAGTGCAACTATTCATCTTTGGAATTTTGTGTGGAAAGGGGAGATCTTCTACATTGGTTTGACTTCTTAATGAGTGTTTATAGATTTTTGTAAGCCAATGATTCCTATGGTACCAGAATAAATGATTTCCATGGTTGTTCGTTCGTCCTTTAAGGCCTAAATGTTATCTTTCAAATTATTGGAGAATTTTCTAATTAAGTCATTTCAAATTTCACACAAGACTATCAACTTAGAAATAAAATTTTCTTTATTCTTTATATATTGATTAACAAACTTTGGACATGCTTCAAAATTTTGCTTAGTTATTTTCGAAATCGACTCATAAATCGGGTACTTACACCACCCTAACTCTTTCCAATCACCTTGTGCACGTGCCAATGAAAGTGACAAGAGAGGGTTCTGTATACCGGTGATTGGGTGGACATGAACATGTGGCCTGTACTCTAACCCCGATGCAGGATGCCGAAAAATTCAGCTTGCGCAGTCGAGGAAGCTTTGCTAATTTAAGAATTCCTGCGCTCTAAGCCGCAGCTGCTTCAAACTTCGATTCTGTAGCGAAGCAAACTCCAATCCCCGTACTATTTGCACCAATTTCTATCCCTTGCTGCTCATGCACTCAAGAGCTTGGCATGCACAGCATTGGTGTTCCAAACATGGCATAGGTTCAGACTCTACCTTATAGCAGTCCATTTAGGGTTTTTTCGATTCGAAAACGGGGCGAAAGCAACGGAGTGAATGCAAATGTCAGCGATGGCTGCTGCAGGAGTGCGACGAGTGTTGGTGCTGGCTAAACGAAGTGCGTATGACATGTACGTGGCCCGGCACCAGGACCCGACCTTTACGCGTCTCCTCTCCGAGCCTCAGGTTTGTGGCTTCTCCTCTGTTTTGTCTGGACCTCGTAACCGGAGGTTTGAAACAGCGTGCTCTCGGAGGTTCAGTTTCATGATTTCTAGGTCCTGCATTGATCTTTACAGTTCAGAAACATGGCGATTGTGGTTTCGACCTAATTTTCTAGATTCTTGATTTTATGTGATTTGCCTTGATTGTGAAGTGCTTAGTCGCCATTCTTAGTGCTTTCTGTGGATGAGACGAGACGAGAGATTTTCGAATTAGGATTAATTCGTTTTGAGGTGGATTTGAGTTTATTGGACTGGTCTTTGTGAGTCTTTGCGACTCGCAGAAATTGTTTCTGGATTTGGACTTAATTCATCCAACTTGGAAGCATTAAGTAGGTTCAGGAAATTACTCTACGACTGTCAGATTGTGTGTGAGGTGGGAAGACCGATCCGTTTCCTCCAATTTAAGTGTTAAGGAGGAAGGAATGTTGGAAATGCTAGTTTTGCACATAAAGGAAATTGAAAATCAGAAATTTGGAAGGAATAAATTAAATATAACTAAATTGGACTACACTAATTATAGAGTTTTCTTTGCAATTTTTTGAAATTGGAATTGTACTGATGCCTGTACCTATCGTCTCGAGGAGTTTATCTCCGACATCCAATTGAACCCTAAACCTAGGGTTCAGAATGGCGGAGGCCCTCTGTTATTGATGATTTCAATTTTCTAACAGACTCTCATTTATTTTAAGGGTACAGATTCAGTTAGGTGATAGGTGTGTGCTTCCAACTTATCACACCTTGACAGCGTTTTGCAATGGGTTTAGTATGTTTAAGATATAATGAACGGCTTGCAAAGGGTTTGCAAAGGTCGAATTTCGCTTTACACTGCAGTATTTTTGTATTTTTGTATATTGTAACTTGCTCACAATATTCTCAAAGTAAGTTTCGTCTCTTTGCGGGGATTGAATTCCAATAGATATAGGATTTGCCTGAAGGTCTCGAGCAACTACTCGTATCATGTAGTGACACAGGTATTCGGGCTGCGTGATTCTACTGGTAGTTTAATAAGCCAGGAGTTTAATCAAGGAAAAGGACAACAAAATGTAGCTTTAAGCACCTAATTTGCCAGGCGATGCAGGTGGTTGCCAATCTTTCACGTCAACATGAAAACGAATCTATTCAGGTGTGGTTACGTCTGCACATTTTACTTGACACTGGATTACCCTCTCCGCATCTATTGTACTCCTCTAGTGCTTGATCTCCTGTAATTATCACGGTCCTCTGAATTTAGCATCGGTTAAAGTTGGTAAGCTACTCTGCAATAACATCAATCGTGTTAGTGAATACATATTGTGACGATATGGATTGAAGGTCTTACCAAATTGCCAAAGTTTTAAATATTATGTGCTCTTCTTGTTGATGATTGTGCTAATGAATGCAGATGGTGGGCAATTTACAAGACAGACACATGGTCCATGAGCACACTGTTCAAGTGTGTAGAGATATTCTCAGTCGCCGGCAAGGGCATATCAAGTTTGAGATTCATTTAAGAGATGAACTGCAGTCTCCCATTCGTGATGTGGACTTGATGATTACTATCGGAGGGGATGGAACACTTCTGCAAGCGAGCCATTATGTGGACAGTTCAATTCCTGTTCTGGGCGTGAATTCCGACCCCACTCAGATTGATGAGGTTTGCCCTGCAAATTTTGAATCATTATTTACATTGAAATGTGAAATGGATGTTCCTAAGTAGCAACATCCATTTCACATCAATTTCATTATGCGGCCTCATGGTGAAGGCTAATGAGACTATTTCTAATCGGCTAATTGGCTTCAGTGAAAACTTGGCTTATCCACATCCTGTCAGTTATTCAACTGGCCTGAGGACTCCAATCTACCTTTTGGAAATAAAACATCTTTTTCCTTTAGCTTTTCAGAGTGCACTTTATCTGTTTGACCGAAACCAGTATCCTGTACCTGTTCTTGTCTGTGATTTATGGAGTTTGCTTCTAGAATTCTAGAATCCATTTCATGTAGCTTTGACGTGCGCTTTGACTTCTTTTCCAACTGGCTGCCGTATTATGTTTGAGGTCTGACTAGTTTTTTCCTTTACTCTGAGATTCAGGTTGAGCAGAATCTCCATCGTTTTGATGCAAGTCGGAGTACTGGCCACTTTTGTGCAGCCACTGCTAATAATCTTGAGCGGGTAATTCCAACTACTGACTGGATATTCTACTTCTTGGTCACTATGTTCTAGAGCAGTTTTGGTATGCTAACAGTTGCTCAGTAATACAGTGACAGGTACCAAGATTGCGAAGGCTTTTGAGTGGTGTAAATGTCTAGGTTGGCATGTGAAATGAGGAAGGGCTGCAAGTCTGAAATCTTTTGGATACTCCCGAGTCAATCGCACCTTCCTTTGTTGGTTTAGATTTGCTCTGACTACTCGTCTGTATTACTTTTACCAATTTAATGCTTACACACTCCAACCTGGTGGTTTGGTGGAAAATTATGATATCATATCAGATGCTTGACGATATCCTTGATGGAAGTGCGAAGCCAGTGGAGCTGAAAAGAATTTCAACATTTATTGACGGGGTGAGGATTGATGCACCAGCTTTGAACGACATTCTCATTGCTCATCCAAATCCTGCTGCTATCTCTCGCTGCAGTTTCAGGTGTGGAACTCTACTGGCTTTCAGGGTCTTGTATTTGAATATAAGGAGCACACTTTTTTTTCTTTGATGAAGGGACCTACGATTGTGAAGAACAGGATGTCACTGAATGCTTCAGCTTATACTTCCAGACCTGAAGTCTGGTGGTTCTTCAGCTAGGACTCCCTTGTATCAAATAAATGTGAAGTTGATGGAGATAGCACAGGGACCTGTGCTGACCCTTTTACTATCTTTATGCAGTATTAGAAAAGAAGACACGGAGGAATTACTCAGTCCCGTAATACATTCGCGTTCAAGCGGATTGCGTATTTCCACCGCTGCAGGTTCAACGGCAGCAATGAAATCAGCTGGTGGAACTGTGATGCCTATATTATCTCCCAAGTTGCAGTACATGGTCAGAGAGCCTAATTGCCCACACCCAAATCACACTAGCTTCATGCAAGGGTTTCTTGAAAGCGACCACGTACTGGAGGTGAATTGGCGCTCCAGGAAAGGGGTTGTCTATGTGGATGGGTCTCATCTGTGTTATCCCATCAATTTTGGATGCAAGGTTGATGTATCGAATCATGCACCTCCACTACGTATTTTTTGGAATCAGAAGTGACGGGTCTGAAACTCGGCTTACCATCTCAACAAAAGTCCTAGTGCGAGCGAGATCTTGGCTCAGGCAGTCCAATCTGAGTGTGGCACAGGAAATGTGTACTTTGATTGAAAGCTGTGCTTCTGGCGTGCACACAGGTAGCAACTATTCAACCAAATTTCGTTTCACTCACATTGAATCCCGTTTCTAGTTTTTCACCTGCCGTGTGTTAGTAATTTCTCAAATTAACTTAACTACTCGTTTCATCTTTTGAAAAACACTAGAAGCCTGAAATGTTTGGTGAGTGACTCGCTTGGTGTGAAAGTAAATTAAGTGGACATGTTGGACAAAGATGTAATAGACCTCGGGATGATATCTGGGAATTTGTATTGATCGAGGTAGTATTCTGAGGCCTCTTTGTGTCTCTTTGACGTTGGATCCTGACTGACCGTGTCCTTATTTGTGACTGGTTGCAAATTGAAGCAGTCTCTCATTCTGCTGATGATATTTCCTCTTTGCTGGAGAGTAAGCGCTGGATGCGAGGATGCAGAGATATCGTGATCACAAGGTATGTGAGGTTTGAAAGAATTGAAATATCAGTGCCTCTAGTAAATACGATTGTTGGTTGTATTGCCGACCCTTCTCATTTCGACGAAAAAGTTTGATGAGATATCTCCACGGTCACAATAGTATCTGCCTCTGGTGTAGCTGAATTGTTTACGAAGAATGTTTTTAAGATTCGTAGATTGCCTTCAAAGAACATAAGCAATCATTAGCAATAGAGATTGTAAGTGTGAGTGAATTTTCAGGTAACACTTTGTGAGAGGTATGGACTTAAATGAAATTGAGCACATCTTATCATCATCGGATTAATGGTCAAACTAACAACTAATAGATTAGTGAAAGATATACTTTAATGGATGTTTCTAGGAAACAACATTCTTGAAAGTGTTTATTTTGGTTGGGTTTGCTGGTGTCAGCCGTAAACCTTGAACAACCCAAACCTAGAGCTACTTCAAATAGATTTATATCAGGCATGTTACTTGTATAGCTAAGCTGAGAGGAAAAGTGCAATATCTACCAAGTTATGCACATGTGGATCATATGCATACTGTGTCTTGGCCTTTTTCTGAAACTAGCTGCCTCGATTATATATCTTGATATGGTACAAGTGATCTGACCAGACTTTGTTTGCTCTTGCAGATCTATCAGAATTCTGCATTATAAGTAGATATATAAGACAGCAGACGAAATTATGGGATGTAATATCTTCCAGGAGTATTTCATGTTTGGTAAATATGATAATGATCATAAACCTCCACTTTGAGCTCTTCCCCAGTAGGACTCACAGAATCTATTTTTCTCAAAATCTGCATGTCAATTCTTTGTCAATCCTGAAGTCCTTGTGAAATGTCAAAAGAGATTAAAGTCAAGGGGGGTGAGGGATTTGCTTCAACAATTGTTCCACGCGTCGCTGGACTTTGTATGGTTGCTGTGTATATGGTAGAGTTATGGATTTCCGAATGCAGTATCTATGTCCTAGATTACATACTTCGTGGAGAAAAGTGATTTTGGATCAACTTCTTAAAGTGTGGATCGGAATGGATAAACATTGAACCGAATTGGATCGATTTTAATGTAAAGAACGCCGTGAATTGCGGGAATGCCTTTCCAGTGATGCTTATAGAGCATACCTTCACTCACAGGAGTGACAGGACCATAACATTGTATAACCAGGCAATGGTCCTTTCCATGCTGGGAAGGTACTCTGCTTTTGTAGATGCTTGGGATGGACTTATCAGTTAATTCAAGGATTGGTTGAGGAGCCATATAAGACAATTTTGTTCACTGTAGGGATCCCTTTTCAAGGATGTAAAAGGGATTCCTATCTCATTGGTAAACAATGTTATGACATCATTGGAAGCCATTGCAAGCAATTGAATCTAATGTGAGCCTAGCCTCAAGTGCCAAGTGGTTCAATTTCCTAACTCTTTATGTAGCACTTATGAAAAATTGGCATTTAGCTATGTTCATGAAACCCTAGATGACAAGGATTTAAGTTTTATTACTTCTTGCACATGTTTGGGTCAATTCAAAAGAATTGATGAATTTTTCAATTTACAAGATTAAGGAAAAAACTAGTTTCAATTCTTGAATATCTTCTCAATTTTTTGCACATTTTTGCTTATATCTTTGTTCAAATATATAATTTACCTCAATTTCATCAAATTGGTCATAAAAAAAGGTCATCTTTTAAAGATTCAACTAGCTTAGGAGTTAGCAATTAAACAATATCAACAAATTTCCTAATTTTATACATAGTTTTGTGTAGTAAGACAAAACATTTGATTATCAAAAGTTGTATGTGTAATACTATAAAACTAAATTAAAAAAATAGTTCTTATACAAGGATTTTTGGTGAAGTTTAGTTAAGATATTTGGATGGGTTTTAATTCTAACGAGAAGGGAATAGATCTAGTGGAAGAAAATTTATTTTGTAGGCCAATGTATTTGAATTTTATGTTACTTAGCTCATGAATATAGAATACCTGTTTCTAAGTTGTCCCTTTCTAAGTTACGGAGTACTCCTCTTTGTAGTAATAAATTATTTGCACAAATTGGCAATTATTTTGTTCAGCCCACAATATAAATCCTTCAACTATTTTAAGCGATGATAGTAGATAGTATTGGCATTACTTCACAATTGTTTAGAATCATGCTAGTTATTTTATAATTTGGATACACTAGAGATTGAGAGTTCTAATTTTAGAATTGTAAAGAAAGATATCACATGAAAATAACTTCTACATTCATAAGCTAGGTAACGTAAGATTCAAGTTAAGTTTCTACCATGGTATCTATTCCATTCTTGTTAGGAAAAAAAACTAATATATTGGAATATCTTAGGTAAACCTCATCAAACCTTCCTTGCACAAGAAATATTTTACATACTTAATTTTACAACATCACTCATATACAAATACATTTTCATTCATCCAAAGTACTAGTCGAATCATGACCTTTCCTTACAACCAATTTGATGATGAGATTGACATAAATATTACATTCATACAAAAATATAAGCAAAAATTTGCAATAAAATTTTAAAAAAGGATTCTAACATTAAAGGATTAACCTTGAAACACCTAAGTGAATGTTTTGTATTCTTTGTATTATTTTAGGTTAGCATCAAAATGGAAAAAAAATTTCATCAAAGCTTTCTAGGGCACTTGCTTGAACCCAATTTCAATGAAAGGAGTTGGATATTCCCTCCTTCTAATATATATTAACTTTTTTCATAAGAAAATGACAATTCCATCATTTCCATGGATCACAATATAGCATATTCCCTGGTACACAACTCTTGTACTATATGACCTTGATTATAATTACTTTTAATGCATTTTAGTCCAATCTCAAGTAATATAAGTTTTTTCAATGAAAAAAATTCTTGAAGCCCTTTTAACAAGGAATCCAAAAATGGAATTACATATATATATATGAAATGAGGACAATTTTTTGAAGACAATAATAGCATTAAAAACCTCATTATATAAGTTTTTAAATATATGTATCATAGGAGTGACAAGCTACCCAACTTTTAGGAGTTTTTAATAAAAATATAAGATTTTTTTTAAGAAATAAAACACTATAAAGGAATTTTAATTTTAATTTGAGGGAACTTCTTGTATGGATTTAAAATAATTATGCATAGGAATTTCAATTCTTCATATTTATCATATTGTTGTTTTTTTGAATAAATATGCAAACCAAACTTTTTCACATCTCATTTTATTTAACCCCTAAAGGACCAAGTTGTGTTTTTTGGCAACATAGTGATTTGGGGCAATTCACTACGAACACAAAAATTTACTATATTTTTTGAAATTTTTTTGGATGTGGGGACGAAGAGTACCTTGCCACTCTACAAAAAAAATTACAATTAGATGTGCCTATGAATAGTTATGGGGAAACATGTCATTTTTCATGGACAGGGGGCAATATGGGCAGGATAATTAACACCACAAGGAAATTTGCTTGGGAATGCCCAGAAGAGCTTGGGTAGAGTTCGGGTCGGCTTGTCACGTAGGTTTAGACTAGGGTACTTCTCTGACAATCTCTAAATCAATAAATTTCACCCAATGTAGGAGGTGGTGGCAAGGAGGTAGATTCTCTATAGCTTCCATCAACCTAATAGAGGGGTTACTCCTAATTACAAACTAAACTAAAATCAAAATCATCCACAAGACCAACTGAATCGATAATGGATGTCATTTGACAAACAACAATAAAAAAAAATTGATTGTTAGTTAAATCAATTAGTTATTTGAAATATTGTAAGATAGAGAGTGGAGAGGTTGCTTTTATAATCAAATCCATTGTCCATTATGAATTCTCAAAGGGTATGGGACAATTTGAAGATGAGAGTTTGACCGCTCATTGTCAAAACATAGGAATTATGTTCAAAGTAGAATTTCAAACCTCATTTTGCTATAGTGGAATAATTTATTTCAAAAAACTTTGAACTAAAAAAAGTTGTTAAATAAAGCTAATTTTCATTTACAAAAACCCGTTTGTGATTTTAAGCCTCCAAAAAAAAGTTATGAACAAAATTCAGAGAGGATGTTTGAAAATGTTAATGAAAATGTCCTTTCCAACCCCTCTCTAAAATTTGTCCATAAATTTTGATTGGAGACTCTAAATACCAAAAGGGTTTTTAGAGATGAAACTTAGCTTGATTTCCAAACTTTTTTTAGTTCAAAGTTTTTTGAAATAAATTATTCTACTATGCCAAAATGAGGTTTGAAATTCTACTTTGAACATTATTCCTACTTTTTACTTAACTTTGACATGAGTTGATTTCTTAGTAATTCTAATTTACATATCCCACATGGTTGTTTGACTTCTTACTACCCCACTTGTATAAAGATCTTCTCTACTCCTCACATTCTTGTGCAAGCATGTTCATCTTCAAGTTATTGGAGATTAAGTCTCAACATTTTTGTACCATCAACATTTAATAAAGAATACCTAAAATTCTACTCCATTGAGCAAGGAACATCTTCAAAATTTAGGGAAAGAGTAAAATCTTTGAAATCAAGGGAACGTGATGTAGTGTCAGTATATAGTGTCAATGAATTCTGATGATGAGTTGGGCTTCACTAACCTTGACCTAGCCTCCTCCCTTCCCAAGCCCAATATGCCCAACTACCCCTTCACTTCAACCTGGATACAAATTGATCAAGCTTGTGGAAGTTTGATATTTTGTGCGATTTTTATTTTTATTTTTTCCTCCTCCAGAGCTAGGTTAAATTTAGAACTCCACTATTCAAATTTTGAATAAACCATGGTATGTGCAAGCCATAAATTGTTGAAAAAAGGGCTTTGTATGAGACTTTTTATGAAGCTAGTTCCATATCGGAATTTTTTGGTACATGTTCCCCAATTTAAAATATTATAATTTTTTTTTGAACATGTGACCAACTTTATCACAAAAATCAAGCAAAAAAATTTCAAGCAAAAAAGTGAAATTAACTTGTCTAAAAGCCTCCCCGAATCAGAGCTGCCCGGAATTTGGATGCCCCCCAAAAATATTTTTTTCAACTTTAAACACTATAATCTCACAATCTATATGGTCAAAACCTCCCATTTTTTTACTACAATATAATGAAGTAGTCTAACACAAGATCTTATGATTAGATGCAACAATTTTTCATTTTTAGGGAGCCTTTACCATCAAAACAACCCATTTTGAGTGTTTTTGGTGAAACATAGTCAAAGAACTTTTGGGGTTAATTTGGTCTTCAACTAACTTTTTGGTAAGTTTAATTTTATATTATTTTTACAAAAGTTGTCCTCTAAGTCATTTTAATGCTAGTGATCCTTGTGCAAACTCCAAAGTATGAGAGTTGCATATCCATGAGTGTATTTTGAAAATATCTATTCCTTTTCTTTTGCTCAATTTTAGTCATAAATATAATCCTTTTTTTTTAATTCTAGACCAATCAATGAAATTAAACATGTCAAATGTAGTTTCTATTCCAATTTGAAACTCTATGAAAATCCTAAAATTCAATATTTCATAGCAATTTGAACTTTGCACCTATTACCATGAAGTGTTAATATTCTAATTTTAGAATAAAATGGTAAAATTAATTTGCACCAAGATGTTACATTTTAATACATACCTATTGAGAAATGTTCAGATTTTTAAAGCATATGTTGTATTTGATATGAATATTTTAAAGTTAAAACATTCAAGTTAATTTCCATTTTTTCTCAAAAAAATCTAAAACTCTATGACTTATAGAGGACATGTGCTTATACATCTAAAAATTAATCATGAAAAAATCCTTTATATATAGTTGCAAAATGGTAACATATACAGATAGGATCTTCCAAGTTTGAAAACATGGTCATAGGTCCCATCCTTTCAAGGTTTAAACCTAGAAAGATAAGACCTATCATTAAGGTTCACTGCCAAAACTACTCCAATTATTGGATCAATAGGTGCTAATTCTTTGTTTCTAAAGTTAACAATGAACTCATCCATTGGCCACTTTTTGGCCATAGTGCATAACCAAGCCAAGGACAAGTCCTTCCCCATGCTAGGAAATGTATTCTACTTTCTTAGATACTTAGGAAAGACTTTCCAATTAATTCAAGGTTGACTGAAGAGACATATAAGACAATTTTATTCACTGAAGGGATCCCTTTTCCAAGAATACAAAAAGGAACCCCATACCTCATTGGTTAAACAATGTTATGCATACTTCCTTACACAGTCAAAGTGTTGTTACCTCAAAAGATTACCTCAACACTATTAATCAAATATTGATACTTGATGTTATGATACATAACATTGTATAACCAGCCTAAACCATTCCCCTTTGGAGATTGGAACAATCCCTCCATGGACCTCTAGGACTGAATTCAGTTTAATCTACAAAGAGTCATTGGTTGGCGGGGGAGAGAGATACGAATTGCATGAAATAATGTGGAGATTGGAGTGAGTCCATGACCCGAGGAAGTTGCAACACTGAGAGGCTCCGGCTTTCTGGGGAAGCAAAAAGGGAACCCCAACATAATGTAGTATATTATAATAGAATCAAGATGTTTGTCTGTGTGTCTGGCTGTGTCTGAACTCAGCTGAACTCATCAACATTCGTCAGTGTCCTTTTAATTGATATCTGGCTGACTCACTCACTCCACCTGATTTCAATGTTCCGCAGCTTCAGTTGGCCACCGCCTCATGCTGGGAGTTAAATTAAGTTACGCAATCGCTTTGGATAAGCACGCTGAGTTGGGGCCTACTGAAAAAAGGAACTAACTTACAGTAAGTTATCAGGCTTCCTCGGATGGTGCCTTGACAGACAAGCCTGCAATCAAACTGTAAGTACCGGACAAGCCTTTCTCATACTACTTCGCATGAGGTAAACATGCCTGTCAAGGTAGGACTGAGGTCCATAACGCATCCATTTAAGAGCTGAAGCTGAAACTGGATTTGGGGAGGTGAAACTTCTTGAAATATATTTTCCGTAGATTTTCCTTGAAAGAGAAATGGAATTGGCATCTAACCCAAGTTGTTTTGTATTTTTTGAAGCTTTGTGGAATTAGTTATGGATTTTTGAAGTTGAAATGCAGTGGGCTCTATAATTGTTCACCTCTTGAAATGTAAACCTTGTTGGGTACATTGTTGGTACAATGAAAAAGCAACATGTACAAATAGTGTACATTTGAGGAGGTGGGTGATTTTTAGAACCTTGGTGAGTACTTTGTGGACTTCCTACTACTTATCAAGCAAATGTGTTATTTAGGTACCTTAGAAAAGCTATTTGTCAACTCATGCATGTAGTTCTCAGAGATTGAGAAGTTTGAGAGAAGTTGTTTGTCTTTTCTTTTGCCAATAAGTTATAACAAAAAATTATCATGGTTTAACAAATGCAACCATGATCAAATAATTATTTAGACACTTATAGTTGCAAAAATCCAAAGCTAAAAGCTTGGTTGAACTACTACACTAATTTTTATCCTAGTGGTAACTTGAGTATATAATCATTGAAAGCACCCAAAATAAGTTACAAAAACTCAATGGAAAAAATGAAACAAAAATCTAGATTTGAAAGTCTGACATGCAAAATGAATCTAAAAAACATATTTGGCTATCTACATATATTCCAATTCCAATTTTGTAAAAAAATCCTAAATTTGAATATTTTATTGTAGTTTGAACTTTGGGTGTATTTCTAATGTTTGCTAAATTATAATTATAATACCATAATATACACATATGGTGAAATTTCCAAACTTTATTGAGATAATTTTCTACTTGATATGATTTCTCTTCACTTCATCTTCAAAAATTCTCAAAAAACAAAATTTCCACCAAAAAAAAATCTGAATATTTAGAGAAGTACAGAAGACATGTAATTTCATTTCTCAAAAATCAAAATCAAAATCAAATTTTTTGTTCACATATAGTTGCAAAATGGGAACATACAAAGTGATGGAATTTGACCTCTCCAACTCTGCTGGGTCAAACACCAGACATTTCAGTGTTAATTGAAAGACATATCCATAGATATTTATGCAGTACAGTACAGTACAAATAGTGTAAACTTTTGACTTGAAAATATGGCAGTACCGGAGTTCCATCTCGTTCATTTTGACAGTTGAAATGACCAAGTCAAGTTTGACAAATGATCTCACATGACTTCCAATAGGTAAGACCAACTTCAACAGCAATCACCATCACCACAGAGAGAACATGGTTCTTGTGTGTTGTACGGGAGAACTTAATTCAGTGTACCCACAAAAGCTATGTGTGTTTTGCACTTCAGGTCAGGCTTGGTTTAAGGTGGGTTGAGCATAGTTACTACTGGTTGAATCTTCATTGATTTTCTTGTTGGCAAGTGAAAGGAGGTTCCAACGCACCAAAGAATGTGGCATTTGGATATGGTATGCAAAACTTGTGAATGGTCAAAGTTTTATTTGGTGGAGGTTCTAAAATTGTCTTTTCCAGATAGGTGCATATTGATTTTGGAGAAAAATACAGAGTAATGATGGTGGTTTTGGATTCAGTGGCACATTTTGGGGTGTTCACTTTAATGGCCCCTCACTGCTGAAGGGGACAAAAAGTGTCATCAAGTCAAATTCAAAGTGCTTTAACTTTTGCATTTGATGTCTGAATTCAATAAAACTTGTTGGAAAATTTGCTCTCTCCTCTAGTTTGTGTGGTAAAATTTTCAAAACAATACAAGATGTACTGAATTTTTGAAAGCCAATCGAAGTTCACAAGTTCAATTTGAGTTCACCAAACTGCATTTGATGGCTGCAACTTCGGGGGCTTGTATCTCCTTCGTCCAAAGTTCGTTTTCTATAAAAATTGTTGGGTTATGTTCCCCTTCAAGTCTAGTTATTGTGGTCAAATTTTCATGTCAATCCAAGTTGTTTTGAATGTCTGGGAGCAATTCAAAGTTCATAATCCCGACATTTTTGTATTATAGTGAACTTCGGCGGCTTGTTTCTTCTTCATACAATGTTTGTATCTAATGATGTTTTTTTAGAAAAGTTGCGCATACTAGTCTAGTTTATATATATATAATTTCATGTCAATCCAAGAAGTTATAAGTGACTGAGAAGCATTTTAGTAGAAGGAGGTTTAGTTTTTGATGTATTTTTTGCAACTTTAATTTCTTGCTATTTTTTGACATTTCAAAGCCATTTTGTAGACACAATGAGTCAATTGAATGATAATTTTTTTCATCAATATGTTTGTATGCTGATTTTGAATCACTTTCTAGATAAAAGTTTCTTCATTTGAGTAGATTTAGAAACCTAATTTTGCCTACAAATGTGTTTTTACGGAAATTTCAGCATCCTTTTTCAACATTAAAACATTATAATCTTGCAATCTATGTGGTCGCATGACACCAAATTTGATGTACGTCATCTACAACAAGTGCACTACAAAATTGTATGGTTGAGATCTCCGTAACTCATTGAAAATTATATCTATAACACTTCAAAAGGAATGTTGTTTTTGAACCCATTCAAGCCTTACGCGATGAAGAGGTAAAGGCCAAAAACAAGGGGGCCAAAAAATTGAGAAGTCTCCTTCTCCAAGCTGAATTGAGAAGTCCTCCTTTGGGAATCATGATTGTTGGATTGGCCATGTAAACCACCAACAAGAAGGTATGAAATGGTGAAAAATACTTTAAAGTGATGCTATTCAGCAAGGACCTCATTTTTAGCCAAACACTTCCTTGAGGTGGATTTGACTATAATCCCCAAGGGCTCATAATTTGAGGACTTTTATTGCCACATAGGAAAAAATACGCTTTACGTCATTGGGCCTTTGTGGAGACCTATGACCTCTCATCCCATAGTGTAAATTTTTTTCAAAGACTTCTTGATTTCAATCAATCAAAACGTTTAAAATTGGGCTATCTCACCTCTTGATTTGGTGTAAACTCGGTCTTAGTAGGTAATTATATAGAAGCCCATTCATGATTTTCTAGAAGTTTGATTGTTCAATCTAAAGCCCTAACTCCTCAATTGATTTACATCTAAGATATTTATTGCTACTTAGCTATTTTTGTTGGACTCTTGCAATTTTTTTTGTGGAAGATTGATGGATTTTTCTAAGAAAAAGTTGCTAAAATCAATCATTTAGTGAGTGATGTAGCCATTTTAAAGGAAATTATTTCTATAAGGGTATGAATGTCCAATGCCTAGAGAAAAAGATTTGCACCTTCCTTTGTTTTCCATGAAAACATCCCATTTTCAAACACAATCTTGCATCATTGCATGCTTGCATAGTTTGACTATGCATACCAAATTTCAACTTCAAAAAAACAAAACTCTATTTTTTAATTTTTTAAATATTAAATTTCGTGATATTACCCAATAATTGATTGAAAGTCACCAATTAATGATGAATTCTCAAGATTCAATTGCCCATACATGTTGGAAATATCCATAAGCACATCTTTCGTTTTGGAAAAAATTGCAAGGTTTTAGAATTCATGCTATAATGAATTCAATGTCAAGAAGTATCTTGTACTCCAATTCTCTAAAGTAGATGTCTACGTGTTGTAATTAGATTTAAATATTTGACCTTCAAGGAATACATACAAAATTTGAAACATGTTCAAATCAAGCTACCTCTCATTCTATGAAAGAAGAATCCAAGAGTAAAAAGATAGAAGAGAATACAAGTTTGACTCATCATGACAACTCTTGTATAACCCAACACTCTTAGAAATATTGTCTAATGGGACATGTCCTTAATGACTAAAACACGACTTTTGTAACTCAAAAATTGATTTCAAGTCACATAAGATATGTTACAATGGACATTAAAGCAAAATGCAAACTTTTAGCAAAACCTACAATACTCGACTAGGCAAAAAAAAAACTATTAAGTCAAGGGAACCCTTGGCCACATCTATACCTCAAACCCTAAAATAAGTTCAAAATAGTTTAAGGCTTCCAAAACAAGACTAAATCATATAAACCAATCTATTTTAGCACATTACATCCATCCAATGTGGTGGTGTATCGAATGCCACATCACATGGCAAAAACAATTTCAAGAGCTTCCTAAAGAGCATGAAATGAATGAAGTAAGTCTAAAATTGTTGAGAAAGTCATTTTTATCTATTCTTTATTTGGCATGTGACTAGGATATTCACTTGTTGAAAGTTTTTAATCAATTCATGAAAGAAAGGGAAAAAAAAAAACAAAAAAAACAAAAAAAACTTGCATAAACAAGAATCTTATCTACATTTTTTATAAACAAATATATACTTTGGAATAAAATAAAAATTACATTCCCTCCAAGCGACTCTCAAGGGTTAAAACCTCAACGAAAAAGGGGTCGGCCCCTCAACGAAAAGGGTCAAACCCAAAGAATTTTTCCGCTTATTTCCGGGGTGCAGAGTCAGCCCCCTGGGCGGGCATCCCAAAACGCGCCCCCGAGCCGCCGCGTCTGACCATTCGGGCAGGGGCAGTCAAACCAAAAAAAATAAAGGGGACCCAGCCAGCCAGCGAAGCTCTTGCTCCGTCCTTCCCGACGCCTCATCAGGGCGAAGAATTCTCCCCCATTTGCAAGCATGACTTCTCAATCTCGCACCTGAAGCTCCGAATTGCGCTCGCGAATCGTCGTGGGGGAGATGTGGAGGTCGCATATTATCCATAGCACCGTTTTTGGGAAAAATTTCACGCTCTCGTGTTTCCAGGCGAACCCTCTTCGAAGCGCCACAATCTAGCGAAGGACTACTGTAGGTGCAGCTTTGGGGGTCACCGTGTGGGACCACGGCTTCTTCTTCGTCATCGTCGTCACCGAAGCATTCGAGCATTTCTGGCCAACTCGAACTCTCGGGCTAAGTCCGCCAGTTGGTTTTCCGTTGTTTTCCGCGTTTCTTCGGGCTTGTTCGTTGTCGAATGTGGAACGTCGCTTTTCAACCTTGGTCTCTTTTGTCTTTTGGTGCCCTAGGTTTTCCCTTTTTCCCGTCTCTTTTTATACCCTCGTCCGGGCTGGGTCGCCTTCCCTGACTATTGATATGCTCGCCGGCTGGCCGTTGCTGACACAGTGGTTGCTGGTTGGGGTCGGGTGTTCCATTAGTAGACGTGGGGTGTCCTTCCCGGTACAAGTGAATTATTGCAACTTCGCAGGAGCGGGGTGCTCTTCTTCATAGTCTGTGCGCTTCTTCCAGTTTTCTGTCTTAGGTTTGGATTGTGTGCGTCTGTTTCATACACTTGGCTGCCTTGCTAAGTCATGACCACGCAAGGGAAGAAGAGCCTTAGTTAGTTATTCTCTTGGTTTCTTGCGTTTCTTTTTTTTTAATGGTTTCCCTTATCTCTGCAATGGTTTGCGTGTGGGGCTGTGCGCGGTGTCGGACCAGGGCATGTATTAAATTTTGAAGATAATGTCCCTTTGAAACGGTGCCAGGCGTCTCTCTTCCATACGTCTCCTCACGCCGTCGTCGCAGCGGATTGCGCGCTCGTCTTAGCTTCCTCCCGTTGAATTCAAATCGGAGTCGATCAGAGCTAATTTGAGAAATAATACTACAGGCTAAATTTTCCTTTTCCATAGTGATGAGAGTTACGTAACGAGGTGATTACCGAATGACAGTAGGGTTTGCAATTGAATTGCGATTCTTCTGATTATGATGGATTCATTACGATCGGAGTTGACGATGAAGTATTATACATAACAATTTGGGCTCCCAAGATGAGCCCCCTTCCGGCGCTGTTCCAGCTGACCTCCATCGCCTTCACCCCGGAGTTGCAGCGGGCGAGACAAGAGGCCGCGCTCAATAGCCAGGAGACGAAAGCGAAGGAGGTCGCATGGATCAACTTTCCCAAGGACCTCTTGGTGGGGGCGTTGATGGGCGGGGTGGCGCACACCGTGGTGGCACCCGTGGAGAGAGCCAAGCTCCTGTTGCAAACGCAGGACAGCAACATGGTGGTCATGGACGGGAAGCACCCACGCTACAAAGGGCTTTTGGATTGCATCGTGAGGATCGCCAAGAACGAAGGCGTGATGTCGCTGTGGAGGGGAAATATCAGCAGCGTCATGCGGTATTACCCGTCGCTCGCCATCAATTTCGCCTTCAAGGTTTGTGTGCTCTTCCCTAGGGTTAGCCATTTTCTCTGACTACGCATTTTCACTTGCGTCACGGGGCTGGTTTGAAGATCATGTGATTTATGGTGGATTCTGTGAATAGCGTTCAAGTTTTCATTGACAACAAGCGCTTCAGATTCATCTACTGCTCGTAGGTGCTTTCACTCTCGTTAATAGACACAACTGGTCATACAATGAAGTTCCTTGTAATTCTACAATCAATGAAGATGCGAATAAAGTGCGAAGGAAGAGAACCGACTTTTTTTCAGTATGACTGGAAATTTCATGCAACCATTCCGCGCGGAATGATTGCAAGGAAATTTGGCTAATATTGTAAAAATTTGCGTCTCTTGTTCAATTTATTCACATCTTCGGTGATTGTAGAATTACAAAGAACTTTATTGTATGACCAATTGTGCCTCTTTAAGAGAGAGAAAACACCTATGGGCAGTAGATGAATCCGAAGCGCTTGTTTTCTGTGAAAATTTGAACGCTAATCATAGAATGCGTCATAAATCACACGATGATCCTTGGACCATTCTTCTTGTGAAAGGTTTAAGACTTAATCGTTATGAAGTTTAAAAAAATTGCATTTGCTAATCCACTTGCCATTGGGGTATATAATCACTGGCACTTTACATATACACATATAAATACATGTATAAAAATTTTGTGCACGACAACCTGCAATTCGTTGAACGGCATTACTTTGGAAATCTCCATGGATTGTAACTGATGCATGTTTTCTGTGTGATTAATTGCAGGATTTCTATCGAGCGTTGTTGACGTCGAGGGCAAGTCACGAGTCTAAGGGGGCCTTGAGCAACGCCCCGGCGAACTTCCTGGCCGGCGCCCTGGCGGGCTGCACGAGCCTGGTCTTCGTCTACCCGCTCGACATCGCCCACACTCGCATCGCCGCCGATATCGGCCGCGGCACGTCTCGCCAGTTCCAGGGCCTTACCGACTTCCTGCGCACCATTTACAGGAAAGATGGCATTCGTGGCGTGTACCGCGGCTTCCCGGCGTCCGTGCAGGGCATGGTGGTGCACCGCAGCGTCTACTTCGGCGGCTTCGACACCGCCAAGGAGTATCTCTCCCAAGACGCGTACCTCTCCTTTTGGAAGCGCTGGCTCATCGCCCAAGGGGTGACGACTTCAGCCGGGCTGATCTCGTACCCGCTGGACACCGTGCGCAGGCGGATGATGATGCAGGCGGGCCTGGAGAAGCATATGTACAACAGCACGTGGGACTGCTGGCGGAAAGTGTACCGCCACGAAGGGGGGATGGCGTTCTACAAAGGTGCCGTCACCAATTTGGTGCGCGGCACGGGCGCGGCCTTGATCCTCGTGCTCTACGACGAGATCCGGAACTACATGCACTGGACTTCCCCGGCCACGCTGGAGCACCGACGGGAGTAACGTTCAATCTACCAGGCCAGGGCTTCGTTGTAAACATTGGATCCCCGATCAACATGGATATCCAATCATTGCTGGTATTTGATCTCCACACCAATTAAGACGTTGTTTCACATCAAGACAATTTGCCAGGTACCATCTCCATGTTACTTTGTGTATGACTATTTTAAATCGGAGCTAGTGGAACAACATTCGGATGTCTGCTTGAATTGAGCACAACATGCCCTTTGGAAGGCACATTGACTTCAAGGGTACATAGAGAGCTAGCTGTCCACGAGTAGAAGTTATGGTCCAAGCAGTTTGGATTCCTTTGTTAAGAGTAGTCAGTGTTGATGGACAGATCCTTTTGGACGTTCAGGGTATATATATACACTTTGTAGAGCTCTGATATACTATATTAGGTTTGTACCGGCAGCCAGGGCGCTATAATTTTTTTTAACATTCACTTTTAGGATGTGAATTGTTGTTGGAACAATCGATCTGCTGCCTTTTATGCATTGTGCCCAGCTTTGAAACGTACCGTATGAGTTAAATCACATCATTCGGCACTTAACTCATTTTAATTGTTGCAGCGTTTGTGTTTTTCTCTTCCGAATGTGCATCGTTGTGTACCTTCGATGGTGGCATTGTGACATGGGCTAGCATTTTTTGTTAAACTCTTCTTCGTGTGATTGATGGAGGGTTTAATTGGGCACGTAAATTCCCTTGTGGACAGGCATTGATCGTTGAATTTTGCCAAGAAGTTGATTACGTTCTCTCCATTGTTGTTTCAGTAACACTTCTGAGATGATTGGAAATTACAGTGTTTACAATTTGAGGTTGATCAAGTGAATTACATTTTGCCAGACGGGTGTTTTTCGTCATGTAGAGTGGCTTGGAGAATATGCGACACCTTCAGTAGTGGAATTGATGAATGGCTCTAGTAGTGAAGTTTGTAGTGCATTCTGGTATAATTATGACGCTCAACTGATTCCTGGTTGTTTTGCTGTTGTCATCAGAATGGGGAGTCTATCAAATTCCAGTGCTCTTGCTGTTATATGATGTGTTTCTGTTGCTACGAAACTATTGGGGGTTTTACTTGCTTGAAGTTGATACCAGCGTCTCAGTAGGCAGATCTGTGGAGTTCGGGTCTTTTGCAAGTGGCTGGTTTTCTTCTTCTTCCGATGTCTTGACCTCGAGTAACCTGTTTTTTATGGCTTGGGTGCAGAAGCGTACGCCTTTGTGTTACTAAACAGTGCATGCAAGAATATGGATCGATGGTCAATTTATAGATGTTGAGGTAAACTCCTAATTACAAGGATCGTCAGTTATTTGAATTATCACTTATTGTACTTCTAGTTCACCCTTTTCAATCTTTTTTTCCCTAAAAATTGTTTGATCCACGGTTTTCGGCTCAATTGGTTCTTTTGCAATGAGAATTTTGATTACTAGAATAATACTACCGAAGTCTATGCAAGCAATTTGGGCCTTGTGACTCAATCGTGTAAGCTTCGTGCTCATAAGTTTCCTATGGTGCTTCGGGCCACACCTTTATTAGACGTCATGTTCGTTTATATCCTCTTTGGTGAATTCTGTCTAGATTTTAGTTTTGTTCCTCTTGTTGCAATTTCATGTAAAACACAATTAATCTATGTCACATATGTACCCTGTGTTGTGGAGCAGTGTTTTCTACGGTCAACCTGTAGACAATCACTGAGCATTTATGGCACTGCTTTGTGCAGGAAAAAGAGGATATGTGAAATCTTGAGCTGAACCAATCACCCCACAGTCCGAAGGAAGCATGGGATTCGATGTTTTCGAGCCAACTTTTGCGTGATCGCTATTGCCGGATGCCATCCTTTGCTATTGAGATGCTATGCAAAGGTAGAGGACCCATTCTTGCGGCTTTTAGCTGCTGAGCGTATTAAAAGGATCGACTAATTTTTTGTGGAGCTTGCTCATTTTCAAGAGTACTCCACTGCGTATTTTTTGGATATTGTACGACTAAGGTGTGGGTAGGCGGGCTGCCACTTCAGTTGATGAACATTGCCATATTCATTAGAATGCTAATGTGCTTGTGACATTTTTCAGTAGCCTGCTTGTGGCAATAAGGAACACAACACACAGCATGAGCATTCAGTTTCCAAAATATGCCCCTACAATGTACTGCGTGTACCAATGTACTGCGTGTACTTGTGATTATGGTTTTTGAGTCATGTCAAATAATTCTGGATTCTACACATAGGCCATATTGTGGTTACCCCATGTACCCCGAATATGTTTGGGTAAATATGTACAATCTGTGGTGATTTAAATCACAAACCATCAAAATGATTGATCAAAGTGTGCATACATGTAGGCTTTTTCTTGTGTGAAAACAAAATCTAAACAAGTAAAGCTTCACAATGTACCAAAAAGAGGCAACAGACCCTGGTTTTTATAAAAACCTGCCTCCCCTGCTATTGCTAAAAACATGAGCCCTCTAATCATTTGGGGAAAAATTAAACCACACCAGCACTGTTGATGTGGGTGGGCAAATATTAATGTGGGGTGTCCGATCAGGCTAATCTCAACCATCCAAGACAAATATGGAATTCAAATATGAAATACACATATATAATGTAGACACAAAAACAAATATGGAAGTATGAGTATGAAATATAGATACATCAAACATGTTTGAAATATCCCATATTGTTTGTCAACCACATTGATCTCACACAAATATAAATGTAGGGTGGGAGGGGAGTCAATTACAAGCTCCAATCTCAATGAATGAGAGAATGACATGTGTACCCAATTTAGGAATTTCGGAAAAGTTTAATAATAAGTGGGAAAATGCCATATGGATTCCTTTGGAAAAGTATTGATGGTTTTCTTTAAAATTGACATTCTCTTGCAACGTGCTTAGAAGAGGTAGTAACTACCTTATAGAATGAACTTCACTAGGCACCACACTAAACTTCATAATTCATTTGCTCATTGTTTGTACACATTATTGTGAGATCTTCGGTGCACAGTGAAGCTCTACTTGTTTAGATTATATGTTTCCGTCTTTTGAGTGGATAGTCACTCATGGCTATTTACTCACGGCTTTTAATCTCATTAATTTTTAGAATAATTAATTTTTAGAATAATTAATTTTTCCATCTCATCTTTACCCCCACCCACTTGTATTTTTTTCTAGACAATCCCCCTTACAAACAATATGGGATTATGTAATTTTCGTATGTTTATCATATATCCATGTCCATATGTCTGTATCATGTATCATACCCCATATTTTGTGCCGTATCCATATTTAGTGTTCATATTTTGTATTTTGTATTCAATATCCATATTCCACGGTTGAGATACCTTTAGACCCCAGACCAATTGATGGCTCGTGTTCTTTCAATCCGGGGAGGGGCCAATCCAAAATCTTGAAATCATATTTACCTTTTGTAATTTATTTTCCCAAAAAAACTGAAATCAATGACAACGGCAGTGGGTTCATCCTTCAATTGATGGTCCCTATTTTTCCTTGAGGGGAGAAGGGAACCAGATCTTTCTATCATGTAATCATAGTAGATAGTATGGTGGTGAGGGTTCTTTCAATTGTTCTTAGATGCCTCTGTCATTTGAGACATAAGAGGACTAAGCATTGGTGCAATTCCAAAGCAAAGGTTCAACGCAGAAAGTCATAGCTCCAATTGGCAATAGTCAATTTTGGGAAGCTCACCTTCGAAAATAGCCATTGTTAGGGAGGTTGAGAAGCAAAGTGGAGGGTGCCCAAGACATACTAGTGAGAGAGAGGTGACATGTGACCTTGCTCACAGAAGATCGTTTCAAAATTGCATCAAAGACATCAACAAAACTTTAAAAAGAATCAAGTAACAATGTATTTGACATCACTATGAGGTGTATTTTGAGAGGGAAAGGTTTGGTTGTACATCAACAACAGAAGAAGCCCCTTTGGGCATGTTTGAGGTTTACTCAAAGGTATGCAAGTTGGATTGTTCATGATTGAAAACACCTTAATTACCTTCAATTGATGAAATGAAGATTACCAAGTTTAATTCCAATGGTAGGTCATAGTGTTGGATTATAGAAGGAGAACGTGTCTAACCACAATATGTCCTTGAAACAATCAAACATGATGGTAGGCATGTCATGCTTTGAGGTTGTATAACAACTTTTGGACCTAGGAATTTGATACAAAACATGCCCATGAAATGTACTCCCACTATTCATGAGTCTATGATCAATTTTAGAAACACCTATTCTCAACACTTTAAAAATTTGTAGTTTATTCATAGTGTCCAAAAAATCCATTCTAAAAGAATCTAGAATCCCCTTTTGACAACCAACAAGATCCCACAATAAAAAATTTAATATAATAATGGAAACATTGCTTAATAATGCTGAATTGCTTATTTATGCCATTTTAAGTGTAGTTACTATAGATTGAACAATATTGAGTACTTGCATATAGTTGTTGATTGTAAATTGTAAAAGACTATCTAGTTTTCAAACTGATGTGAAGCTCCACACATGTACATGACTCTATTTGCTTTTGTATCTACATTGCTCGGTTGCTTGCCGAAGTTGGCTTCTTGAGCTCAGTACTCAGTTTCATTCCTCACTGCATGCACTAATTCAAGATTCAAGTTTGGTATTCAAGATTATTCTCCATAATTGCAACAGATTAAATGTATCCAAAATCCATACCTCACACACTTGCCATACACGGTTCTCTAATATATGGGATTAGTATCTTGCATCTATATTCAAAATTCTTATTGTTTTACAATATTAACTAATAGAGTTTCTCAAATTATTTTTATTATTTGGAAGGCAAGAAAGAATACCTATTATTAGCTATCACAGAAGGCTTACAACATGATCATGGTAACTTTGTAACGGACTATCTTATCTTGAAAGTGAAGGTTCAAGATTACCATGTATTCCACTCTAAATGCAAACTTTACAAGTCCTGGACCTTTAAAACCTCATTTTTTATTCATATATATGCTCAAGAACCCCCTGGCAGAGCTATGTAATGCATGAAATTAACTTCTACGAGCAATGATACCTCTCAGCTTCCAAGATCATCTACTCTCCACACGCAAATCAGCACGACGTGCAAAATGATATAATCTTTCATTTTCTCAGAAATTAGTCCCACACTAAATCCACATCGTCAAGTTCAAATCAAGAATATGGACACATTAGGTTTTGCAATTGCTACTACAAAATGTCAGTCAGTTTCACGACCATCTCTTAGTGAACACTAAACTCTCTGGCTCCTCTCATTGGCTAAAGGGCCTCACGGAGTAAGGAGTAAGAATATTGTCTTCGAAGAGGATCATACGTAATTCAAACAACACTGCTAAGGACATGGTTTATCAAGGTCCCAATGCAAAGAGCTCCAGACCACAATGGAAAATGCTACTTATTAACATGCATCACCTGTAAATAGAGATTCAGGTTTAAATTTGCGGGAATGAACCTCTGAACGAAACCTCTACAACGAAACACAGACTACACGTTGGGTATTTACATCGAAATGCAAATAATGTGTTCGATACACCTGAGAAACATTAAGATGACGTAGCACATGACGGGGTTACTGCAGCACATCAGGTACAGCTAGCGGTCGATATAAAAACAATGCAAAAGATCTAACTGATTCTCAATGATTCATGAATTCATACCTAGTAACAAAGTTTAATTAAGGTCACAAACAGCCACGGTGCAGTTGTAGTGCATTTCAAAGTAGAAGACAGAATAAACTCAAAATTTGTCAATTTCCGTTATATTGTATTGACCTCAGAAGGCACAATCAACACAAAACCTGACAATTCTCCGTGTAAAGCATCTAAGCAGCATCAACAGTAATACGACCAGCAACCTGGTCCAAATCACGTTGCCCGTTCGACGTGATACGTCGTCCTCTGTCACAAAAACAGGTATACCATCAGCAAAAGAATCTCTAATTCTTAGACTGAATCTTGCATTGCATTGTAACAAGTAGAGAAGCCATCCTTACAACTAACTAGTAGATCTGTTCAAGAAAAACTAACCACGTAACTCCCAAGTTACAATTGGCAAAGTTTATGCTAGAGCCGTATAAATGACGTTAGAAAGTGCCAGGTGTCGAAGAATTTAAGAAAAGCTAGGTTTTGGGGGGAGGGGTTTCCTACTAGTCACGATGAGTGCCAAGCAGAATATATCGAACAGGAGAGAACAGATTTTCTTTTCTTTCAACTAGTGAACATTCCGTTGTGATACTAAAGAATTCAAAGGCAACAAAAACCAGGCCGAGTCCAATTTCAAGTACAAAAGATTGCGTCAAACTCACCCCTTGGGATCCTTCTCGACAATATCAAGAAGCTCAAGCTGCTTCAGGCAGTGTCTGGCGATGGAGCCACTAGCCTTGGCAAAGTGCGATGGCCTCGATCCATTGCTCTTGCGGCCACCATAAATCTTGCGGAAAGCGCCCACTCCAATACCTCCCCTGAGGTAAATCTTCCTCGCCATGGAAGCTTTACAAGACCAAAAGTAATTCAACATTATTATCATGCACATGTTTCACGTATTGCATATTGCCAGTCCTCTGAACCTGTGCTTCATCGCTAATATCCGTTTCACGTCACTCTAAACCCTATTTTCGGAGCCAGGTCACCAGCTTCATAATACCCTAAACCCTAAACCACTAACAATACAGCCTTGGTCAACGCAGCTTACCAGTTCTGATGTAGAACCAATCGGCATCATAAGGAGCAAGCTCCTTAAAAGTTGCGGTCTTCACAAGATCAGCCCATACTGGGACTTCGAGCTGCACAAACGAAACTAAATCAGCGGACACGTAATATCGACTCCTAGCGACTTACAAATTAGGTCAGCAATTAAAAAAAAGCATCCAGCAAAAAGAGAAAAAAGACAAACAGTCGAATACTTTCAAACCTCTCTCAAGTATACGAAATCCTCCTAAACACGACAATTCCCAAAATTTCAACAGACCCGAAACTCAAGAGAAAAATGCTTACCTTGCCGGAGCGTTTGAGATGGGCAGCGTAACTGCGCACGAACTCGTGGGAGGAGACATCCTTCACCGTCTTCGCCATGATGGTGGCAGATGAGCGAAAGCGTCCGGCGACAGAAGGCGGAAAAAGAGAAGCGGAGGAGCGCCTTCTTTCGACTATACTCTCTCTGCGCACAAACCCTAATTTAAGAACCGGACCAACCGGGCTTTATACTTCCGGGTATCTACCGAGGTCGAACAAATATACCTCTATCTTCTTTAATATCACATCCTCTTGTTCAGCTCTCTCTCTGTAGGGATCACTGATCAACATGGATAGCCAGTCGTCATTGCTGGGTATCTGATCTCCACACCAATTAAGACGTTGCTTCACATCAAAACAATTATCCAGGTACCATCTCCGTGTTACTTTGTATATGACTATTTTCAATCGGAGTTAGTGGAACAACATTCGGATGTCTGCTTGAATTGAGCACAACTTGCTCTTTCGAAGGCACATCGACTTCAAGGGTACATAGAGAACTAGCTGTCGATGAGTAGAAGTTATGGTCCAAGCAGTTTGGATTTCTTTGTTAAGAGTAGTCAGTGTTGATGGGCAGATCCTTTTGGACGTTCAGGGTATCAGTAACACTTCCTTTATGATTGAAAAATTACAGTGTTACAGTGTTTACAATTTGAGGTTGATCAAATGAATTACGTTCTGCCAGACGGGTGTTTTCCGTCATGTAGAGTGACTTGGAGATTATGCCACACCTTGAGTAGTGGAATCGATGAATGATTATTAGCGAAGGTTTTAGTGTATTCTGTGGTGTAACCGAGTGAAGCAGAAGGCTTCGAAAACTCAGACTTGAAAATGTTGACGAGAACAGCATCATGGAAGCTACGAGAGCAGTTGCAGCATGAAGATTATGGACCCGGAGCGAGCATGAATTCATTTTAGGGTTTTTGCTTCACCTCCCACCATCTTGGAGCAAGGAATTGGTGGAATGATCTACTGTACCGACTTTGATTAGGCAAAAAGAGTGAAGCAGAAGGCTTCGAAAACTAAGACGTGAAATTGTGGACGAGGACAACAACAGAAAAGTTGCGAAGGAGTTGCAGCGTGAATGTTGTGGCAGTGTATGTGCTCATTTTCAGGATTTTGCTTCACATCCCACCAACCTAAGGGAAGGTATTGATGGAATGATCTACCGACTCTGAATTAGGCAAAAAGAGTGAAGCAGCAGGATTCAAAACTGAAATATGAAATGTGGACGAGGACAGCAATACAAAAGCTGTCAAAGGAGTTGCAGCGTGAATCTTGTGGATCTGGAGCGAGCATGTACTCATTTTAATTAGGGTTTCTGCCTCACCGCCATCTTGAAAGCAAGCTAGTGACTGAATGATCTACTGACAGTGATTTGGGTCAGTGGATCGTTTGGCGTCGAAGGAGTGGAGACGAATGCAACAAGACGCCATGAATGCCATTCGCTTGCTCATAATATGGCTTGAGGGGATTGTTCAAAATTTCACACATCAGGATTTCACTGATCCCTCTCTACAGACACTCTATAATTTCACATTCCCTGTATACCCTGAAGATCTGTCATATTGTGTGCACAACATGAAGGTGTCAACGCATGCTAGTGTTGCATTAAGAAGCCTATTTGTTCCTGAAGCCGATGTCATTAGAGAGGATTGAGTGTGTATATCAAGGAATTGCTCTTCTCCAGCATTTCTCATAGCTTTTGGTTTGATAGTGTTTTGAACACTCTTCTAATTTGAAGCAAAGTTCTTCTTTAGGTGAATGTTCAAGAGGGTGCTAAAATAGCAGCTCTTGGCTAACTTATAGAAGTAGAGTAACCTTGGTCTTACACCCATTATAGTTTGAAGGGGTGGTCCTATTAATTGTGCCATGTTGTGTCAATAGACTTCCAAATTATAAAGGAGCTTATTTGCATGGATGTGTTGATTTTAGCCTCATCATATTCATGGTGGTGTGGCCCCATTTGAAACTCATGTTTTGAATTGATGGAGCTCTATCATTACTTTTATGATACTTGTTTTAAAGCATGCATGAGAGTATGGATTGAGTTATAGAAAAGGCTAACAAGATTTTATATTTATCATCTAGAACTACAATATAGCACATTTGAAAGTCTTAGGCTTTGGGGCCTATCTTTTGGAAGCATTTAATGATTCTCATGTTGGTGGTGTCACAAGCTCTTCATTGTAACACAATATCTTTTCAATTTCAGCAAAAATTAATTATTTTTGAAGGAATTTGTAATTTGAAGAAATTATAATGATAAGTGCCAAAAGTCTTGAAAACTACTAGCACCTTTTGTTGAAATCCAACCAATTCAAGCCGTTTCAAATACACTTTCAATGAACCTTGAGAATCACAATTCAAGTTACATCAAGAAATTTTACTTGATTTTCTTATAATCGCTAAAATGAAAGCAAGGTTTATTTGATCCTTCATATATTCTTCAAATATTGAAACCACATATATCTGGAGCAAAAGGTTAACTTGAAAATCCCCACAAGATTGACTAGATTATATAAGGAAAGGATACAAATAGGATACAATATCACAAATAATATGTTATTTAGTAGCATGTTGTATTAGATACCCTACAACTTTCAAATATTTTATTAATTTAGTATTTTGTAAGATGAAAAAATTGTCAAAATCTCTTTTTAAGTCTTAAACTTTTAAGCCATTTTCAAGGTATTTTAGATCCTAGTTTTGTAAGATACAAATAGTTGAAGCTTAGAGTAAGATGAGTCATTTATAAGCAAAACTATTCCTAGGATCTTGTACAAAGCCATATCCTTATCATTTCTACAAAGTTTGGGTTCAATCCAAGTTACAAATTGCAAGATTATTACATAAAAGTGAAGGATACTTCAAGAAAATCAATGTTTTGGCATAGGTGAAATTATGTTTTGATTGGCTCTTTTGATCATATAACAATTTAGTTGGCATCATATGCTCATTGTCAAGAGAACTAAGCTCCATATGCATGGAAACAAGTCTTCTATTCTAAAGACCAAAAATGAGTGAAAAAATGGTCTTGCTATAATTACCACTTTACCAATAAATTTCAAAAACTATGAGATAAAATGGAATATTTGTCACAAATCTAGATCTAGAATTCAAGATATCATATGGTAGAATAAAAGAACACAAGAAAAGACATACAATATGGAAAAAAATCTATAAACATGTGAATTCAAGTGCAAGATGTGTATTCCAATGGTTGTCTATACCCACAGACTAGGTAGAGGTAAAAAAAGGAATGGCTATGCCACTCCACGTCTAACCTACTATTAGCTGGCTCATTGAAAAAAGGCCATGAATGGTTTAGGCTAGGAATCCATCAAAATTCCAAACATTATTATTGTCTAGCCTCATTATTCTCCCACTTCAACTCACTAATAAAACCAACAGCCTTCCCTCCCTACAGACTACCGACCCATAGCCACCTAACACTAAGGTAAATTGCCTCCATACTACTCCATGTGCAACCCAAGATTGTGAATCTCCAAAAAAACAATCTCCATAATGCATGCTCTTCTACGCACATTTAATGCAATTTATGCAATTTGGTTCTTACATTGCTTACAACACAAATTGTCCTCAAATACCATTTCTCTAAAGCATGAATTAGTGGCACCTTTCAGTTGCATATTAACAAGCAATCCTTCCTTCCTATCCACCCATCCACCAACTTGATAGTCATATGCATTTTGAAAGTTGAGATGAGATAGCACTTTAGACTTGTCAACTTGCCTACAAAGCAATATATAGATGATGTACATGTTTAAGGTGGTCATGTCTACAAGAAATCCAAAGAACAATCTATGCCACCACTTGTAAATTTTGACCTAACAAGAGTAGACTCCCCTAATTTGATCAACTACATCTACCCTCTCATTATGCTAATATATTTTATATGAATAGGTGTAATGTTAAGTTTCGCCTATTTTCAAAATCCCAAGACAACTAGTATAGGAAAATAATTTCTTTAGAAAAGTTCAATGAATATATCATATTGTGACTAAGGTCACTTGTTTTGTATAATGGACACTTATCTATTTCGAATTAAGGTTTGTTTTGAAGAATAATAAAACACAATGTATGTGGTCATGCTCAATAGTCAATCTAGTGCAATCCAGCCCTAATGCTATATATAATAAACACAATGTATGAGGTCCAATCCTATATAGTGTTTTGGCTAACATCAAATCTTCAAATTTATATCAATTTGTCATGCAAAGGGGCATGCACCATCAATGTAATCAATTGTCAAGTTATATACTCGAAATACAACAAACTTTTAGGGACAATAGTTCATTAATTAAAATCCTTCTTATATTTTTCCAGTCTCGAGTATAGTGTAATTACTAGCATGTTTGCTAATTTAGGATGCCAATATCAAATCCGTGTGTACTATCCATTTGCTTAGTGTGCATGGCATAAAATGATTTTAGGCATTCTTGTTTTCTTGAGTTAACCCCTCAAGGCCCAAGGAGCCTATTTTGGGCCTCTCATTTGTTCAACAAGTCAAAGTTATAATTTCATTTCCCTACATTTTAAGAAGTATACCTAAGTGAATTTCATACTATGATGTTCATATTGAACAGGGAAGTTCAAAAGTACAATTGACATCATGTAATAAAGCTTGGTGTACAATGCACAATATCAAGTTATCAATCAAAGTCCAAACTTGTGAAAAATACAAAAATTGCTTGGGCCTTGAGGGGTTAATCTTCACATTTGCCAACTTTAGTTCTACACAAGTACAATCAATTAGTCTTAGTACCTTAGTATGTGAAGATGGAACAATTTGTCAAAAACATCCCACATGACGATGTGACATATTATTCAGACCATTCATCCCATTGATCTAAAGGTATGTTCGCACCTAATGTTAAAGAGTGTTGTTATTGATGATCTTAAGAATGAGTTCAGACCTACTTTTGGGCTAGATTCACATTCCAAACATCACCCCTAATATCAAGTGTGAATGTACCATAAGTCTCGTCCAAATACAACCTCTCCCTCCTTCACATTGTCCTTCTATCAAAAATGAATCAACTTGTCCAAACTACAAACTCCACTGCTATCAACTAAACATAAGTTACAAGAATCCGTATGCCCAAAATTCCATTGCATCTATAGAATACAATTGGACTCTAGTTCACAATTCAACCTACACATTAGTTAATTTCACAATGTTTCTCTCCTACAATATTCAACTAGTTCAATTACTCAACTTAAAATGTATGCATATCAAGGCACTTTTTTTTCATTTTTTATGAAGTGCCAAAGTGGTGATATAAAATATTATAGTGGTACTCCAAATTTCAACATTCATCCACATATTGGATAGAAAATATCTCATTAGCACATATCACATGTCCATATCACATGTCCACAATTCTATTTTCATCCACAATTATTTTTTTAATTTGAAGTTTTTTTGCCATTTTCAGCCAAATAATTTTTTTCTGGTGCAATTTGGCACTAGAAAGCCAAAAAAAACCCTCTATGGATATTACTAATTGACAATTTATCACTTACATGCTCTCACAGTCTAATTCAACCTGTAAAAATTGTTTGTCTTTGAGACAGTTTTAGGATAATTATAACAAGGCAATTATTCAACCTCCTTCTACTGAATTTTTAATGAGTTGTGCAAAATTCATAATTAAGTAATAGAGCAATACAAAATTATTAATTTTCAATTCATAACACCAAGCATTGGTGTTCATCGTAAGCAACTAGCCATTCATATATTCTCACAAAATATGGCTACTTATTTGTTTGTTGATTTGCTTTATCTTGGTATCCTCTCAAATTGAGCACCCACTTATCACTCAACCTAGTAAGACAAGACAATTAAACATACACACAATTAAGTTGTCACACACATTTTAAGCAATATCTTATAGTACAAGAATCAACTTGACATCAAGACAAACTTGCAAATCAACACTTAGCTAATTTGACAATCTGACAATTCACTCCTTCTAAATTAATTATTTTATACAATCATTTGTCTTATAGTACATAAACACTATAGCTAAATTGATTAAGACTCAAATTGTGACTCACTCACGCTTCTAGGCGCATATAATAGCAACCCTCATTGTGTGACTTCTCCCCTATATCTCTTCCATTAGTAGCTTCACTACATTTTCTCCTTATTGTACCTCTCCTTTTTTTTGGATTGTTTTTTATCTTTGTTACCAATAAGGATTTTTTGTTTACCATAGTAAATGTCAAAGTTCCACATGTATTTATAGATTGAATCAATTGCACACTACATATTTATATCCCACTTTATAGGTGTAGATGGGATATATCGTCTAATAGCACAATACTTGTACATAACCATCATCTCATCTATACTTATGAAATCTTCCAAGTTCCAATTCTTTTTCCATGTGGCCTTGATCTCTTCCATTAACCACCTTAACTTTGTTGAGTTTGTCGTAGTTAGGATATAAGCTAGGATTTTCTCTCTCCAAAATAAAATCCAAAGTTATAAGTATAGGGATTCTTTTAGGGGAAAGGTCAATTTGTCTATTGTTTTAGTATCTAAGGTCACTAATTAAGTAGATGGGGTTTCAAATAACATTTCCAAGAATAAAACATGAAACTACTCAAAAGTCCTTTCTCTCATTCCTCAATTTAGACAACCAATTCCAATCAATTTATCAAAAAGAATACAACATCATATTAGTTGTTTCAATTGACATGCACTACAACCTAGATGATAGAACACATCTTACTATTAGTGTGGTCTACACAATAAATGTGCATTTCACCAATAAATATCAATTGTAAAATTATAGTTTATCAGATTGGAATTTTACCAAGACTATTGGATTCTCATATAATTATTGAAATTAAGAAAATTTATTTAGTTTAATTTATCAATGTATAGCCTGTAGTCAACACTACGAGACTATTGGCTCTGGTATACCATCAATAAATTCCTCGCAATTTAACACTTTCATTCACAATACATTTAGCAATTAAACCCAATTTATTAAAATTTAAAATTATAACACTTGGATTCTTTGACAAATGGACAACAAAATTATCTTGGAGTATACTTCAACAACCCTGTAAGACAATCTATCTAATTACAAGCAACTTGCCTTTCCACACTTTAACAATTCATTTTTATTTAGATAAAACAACTTGACTCAATCACAACTATCCTATCTTAAAACAACACAAGCAAGTAGATGCAATCAATGCATCTTTCCAAACATAAATTCATCTTCAATCATTACAATTTGGCAAGGAAATTTCATCTTGCATACATTACATCCATTGACAATCACTACCAATTTAATAGTCTATATCTTAAATTCACATGTCCTTTTTAGTCTTCAACTTCAATTATTTCATTGAAAAATTACTACACATAGGGCTTCATACCCACTACTTTTCATCACTAAAATATGAATTGCCTTACTCACTAGCAATTCTTCATATATACACAACAATAATCTAGCCATCATTCGACGATTTGACACATACAAATTCGCAATCACTACAATTTGATCAAAATAACAATTTAATTGAAGGAATACAAATATACAAACACACAATTTGTCATTGAGCCATACACACCAAATAAGCTTTGATATGAACTATTTTAAAATCTAATCAAACATAGTTGTAAAGTTTTTAGGAGCTACGTGACAACCGGTTCAATCTTTGATATAAAAGAACTACTAGGCCTATTTGTCACTCTTCCAATCTTTTGAATTGACCATATTCATATCTAGTATTAAATCTTTATTTTTACATTAATATGAATGATTTGACTATTTGCCTCTTCAAAACTAAAAAATGAACAATTGAACATTTACAAAAACAAGCAAAAGGCAAAATGAATTTTTTTCCCTAAAGTCTTATGTCTACATAGGGCTATTCTTGTTTTAATACTAGGTTTAATACACAATTTTGTTATTAGTTAAGAGAAGACATCACATGAGGTCATAGTATCTATGTCTTGTCATGATAAAAGATATGACAAGATACCAAAGGAATTAATTGGATTGTCCAATAACATGTATCATTAGGTTTGTTTTTCAATCCCAAGAATAAGCTAGTTTATACCTAGAAATGCTTGCAATTTAGGAAGTATTTTTGGCTTCCACTTTTTTCCTCCTCTAGTGACATTAGGATTAGTAGAGATGAGCTTAATGGCATATCTATTTGTCTCCCTACATATCCTTCTAATTGTTTTTCAAAACCAAAACATCCCAAATTAACTTTTGCATTGAAGGAATTCCTTTAACAAGCAACATAGGCTGTTGTAAAGCCCCACTAAAAGGTACAAGGTTGAAACAAAAGGACTTATGTGACCAAGTATGATCAACATATTTAGCCTTGACATAGTCATGTGCACTTGATTTATCCACTCCTTCACCCCTTTGTGCTTTTGGTGCTCCATTATTACTCTTTCCATTCCTTGATTGATCTTTTCTCTCCCTTCCCTCTCCTTTTTCCTCTCCTCATTTTCTCTCTTCTTCTCTTCCTTCTCAACTTTTCTTTCTATGGCACTCATGTTCTTATTGCCCTTTGATCTACCACAATTTTTTTGGAAGGGGGCTCGACTCTTCATAGCTAGCTTTTGGCAAATTGACAATGTCCACCCCACTTCTATTCTTACGTTCCCTAGTACGAGTTGTGGGCCCATACATACATAATTCTGGTACAATCTTGTGTAGAGAAAGATACTTCGACAGTAATATATCAATTCAACATCACTCTTGAATTCAAGAGCAATTGATTCAAGAGAGAATCCAAACTCCCACTAGAAGAAATTTTCATTTGCCTCAACAAAATCTACATGACGTGTTTGTTGAGGCAAACGCAAAATTTGTGTTTTTCTTCTTTTTTCAATGCAGATTTTGCATTTGCCTCAACAAACACATCATGTAGATTTTGTTGAGGCAAACAAAGATTTATTCTAGTGTCCTTTGCAAAGCACAAAATATCATATATTACAATGTCACCTTTAGATTCATCATGTGTCTCTCATTGGATTGGTGTCTTCTAAGCTCAAGTCATCTTTACTAAGGTAAACCAATTCATTGTGGACTCCAAAGAATGCTCCCATTATGGTTTTCTTATAGTGATTGAGATTAGGGCCACATTCAATGTCTTAGCTAACTGGAATGGAGTGATTAGTGACCTTAATAGGAACTTTCAATTTTTTAGTTTTAGTTCATTGCAGGAAGTGTTGTTTTCGGGTCTTCAATGTTGGAAAATATTCTGACCGGAATAGGTGAGTAAGATGAGTGTTATGGATCAATTTTGATTGGTTTTGGAGTAGTCTACAAACTCTTTTAGGCCGTGCTAGGCTAAACACTTCAAAAATTCATAACAAATTCACACTTTGTCAAAAAAAAATATATAGTTTCAAATGCTCTCGCCATTTCTATCACTTGACTTTCTCTGGAAAAAAAGTTGAAATTTCATAAATGACAAGAGGGCAAACCCCCCATTTGGTCCATAATGGGTTGTTTTACCTTACTATCATTGTAAATAAAAATGGATCTTCAATCTCCTTCACATTAAGGTCCTCATCTTCATTACTCACTATAAGAAATCCATGTTTTTTGTGACACAACTTTAGGTGACATTCACTTGTTTTTATGTCAACTATAACGTCAAATGTAACATGAGATACTTTGAGCTTATTTCCTTCATCATCGCTTTGAATCAAAGGATGTAGAATTTGAAGGAAATAGGTTGCAAGTATTTGAGTGACTACTCATGTCTTCTTGTTGTATGAAATACTCAATGTAGTACATAGCAATAGGTCAACAAATAACTTTTGAAGCAAAATGCATGAAAGTTAAATCACCCCATAGTCCTCTTTTGCCATGTGGCCCAAGCATTAAATTCACATATTCCATTAGAGGGAATTTGAGGCCTTCAAAAGATTGTTTCAAGTTTGTTTCCCTTCTTGTAAACCAATCAATGGTGTCATAATATTAAATATTTAAAATTTAATTAAAATTTAAAAATTCATTCTTTAAAAAAATGAGAATAATAAATATTATTATCTAACATGGCAATGTCTCTACCATGTCAACCAACTAATGTAGGGATGTTCCCAAAGTTCCCCATTGTTTGAGAACTCTTAGTCTTCTAGAGACCTCAAGTCCCCTCTATTGCCAAAATAGATGTTTTTTAGGGTGAACATCTTTGATAGCATCAATTTCAATCACCAAAAGTTTACAATCAAGTCCAATAAGCTTTGCCCTCAATAAATTAGTTGCACAAAACCTTAGGTCTTTATTATAAGGGAAGTTATCATCTTCATTGTCAATATTGTGTCCATTTGAAAAGAAATGTTAATAAACCACTATATCAAATAAGCAATTTTCAACTCTAGTTGGATATATTTTGATAAGCTGTAAATTTAGAATATATAGAAAATGCTGACCAAATCTAGCAATACATTTCTATAGTTAAAATTATATAAGATTTTGCCCTCACATTAAGCTTTAGTCAATGAGTTAAATAAATATAGATTTGGCTATAGATGTTGATTCAAATTTAGATTAGATACAAATACAATAATAGATAGATAGAATGTGAATATTGAAACAAATATCAATATTTAGAAGATATCAACATCAAATATATATCTATCTAATATCAATATTTTGAGGTATCGACATCAAACAGATATCAATATTGAAAATTAATATTAATACTCAAAGACCTCATGTATGTATATATGTGTGTGCATATACATATATATATATACATCATAAAGTAAAACAAGACATATGGGACCTATAGAATCTTCTACAAAAACAATATTATACATCTACTTTAAAGAACTTGTTTCTTGAGTTCGCAACATGTAGATGGGGATTATTCCTTGGAATTGAGTAATATTGTTTGTAAAGTCCAAGAGGATCACTAATATATATCTATTGTAACCACATGCATTGCATTACAAGGGTATTCAAATGAGATTCATCACATATTAGGAATATTTGAGGTATATTCTAGAATATTCTAGGCATATTCTAATTAGATTCTTGGACTATTCCTTTGTTTAGTTTAAAGCACCCTACATTACATGTAAAATTTTATAATTTGGTAGAAGTGTTACCTCACATGGTTTTCTAATTCAACCCAAGTGTCCCCCCAAGGATATAAAGGAAGTGATAACATTCTTTAGCATTGAAATAGGTGAGGTACTTGGAATTGAAAAAAAATCATGCAAATGGTCTTTATGAGAAAAACATCAAAATAAAGACTTTTTTTTATCTATACAATTGTTTTCTAGGTTCTTGTGGCATTTGACTTATATTTGAACCACACAAATCTTTAAAATATGATGTTATGAATATTTGAAAATAACTAAAGTGGTTTATATCAAGCATCATTCTTAGTAGAAAAAGTGAGATCTTAAAAATGAGTTTTGAAAATAAATAGAATTTAATAATGGAAGTGATAAAATCTCATAGTGCATATTATTCTAAATGCAATACAAAAGATTTAAAAAATTGAAGATTCCTAATTTGTTTTTATTGAATTTTAAAAAAATCAATGATTTATAAGGTATGCAACCTTTGTAATAACAAACCAACAATGACAAATCCATATCAATATTTTTCACTAGTCATATACATATTAGAAACGGAATGTTTCATATGTACAAGTGCTCCATTTTTCTCAAAATTAAAAATCATCTTTAGAGATTCTAAAGCATTAAAATTTCTTCCAACACTAATTTCTGCCATTATACACTACGAATAGGTTCAATTGTAGAATCCTTTATTTCTAAAATTAAAATTTGTGTGTGTTCAAAGGATATATTCTTCCAATCATTACCATGTAAGTTGAATGTTAATTTGAATCGGTAAGCTTGAAATGATAATAATTCACCAGAAAGTATGGACCTTAATATTTTTTGTGTTGGTGTCTTGGTTCATATGCTTTCTATTGTATTGTAGTCAATGTTGTAGATATCATATTTGCAAATCTTTACATCTAGTAAAGTGATAAAATGTAATTCACTTTTTATAGATAATAGTTCTTTGTTGTATCTAATAATCATTAGTATGAAAACTATGCTTTTCTTCCAATTTTGAAAAGATGGTTGAGTAATCTCTTTTTACAAGGGGAGCCATTTGGATTTCTGATGTGCAATGTGAACTCAAAAAGAGATGGTTGAAAAAAAGAATATTAAAGTTAATGCATACAACAATATAATAGCTTACAGGAAATAATGGGTAATTGTAAGTGAGAACAAAAGAAAGAAGGAAGAAAATTTATTTGAAGATGACAAAAGTTGGTGTATTTGTTCTTCAAAAGGTGTACATAAAGTAAAAAGGAAGTGGATGTCAAAATTTTAAATGAACATAAAAGACAAAAATAAAAAAATAAAGAAGACAAAAATTCAATTAAATATATAAAATTAAAAGGTAATAAAAGTTTTTATTATAAAAAGGAGTTTATATTACATTAGCTCTACCATATAAACATGCCTCTATTTTGTGTTTGTCATATCCCCTCACTTGGCACGGGATTGCATTTAAAGAGGATTTCAAGAAATATATGTTGATTTTGTTGTATTTTTTTTAGTATTCATACTTAGTTTTTTGGAGTACCTTAAAATTAGAAGAAAATAAAAATTTAAAAATATGGACAATATATACTCCATGAAGGAGAAAAGCATAAAAAATTTCTCTAAGTAGGAGAATTAGAAAAATGCCAAATCTTAAGAAAATAGTTTTTTTAGTGATTTAATTAGGAAAAAAAATAGAAAAAAATTTCATAAAGAAAGGAAAATATCAAAATTTGTAACAATTCTATGGAGATGGTAATTTATTTTTTAAATCACCAAAATAATATTTTATATACTTTGAAATGCAAACAAAAAAAGTTGGCTTTCACACAAAATAAAATTAATTATTTTTCAAATTCCTTTGAACTATTATTTTCTTCAACCATCTTTTCCAAATTCACCCTACACTTCATTTTTCTAAATGTCTCCATCTCAAAAAAGAGATTTCTCAGCATTATTTTCAAATTTAAAACAAAAACATGGTTTCCAATCTAATGACTTATTGGATGCACCAAAGATTTTTTTCCAAATAGAAAAACAGATTTTTTATTAGATTTTGCTAGATACAAAGATTTTGCAAAACCTCTAGGTTTTCAAAATGCTAGGCTAGTCCAACAATACATTATAAAGTAGGTAGATATGAAGAAAGTATTTTCTAATAAAATCGGAATTGACCCATGCCCATAATTTGCATCAATAATTATCCTATATAATTTTGAATTGATAAGCTTGGAAGGATGATAATATATATTAATGTTTGCAACATACTATACAATACATTAGAAGTTACATTAACAACGATAGTGGCATGAAAAATGTTGAAGCTCATTATTCCTTGTGAATTATCATCCTTCCAAGCTTATCAATTCAAAATTATATAGGATAATTATTGGTGCAAATTATGGGCATGGGTCAATTCCGATCTTACTAAAAAATATTTTCTTCATATCTACCAACTTTATAATGTATTGTTGGACTAGCCTAGCATTTTGAAAACCTAGAGGTTTTGCAAAATCTTTGTATTTAGCAAAATCTAATAAAAATTTGCTTCTCTATTGGAATTTCTTTTTGGCGCATCTAATAAGTCATTAGATTGGAAAACATATTTTTCTTTCAATTTTGAAAATAATGCCAAGAAATCTCTTTTTTGAGATGGAGCCATGTGGAAGAATGAAGTGTAGGGTGAACTTGGAAAATATAGTTGAAGAAATTAATTAGAAAATTAAAGTACAGAATAAAATAATAGTTGATAGGAATGAAGGTGTAAGCAAAAGTAGGGGAGCACAAAAGAAAGAAGGGTGAAAAGATATTTGAAGATAATAGAAGTTGGTGGATATAAACCCAAGAAGTTGTACTTAAAGCAAAAGTGAAATAAATGATAAAAATAAACTTGAACTTAAAATTAAAGTGAAATCATCCTAAAAATAACAATAAAAAGAAAATGAATTTAAAATTTATGAATTGGTAAAAAAAAGGTTCACTAAAACATCATTCCTTGAATATTTTAAATAACACCTTTCAAATGTAAATATTTAAATATTTCCAAGGAATCTTTCTAAAGATTTCCTTTTGTTATCGATCTTATAGCCATTTTTTCCTAAAATTTGGAGTGATGTTATTGTATCTAATTCAATTGTATCACATTCATTTTTATTCCTAGATTTGTATAGAACATCTATTTTAAAGAAATCCTCGAATGGTTTATATTTCTCTATGTCAAACTTCATACAAGATAAGGGGGGTGATTTATGTTGTTTGTATCATTTGTTTTGGTCTATAGATTACCAACATAAATTTATGATGTCATTGTGCAAGTGCTCTTGTAAACAAATATATTTTTGGACATGCCCATGATTTTCAATTATATAACACATAATATCTACAAGTATATCATGCTACTGTAAATACTTTTCGAGATTTAAATATGCATACTCAAATGTGTTTTACTTTTTTAGATTATTTTACATTACTTTCCTCTTTTTTTTACTTTGGGCTATAAGTTTTTAGGTGTTATATTTTACTATTGCTTTTGCTTTGAAAAAAGATAGGTGTCAACATAAGAGATTTAGGATTTAACTATGAGGTGCCAACTTTTTTTTTGAATTTACATTTTCACCTCCTAGTTAAATGAAAAGTAGAGTTGAAAGCATTCATTATTATTGTAATAGACTTTCTATAAAGTAGATAGTTTATTCTATAGAATATATACATTTTTGGTAAAATAAATGGTAAAAAATATAAATATAAATACTACAAATACTATAGAAATGAATCAATTAAAATTGTGTTTTCAACCATACAATTATAGATGGGGAAATGGTAGTGCTTTTGAGTACTCCTTTAATCCCTAAAGGACCATTGTCCCCTCAGGGAACAAAATGGATTTTGGGCAGGTTCCTATGACCTCAATTTTTTGTGAAAATTTTTGAAACTTTCTCATAAGAAAGAAAAATTGATTAGCTTCATGGGAATATAATTTTTATTTCAATCGGTGCCCAGGAGCAAAAGTTATGCCATCTTAAACATAATTTTCACATCACTGGGCAAAAAAATAAATTCACAAAAATTTGAAATTAAATTTTCAAATTTTTTTCTCCTATAGATTATTTTTTTTCTACATCTGAAGCTTTGATTCATTCCATTTGGATTGGTGATGTGAAAGTTATGAACAATCTTGTTTATTGGACAATATGAGCATCTTCTTAAAAAAATAACTTTCAATGCTAATATCTTTCAATCTATACGGTCAAATTTCATGAAATTTTTACTACTTTAGACAAGTAAAGTACAAGATCCTACGGTTAGATTCTAAAAAAAGTATTTTTTTAGATTTCTAGGATGAATGCAGCAGAAACAACAATTTTGAGTGTTTTTTCACAAAAAAATGGCCTTGGTCCTTTAGGGGTTAATAATAAATTCTCATCTACATTTTCAAATATGAGAGTATGTGGAATGTATGGGTTAACTACACTTCACAATTTTCAATATCATTTCCAATATATAGACAACCAATTTTGTGGAGAGATTCCTAAAGTAGTATGCACATGGTATGGGGTGACAAATTATCTTATGTCGAAACATACTACAAATTCAATAAGGCTAAAAATGAATGATTGTGATAGGTGTTATCACTACTAGAAAATGATGTCCAAATCAACAAAAAATCAACAAGTTTTTGTTAAAATGGATATTGCATCAACAATTTTTACAATTTTTTGTTGATTCGGCACAATTTAACAAAATAGTCACAATTTTTTTGTTGATCCAAATATTACAATGTCCAAGTTAATAAAAAAATCAACACTTTTTTGTTCATTTTGATTTACAAGAGTTTCAAACAAGTTTTCGTCATTTGAGCAATGTTTAAATCAACATGATTGCAATTATGAATTTTTATTAAAACTTAATCATTTACAATTTGGTGTTTTTAAAAATCAGCAAACTTCAGAGTCCATTTTGACATAGTAGAAAAACTTTGAATTGAGAAAAGTTGAAAAATGAAGATAAGTTTCATCTCCAAAAATCCGTTTGAGATTTCAAGTCTCCAATAAAAAGTTATGGAAAAAATGGGGTTGGAATGATATGTCCTTTTACATTTTTAATCTTCCTCTCTGAATTTTGTCCGTAATTTTTTATAGGAGACTCGAAATCTCAAACGGATTTTTGGAGATGGAGCTTACCTTCAATTTCCAACTTTTCGTAGTTCAAAGTATTTTGAAAAAAGGGTTTCTACTATGCTAAAACGGCATCTGAAGTCTGCTGATTTTATAAACTAAGGGAAAACTCCAACTAAATAAAATTTAACTAACTTCAATGAAGTTTATGCAGCTTTGTAGTTGGTGCAATGGCTGAAGTCATTGGAGTGATTTTTGTCAACAGATTTTTGTTAAAAAGTGACTGGATCAATGTGACCAAATCAACAGAAAAACTAAATTTTCTACTAGTGAAAAAACTCCTCTAGGAAGAGAATAAGAATCCTCCATATTGACATTATATGTCATAGTTTCAAACTTTCAATCAACAAACTTCACACATTAGGCATGCACAATGCTCCTCTTGCTACAAGCTTCTCATTATGCTTACTAAATTTTTTAACGTATACACTAGTTGCAAAACCCTCATTGCTTAGACATCCTATAATATATATAGACACTCAAGTTGCACAATTTCTTTTAAGAAGACATCTACAATTAAGAGAGATGAATAGAATCATTAAATTTCATGAATGGGTTTCAATCTTTCTAATCTAACATAGCTAGCATTGCTATTCAACAACCTTCACCTTAGTTTCAAAGTAGGGCTGATTACATTAGAAGATATTTGAGGGCATGAAGAGGTCACAAGTTCTTTTGAGTTCCGAAGGTGTAGGAACTCGCCACATCAGTAGTATGACGTGGTACAGACACTACTACATTAGAAAATAATATTATTTTTAATTATTTTTTTAATTCAATTTTGGGTTTATCAACACTTTTTTAAAATTTTGAAAAAAACTAATTTTTTTCTAAAAATTTGGAAATTCAGCCCATTATGGGTTGGTTTCCAATTTGGGGCACCATAGGGAACAATGCTAGGAACAACCCTGAGACGGGCTCTCGCAGGCCTCAATTCTCCTCTAATGGTGGTTTCCACTACACTAGCTAAACTATCACCCACCTAAACAAATTATTAAAGCCAATGTCAATTTAAATGTTGGTCTCAACAACCAATCAACCTTCTCTATAGACCAAATTATGTAAAAAACTAAAACTGAGAAGATTATGTCACTATCAGCTTCATTCCACAAACACCATGATTCAATCTTTAAAATTTACAATAGTAAAAGAATGTTGTAACTGTGTACTCTCACAAAAATTCAAAGTCTCTGTTAAACTCAAACAATGACCTAACAACAAAATTTCACCCTCTCTCTTTCTCTCTTAATGACTAGTAAAACAACAAACATGCTTTGTACTAGGAACCAATACAAGAAAATCTAAGCTCTTGTAGAACCAAGATTCAATCAACATATGTGTTTAAGATAGATATATACATGAGCCATCAACATATCACTACAATATTTGCGGGCACTATGTCGAGTCTATACCACAACAAACCATTGTCATTAGTGTCCCAAGCACAACCCATTTTCCAAAATGCATCCTACTCACAAGTTGGTTAGATTCCCATCTCCCACTAAATGCTTGAAAATCATCCAAAAACCCTAAAAAATTTCCCTAAGATACTACATAGTAGTAGATTAGTGTACTTAATTATTCACTAACAACATTCCCTTATGCACAAGTAATCGGTTAACCTAGAATGCTCATCAAACCAAAGACATCCAACTTGTTACACATCCAAACAAAAAATACCCACTAAGGTCATTGACAACTCTACTAACAACAAAGAACAAAAGATTACAAGTAGTAGAATAATGGCAATGTCAAATGCACTAAAACAAAACATGATAAAAAAAACCTCACTCAAAATTCAGTGTGGTTCTTTTGACCACTTTTTAGAGCATGCACATGTAGTGGGCCTTTAGCTTCTTTTGCAATTTAAGACTCCAATTTTTTGAATTTTGGAGGGTGTTTTGAATCATTGAAAAAGGTATTTCAATATCTTTCCAATGGTATATTACACGCCCTGAAATTCAAAAAATTACAATCTGAAATTGCAAAAAATATTGATTGCGTTCGTAGTGGACCTCTACAAAACCGTGGTCAAAAGGACCGCACTCAATTTTGAGTGCATTTCTTTTCACCATATTTTGTTATAGTGATGAGTTCTATAAGCAATCAAATTGTCAATGCTTGTCATAGAAGCTGAATCTCAACATGAATGTTGCAATCCAAAAACTTGACTCGTCTAGATTCAAATGAGTTCCCAAACTAAAAATCCCTAAACCCACACCACTCCCTAACTATTAGAAGTTCAAAATCACAAATCCATATCTTATTCCAACCACCATGATTTGGTCTTTGACCAAAGAGATTCTAGGGTTATGGTGACTACTACCTAAAAATTTAACAATTCTCTCCCTCCCCCTCTATTGACAAGCCTTGCTAGACACTTCTCAAAGAAAAGACATTTGTTGAGAAAAAACCTTACATATTGGTGTTCGGGCCCTTGTTGTAGCAAATGTTGATGCATAGAGATCCTACTAAACCAAGGAGTAAGAAATACAAGGAAGTGAGGGAGAACCCCATCATGTTTGTTCCCCAATGCCAACATTTCTCCATCAAGGGAGTGTAAGCATCCCCTAATAGAGTCTATAAAAATAAAGAGAAAAAATAAAAGTAAAGATTTAAAAATAGAATTCTAGTCAAATTGAGGTCCTTGTAAAATAACATGCGAACAATAAGTTCAAATCTTCAAATTTTCAAAATAATATGATGTTGCAAATTGTACCATGCATTGCATACTTTACAAATATTGTACAAAAAGTCAATTTGCAATACTAACATTGCACCTTCAATAATGACCATTAAATTAGAGTTAATTTATGTATTTTTTAATGTTTTGATTGAGGTGTACAACAAAAAGCAATGAAATTTGAATTTACTTGACTAAACCTATATAATTTGAAGCTACAATTGTTATAAAATCAAATTTGTCTAACCTTTCATTTATTTTCAAGTTTAAATCTGTCACCACAATTGTTTTGGCACCACTTTCATCACAATGCATTAGGTCTCTAGCCCTTAAAACTTTAGTTTGGGATGCATTAGACCATAACTATTTGAAGTTTGTTACATTGAGTTAGATCTTCATCTTTCGTAATATTCAAAATTACAAATTCAAATTTATATTCATTTACAAATTAATTATTTTTAATTAAAAAATAAAAATAAAAAATTTTATAAAATTTTAATTGTATAGGCAATAATTTGACAAAATTTAAATTAAAAAAAATTTATCATTTCCATATTCACAACTTTTAAGAATTGAAAACTACGAAATTTTAGGTTAACCCTGGAAAGATGGAGTCTATATTCTTCATGATTAAAATAGCTAAAAATTTTAGAATAGAAACACCTTATAATGTGAAAAGAAAATCCATAATCTTCTGTGTTTAGAAATGTGGTTTTAGGTCCTCAACTTTGAACTTCAATTTTATGCTCATTTTTAATAGTTTTCCAAATTTCTAAGTCGAGTAGAAATTAAACTAGAGAAGCTTCATTTTATTAGTTTTGCTCAAAAGCAATAGAAAACATTTGGGATGTCAAAATCAAATTCAAAGGGGGAGAATGCAAAGTACTGAAAGATACTATTATGGTAAATTATTTTTTTGATAATCCACCATGTATAAAATAAAATAAAAACTAATGTGACTTAACTTAAATTTATTCATGTAAAAACAACATTAATAAAGTTGCAAGCAAAAAACTAGTAGAAATTTATACATTTTACAATATGAAAATAATTTGTTTAACCATCCAACTAAAAACTCCTTTTGTCCTAGGCATCCTAATAGGGTTTGGATAATCCTATTGTTAAGGTTTTGCAATCACAAGTACACATAGCATATATTGCCTTATGCTTTGGAGATGTGTGGTCCTGTCAATTTAGAAGGTCAATCACAATTTTTGCAAACCCTAATACATCTACAAAAGACAATCTCCTATAATAAAAACTAAATGTATGGTAAAAACATCCCAAACCATCCATGTACCCATTCCTAACGAGTAAAGTTTTATTGAAAGTGGACATTAAACCGTTCACTTACTTAATTGCTATTGGTTGACTATTGATCCTCTAGATTTTTGATTTATAATGAAGCAACTACTTGGGATGATTTCAAAGGTCTAGAAGCTTCTACTTTAGAAATTCATAGTAATTATATATCTTATCCCAAAAATTTGGGTCCCCCCTTCCAAAAAAAATTCATAATTTTCTATTGCTAGTACTACAAAATTATTTTTTCTTGAAAAAGATGCCTCCAACTAAGTTATGTTGATTTGCTTACTTTGACATTTTCAAGAGAAAGTTTTTGCCATAGATATTTACAATAGATATTTGGATGCCATCTAAGGTATAAGGTAGCCAACCCATTTTTAATCAACCCCATTTCCAATATGTAGGATGCTTTCTTTCTGTGAAGTTGTAGTGTAGTTCCTGGAGTAGTTGTGTCACATTATGATTGGTTGCAAGGCTCTCAATATTGCAACCAAACCTTGGTCGATTTCAGAATTAGCATATGGTCACAATTAGAAAGCTCTATACCACCATTACATGTCAAAGAGAATCTTCCACTAAAAAATTCATAGTAATTACATTTTTGTAATAAAATTTTGGAAAAATATGCAATCCTTCTAAACTCTATTTTTGCACATGCAAAAAAACTCTTCTCCAAATATGCATCATTGCTTGAGTGGTTAGAAATGGGTTGGCCACCTTAGCTACATCAGGAAAGTAATCCCCCATTGCTTAAAGTATTGTTGTAGTACTGTTTCAAAAGTTATGTAGTATAATATTGAAAATGTATTATTGCAGTATTGCAAAAGCATTATATTGCATTTCCCACTGAAAGTATATTGTTTGCAGTACTGCAACAATACATTTTCAATATTATACTGCGTAACCTTTGAAACAATACTACAACGGTGGGGCTTCTTTCCCCGTTGTATCCATCTGAGGAGGATTGCCCCCCCTTTATTGTCCCATCTAAATGTAAATGTAAAATCTGCCCCCTAATTTGTGCCACATGAATTTTTTTTATTTCTTCATTTCCCCTAGTATTCCATTTGGGGTCCATCGCTGATTGCAAATATAAATTCAGAATTTGTGAATTTTATCATGTGTGGCAGATAATCAAAATTCTAGTGTTTCCCAGTAAAAAAAGGCAAGACACTAAATCCTGCAAACGAAGTGGGCCCCGCAGGGACATTTTGTGTTTTACCCGGGGGATAAAAGTAAAACCTGCCCCCTATTTTGAGCCATATCTAGGGTATGTTCTAGATCTTCCCTAGCAAATTTGGGGTCTCTGATTGCAAATATGATTTCGGAATTTGCAAAAAAAATAATGTGCAAAAAATAAAAAATTCCTGCGTTTTTCCCCAGGGTAAATCTGCCCCTGCGGGGCCCACTTTGTTTGCAGGATTTAGCATCCTCCGTAAAAAAAGGGGGTCAATCCTCCATTAAGTTACTTCATGTCAAAATCTTTGACCACAGCTAGTCAGCTGTGAAATGATGTACTGTAGAAATCCTGCCATCTCTCACGTCAATTTGAACGTTGCTGAAGACTAAGTCTCTCACAAGCCTGATGGTAGCATAAGATAGGGATCATTCACTCCAGCTTTGCAGTTCACTCAGTTGTCCTACTAATCTTCATCCAAATATTTCATCCCCCACCATATTATTCATCCATACATCCATCCCTTTTTCTGCTCCTGTGTTTTTTCTGAACTCCACCAGACCCCCTGTTTGTAGGCCCTGCCACTCAGGCCATTGTCTGTCATCCCCTTAACTTATTATAATCAGACCTCCCAGCGAGTAACTTAGTATGGAATAATTTTTGGGGAAGCTCATCAGCCAGCCTGGACAAGGAATGACATAGGACAAAGGCATCCCACGTTAACTTATGGCCAAACCTTGGCTACACAACAGTCAGTCAGACACAAGGAAAGGAGAGCTCAGTACTATTTCATGTGTGGAACTTGGGGAACTGGGACAGTCATCCCTTGGGAGCTTTCGTCGTCTTCTTAACTTATTAGTTCTTAGTTTCTTACACACTCAAATTTTTTATTTTTTATTTTTTTAAAATTATTTCTTACACACAGGATTTTTTTTATTTTTTATTTTTTATTTTTATTTTTAAAATTAGTTTTTACATGCGGGGATATGATACTAAGCTTACGCTCACTGGATCCACTTGCAGTCTCACGGACAGAATCCAGTACCTTACTTACTGTACAGATGTGTGATGAGTGCCTGCTGCTGCTGCTGCTGCTGCTGAAGTGCACTTCAGTATGGTGGAGGGAAATTTGCAGAGGTGTCATTCCTTCATGACACTTTTGTTCAGAAAAAAACTGAGCGCGCTCACTGCACAACTGTAGTGTATGTACTTCATAATCTGAACAAAAGGTCAAACAGGGCGGGGATTTAACTTAACTCGTCGTACTTAACCCTGTAAAAATGTAATGAAATGATGTGGAGGAAGAGGAGGAGGAGGATGACGACCAGGGCTTTTTTTTCTGGCGAAATTTCGCCAGATCTGTCAAAATCTGATCACTGTAAATTTGTCCCTCCAAAATCTGGCCTATACAGTGAAGCCAACACAGGGGACACTAGTCCAAAAAAAAAGCCCTGATGACGACAACAAATAAGTGTCCAATGAATGATTTTCAGGTTACTGTAGGAATGAAGCGGAGGAGGCCAGGACCTATCCTCATGGTGGAAGAGGGTAAGGTGGGAGGCTTGGAAACTGCTCTTTTGAGGGTTGGTCTGTCTTTTTCATGTGTTTCCTTGGGTGGGAATATTTTTAGCTCAATTTTGAGATGATGAGAAGAAGATGGGGAATGTAACACAAGTGATATCATATTTTTTGAAGCATTATTGAATTACTTGTGAATTTTCAAACGAGGTGTGTCTTAGAAACTTATTTATGACTCTAGATCTTTCACAAATTATTCACTTGCAATTTGTAAAAGCCCACATAGGAGAAGCAAGGAGAGTGATTGGCTCTTGTAAAAAATAATAATAATTTTTTTAATACATTCAATGGCTATAGAGGTTGATATAAGGACCACCTCATATCCATTTCAGAGCTAGTTATAGGGGTGATTCTTAATGCTCAAATAGGTTTTGAACCTCCTACCTTATTGGTTGATCAATTAGGTGTAAAGATAAGAGGTTTGTAAACCAACCAGGTTCTAAATGTGTCTCCTATGAAGGAATGAGTAACATGTTCCTTGAACTGTCTATTGTTGTCATTGATGAAGTGGGTAGGTTCAAAGTAGACATCTTTGGACCTCCTAGCTTAAAACAAACTATTCTTCCTAATATACATATACCTACCGAAAAAATGCATACATTTAGAAGTCTAATATGTCCGTACATGTAGGAAATCCAAATTTGAATTGATTTGCTAACAATATAGGGACACATGTATAGGGATATGGATAATTATATAAGATGGATATCTCCAAACTACCACTTTTTGCTCTTGTGCCTACACTAAATAGTGAAAACAGGTTGCCCCAGACTAATTTCTCAACATTTGATACTATATAAATGTTTTCAGTTATTGTACAAGAATGTTCTACTTTCGAAGTAGGTATTGTTTGTAATTGGGACTCATGAACCTCCATGTATACAAATGAAAATATTTTTAGAAATATTTGTTGACTTTGATGGCTTGTAAAGTAACTTTCTTGGTGTAAAGCAACCTAATTGTCAAGGCAACCTAATTTCACTATTTTGTGTAGATACTATTACTGAACTAGTCAAATTTTCATATTTTCCTTGTTGGCATGTAAAAAGAGATTCCACGTCACCAAAGACCATGACATTGGAATGAAATATACCAAAGTCAGGAAGGGTCCAAGTCTATTAGGGTAGATGTTTTACAATCATTTCTTCCACATAGGTACATATTGATTTTGGAGACGTACACGGAGTGATGATGTGGGTTATGGGTCATTGGCGCATTTGGGGTACAGTACCCAACCTTGCTGTATTGTAGAGATGAAAACTTCAAGTAATCCACATCATATCTTCATGTCTTGTACGCGATTCACATACGGTGTACCAATATGTCACACTGTTGTTATTTATTACCCTTATGCCCTGACTCCTGCTCCAGTCTTCTGACACGTACTCCCTCGCCTGAAATGCCTCAGAATTTAGGGCACACACACTCATCAAAGATTTGAAATGGGAAAGATCACATCCAACCAGCCAGGTGACCAGAGTGATGACCAGAGCAAAGAGACAGAAATTTTTTGTTTGAGGCAGAACCACAAAATATAAGGTGGGTACCCCCTAAACCGACACTTTTCTTCTACTGTGCATATTATTGGTCTGGTCAAATTTTCACATTTTATGGTTGACAGGTGAAAGAAGACTCCAACGCATCAAAGAACACATCATTTGGTTATCGTATGCAAAAGTTATGAAGGGTCAAATTTTTAACGGGGTAGATGTTATTAAAATGGTTTCTTACTCAGAGGTGCATATTCAAGATGTACACGGAATAATGATGGCAGTTTTAGGCAGAATGTGATTTTTATTTATTGAAACAATAGGGTGTGGTTTGGGTGCACCCATCTTAACCCTTGAACGTTGGGCTAGTGACTGTGGAAATCAACGGTTTTGGAACCACATGACATCATCCACTTTCAAAAAACCAAAAATACTCATTGGGAGTCAAGCTACCATAGAAGATCTCCCCTTTCCACCCCTAATTTTGAGGATGAATAGTTGCACTTCTATCCTACATAGGAGAATTCCTTGTCATTCATTGGACAAAAAACATCCGCCCAATGACTTAGGGGTTAACTTATTGTATGAGAAAGGGGGACAATTTGATCCATTTGTGAAGGGAAGAACTTATCAACAATCACTCTATTTTTTATTTTTTATTTTTTTTCTTGAAACACATGGACAATTTCCACTACTCAATTTTTTTCAAAGTAGGATGACAATGCATACTTGGATAAACAGATACGATTGAATTAATAAATTAATTTTCATCTATAATCCATGTATTAATGCGCATAATAAGTATGCTGAAAAAAATTAAATAGTAGGGAAACGAAATTACTGTAATGTCACTGCAAAAATTAGTATCATTATTACAGTTGTTTTGGTAGAAAATACAAAATAGTACAGTATTGTAGTGTTTTAGACGGCCTCTACTAATTTGATCTCTAATGACCTGTACAACGATTTTGCAATTACCTCTGCCTGTCTTTGGGCTACATTTTGGGGCGAAATGAAATTTTCTTTCAATTCTTTACAGATAATAAAAGGTATTATCTTTGAATAGCTGTCCTACCAAATCAAAATTTTCGTAGCCTAACTTTTTATTGTGAAGGAAAAAAGAAAAGCAAAAATTGTGCAATATTATTGAATTGTTAAGAAAATTGCTTTTAGGGAGAATAATGATTTTGATGATAAAATCCTTTGACCACTTTGAGCTAATAAATGGAAAATGAAGCTTTTGTCAATTGTAAAAAATTCTTGTGCTAAACCTATAAATTGTATTTTAGGTGAATTATCACTTATTTTGAAATTGCTCATGCTTTGAAATTGATTTTTAAATAGTTTCAAATATTTGTTCAAACTTGAACATACAAATCATTTATATTCATGGTGTATAACATAATCTCTTTTGATTAAAATCCCAAAGAAATTGTGAAAAATATATTCTACCCCACATCTAAGTGCAATCCCACAAGAATAGCTAAGGTAAAATATTTCAAAGATATGATTATGATTTTGGTAAACTAGTGTTACATAAACGAATAAAACATATTACTTTAGTCAAGAATGCAAATTACACTATCTTCATAAACAATAAAAACAAGCAAGTAGTCTATATGGAGATTTATTCTTGTAGCAATTGGCTTGCTTTTTTAATAGAGGCCCATTCAAAAACTTAGTCTTCATGATTGTCCTTATCTTCTTTTTGGTCATGACCTCCAAAAGGTAACTATAGCTAGTTGCGACCCCTTTCTAAAACTATTTTCTTGCCTAAAATGTACAATCTCTACATGAGAGTCTAGGATCAATTTTTAGTGCACCTATATTCAACACTTTGCAAATTTGTAGTTTATTAAAATGGTACCAAATAATGTTTGTTGAGGGAGATTTTGAATTCTAACAAAATTCTACAAAATGTAGGCACTTTAATAATAGGAATGATAGTCTAATACTCATTTGGAAATTTTAGATCTAGTTATCTCCCCCTCTAAGCTCTAAACCTAAAGATAAGAGAATTTGACAAATTATAATATATAATTAAATTTCTTTTACATACCTATATAATTGACTTTTGTAGAACATTATTTAAATTAACATTAGCAACGCATGGATCCCTACAACAGAATTAATTTTAGAAACAATGCCAGAAGAGAAGGGAGTGAGGTGTTGAATCTTGATACCTAATTTGTTTCAAAGATGAGATGGTGTGCATTTGCAACAACAAAGGAATTCAAACTTTAATTCAACATGCTATAACTATATGCAGAAGGGATATCCTTCAAGCCCTAGAATTCTTCTTAAGAACAATGTTCAAAGATATAGAATTAAGTGGTGAATCTTGACACCTAATTTGCCCAAGAGATGAGATAGTGAGGATTATCCATGCATCATAGGGACACAAGTATTCAGAGATAAATTTACCCCCCTTTGGATATAGATAGTAAAAAGAAATATTTTATACTATTTTTGTCAATCATTACATAAGTCATTTTTTATTCTTATTTATTGGCCATAATTTTTGTTTTAAACCTCACGGGGATTCCTAATTCATAACAAAGGTAGATAAGACCATCATACACATTATGTATTTATTCATAATTATAGAAACAATATATTATTTTGAAAGTACTCAAATTGAACATCAATGTTGCCCTACTAATCATTTTAGAGGATTTTAGTACTATTTTGTACCAAAAATGAAAATTTGAAGCTAGAAATTGATCACATCTTTGAATACCACATATTGAGCAATTGTGTTTTAAAAAAATATTATTTTTCCATATTGCACATATAATTGAAATGTGATGTTGTATTGACACATGAATTGTAGAATTCTTTTTTTTTATCAAGATGTTATCAATTGATTAGAAGTCCCTTAAGCTTGAAAATAATGTTTATATTTTATTTTTTTGAATTTTTTTCTATTTTCAAAAAAAAAATTATATGAAAATTCATAGTTTCTCTATTTTGTGCATAATTTTTGGAGAATACTTTATGACTTGAATTTTTGGGATTACATTATTTTTAATCTTATACTAATTATTAATAATTTTTTGATTTTAAAAAGATCCAAAATAATTTTTTCTAATACAACAACAAAAACACAACAAATAATACAAGTATTTATAGTAATTGCTTGCATTTTTTAAAACCTAGTCTCTTGTAGAGAGAACAATGCCATAAGAGAGAAGAGTGAGGTCAACTTATTTGATTTTGACACTCAACATATGTGGGATGAGATGGTGAAGATTGTGTATGTGTTGTAGGGACAAAGACATTCAAAGTCTATTTCAATAGATCCTAGATTTCCTAGGAAATGACATCCTTCAAGCCTTGGGATCCTTTTCTAGAAACAATGTTAGAAAAGAAAAGTGAGGTGTTGGATCTCAACATCCAATCTGCTTTGGGGATCCTTTTCCAAAAACAATATCAAAAAAGATAAGTGAGGTGTTGGATCTTAACATCCAATCTACCTTGAAGATCCTTTTCCGGGAACAATGTCAAAAGAGAGAAGTGAGGTTTTGGATCTTCACATCCAATCTACCATGGGGATCTTTTTTCCATGAATAATGTTAGAAGAGAGAAGTGAGGTGTTGGATCTTAACACTAAATCTACCTTTGGGATTATGCATGTATCACATAGATAGAGACAAAGGCATTCAAAGTCTACAACAATAGACCCTAAATATCCTAGGAAATAACATCTTTTCACTAGATGAAAAAAGCGTTGAGTTCAATAGAATTTAGCGTCAGCTAAATTCTATAGAACTCAACGCTCTTTTCTTCTAGTGTTTCAAACCCAAAGATCTTGAAGGAAGTCCAAATAGTATTATACAATGTTATGTGATATAATACATGTTTTTTCTTCAAGCTTCTTCAATTAACTTTAAGAGACAAACTTGCTTGAGTTACATGGTTTTATGTCCAAACTTTAATTTCACATAGTGTTTGATTTAAAATGTCTTGACTAAGAAAATATAGTTTTAATACTCTACTTTAAATTTATTTTCCAAAATTGTTAAGATTGTGATTTTTGAAGGTAGGCATCTTGAAAGCTTCAAATACACCACTTTTGAACTTTTCTATTGAATTTCCATCTGAGTGTGAACTGAAGGAGTCCACCAATTACACTATGATATTTATGACTATCATCTACAATTTTGATAAAAACTTCATACAATTTTTATCATTTAAAAATTACTATGACTTTTACAAAAATAATCATTCAAAAAATAATGTAAACATTGGTTTTTTAATTATTAAAAACAGAAGCTAAAAGTTTGGATGTATATGACTACAAGAGGCAAAGATTAATTTTTTGAAAGGTGTGTTTTAATATAGAAAACTAATGAAGTTTGATATGTCCTTTAAGGGTTAACATTAATTGGATAAAGTTCAATTTTCACAACATCCACCCTCCACCTAATAAATGTTTGAGCGCTTCGTGGTTCACATTTGAGGGCACTTGGAAAAATTTAGTTCAGTGACTTTGGCATTGGCACACTAGTAAAATGGTCATGAATTCAAACTTGGGATTTGGTAGGATGTTTACTTCCATAGGCACCCAACTATGGTGTGTTTGGGTGAACACTTCAAAAATTCATAACAAATTCACACTTTGTTGAAAAAACATAGTTTCAAATACTCTCTCCATTCTATCACTTGACTTCCCTAGAAAAAAAATTAGAAAATTTCAGAAATGACAAGAGGGCAAATCCCCCATTTGGTTCATAATAGGCTGTTTTACCTTAGAGGTAAGTTAAAGGATCTCCAAATAGTTCAACCATTCCCACCAAATGCTCCATTAGGCCGGGGTGGATTGACCCCCTCGCTCGTCCCCCCAAAGTCATTCCATGGGTGCTTGTAAAAAAAAAGCCCCCTATTTTGTGCTTCATTTATTTATCTTCTCTACCTCTCCTAGCTAATTTGGGGCCTCTGATTGCAAATATGAATTCAAAATTTGAAAATTTTATCATGTGTGAAAAATAAAAAATTTCAGGGTTTTTAGGGTTTAGGGTCGAGAGAGGGGGTCATCAATCCACCCCGGCCCTCCATTACACCTATCTTTCAGACCAGAGTTACCCTTCTTCTTCTTCTCCTTCTTCCACTCCTTCACACATTCCACCGGAATCAGTTTGTCTGTCTACACGAAGCATCCTCCGTCCCATTTTAAGGTTTACCCCCAAATAAAATAAGATTTTTGCCCCCTTTCAGCTGGCTTGCCCCTTTGTTTTTTTCCCCCAAAAACCCAATTCCACAATTGAAAATAATAATAAAAAATAAAAAATCCCTGGCTGGCAAAGTGATAACATTTGGTCTGACGCCCCCCCAGAGAATCTTGGCAAGAAAAAAACATGGCCAGAGTCGAAATCAATCACGGAGCAGGGCTGTGCTGCTGCTGCTGCTGTGCAGGCTGGCAGGCCGCCAGCCCTAAACTAAGCCCCCCCCAGCCCCAGCCCCAGCACCTGTCATGAATGAATGGCGGCTGCCAATAAACCGCCCTCACAGTTCCCAAGGCCCAAACTTCAAAAATCAATGCCTGCAATACCCAGTACAGTTTGTAATAATCACTGGAGTAATGACTCCCAGGTGTACATTTCTCCCACTGCATCATGCAAAAATCTAGCCGCTCGTGAGATCTCTCCATCCTCGGGTACCGACGCACGATCGGGCCTTTCCATGAAACCACCCAACCCGTCCCCGTCCCCGTCCCCGTCCTCGTTCCCGAACCTGTTTTCCGAACCTGGGTTCCAAAACGGGTGTTCGTTTGCACGGGTCTACATTCAAATTGAAGGAAATAGCAAGGACGGGTAGGTATTTACTCACGGATACGAATACCGTACGTCTCTCTCGTTGGGCTCCACCCCCGGAATGTTCAATTGTTGCCTTGCGCATTGCCGGGCTGCTGCTGCTGGCTGGTGCTACGTTGCGCGGCTCTTGCGCTTGCTGTTTCGCTTTTGCGATTGCTGATTGATTGTTTGTTGGCGTATGTGTTGCGCTTCTTCCTCTTGTCTAGTTTCACTTCTGTCGGATTGCTGTTTTTTTTATTAGTGCTGCGCTCTGGTCTGCGGGAATGATGTTTTTTAATCTACGGAGATGGAGCTCCCATTTTTGGCTAGTGTCGGTTGTGTGCGTGGAGGACAAACAGGATGTTAATTCTGGAGCTTGAGGTGGAGCATTGTGAGAGTGGGAGCATCGGAGGTGATGAAATGAACGGTGGAAGAGTGGGAGGTTTCTGAGGATTGAGTCTAGTGGTGTGGCGAGTGTGATTGGAGGAGTGGAGGAAGTGTGGACGTTGGAGACGAAGGCCTGTTCTTGGAGTGATCGGTTTCTGCAATAATCAATTGCTGTGTGTGTAAATATGGTGTGGTGATCTGGATGTAGGGAGAGGCAGGGCTGAGTCCTAGTAGTGGGATCTTGAGAGAGAGAGAGAGAAAGGGAGAGAGTCAGTAAGGTGAAACTCATTGGTAATAGCAGCGATGGCGCTGTAGAGCTGGTAGCGCGGTTTGCTCGTCTCTTTTGGGATGAAAGAGTGAAGCAGTGACTGATTGCTCATCCTGCAAATGCTGTGGTGTGAATGGCGTTAATGCCGCCACGATGCTTGCAGCCGCACCGCAGCTGCAATGTTGAAGCCCGACCTGGAAAATGTGGAGGGTTTAATTGCTCACTGGAAGATCACAATGCTGCAGTTGGTGCTTATGAGCATTGCTGAGGTGTGATCGGGCATTGTAGGGAATCGGAGGCTATGCATCAGAAGGATCCGTGGAAGCCGAGTGGGGTACGTCATTTTGAGTTTCTTTCTATCGTCGTTCCCTGGTGCATACACCTTATCCCCTCTCTTCCGTTAGTTACTCGGGTTTACTTACTTCTTGGCACAGTAGCTCAATTGCATTTTAGGTTCAGTACTCCGAGCTCCCAACAAATTGCTACTTTTGCGACGGGACAGACTAGCGAGTCAGAGCCTGATTTTCAGAATTTTCGGTGTCAGAATCGGAACGGGCATGTGGTGTAGTAGTATTCTTGTTCCGTCATTGAGACAGTTGGAGGTTTAGCGTTTCTTGGCTGTTGCAGCCTAATTCTGCAGTCTCACTTAAGTGTACCCACTACCCCCAGTCTGCCTAAGTAGCTGCGGGCCAAGCGTAGGTTTCGTTATGTTCACCATGCATCTGGTGCTGTTGTACCGTATTTTGAGGTTTCAATTGTGCTGGAATGTGCAGAGTGCATCGAGCATTTTCGCCATTGATTGTCGAAAGCTCACCACTCCGAGCATCATTTCATCCGGACGAACTTCTAGTACCTGAGTGGAGTTTTCTTTGTTCGTTGTGGTAGAGTTATCCCGATGGGGTGTTCAAACTCCAAGGTTGATAATGAGGAGGGGGTGGCACGATGCAAGCAGAGGAAGCGTCTGATGAAGCAGACTGTTACATCTCGCCACCACTTCGCAGCTTCTCATGCGCAGTTCTTGCTTTCCTTGAAGGGAGTGGGTGCTGCGTTTCGTCAATTTGCAGAGGGGGAGGGTAAAGATGGTAGTAATGGACTGTATCCTCCGGACACGCCCACTACACCACCAAGCAGTCTGTCACTAGGCCCTCCTCCTCGTCCTTCCATGTCCCCAGCTCTCTCGTCTGTGTTCTCTCCGTCACCTCCGAGTTCCCCCCCTTCCCGAACCAAGCGATCGGCGTTGAAAGGTGCCAGAGTTGAAAGCTCGCCTGAGAGTATCATGAGCATGGACTTCTTGCCCCCTCCCCCTCCTCCTATTCTGGTCAAAGAGTACCGAATGGAACACACGCCCCCTGTTATTCCAACTCAAATCTACAGGTACACTCAATCCTCTTTAGTCTCACAACCTTCGGTCCCCTACTTTGTCATGAAATTTTTATGTGATATCCCTAATTGAGTGCCTTTTCACTGGAAGTTTGCTACATTCAATGATAGTGTGGCAAGTGTGCTGGATATTCTGGAATGCCATTTTAGAGACGGTCATGATAAGGAGGCGCGAGTGCAAGAGCCCGTTTGTGATCTTTTCACTCAATGGCAACCAAAATTCATTTGGTTGTAGATATACACGCCCCCCCCCCCCCCCCCCCTCCCCGGAGCTACCTAATAAACTATTGACTGGGGCATGGATAGAATGCGCTACAGTGAATAATAGTATTGTAAGTGTGCAGGTTAAAGAGGTCTGAGTGCAGTGTTGTTTGTAAGTCATACAGCAAAAAGTGAAATTACTATAGTTCCGTTATACTTCATGTTTTCGATCGAACGTCACTGGTGACATATTCAAATGCCATCGTTATTACAAATATGGTGCTCAGGTTTGAAGATGCGCGGAACTCGTTCATGCCGAAGTCCGGGTACCGTATGGAGTCAGACTCGCCACCACCACCTCCCATGATTCAGCCTGTACAAACGGATGATGAATGGCGATATACTGCGCCCCTGCAAGCTGCTGGTACCTCTTCCCAAAGCAACGTTTCTCCCACTCCTCCTCCTCCGGTTGTGAGGAGCAGCTGGCAGGACTTGTTCATGGATCCGTTTCGACCTTCACCCCCCACATTCAACTACATGGAGCAGCGACGCAACCAGGAAGCTGAGGCCAGGCTTTCCCAGGAGGAGAGGAAGCATGAGGAGCAGAGAAAAGCGCAAGAGGTCCAAGAGCTGGAGCAGAGAAGGCTTCAGGAAACGGAACAGCAGAGGAGAGAGGAGAAGCTTCCCGTTAAACAGCCGAGAGAGAGTTTTCCTGAAAGGCCGCCACCTCTAGAGGAGATTCAACCAAAGAAATTGGATATGGAAGTTCCTGAGCTGGAGGAAGAAGATATCCCAGACCTTGAGGATGTTGATGATGGACCACCTCCCAAGGTAACCATTTTACCTGCAGTTCGCAAGAGACCGAGTAAGGGTTTAGGATATTGTTTTCTTCACTTTCAGCACCAAAAACCAGTATGGAGGAGTATGCTTTAATTGGGAGCTTACTGTAGAGATCACGTCGGTAACAGTAGGCGGACTCTCCTGAGATTAAACTGTTTTATTACGTAGTTCATGATTTTTTCTTATGCTATCATTCAAACGTTGGGAGGTCATATACACCACTATTGATGGGATCCCTCATTTCCATTCAAAGATGAGTGACGTGTAGACAATATTAGCTAAAGTCTTGATTTCTACACCTAACTTGCTAATTGGAGGCCAACGGAGTGTATTTGAAGAGATGAGTTGCTGTTGTTAACTGGGTTCAGTCAATTGGTGACAGGATCTGATCCGTAATGGTTTGCATACCCGTCTCCCTTATAAGCCAAACGTAGACTTCTGCGAGTGCGGGGATTTTGATGCTTTTCCTCTTCATGTCTTACAGGACTCGGATGATGAGAAGGACAATAAGGCTGTGAAGAAACCAGAACCAGAGCCCGAGACTCCGTCCAAGACCCCGCCACAGACCCCCCCGAAGGCGAAGGAGAAGCCACCGAAAGCAGCTGATGCAGTGAAGACGCCCACGCCAGGAAAGCCTGGAGGGAAACCTCCAAAGCCTGAACAAAGAGAAGAAGTGGTCAAATCGAACCGAGAATTGGCAGTAGTCAAAACTGAAAGTGGTGGCCGTGACCTGCTTGATGTTCTCAAGGAGGTTGATGATATTTTTTTGAAAGCTGCAGAAAGTGGAGAGGAGGTTTCACGCATGTTGGAGACAAAGAAAGCTCACTACCATTCGAGTTTTTCAGATAATTTGAGAGGTACCAATTAGTCTTGGTTCCCCTTCCGTATCATTCTAAGTGATTCCATTTACTGCTTCGATTTTTTAGGGTTTTGTTTTGTTAATATTCATTCTTCACTTGGTGGTGCCGCAGGGGTGGGTGAATCCGCAAGGATGAGCTTCAGGAAGCTGTCTGGGAAATCTGGGTCACCTGGTGTGAATCATTTTAGAACTCCTAGTAATATGAGCGTTCTAACTGATGAATCTGCGAGCATAATGAGCATGCAAAGAGCTAGCAACATGAGTTTGCGAAGTATTGGCAACATTTGCAGCACACGATGGTCTGAAGAATGTGGACTGACAGGTAGCCATGCAGCAACTCTGGACAGGTTGTTTGCTTGGGAGAAGAAGCTTTACATAGAAGTCAAGGTGCGTATCATACCAAGACTCGTAGAGTTGTCATGTAACTCCTAATGAACCTCTGTTGGCCTAGAGTTTTTTGATCGGTTTTGAGTTGGGCACACGGGGACTTTCTATTACTCAATTCTATTTATGTCTTAACTGGAACATGCAATTTTCATCATTGATTCTGGTGATAAGAATTTGCCCTCATCTGAAGTTTTTACACTAAGATCAATCAAATTGACCATTTAAAAACCATGAATCCTTGGTCCTTTAATGCATTTTGTATGTGCTATGGATCAAGGATGGATTATTAGTTTCAGGGTTTGTGGAACACTGGCTGACTTGGGATGTCTGGGTGTTTATTAAACAGGAGGCCGAGGCAATTCGAATTGAGTTGGAGAGAAAGTACGCCTTGTTTAGAAATCAGGATGCCAAGAACGAGGATCAAACTATCATTGACAAAACCCGTGCCAATATTAAAGCTCTTCAAACGCGGATGGTGGTTGCTATTCAAGCTGTTGATAGTGCTGCGCAGCAGGTGCAGAAGCTAAGGGATGAAGAACTGTACCCACAGCTTTTGGAATTACTCGAAGGGTGAGTTCGCTTGTTTACCTCAATCTTAGTACTTCAAGTCTTCTGACATCGTAATTGGTTTCTTGCCCGCTTGGATTCGTAAAATTGGAAACATGTAAGATGAACTCCACTATTTTCTGGAGATATTGACTGTTACGATGTTGGCAACAGTAACTTGAATTTAGATTTTAGTGTTTGTAAATATTTCTGAGGTGTTTCTTGGTTGCATTTATTCAGGATGGGTACTATGTGGAGGGATATGTCTTCCTGTCACCGAGCGCAGCTGCGAGCTGTAGAAGCAATGAGGAGACTTGATAACTCTGCTGCCTGTGAACCAACTACAAGCTCTCATCGCCACTCCACGACACAATTGGAAATTGCACTCAACAAGTACGTCTTCATTTATCCCTTTCACTTTGTAATCACCAACAAGATTATGACGCCAATGATTTCCATAGTTTCTTCACTGCTCTTTCACACGAATCGATAGATTTTACTGAGCATAATTAAAGATTTGGTCGGTAGTTGTAGTTGAGCAACCAGTAGTCACTGATCGTTGTTGGAATTCTCTCTCCTTACTTGCAGATGGTCCGAGAGCCTGAACAGGTTTGTATATTCACAAAAAGACTATTTGAAGAATTTAACATCATGGTTAAAACTGAGTCTCATGCAATTCGGGACTGAGGAGGTTGAGAGAAGTGAATCCAGGTCCCCGTCACGGTCCCCGAGGTCGCCTCTCCTCAGCATCCAAGCCAGCCCCATTTACGCTGTCTGCTCCAGATGGCTGGACTCGTTAGACCAGCTCGCCGACCGAGTGGTTCTGGAAGCCATTGGCGCCTTTGCGGCGGTGGTGAGGGAGATGCTGAGGTTACAATGGGAAGAGCTCCGAATCAAAAAACGCGTCGAATCGTTACATAGGGAGCTGGAGAAGAGGGAGCATGCTCTGGTGGCTGCTTCCATGAGAGACCCCGGCATGACCTTACCCCCTCCAGTCCTGCCACAGACCCCTTCGACGACATCCGGCAGTGACATGGATGACAACAGCCGGTACGACAGCCGGTACGACAGCCGGTCAGACAGCCGGTATGAGGGCCGGTACGACATTGTCCCGCACAGGGAATTCTCCGAACGCTCTGAAGTTACAGACAAGCGGCACAAAATGGAAGCCACAAGGAGAAAGCTTGACAGCGAAATGGAAGCCGAACGAAAAGCTTACGTTGACACTCGGTTATACACTCTCAACAGCCTGCAAGCCGGGTTGCCGCAGCTCTTCCAAGCTGTGATTGCCTTCTGCAATCAGGAAGCAGACATTTTCGATAAGCTCAACACCCCGGTCAGCACCCCACAGCCAGTGAGGTGAGCCAAGAATCCTGCCACCAAAGGGAGCAACAAGTGAGTGGGCAGTTCTGTAACAACTGAAGTGATCTTTCCTTTCACGGTAGATTTCTCTTGTCTGGATTGGACTATTTCTTTTTTGTTAGATCGAGAGAAAAGTACTCGCAAGGAAATATGTCAAACACGACTATTTTTAAGTAGTCCTTCACGAAGGCCACGCAAGCAGTTCATTTTTCCCTTACTATAGCAAGTTCACCCTTGCTGCTGCTGCAGCTGCTGTGCTTATATTTAGTTAAACTCGATTTTTGGTCCCTGCATGCCTTGGTGTGATTTTTGGGTGTCAACGCTGAGGCCAGGTGATTATAGTCTGCGAGATGTATATCACTGTCGCTCTAAACTCAAGAGAAATAAACAGTTTCTGATCTCGGATGTTATTTTACTGAAGTCCTGATTTGTTTCTACTCCATTTGTTTCTCCTTTTCTTGCTCTTCATTGCGGGTTTTTGGTTGTTATATTCTAGCTCCGATTCTAGCAGGTGCCCTATCTACACACTAGATTTGAAGCCTTTGTTGAGAGTGTATGAGTTTTAGGCTTTTCAATTCTGGCAGGTGTTCTATGTTCTAAAAGTCCCCCGCCTTGCAAAAGTTGCGTAAGGTGCGATGAGAGCACCCAGAAGCGCCACATTTTCTGGTCCCGCAACAACCGAAGTTCAATACGTATCTTTAATATTTTAATTTTTTTTAAATGAGAATATTACTGACTTCAGGAGAAAGCATAGGTACCTATGACATTAGACTCCCCTTCAATGGACATCCTTGTCGTGAAAAAGGCTTCAACTTCCATTGGTTGCCTTAAATATCTCTTCAACTCCCATTGGTTGGTCATGAAATTTTTTGGCAATTTTGGGTTTGTCCGATTTATGTAGATCTATTTCTGAATTGGGCCCCTAAATACTTTAAGCCCAATTGAATGAATCCAGAACTAAAAGCTTGACTTTCCACCTTGAAATGCCAAAATGTGACATTCCAGGGTTGAAAGTTAAAACTTTTTCAAGAGTTCGAGTTGATATTGAGTTACCCATGTGAACTCTAAAACCTTAGACGTGAATTGTTAGACAAGTTAGGATCTTCTGTACTTCCAAACGGGAATTTTGAAGCTCCCCATCAACAGATCGCCTACTTATACTGCGCTTCAATTAAATGTGCCATTTAATGGAAATTTGACCAAAACAACGAACATTCTCTTGGTTCTTTTTACGGAGTAGAACATTAGAACCTCAAGCTTCTTCATTGGGTTCAGCACTTCGTGTTCCCGGTCGCCACACTGCCATCTATCGTCAAACAGAATCATAGCAAGAATAAAAATCTCTCAAAACTACTGACTCTGCAGAGTCCAGACTTCAGATTGCTTCCGGAAAGAGCACTTTGCAAGTTCATAGAAATGTGATCTAAAAATTCATGCAGAACAGCAGGATGTTACCAATCAATGTACCTTCTTCATAAATACACTGTAAAGTGGTGAGAAAATTGTGACTCTTTCTAAACAATGTGAGAGCCTATCGCTGACCAAATGTCTAAAGCCTAGTTATGCCGATTGCTGCAAGACGCACTCAACTCTAAGACCAGATGACTCGCGATTTGACTAGAAAACCGTAATCCCTACATTGTAATCCGTAGACGCATCAAGGTTGGGAAAGTGTTGGTGCCAAATCTAACAGCGCCTACCAGAAGCGCCATGGATCTTTGTATGGAGGGACAAACTCTTCTGTTGGTGGAATCATGCGGAAAGAGGCAATAGTTTCATTGAACGCTGGTCCCATCTGCAAAAGTGCAATGATGGCTTAATGATTTTAATTTCACTATGCGATGGGACCAAGTAAATGTTGACAGCAATCATTGCAAGGTACCGAGTCAAAAGCTACTCTAAATCTCAGTAAAGAAAAAGAAAACACGATAGATGCAAGCTCACCATTTCCCATCTCGAATCTAGAGTTGATGCGTTCAAAGAGTATAAGTAACCTGAAGGAATCCCGCCGCATCATTAGTAATAATGTGGCCTATGCACTCTAGTGTGATGACCACAAACTTTCCATTTGTAACTTGACTCCTTCAGAAGGACTTACAGACGGGCAGACAAGGGACATTCATCAAACCTCTTAAAATGATTACTTAAAATGACATCAAATACCATCACGGTGGGTGGTTGACAGAGTCTAATTTTAGAGAAGAACAAGAACAGAAATATCAGCGGCGACGGATAGTGAGGACCCACTAGAAAACCGATTACAAGAGCTCACCTTCCCTTTCAGCAGTCACCGCCACCGAATGTCGATAGACATCAAATCCACCATCCTGTCAAATAAACATGTCACACTTTCAGTGCAGACAGTCCCCGGAAGAAACGCAGACATGATATCAAAAAAGCCTTGGATACCCAACGGCAAAAAGTATGCTTCGTAGACTACGTTGAAAATACTGCAAAGATACAAATTCGTACCATCATAGTTGGCGACTTCTGAACAAGGTACTCGTAGTAGAAGTACGGTACACCATCCACCTACAATTCAATAGGATTTCAAATTTGAGTTCGATTGACAGCTCATTTAAACAGAGTCTCCAGTTTCAAGACACCAGAGTCTCGGCTAGAATCTAAGGGCGGAAAAAAAAGAGCACGAGAGGAAATTATGAAATCCCTACAAGTGCTAGTCAGGCCCCCCCAGCATTGATTGCATATGGAATAGGATAAGCCTGTACCTCCTCTTTGTGAGCATCCACAATCGAGACCTCCGCTATTCTTTGTCCCATAGTCATCCGCTGATACAGGTTTGCAAAAACACTCATGTGATTTATCTCAAATTCCAACCAGAGCAAAGTAAGGCTACATTCGAAACTCTTTAGCTGTTCCGCATAAGATTATAACATAAGTGCATGACAGTGAGATGAGAACTGACCGCAGTTGATTTGTCAGCAAGGACGGATTGTGCAACAGCTTTCGGTACCCAGGAATTGACGTCGTTTGTCTTTATAAATGCAGAGTTTGGAGGCCCAACCTATCAATACAAGTCACAGTTTATATTTCTGTGTTGTACGTAAAAGGATAAATACGACAGCAGTTTCTAAGTTGACATCCATTTACAGCTTTGAAGTGGACTATACCATGCGAATTCCACCAAAAATGACCACGTCCACATAATTCGTAGAGATCCAAAAATCCGTTTTAGACAGCATTAGCGGCATGTGTGGGAACATGAAAAGCCATAGATAGTGGATTTAAACGGGTACCGTAGCTGTGACCTATCCTAAATTTTTTAATAAAATTTTCGTCTCATAAAGACACACTGGTTAGTGATGTAAACACTGTCAAGTCTTTGTCCTAAAGAGCTCGAATCTGAACAGGAGAAATGTTTCAAAAGTTAATGACAGTGAAGGCCTTACATAAATGGAAATTGATGATTTAAGAGATAAAGTAACCTACCGACACAGATATGACAACGTTATTTTTTAAGTCGAGACGTTCTGAAACGATCCTTTGTCGCGCATCGGCTGCACATACGTTCAAAAACTTGCCTTTAGTTTTAACGCATACAAGAAATACCTTGACGAGAAATCCTGAAGACCTATAGCACCTAACCACCAATATCAAGAATTCTGGTAAAATTTTCTCTTTCAAATGGAATCAACAAACATACACGATATCTTTACCATTTCATAGAGTTGGAGACACGATTCTTCTAACGGTGGTGACTTCAGTATTGGACCCAAGGAGACTTACGTTTGCTCACAATTGGCACTCATCAATGGGGCAACCTCAACACGAATAAGACCTTTACTATAGCGACGAACTTTAAACATTCATGTTACAGAGCTTACGTGAAAGAGGCGCAGCTGATGAGTACCGCTCCGGCTTTCTAGATTCCACCCTGCAAAATGATGTAATGATAACTTCAATACAGTATTCACGAGGACCAATATTGACTAGTCACATCAGAGGGGCACATCACCTAGACACGAAGAATCTCTGAAAGACAGAGTAAGTCTACCAGCGAAGTAGAAGTCACTTACCAGGATAGGTTTTTCCCTTTGCCGACGGTTACAGGATACGAGTAGGTATAGGCGTTGATTTCATCAGCTTGCACTTCCCTGGTCTTTCCGTCAACTTCTACTGAATCTACCAAAAGTTAAATGACCCCATTGAGTAATTGAGCAGTATATTCCTAGGTTATAATCTTTAGCCTTCTCTTCTCAAAAGACATGACAGAGATTGAAATATGATAACATGGTGCACACGCATGCCTAGTCAGAACGTCATTTAGAGTGAAGTTTGAGAAAGTTCTACAAGCAATTTTACTTGGACGGTGCTAGCATGACTGCTGTCGACGTTCCGTGTTCTTTTCTGATATTTTGATACAAGACACATTAGCATGAATGAACCTAATCCTTTGAGACAATTCCTTCGAGGGCTGCAATTGAATAAATGCTGAACTTGATAGATTTCCTTAATCTAAGGAGCTCAAAGTTTACGATAGTACATCTAAAAATCATTACAAGAATTTTTATCTATCTGAAATTAATTCTTCTTAACTGGTTCATAGACAAATAGTGAATAGGTTCAGGTTTAAGGTAAATCATTATTTTTTCTTTAAAAGTATGTACAGGAATTCATTGTAGAAGGGCGAAGACAAGCACAAACTATTCTTTAGATTTTCGTCTGCCATACATCTCTCCCTCCATATAATGCATAAATTACACATTCCTAAAAAAGATTAAAAAGCCATACCCGTTGGCTCCGCAGAAGCAGACCGAAGACCGATGATCGAAGGAACTGCAAATCCAGTCACTAGTCCCTTCACTAATGCCTGTCGCCGAGAAATAGAAGATGCTTGAAGGGAATCTGCATGATTTGCACTCTCAGCTTCAGACGTGTCACAGCTGTTACATCGAGGCCTTAGAGACCTAAATTGCAGCTTTGCAGGCTGTCTGCCCTGTGAAGATCTGCATTGAAGACTGTCACTGCACCAAAATGACGAATGAGATTAGTAACTCAAGTCGAAGGCATGAGAGATAGTGCAGAAAAAAAGAGAAATACTTTCGTTTGGTTCATCTTTACAGACATTCGATGGAAAAGATGGTCTGATATTTCTTTCATTGCAAAATGAAGACACAACCGAGGTGTAAATATCAGCAAATCGAATCGACAATCAAGGGTTTAGGGAACTAAATCTCGCCACGGTAGCATATAATGGAAACAAAAAGGATCTGGTACATAAAATTTTCCTGGGAAAGTATGAAGAACGGTTTCAAGTATCAGCTTAACAAGCGGTAGAATATAGAAGAAATACTGATCGAATACAACAAACTCCAGAAATTCGGCAAACGAATGCATCTCAGGTTAATTGATCAGTACGGGATATTTCCTGACAGAGGGAGTCCTCCGGTAAAAACTCTAGCAATGGAAGGAATGAACTCCTAAACTAATAGAAAACGAAAATTGTCGTCGTTCCTCTACACTTGCTATACGCCTCATAACCCGAACGCGGTCCCCGACACTGTCTTAGCTGATAACGTTGAATGCAAGATGACAGCAGACCGAAAATTTGTGAAAGATTGCGAGAAGAACACCTCAAAAGTAATACCAGTGTCACGTTTCCAGAGTTCACTGCAGAAAAATTGACATTCTCACCGCAATTTCAAACAATTGGCGGTGGAAACCATAATTAGACAGATTTTAAGCCACGTAATGTGATACATATTTCAAAATCTCCGTTTAAGCTTTAAAATATACATATCAAAGACAGCACCTAATATCTCCCTGCCCTTGACCGCCTCCAACCAGACCCTAAAACTACAGACAGCACGAACTAATCGCAAGAAAGAGTTAGCATGAAATTCAAAAACGCTGGAATAAATGTGTGATACAGAGAAGCCGCAGCAACTCACTGCTTTCACTGCGCATTCACAACCTCAAGAACTTGCAAAATAAAAAAAGAGATTCAGATTGCGTTTTTCTGCAAGAACAAAGAATTGCGCAATGAAGATTCAGCGCAAGGGAAGACCAGCACCTGCGTAGCGACGGGGACGGGCAGGGTCGCGCCAAATGCAGCGCCATATCCACTCCTGCTCGAGCTTGCTCCACTGTCTCCCCTCTTCGTCAAAGCTGCCTGAGTTCTACTGCTCGAATGCCTGATACCCTGAACATCTTATCCGGATCCCAGAATATCAACCGATTTAGAGTATTACACAAGTATCGATTCTCCTATTCCTTCCGGATATGGATCCGGTTCTTGAGAAGTCGGTACATAGCTATTTCTGTTAGGGTTTAACGTCCGAGGTTCTTCCCAGTATTCTCAAGACATGCTGTTGCAGAGTGTGGATCCTTAGTGTGTTTTATAAAACACTGCAATTTTTATTTCTTTTTTCTACGTTGCGGTGATTCTGATAATCGATTGTGGAGATTGCGCGTTTGTTTTCAGTTGAGACTTCGATTGTGAGCATTGAGCGGGATGGCGTTAGGTTTGCAATTGGTCACGGAGCGGACTGAAACAGGGGTGCCGGTAGTGGACACGGAGAACGACGAAAGTATTGCACACATTCAGCCGGACGTTGGAATTGTGCTTGGGGAGGGGCATGTTGAAGGTCCTGGAACACTCTACGTGACAACCAGGTTGGTTGCTTTCACTCTTTCTTAATTTCGTGGTCTTTCTCCCGGGAAGTTATGCCGCTTCTTTGAAGAGTCTGTTCATAGCTGTATTAAACAAAAATTCAAGTCGTGGACACGTAGGTTTTATGATCACAAAATAACGTACTTCACCAGGATTCGCACAGATTCGCGAGGTGTTTCGTGGAAAATTTATTGGATTGGTTTTGGCTTGTTCTTGAATTTTGAAGCTGTGTCATATTACCGTGCTGTCAAGTTTTTCAGACTACCGGGAATCGGGATGATGGTAGCTAATAATGCAAACAAAGCCGGAGTGATTGGATTCTTGCCATTCTGATTTTGGCTCACGTCGTAGACTAATTCTCCTACTTTGTACTATAGAGTACTGGAAGTAGGAAACCCTGCACACTATCGGGGTTTCCCCCGCAGATGAAACCCCCGATTCTGGTGTCAAGGTTTTCTTTGGCGACTCCCTTAAATCACAAACCCTATGGAGCAGGGCGAAGCGATTAGGGTTTGTGCAAGGAGGTTGTCCCGCTTAGGGTCTAATATTTTTGGTTGTAAAAACAAGGAGTCTCCTAGGAAGTTGATCTTAGTGATCTTCGGTTTTAATTAATACACTAGGGTCCTCTGCATTACCATACCCGTGTTCCCTTGTGGGTTTAGGGTTTTAGGATTCCATTTAATCTGAGCCTTGTCAGGCCCTCTGCTGGCCTCTGAAGGACACAATTTGCTATTAGTATTGATAACTTTGTGAACATACTGTTGCCATATATAATGTATCAGCAGTATACGATGCTGCTTGAGCGTTTAGGGGTTATCGTCGCCAATAAGGTAGCCGCACGCAAAACCGCCCAAATCGTTTCATAATTTTTCGACACTCAGGTCTCAGGTAATAAAATTTTGTGAATTTTCAAAGTTGAAAGCATAGGACACCTACTTATGCCACAAGACTCACCTTAACCAGCCACCCCTGAATCAAAAGATGCTTGAACTCCCATTGGTTGCCTCATACGGATTTGGGAGACGTAAGAATTCACAAAACGGAAGGTGGGGACAGTGGGGCCTCTACCTTACTAGCTTTCACAATCGGTAGCTTCTTACGCATATGTGTGCAAGGTCCCATTTTATTAGCTTCTAGGAAAAATCTCATGTGAATAAGGTATCAGACAGATTTCTTTTCGTGGACTGTTTCTGTCCTTTAGTTATTCAATTTCTAAGCAAGTGACTTTGGGAGTTCTGTTGCAGCACCATCTTGGACTGGCCTTGAATAGTGAAATGATTGGTTCGTAATCATTATATTAATTTTGTGTGAAATCAAAGTTGTGAGTTAGTATTGATGATGTGTGATGTCTCTTCAGTCTTGTCGTCCTACTGGTTTATAAGAATTAATGTCGTGCATCTGAATTTCTTGGTCAACTCTCTCGATCTCATTTAAAATTGCGGATCTCCGTTAAGGACCCCTAATCTATGTTATGTAATTTTGTGACGTATTATGTCCACTAAGACAATCTTTGCTTGTTGGAATGGCAGGCGTTTGGTTTGGTTCAGTAACGAGGATGTGCATAAGGGCTACGGTGTTACCTTCATTGCATTGACTATGCACGCTATTTCTAGAGATGTTGAAGCTTATCCGGAGCCGTGCATCTACACTCAGGTTTGCATTTCGATTGAGTTCTGCAGAATTCTACTTTGAGATTTTCTTAGGGTAGATGCTTGATTACTGCATGCAGAAACATTTTGTATATTACGATTTCCTTTAAGAAGGATTGTTGAAGAGAAATTTGGGTTCAAATATATGCAGATTGAGACTGGAAAGGAGGAGAATGAATTCGATGAAGATGACGATGCAGAAGAGTCCCTTCCGACTGAAGCAAATGGCTCTGTGAGCGATTTGTCCCTTGTTGAAGAGATGCGGCTTGTTCCTAAAGACCCCAGTGTCTGTATCCTGCACTTCCCATTCACTCATTGATGTTCTTGTCATCGTTTTTCTAAATTACGTTTCTTTTTGTCATGGCTGCAAGAGTGCATTGAAAGGACTGCTTCTGTGTTCTAGTTGCTGTCGCCGTAGGTTTCCGAACTGAAGGTTCGTAGTATCTGGAGGGCAAAGAGAGTCTCGGATTGTCACTGGCGGTGAATGAGCTTATTGATTTAATGTGGAGCTCGTCTAGTATGTCTAGTGCAGTGGTCAGCGCTATGTTATTCTCGTTCTCGATCTGGTGCTGGTAGATTTCTGCCTCGTCTTGCGGTTTCTATTACGAAAGAACACCTTAATTCTATACCTTTCACGACAGTGGATCATCTGTTTCAAGTGTTGTGCGATTGCGCTCTATTGAACCCCGATGCAGAAGTTGGTACGTACACCTTCGCCAGCCTGTTGAATTGCGTTCTCATTTTCTCTCTACGTATTGAGTTTTACGATTTTATCATGTATGGGACTCGATAAACTCTAGAACTGGATTTTAGATTATTTGATGACTCTTGTTTGTGATATTGTATTGCAAGACAGTTTTGTGGAGGTGCATTATTTATAAGCTTCAATAAGGCTTGTTTTATAGACTTAGGCTGCAAGTTTTAACATTCTATCCGATAAACACTAATTGACTGTTGTTTCCTAAAAACAAAATCTATTTTGTGGACAGAACAAGAAGGTGAAGCTGATTGGATCTTTGACGAGGAAGAAGTGTTGGGAAATGGCATCGGAGCTAAACATGAGAATAACAACATTGATTTAAATGTAGACCTCGCAGAGGTACGTTTAATACGAGTGTTGACCTACTGTTGAACTTCTCTCTATCATTCATTTTTAACCCCTCAGAATTCTTTCCTCATGAAGCGAAGTATAGGAAGGCCTACGTTTCTTAGATTAATAATATACTATCAAATTTGATTACAGTACTATGTTTTGCTTGCACTGATTGATTTGATTCTCTTGTTCCAGTTGATACATCAAGACTCACGTTTCGAAGATGCAGAAGAAGAGGAATCTGATGGCAAGTAAAGAAACAAATATCTTACTACTGACACGACTCAATATTATGTATCAATTCTACGGAAGCCGTTCTCAAATGAACTGTTTGGACTTCTGAAGTAGGAGCGACCAATTTTGGTAGTGTTGGCATCTTTGAGATAGTTCTGGTTTGACTCCTTGGCAAGAATGAGAGCACAGGAGCTTCGCCTCAGCAAATTTCCCAACAAAATGTTCTACACTTAAATTTCTTCTGACGTAGAATTCTCTTTTGGTGTAGCCAGTTCGAATTTGAATTCTCATGTTTTGGAAGTTATTTGAGATTTTGAGGGCTTGTAGTAAGCACTATTTGTTACAAGTGGGAGCGGACTACCGGCATTAAATACAGGCTCAATTTCCACATATAGTTGATAAAACTATGAAGTATTTGTTGTAGGTGAAGATCGTCTGGAGCTTCTTTCTGCATTTAACCTTGAAACGCCTAACTTGCATGCTTTCGAAAGAGCAGTATTTCTCTTTTTTCCGTGTTCCTTGACTTGGCTGAGAACAATCTTTCGAATGATTTACTTTTGGATTTCGAAGAGTTGCTCACGACGTTCATTGATACGGAAAAAGGGATTGCATGTCATTGGCCTTCGTACATCTCACCAGACAAGTCTTTGTTGAAGAGTATGTTGTAATTGATGATTACTCCCAGGCAAGCTTCTAGGTTTCTAGATTCCTGTTTTTAAAGGTCTTGTAGGTCCTTGGAGGAACATTGAGATATACAACCTACTCTATACTTCTAATGATTTGCTTGAAGTCTATTGTAAGTCAAATAGAAAAGTAACAAACATTCATGTGGTAAGCTTCATCCTCTTCCATTATATTGTTGCCTACTATAGTAATGTAGTTTCCCTAGATGTCAATTGGACGCCTCATAGGATTCAACTTTTGCTACAATGGTTGCAATTCAATGAAATCCTTTTCATTGCTCAGTTGAATCGGCAGGGGGGGCACTTGTGGAAAATGTAATGCTCTGCCTCTATCTATGTTTGTTTGTCATTGTGAATGACCACATTGGCTCACCTTTTAGAAAATTGAAAATATTCATATATTGCTTGAATTTGCAAGTCTAGAAGTATTAGTACTCTAGATTAAGCCACAACTATCAATTAGGGAGTTTTCCGCTAGATAGCAATGAGAACTTCAAGATATCTTGTTGACATAGCAATCTATGTTTTTTCAAGCAATCCTCAAAACATCAATATGTCTTCAGTCATGTCAAACAAAACGTCAACATTAATGATAGCTTGAACTTGTTTTTACTATAATTTGCCCTCATTATTCACAACATCCACAAAAATCTACATTTTGGCTCCATCTATCCCTTTGACATCTTGATGTTTTTTTTGGACATCGTGTGTTTGTAGTTGGACACCCCCTAAAAAATGGATTTCTTTCAGTGAGTGCTTTCTTACTAAAGCTTTCAAGCTTCAAAATACCTAAGGAAGTCTTTAATGGTATTGAACTACATCTAGGGCACCTCAATGTCATTAGATGTGTAGACTATTGCAACATTCTTAATGCCAAATGCCACAAATTCAACACCAAAAGCCATTCATACAATTTTGGTAGGATATGACAAACACAACAAAGCATATAGATGCTATAATTCCCACACTCAAAAAATCATTGTGAGCAAGGACGTTAGGTTTGATGAAAACAACCTTAGCCTTTTGACTCCCTAAACCTCTAGAGGATCATTCTTTCCTTGATAAACTACTCTCTTTCCCTATGCCCTATTCTTCATCATCATCATCTACATTCCCTCTCTGATCACCTCTAGTCACGATTGTCCTAGTCTTTCTTTCTAAAGATCTTGCCCCCTTGTTAGAACCACTTGCACCACCACTTCTTCTACTTTTCCAAGATTCCGTTACAAGTTCCCCCAATGCCATTCACCATCCCTTGCCCCTTTTTTCCATTTCCACTAATTCACCTCCTACTTTGCCAAACCCCATTCTCTACAAGTCCCAATGTTTTTTAACAATGTTTTCTCCAATGAACAATGTTTGAAGGAATAGTGAGCAACATTTGTACTAAAAAATAAATTGAAGGTAAAAAGCAATGTTTAGGCACTAAAACATTGCTTCCATGTCTGCCCATGTTGTTCCCATCTTCAATCTTTGTTGAGGACATTATCTCATAAGCATAGTCCTTGGTGACTTCTCCATGAAGTATAATATGGAGGCCTCTCTCAAAACTCCCACTTCATTTGTACATCATGTAGAAAGGATGTACAATATTGTATACCATAGTCATATATATAGTACTCTATATTAATTATAGTGTACATATGTCATATATATTGTATAGCGTACTACATATACATGTATAGGTATAATTATAAATGTAAAATTTTGTACTTCCAAATTCCAATATTGTATTCCCATAAAGTCTAGTATTGTACAAATACTGCAAATGTATATTGATATTTCCATGGGCCAAATTAATAACACATTAAATTTCCACCCTCCCCAAAATAGATAAAACATCGGGAACAAACATTCCCAAAGGAGAGAACGAGTGTTGCATCAGCATGTTCCAAAACATGGCTGATTTTGAGCGACATTTTTAGCAATGATTTTTCGTGTTGTTAGCAACATTTCTGCCGTTCCAATGTGGCCTCAAATGTAGTAGTGCGTATTGTAAGTTGAAGTACGAGGTGATTCAAGGAAGAACTGAGATTGAAGATCATAGCAATGTCTCAATCAGAAAATAAAGAAGGCATTATCTGAGTGTGCTTGTGTTAAAAGGATGCCCTTCGTAGCATGTGTTCCGTACTTCTTTGTAGGTAAGTTTAAGTACTGAAGAGGAAGTGCATGTTAACTTTGTTTGACTTGCTCAAATGCGGGAAAATAGGGAAGCGTAATCACATCTGATAAAAAGCGTAACCACGTCTAATTATCAGACGTGATTACGCTTCCCTATTTTCCCGTTCAATGTCGAAGTTCCAGTGCAACTTGTCAATCAACCCATATGCTGGATGCAGTTATTTGCTTAGTCATCATAGCCCACAGATCGATAACAACGTCTGTGATGATTGTGATTGCCGTGCGTTCATAGAGTGTCGCAGATTGAGCTTCTACAGCAGTTGTGGACATGGTGACTAACAGTTGAATCCGGAGCTTTGGATACATTTTCAGCAGATGTATGGCTGCCTGTAGTGTAACTCATGCGTGAATGTCTAATTTTCAGGCTGTGTAAGTTATTGTGACGCCCTAATTTTGGTGCGTGGCGGAAGCTCTATTTAAGAGGTTATTTACTGTCGGACTGAAGAGAATTGAAGGTTAGATTTTCTACCTTCAGAGCTGGTCACATTCAGTTTCGTTCAAATTGGGAACCCACAGCCTTGCCAGAGGAATCCTTGTGAAATTCTAAAACCCTAAAACCCTGATATTATTGCGTCACGGCGTCCTCAATAGGAACTCTTTGTCATTAAATCGTGGAAATGAAGAAATCGAGCAGCGTGGACTGATGGTAGTATGGGATGCAGTGAGAGAGCGCCGGATTTTTTTCACTAATGCATAGATTACCTTCCCCTAGAAGGATCTTCAAGCAACCGAATTTACTCTAAATTTCGACCGGTATTGATGTTTATTGTCATTAAAGGACGCAGGTATCACTTACAATTTCTGAACTCCAATGTATTGGGAGTATTGTCTCCTTAGTAACAGAACTGTTTGCACATCTTTGTGCAGGATAAATCTATAGAGAGAATTTTGGTGCGCATTACAAAAATGATACAGAAATTCGGTGAGATGACATCAGGCGTCATATGGAAGTTCCGAGAAGCAGCGGCATTTGCGTTGAAGGAGCCCATCTTCAGTTCGTACAAGCAGACGCGAGAATGGGAAACTGTCGAAGATTTTCTCGCCCATTCATCTGTGATTCGGAGTCCGAAGTACTGAATCGTGCTGGCTTCCGAACAGAAGAGCTGGTTTCAGCTTCTGTTCTTCCTTCAACCCTTGACAATTTCATTACGACCAACTTCGTTTCTTTAGATTCATTCATCGTTTGGAATTGACATTTGAGGTTGGAGCCTAGGGCCAACCTTTCAGAAATTCTGGGGCGCCCATGCGGGCACCGCAGGGGGGTTGGAAATAGTTTTCAACCAGCAATTGACGCGTCTCGGTAGAACCTCACTAACTGCGTCATTGCCCCAAGCGCAAAGATGATGCCTACGGTCCACACTTCGACTTCTTGTATCCTTATGGGAGAGGTAGAGGTGACCATGAATAAGGGATATGTGACACACACACTTTCCTGCTCTCGCTTTGCTTGCCGTGAAGAAGACTGAACCTTCATCTGTCTGACTTGGCGAATCGATGGATTATTTCATCCATCACAATAAAACAAGCAGAGTAGTACATGTTATTCGATTTTATATTTCTCATCTGAGAGATTTTCTCGAAGAGGAAACGGGTTTCAGAGAGTTCTGAAGAGTTTATCTAATTTCAGCGATGGGCCTGGTTCTCATTTTTATCTGGCTATTTGTCACCGGTTTATTGCTGACTTGTCTGTTTTGTCCAGACGCTGCTGCTGCTTCATGTGATTCCCAAGTGTGGAGGACCAGACATGTCAAGTCCAGTGTGTCGAGAAAATTTTGCAGTTGCAGCTGTGGAGGTTCGGAGATGGTTACCAGAGAAGAATCGTGAGGAGAACGTCGATCAGCCTCTTCAGCCTCTTCAGCCAGTGCGAATTGAACCGAACGCTTAGCATCGGGAAATTTTATGCAAGTTCTGACGGACTGGACATTTTTTGGTATTGGCCTTATCTGTGTAACAATCCTGCCTTTCAAGGTAGATGATTTGCTCTTGGGTTTCTTCCTCTGATCAATGTGAATCTGATGAATGCTGTGGTTGGTAGCTCGAGACCTCGTTTCTAAACTAAAGAAGGTTCAGAAACATTATAGTTTATGTTACAGTTTGAGATTCAATCCTGAACAGTTTCTGATATTGGCCTTCTTTGGCTTGAAAGTTTTTAATCTTTACACGAACTGTGCTTATGCCGGTTTCTCTTCCTTGCTTCCTCCCGTCTACTCCTGCTTGCCGGCTTCGTCCGCTGTATGTCTGCGGAAACAAAAAGATTAACATGTGTATGCAATCAATTCTTTGTCTACATTCATATAACAAAATTTGTATTCTCTGTTGAACAAAACTATGCAAGGGAACTATCCTCACACTATCCTCCAAATTTTTTGAAGAAATAGTCTATAATAAGTATTATCTTTCAAAAAAAAGGGCATGTTCCATCCACTAAGTTCACTGTGCAATATGTTCGAAAGAATGTTAGTAGCAAATTTGTTTGGAAATGAGTGGTGAGGTATGAAGTTTAGATGGGTTCACAGTTAGTGCACACAATCAATGCACGAAACATTGCTGAGGGTTGTCTGTGTCCTTTGAATGATTTCCAGTAGGCTTGTAGGATGGAGAGAAACATTTTTTCATTCAATTTTTTTTAGGGGGAGAAGGGAGTTGCTTGAATGCATTTTGAGTGAATAGCACTGGATATTCCTTCATTGTGGTGTTAGAGACTATTCAAAAGAAGAAGATGCTTAATCCAAGGGTCACCTTTGCAATGTATTTTGGCTACTTCTTGCTTTGCACTTGATGTGAATTTTAGTTATGAAATGAAGCTTATAAAATGAGCCCAACTAATGAAATAAAGTTTATCAAGTTTAGTTTCTACTCCAATTAGGAAATTCTTCAAATTCAATATTTTATTGCAATTTGAACTTTGAACCTATAACCATGATTGGTTGGTATTCTAAATTTAGAATGACAATAAATTTGGTTTATACCATGATCTTATATACTATAATATACACCTATGGTAGAAATCTCAATTTTTTTAGAAAATTCTATATTTGATATTTATAATGTTCTATATTCTATATTCTGAATTTTCTTCTTCTTTTATCTTTAAAAAAATCATGGTAATTTCAAATTTTCATGAAAAAAATTAAAATTTTTAGGACTTATAGAAAACACCATATATCACCTTCAAAAGATAAATTTCAAATTTTTGTTCATATATAGTTGCAAAATGGTAGTAAAGAGAGTAATGAATTGTGAGGCTAAAAACCCATAGTCATAGGCCCATCCTTCTAGGGTTAAGGTCAGAGGAGCCAAAAATTGTCTTACAAATAATTTCAAATGAACATTAGAGAGTGAAGAATTAGTATTCATCTTTTTTTTTACTTCCTTAAATGTGTTTGTGGCCTTGGTAGGTAGAAATTCCCTCATTAAAGTATTATTGACTTCTCTATACAAGAAGATGCTAGAAAACAAATCACAAATGATGTTTTTTTAGTGTATTTTGGCAACTTATGTCTCCTTGTTCTAGATCTGAATTTTGAGCCAAAACAATGAACATTTTGAATTTGCACCCAAGTACGGAGATGAAGCTAATGCAAGTCTAGTTTTCTTCACTAAAGTTCTTCAATTGTAAATTTTATTACCATTTGAACTTCGAACATTTAACCTCATTCTATTGGTTTTCTAATTATAGAAAAATATAGAATTTTCTATTGCACTATAATATTCTTCACTGTAATATATACCAAAGGTGGAATTTTCAGATTTTTTGAGCATATTCCCTACTTGATTTGGGTTTGGCAACTTTTTCTTCTTCCATAATTTGAATTCACTGTAATTTCAAATCATCACCAAAGGAATTTGAAACTTTTTTATGCCATGTACAAGCCACATGTCATCTAATCTCAAAAAATTGAAACTAATAAAACTTATTCATATTTTTAAGGTGAGTACACCCAAAATTGCACCCTACCTAAAACAACCATCATCATTATGTATACATCTCCAAAAATCAATATGTTTGTATGTTGAAGAATCGATTTAAAAGCATGTACCAAAAAATTTTTGACCCTTCATAACTTTTGAATATGGTATCCAAATGTTGTACTCCCTCATGCATTAGAACCTCCTTTCCCTTTCCAACAAGAAAATCAATAAAAATTTGACCAATCTAACAAAGTAACTAGGCTCAATAGAAAAGCAGTGGCATCTTAGGGGAGGTGAACCACCACCCTTGCTCATCTTCTTGAAGTCTCTGATTTTTGTCCCAGGGGATCATGTTAAAAAAAGGGCCCCCTTTATTTGCTTGCTTGAACGATTTTCTACACTATGCCTAGCTAATTTGGGGTCTCTAATTGCGAATATGAATTCCAAATTTCCAAATTTTATGATGTGTGTCAAATAAATAGTTCATGTATTTTCCCTAAACATGAAATCAAGGACTACTGGAGTGATTCATCCCAACTGTGGGGATCCACCTTAGAAACAAAATGGAAGTTTTTTGAGTTTTACCAGCTATATTCATTCAATTCCCGAATTGAACCAGTTTTTGAAGTACAAAGTCCAGTTATTTTCTCAATCTCCAATTCAAAATCAATTTTTTTGTTTTTTCTACCGGTTTTCAGCTGATGTTTTCAAATTGCAACCAATTCTTTTACCAATTCCCCCAACTAACTTTGAACTAGCCACCGGTTCTTCCCGGACATTGATCCAATGCGAAGGATTATGAAGTCTGATTGCATGGTCATAGGCTCCGTTCTTACACACGGTTAAAGGGTCCAAGCACTCCAGGCCATGCGAGGTCGGAAAGACCAGCCCATTCTGTAATAGCAACAGCCAGGTGATGGCTGGGCTAATATAGGGCAAACCAAAAGACACCCACCAAAAAGTCATCTAATCACGTGGGCTTTGCCGTAATGAAGGAAAAGAAAAGAAAAGAAAATTCTTAAAAGAGATCGAAAAAGGATAAAAGAGAATTGGAAGGGGAGGTCTTTGCTGTTAGAATATATATCACGTGTGCTCATCAATGAAGTGGTGCCACGTGTCACTTTAGTGCAAAATTCCGATCCTTGATTTTATTTTGGTAAAAGAAAAGAATGAGATGGGGGGCTTCGGAAATGGCCCTACATTTGTTGGCTTGTCGTTATTTATTTAGGAGCAGATTTGAGGACACGCATCCGAGGCCTCATTGGCTGGCATCATTTGGCTTACCCAGACCTATTATCTTAATTTACACTAATTTACTTTGAAATCCAAAGGGGTTCAGTTGGGGAATAAGAAGGTTCCATTCAGTTGCAAAGTATTCTTTTGTCTCATTCATTTGGCAGTTCTCCGGCTCAAATTCTCCTCTCACACCGCCACTGCAGGGCCGTCTATCAATGGAATTGATGATGCAACTTGGAGTTCTAGCGCACCACACCGACCTCGGATAGATTTTCAAATGGGAAAGAAATATTTTATTTATATTTTGAAAGTGACACCGACCTCGGATTTTTCAAAAGTCGAAACTTGAAGAAACCTTAATTCTAGGGCATAACCACCCATCTTGAAAAATTAACTTGAAAAGAGAATGAGAAAAATGTGTTGGATAAACAATCACCTATTAGCTAAGTTTTAAAAAATAAAATTGAAGGTGACACCGACTACAGATTTTTCAAAGTCAAAACTTGAAGAAACCTTAATTTGAGGACATCACCACCCGTCTTGAAAAAATAGCTTGAAAAGAGAATGAGAAAAATGTGTTAGATATTCAACCACCAATGAGCTGAGTTTTTTTTTTGTAGGTCATCTAATAGGCTTGCAAAACCAACCTTGTTTTCAGGTTTGGGGGTGCCTACTCGGCTTGCAAATTGGAGACCTCTTAACAAGTCACCTAGTTTGTAAGGAAGGTGGGTGGCCACGCTTTGAAGGCTTGGGGTACATTTTGTGTAGAAATTGGCAAAAAAGTACCACTTTTTAGGACAATTAGAAAGAGACAAATACAAAATCATATTAGACTTTTATAGGAGTGTGTATTTAAATTTTTGCAAATCTTAACAAAGTAGTGATAGAAAATTTATGGTGTCTAAAGTTAGAACAAAAAATAGATATTATTATATTTGAGATTGTTATTCTCCGAATGTATTTGTGAATAGAGATGAAGCTTTGGGAGGTTTATACTATAGTTAGATGGGGTAATGATTATCCTTTGTTGTCAATCAAGTGAAGAGTTCTAGAAGAATAGGGCAATAACAATTGTTACTAAAGTAAACTAGAACTTCAACCTATTCTACAATTTTAAAGCTTTTGCTTTTTAGTGGATGAGTTGTCTAATTGTTTGAGCTTGTCTTTCACTTGGTGATTTGTTAGTGTTATGCCACAATGCCTACATGGATATTCATTAATTGCCTTACAAAAGTCTTTATTTTTAGTTTTCATGTGAATTGTCTTGTTCCATCCAATCTTCATACCCTAGTATTGGATTATTGGATATATATGTCTTCATTACTTTAAGGATTTGCTTGTATCTATTTTGGAACTCTTAAATATTCTTTTTGCCAATTTTGGCAATAAAGATTGAAAAATTATATTTTTTGAAGTTAAAATTTTTTCTTGACCTTTACTAATAAGATCAATAGACTAAAACTCCTTATGAACTAAGCTTTTATATTCCTACATCATTTTTCGAGAATTTCATTATATATCATGTTGGTTACATACTTGCCAAAGTAGAAGAGTTTTAGACATGTTGAATAATGTTGTTTGCCTTTTGACATGCTAAATGATACTAAAATTTTTTGGGGCATCTTAACTTTTGATTTGAACATCCAAGAAAAACAACCCATATATTTACACGGGATGCTTGTCCATAACTTATTTCAAAATCTCAAAATTATTCATTCAAAATTGACTTGGTAGAAACCTACCCAAATTTTCAATTGTTCACTTGATAGGCATTTGGTCTTTTTAGGAATTAAAGTATTACATAGTTGCATATATTGTGTCATTTTCAAAAGAGTCAGAACCATTCACTTACAATTCTATTGATTTTGCAACCATGTCTAATATTGGAGACATTTCAATTTGTTATAGTTGAGGTCAAATTTGAAATATCTCAAAAGGGCCTTTATAACAAAACACTTCTATCTAATGGAATACCCTACATTAGGGTCAATTTTGTAAATCATTATGAAAAATTTGAAGCATGTCCTAATTTTTTAAACTTCCAATCCGATATCCAAAAAAACAAAGAGAGTTTTATTGAAGGTCTTTCGTTCATTTTGAAATCTTAAATACTGAAGTTATTATTTTTTTGAATAATTTGAAAAATAAAATATTCTATTTTGTATTATTTGAATTCCAAAATTAAACTATTTCAACACACACAAGTGTTGAAATCAACCTAGGGATACAATAGATTGTTGATGGACCTTGGTAATTGCAATTAATGCATGTATAGATACTTTCCATCTACAACAAAAGAGACCTTCCTCTTGGTACTTTTTTTAACACAACCAATGACAGTCTAAGTTGTCTTTAGAGTATGAACATTGGAACAAAGAACAAAGATTTTTATCATTATAATTTGAATTTCTCAAAACTTTTGGGTAGTTAAAAAGAGACACTAGAAAATTGACAAAATAATTATGTCATGGAATTCAACAATTTCTTCAAAGAAAAACTTTTCATCTTTCCATATTTATAAGTGAGGTAACACTAAATGAGAAATTTGTTTTGCCCAATCAAAGGAATTAAGGGGCTTTTGGCACCTTGATGAATGCTAAAGTATGTGTGGTCATATTTTTTTGCCATTGGTTGCTTTCTACCCAAATTCACAATCTTCAATTCCATTGGGAATGCTCCAAAATTGAGTTAAAATGAAAATATCACCATCACCTATTTGATGATTTTTCAAATAAATCTATTAATGGATGTCAAGATAGGGCATAAAATTTAATTTTATGAAATTTGATTTATAAATTGAATTGAATTGTGAATTTCAACTCCGTGCTTTAAAAGATGGCTTGATATCTATGAAGAATTGGGATTTTACAAAACCCACGCGAAGATACAAGAATTTGAACATCTTCTTGAGTTTTGACAATTTTATTCCTCTCTCTCTTTCCCTTCCTATCACCTTCTCTTCCTCCACCATTTCATTGTTTAACTTGAGGATTAAAGACCAAACTTCAATAGATTTTGAGCATATTTGGAATTTGAGACTATTCTACTTTTGTTTTGTGTTTACAATTGCTCCAAAATCAAACTTTAAAGCAAGTTTTCAACCCTCCTTTCATCATCGAGTTCTCACACCTCCATTGAGTCTTTTTGGGTGTTCAATTTTTAACCCTATAATCTTGACAAGGAAGTTAACATCCATTTTACATATGTAAATAATAATAAAAAAGAGGAAAATTCAAGAATTCATCCAATTTTTGTATACACCTTCATTAATAGAATACACACATTGTGAAGTTAAGTCAAATTCATTGTAGTTATTTTTTGAATTTTTGACTTGTAGAAGACAAATACTTTAATTTCAGCTTCGCAATACAATACAAAAAAGAATTCATTCATATACATTGGAAAAATAAAGCAGATAAGGATTTTGGGGGGAAATTCACCTATACTCTTACAACCTGTTCCAAAATATTACCTAATTTTTTTATCTATCTCCCATTACAATAAAAAGAAAAGAAAAGTGGGTGAAACAACCAAAAGCATCTCTAAGAAATATGAGATTTGCCAACATTTGGACAAAGTTCATTACTTTTAGGTAATATTATTGATAAGTAATGGATTGATGATCAAAGTTGGATGATTTGTCTACATTAATTCAAAGTAGGCACCCAAAATGTGCCACTAATCCAAAACTGCCATCATCACTTTCTGTATATCTCCAAAATCAATATGTACTAAGTGAAAGAAATGATTTTACAAACTCTATCCTTAGAAATTATTTGCCCCTTCCTAACTTTTGCATACAATATCCAAATGCCGTGGTCTTTAGTGGGTTGAAACCTCCTTTCATTTGCCAACAAAGCTATCAATGAAAATTTGGCCAGTCTAATAATAATACTAACTAAACACAGTATCAAAAAGTGTCGGTTTGGGGTGTGCCTACTTTCCTTTCATTCTAAGGTAAGTGTCAGGAAAAAAAATTAAAAAATAAAATAAAATCACTACGCCAACTGAAGTCCTCGACAGAGAACACGTCGACACTTTCATCCCAATAAGTTCAGCGACCACGGTCCACCATAACTAAACGACAAAGTGACAAGTAATCTCAACCAGATTCGGATGAATCTCATCGACAACAACTGAACTCCAGGGACGAGATTCATCCACTGTAGGCCCCACCCCACCTCGTTGCCGGAATTTCTGCCCGGTGAGTGGATTCCCGGCGCCCGAGATCGTGACCGGTCCCGGTCCCGGGGCCCAGCCCGCTCCCGTCCGTTCGTCCGACGGATCCGGCGACCGGGCGTGTGGAGCTCTAATTCCAGCGCCTGCCACGTGGGTTGCCTCGCTAATATTTCGTAACTGATACTTTATCCATTTCTGGGGCGCCCTCGTTTGTTCCTTCTCCGTCTAATTCTGAATCCACGACATTCGATTCCATTGCCACCTAATCTCCTTTGATTCTCCTTTTTCCCCTAATTATATAATTAAATTTTAAATTCTTCTAACAATATTTACAATTTTTAACTACACTAAACACTAAATAGTGAAATTGGATTGCCCCATACTAATTTCTTGGCATTTGACACTATTTAAATATTTACTATTATTGTGTAAGAATGCACTACTTTTGAATTAGGTATTATTGTAATTATGACTCATAAACCTTCATATGTACAAATCGAAATATACGTAGAATTTTTTGCCAACTCTGATGGCTTATAAAGTAACATTCTTGGGGTAGGGTAACTTAATTATTAAGACAAACTAATTTCACTCTATTTAGTGTACACTAAATACTGAAATTAGTTTGCCTTAACAATTAGGTTGCCTTACCCCAAGAAAGTTACTTTACAAGCCATAAGAGTTAGCAAAAACTTCTATGTATATTTCCATTTGTACACATGAAGGTTCATGAGTCATAATTACAATAATATCAAATTCAAAAGTAGTGCATTCTTACACAATAATAGTAAATATTTAAATAGTGTCAAATGCCAAGAATTTGGTATGGGACAATCTAATTTCACTATTTAGTGAAGTGTGCCTTGTGTTGTTGCCATAGTCTAAATAAAAGTAATTTTTTAATTAAAAAATAACTCAAAATTCAATAACTTTCACACTGTAGGTCTAAACACCAAGAATCAATGCCCCTGCGTTCCTCTTTAGAAAGAACTTTTTGATAGTACTAAGAATGCAATTGGGGGATGCATGGTCTAGGAGATTTCAATGTAACATACAAAACAAACAAACAATGTAACATAAGGTTTGGATATTTGGTTTTGGGTTCCTATTGGAAATTAATGTGACTAGAAAAAAATGCATCTAATAATTTTGATGTTTAGGATTTGTCATTTCTTTTGAGCTTTGGAGTGTAGACATAACATTAGTGGCTCTAAAGTCTCAAGGCCCTTTTTCCATCAAATTCAACTCAAAACGGCAATTTCTATTGTGAAGTGCAAAAATCTTTAGAAATTATGATTTTGCATATGTGACTAGAGGATCTTGTACTAGATTGGTATAAAAATATCTAAAAGAAATTTCAAAAATTTTGACCATGAAGATTGCATTAAGATATTATTTTGTGTTTGAAGTAAAAAAATCCATTTGATATCTTGTAGTTAGTTGATTTTTTATTCCTTGCAATTCACAAGTTCTCTTAACTTTTCTTCATTAATTTCTTCAATCACTAATATGAATTCCATTTTTTTGAATTTACTATATTTTGAAAATATGGTAGTAAACTTTTATGACCCCTTGTGGGTAATGAGGGGATTTTGTGGCTACATTTTTAGATGTTATGTAGCCCTTATTCTAAAAGATGGAAAGCCAAAAATATATGTAGAGAACTCATATGTGACCAAGAAATAATAGAGAATCAATTTTCAAACAAGCACCTTTATACTAAGAAAGTCTTTATATAGCATGGCATGATATTTAAGTAAGGATCTACTCAAACACCTTCAATTGTACATTGAAGAACAACACAACTTAAAAAACTAGAAATGAGACCATTCCAGCACCAATTTGCATATTTCTACTAAGTATGTTAGTGATGAACGTAACTCCATTAATTAAGGTAAGATCACCAAAAAGCAATGCTTTTTGAAATTCGACAATCCATGCGTTTTGGGGATGGACACCTACATTCACCTATAATCACCACAAGTACTTAGGAGGAATAAATTGGAATCAAAGCAATTTACGTTTTAAAGGCATCTATTTCAAAGAAATCTAGTGGCATGTATAGGGACAATTTCAACTTTAAAAATTCATGGAAAATTACTCAACTTGTAGAGAAATTACAAAATGATTTCTATTGGATTTCTATTGGGCTTGCTGAGACCTTGATGATGTGAAAAAACTTTTTCGTTTCCCTCTTAAGGAAGTGTAATTTTAGGAAAGTCATTTTTTTAATATTGCTAATGGATTTCATGCGTAGGATCTACCACTAATTGTCCTAATATTGGTGGTGATGGATATTAGTGTAACTATAAAATTTTGTTTTTGTAGAAATTGACACAATATAGTAACATTGTAAATCAACCTACATTAATTTTAAAATATTGCACCTTTGATAAATTAATATCAAATGGTCTATTAGGAGTTTAGGATAAATACTAAATGGAAGTTGCTCCTAATATTAATCCCTTTCTAAAATTGACCCCTAAAAATTCTTGTTGAAAATGCACTATTTCTATTCATGATAGCCTAGGGTTTCTTTTGAATGATTCTATTTTTAGCTAACATTTTAAAATTCATAGTTTGATTTATATGATGTCTACAAAAAGCATAAGAAAAAGAATCTAATGTATGGGCACACACTTTCACTTCTCACTTAGAAAATTTCATGATAGGAACCAATGTTCATTTTGTTTGAAATTTTTCTTTCTCAAACAAGTTTGAGCCTGTCAATCTCCATACCTCTAGAATTGCGCCAATGCTATGAAGGCTTATAGTAGGTACTATTTTAAAAAAAATGTTGATAGGAGCCATGCACAAATGCCTATTAAAGCTTAGTCTCAATTAAGGTAAACCAACATATGATAGGCATAATGAATGGCTTATCCTATTGGTATTGTTGAACCTTTTTAAATTTTTTCTAAATAAAGACAAATGTGAGAAATGAGAAGAGGAATTGAATTTTTTTTGACAAAATATGAATTTATTATGATTTTTTGAAGAATGCTGTCAGATTGGCCCAAAAGAGTCTCTAGAGTCTAGACTACCCCCAAACCAACAAAAAGTCTATACATAATGGTCATCTTACTTATGAGAAGTAGTCACAATATTTCCTAATATGGCCATAATATGAAGGCCTAAAAAAATTGCTTTTTGTTATGAATTTATACTCCGAAGGTGGAATTTGCTATTGAAGTCACTATGAGCAATCCCAATCCAAATGGAAACCACCATGCCATTATGATGGGGCAACTCCAAAAAACATGCCCCAATGCAACTTTGGAATTATTTCTTCTTTCATCTAAGCCCCACCATTTCCTTTCCAAGTCGAACAAGCCTTGGCAAGACATGGAGAGCCTACAAGTTAGCTCACAATGAGAAAACACTTAATTGTCATACCTTCTCAAGCTTTGTTATGTGTGCCAAATAATTGGAACTTCCTTTTTTGCTTGAAAAGTATTCTTTTCATGTGAATTTTTTTAAATGAGAAAAAATCCAGTTGAAGTTTGGATTGTTGACTTTGCAAATGGGTGATTTAAAAAAAATCAATGGAATAGAATTCAAAGGTTTGCTTCCCTCCACTTGAAAATTCTAGCATTGTCCTTATTTCTGTTCATGGATTGGAGATGTCCTAATTACTCCATCATCATCATCATCATCATCATTCAAGGCAATGATTGTGGCCTCTAACCCAACCTTCAAAGAATATTGAAATTATGTTGGTTTAATAATTAGGTTGCTTTATTATTCATTGCTTGTATATGTGGAGGTGCATGCAATTCTTTGAACGTGCTATGAACTGGTGCACCAATCCATACCACACATATGTTTTAGGGTTGATGAAAGTTACTACATCCTTATAAAGTACTAGTAAATCTCTATATAGTATAAAATATTGAGAAATTAGGTCCGGTTTATACCATGGCTAGATCAAAGGACCACCAACACTCCTAGGTGCCCCATTTTGTTAGATGTGACCATGGGAAGTGAAAATTCATGGCAAAAAATATTAATGACAAGTAACATGATCTTGGTGTAAAGGACACTTAGCTTGGTCTTGATAATGTAAATCCAAGAGTAAACATAGCTAGGGGATATCTATTTATTATTAGATCCAACATTGTCAACTGCAAGATCAATTAAGTTGACAAATCAAAGAGATAGTCATAAAAAAAAAAAGTCCCTCCAAACCAACAAAATATTATCTACTTCAGCCATGCAAGATTCCAAGTCAGGACTTTTTATCCATGAAAAATGGCATGGGCATTGGCCACACTATAAACCCAACTTGCACCATGTCTCGATTTCTCCACCAATCATTCCTTTGAAATTTTCTAAGAAGGCCCTTGGTCCGGCCCAGCCATAAACCGAACCTATTGGTAATGATGGGCAACCAAATAATTTCACTATTCAATGTTAGTAGTGTAGCCCAAATCTCATTTATTTAAAAAAAAAAGTCAGTCTGTCATGGGTTGATACAAGACTTGAATGGATCATTCCCTACAGTAGGTGTCTGTGATGCTTCTATTGCCTTATCATGGACTGATTTACCTTCACCTAGGTGTAGGTCATCGGTGTCTTCTTCCATGCACAGCCGCTCCGTCGTCCCGAGTCAGCAAATATCCCCACGCAAGTTGAGTCCCGGGCGAATAACAGTGAGTGGCACACAATCACAACGTCCTCAATGCAAGCACCGAAATTCAGTTACTCTTAAGTTAACAGTTGACCTGCAGACACACAAGCCCGGCGGGTCTGCTGCTGCTGCTGCTGCAGCGGAGCCCAGTGGCCTGCTGGGGCCTCATCGGACTACTGAAAAGCAGGCAAGTTGACACTGGCTAGACATAGTAAACTTCGTCGACAGGGCGTGGACTGTCCGTCTTCGATTCCCTAGCAGCAGCAGCAGCTAGACAGCGCTCCTCCTCCGCGCGGACCCAGCGAGCCAAATTAAGGTCCATACCCGAAGCCACCGGGAGGCCGGTCGCACCTGCTGCGAAGAGGACAAGGAAGCACGCAGGCACGGAATGGTGATGATACTCTCACTACCAGGAAACGGACTCGGCGGAGGAAAATAACAAAAGCCACTGCAAAGGAAAAACAACAACAAACCAAAGCAAACGAAAGGAATTCCCCGGTCGACCTGAAGGCGCGCTACTCTTAACTTACCCACTAGCTTAGCTAGCCAGGGGTCACAGACTTGCGTGCGCGTAGCTTGGGGTCCTCCTCATTTGGTGCTCATTGGGTGCCCATTTGCATGGTTCCTTGATGAGTGCGCTTCGTTTTAGATGCGACTCATCATCACAACGGGAGAGAGAGACAGACACAACAGAGAAACGGGGACACTACTGATACACACTCACAAGACGCAGCATTTGGAATCAGTTGCGTCTCTCCTGGATTGTCACTTTTCGATAGGGGAACCATGAAGCATCTTCCTCGCAGCCAGTCCATCACGGAGCGTTTGATCTATAGCTAGTTGTCGCGATGGAGTTTTCGCGTCCGTCGTGGAATTGGACGAGGGAGGGGGTGCTGGGGATTCGGTAGCGAAGTGTGAGGGTGCGCCCCGGGGGGGGAGAGGAGGGGGTGCATGTGTGAGGGTTGGTTGGGAGTATAAGCTTAGCAGGTATGCGGTGGAGACTTGGAGTTGCTGACATTCCGGGCGGGAGAAAACGTGCATGTCCTAAGATTCGGATTCCGCGATACTTTAAAGGTGGGGTGTCACGAGATCGCTGGAAGTCCTTCGGTGCGCGGAGGAATTCGAGCGATGGACGAGGGGCTTGTGTTTGGGTGACTCTGTTGTCTGGTGCAGCTGGAATGGAAGGGTGATTAGGACCAGGAAGTATGTAGCGAGTGGGGCCGGGAAACGCGCGAGGACAAGGAAAATTTCGTAAGTTTTCTGACCTTCGCTATTCTGGGCTGGTGCTAGTAACGCTATTGACGTGGAGGTTTTCATTGAAGGTTTCTATTGAAGGTTTCCGGTGAAGGTTTCTATGGCGGAGGACATTCTTGGTCGGTAGATTCTTACTCACGATTGCTCGTAGTACTGGATGTATAGGTTGTAGAATGCAATCATCCTCTAGGGCAGTCATCACCTATCACTCTTGTGTTTCTAGTGATGTTTGGTATTCCTTTGCCACCTCCGTCGTTGCTAGAGTATTGAATGCGGGCGACCCATTCGGAAACAAGTCAGTGTGAGAATAATGTGGGGTTTACACTGGAGGTGCACGGAATCCCGCGTGGAATGTCCACTTCGATGATGGTCGTGGTGATTCCTTGAGGTCGGAGAATCATGACGCAGCTTTGCTTCAGATTATTGAGATTTCCATTCTCCATGGGTTCACGAATTGCGGGAGTTGATTTCTGGATCGATTTAATGGCAAAATGGAATATTGCGAGGGGCGACAACGTGCCACAGGCGTGGTGCTTCTCATTTTCACGATCTAGCAACTTTTCTTGCGTCTGTTAAAATCCCTGCGACGTGTTGACCTAGGAAAAACAAGTCGATGTGAATACTTAACAGAAGAATCCTATGACGCTGAGAGCACCAGACCTAGCTCTCTTGCCCACTAGCTGCAAATATCAATAGAGAGCTTGCATCACATTCGGTAGAACAAGATTCAGAATTTCTGGGTAGGATTCAATTGGGGTTTGGAACGAGAATGACACTGGATTCTCAAGCGATTAGGTCTGATTTGTTTTCTCAACTTAGTCACTTCCGGAAGTTGATCGAGGACCAATTTCAATACGAGGAGGTTATTTCTCCATAACCAGGCCTGCAGTTTGCCCGTTGGAGGCATGAAGGATTAGCCATATTAGTTTTACTCACTGAATTCTACTCCCACTGAGGTACTGAGTGCTACTCTCGTCACTCCGACTGACTTTGTCAGATATCATATTCTTTCAGGTGTGGAATTTTGAAGTCGATCCAACATGAGTATCGTGGATCTTGTTCCTGGTGGTCTGGGCCAACGAGCCGTGTTCGTGTGCGACAGTGAGGCCAAAAACATCTACACAAACTCCGCGTACCAAAGCATGACTGGGACTACCCCGGAGGAGTTGCTAGGGCTTGGATGGATCTCTTTCGTTCACCCCGACGATTTGCCAGTGAGTAGTCAGTCCCCAGTGCAAGTATTCCCGAGCTTATGACCACCATGAACTCCATCAATCAATCCACAAATCTTACTTAGACCTCCAGGGATAGCATTGTATCATCAATCTGTGCAGAGAACTTACTTTCCCTGGTTAAGTGTTTTGCGCGTTTCGGTTTCAATTGTTGACGTTGAATGATGGAAATGGCCGCAATAACCGACGCAGGGTTTAGGGTTTAGTGTCTGAATTGGAAGCTAGAGGAGAATCAGCTAAGCAGTTGGATTTCTGAATTCGTGAATCAGGCGGTATGGGCGCTTGCGTTCGGGCATTTCTCGTCTCCAGTGGAGGGGAACCGACAAATTCAGTGCGAGTATCGTTTGACGCACAAATACAAGAAGAATTACTTCACATGGGTGAACGTGCAATCCGTGGACATGTCCGGGTGCCCTGGAATTGGCAGGTATTACTTTGCACACGAAGCTTCATCCTCGAAGTTTTCATACAGTTGCTAAGTTGGGGAGGTTCGATCTGATACATTGGTGTGACCCTGTTGCGTAGCTTTGTGGGAATACTGGAGGACATTTCCTGGAAGAAAGAAGCGGAGGAGTCTTTACGGCGCAGCGAGGAGCGGTACGTGCTTGCGGTGCGGGGCTCCAACGATGGGCTGTGGGACTGGGACATCGAATCCAACCAAGTGTTCTACTCGCAGCGCTACAAGAACATGTTAGGGTTGGGGCCCAGTGATGCCGCTGATAATCTAGGCGTCTTTGAATCTCGACTGCATCCCAAACACCGCGGTCAGTCCCCAGCCCTGGTGCTGTTGCTCTGCTAATTCTAGTGCTACAATTTCGTACAAAGATCTGTTCAAGATAGAACAGAGTATGGAATTGGTTCCTCGCAGATTCTTACGCTTCAATTCTTGAACTGAGATTTCCTCAGCATAGAAAACTCACCATGCAATTGATGCCCCGCAGATTCTGTGTTGGAAACGATGAAAGACTACCTGGCGACGAACAGCTCGGATTCGCCGCCCTTCGACGTGGAAACGCTGCTCCACACCGGGGACGGCTTGTACAACTGGTTCCGAGTGCGCGGTCAGGCACTGTGGAACAGAGAAGGCAAACCGGTGCGCATGGCGGGCTCCATCACCGATATCACGGAACGGCGGAAATGGGAAGAGGAGCAAGCTGGCCTGATTGCCAACCTCGCCATTGCTCGCGACAAGGCAGAGAAAGCTGCGAAAGCAAGATCCGAGTTCCTCGCTGTGAGTGAACCTAATTCTCCCTGCTTTAGGGTTTAGGGTTTTAGGGACTAGGGCGTGACATTCTGGAAAATGTTCTACACTTGTCATACGATTGTTGAGTGTAGCACACTTTCCACCTCTTCAAACTATATCATAGTCATGTTATGGGGTACCGCAGTAAAGATTAAAGAGGTCATGATTTACCAGACGAAATGCTTATACAATTGGCAGTCTTTTCTTAGCTCGCGACGATAACCTGTTCCTTCCAAAATGTTCTTCGGTACTGAAATTGCTAAATTAAAGCATAGGATCTTGAAATCATGCTGTGTTGGGTTCACTCCTTTTCAAAATCAAAATCCTGGATTGGCACTATGGGTAACAGTTTTAGAACATTTTTGGTCGTTATGTCGAGTTTGTGTTGAAACAGTCTGCACTGAGTAACTTCAGGTCATGAGTCACGAGATCCGAACTCCATTGAACGGTGTGATCGGGATGGCGTCGGTGCTCTTGGACACGTCGCCGACCCCCGAGCAGCAGGAATGCCTGGAAACTATCCGCACCTCCGGGGAGTGCCTGCTCTCCATCATCAACGACATCCTCGACTTCTCGAAGATCGACGCCGGGAAGCTGACCATCAGCTCCGTGCAGTGCAACTTGCGCAACGTTGTGGAGGAAGTGGGGAGCATGTTGGCGCTGCGAGTGGAGCCCAAGGGGGTGGAGATGGTGGTGCGCTACCGTCCCGCCCTCTCCGCCGTCTTCGTCGACGCCGTGCGCTTGCGCCAAGTGCTCATCAACCTGGTCGGAAACGCCTGCAAGTTCACTCACGTGGGATCCATCGCCTTGGACGTCTCCTTGGTCTGCGAGCTCTGCCACCAGGGGTTGAGCACCGGGGAGCTTCACTGCTCGCACTGCAAGGCCAAGCCTTCCTCCGAGGATTTGAGAAAGGTAAGCCAAGTTCAATGCAACTGGTTCGAGTTCAGTCCAATTGGACTGCATCTGTCCTGAAATAAATGTCCTAATTGAACCTCATGTTTTTTAAGGTTGTTTTGAGTAGGTCCTATGGAGGGTTGTTTCTGTCCAATTTCGTTTAGGTTGCAATGAAGTCATGATGCAATGTTCTTCACTGATTCTGGTGATATGAAATCTGGGTTCTTCACATGAAATTATGCCTTTCACAAGATGATCGATGCAATCGGTACCAAACGTTTTCAACGACACTGCGGACACTTATTTTGGGACGGACGGAGTACTAAACTTCGCGATTTTAACTGAATTTAACTTAATTTTCCGTTAGGCTGTACCGGTGGACGTTGTGCATGGTCTGCATGCCACACTTCCCAACGGGTACTGGGATCCTGGCGACCCCGAGCCCATTTTCGTGCACAACCCTGACAACGGGCAACGCCGTAGCCGCGCGGTGGAGAACATCCGCGCCCACATGCAACTTTGTGAGTCCTACAAGGGCCTCACTATCGACAAGGTCAGCCAGACGGATATCTTTGCCGAAAGCATTGGAAAATCCGATCCCATCACGCAGGACTCGGAGGTGAAGCTTCCCGTGTTTGCGAATCATAACAAGAGGAAGCGGCTGTATGGGCGAATGGAGGATCATGAGAATGTGGCGGTCCGTAGTAATGGGGATAGTTCTAAACCTGTCGACGAGGAAGCTGAATTCTGCTCTCCAACGTATTGGTGCTCGGAGAGGTCTACTGCCGATATGAACTGGGACGCTGCCACCACCAGTGGCAGCGACAGAGACTCCGATGATGAGAGTGGCGCGAATATAGCGGAGAATCCGCGCATGGTTCGATGGTTTCGGTTCTCGGTGATTGATACGGGCATTGGGATTGCGGCGGATAAGTTAGACTCGCTGTTTGAGAAGTTCACGCAGTGCAGCACTAGTACAACGGGTACGGATGGGGGCACTGGCCTTGGTTTGGCCGTCTCGAAACGACTGGTAATTGCTCCGGTCTCCCTTTCTCCGTCTTGTAAATCAGAAAACGTGCAATCTTGAGTACCGGTGAGCTTGCACCTTTTCCACGACAGGTAGCACTGAAGCAAATTGGAGGCTCCAAAATCATATGAGAACTACACTTGCTTATCTGATTACACTTGCTTATCTGACTACTTCCGTTAGACACTCAAAAAACTACTTCAGCTGACAACCCAATGATCCACTGTGCAATCGATTAAGTATCTCACGCTGCCTTTCGTTGTCCGATTAGCGAAGCTTTTGATCTTGAACTCAAGACGTAATAGAATTCCTGTCAAAGAAACAGGATGGAAACATCTTGGAAACCGTGATTCTTCTTTGAATTCTTCTAAGTTTTCAGAAGCTTCTATCTAGAACCTTGCGATGACAGTCTTGAAAATTTCTGACCCACTCACCTATCTTCCTGTCACGGTACGCAGGTGGAGCTCATGGGCGGCACCATCGGCGTCGAAAGCTCGGAAGGTCAGGGCTCAAAATTCAAATTCACCTTACCTTTCGAGCTCGACCCCTCCTCCGAGGAAGGTGACAAACCTCCCACAATCTCCTCCGAGTTCACCCCCATGGACACCAGCGACGATCCCTCCTCTTCCTCTTCCCATCACCACCACCACCACCAGCACCGCGTCCTTGTTGTCGACCGTCACGAAATGACCAAAGAAGCTCTCTGCGACCAGATCCGCGCTTGGGGTTTGGACGCCACCTCCTGCAGCACCTCGTCCGACGCCATCTCCCTCCTCCGCCAGGCCTCCACTACAGGACACCCCTTCCAAGTAGCCGTCATCGAGCGTTCTGTTGTTGAGCTTTTCAACCACGAGATGCGGAAGGTGCCTGAGATTCAACCCCTGCAGCTGGTGATGCTGGGGAGGGCGGGACAGAGCTTGCCCTCGCAGCGCATGCTGGCGGAGCTCGGGTGCTGTGCGAGCTTTAGTAGGCCTCCAAGGCAAGCTTACTTGAGGGATGCATTGTCGGTGGCATTCTCCGGTGGTGGGGAGAAGTTTATAAGAATGAAACCGGACTTTACTCTTGATACGGTTAGGAGTGCACCCAAGAATTGGAGACAGGCGACTGTGGCGAACAGTTTTGGGGCGTTGTCTGGGCAGTCGAGGAGCAGCAAGAGCTTGGATCTGGATAGTATGGGAGTGGGGGTGGGGGCTACTTCACCACCGTCGCAGTTCCCGATCAGGGATGTGCTCGGAAGGAGCCCCAAAATTCTGATTGTGGTAAGAGTTGGAACCAGTTTGCGTTATACTCCTGTTTTGGTGGGTTTTGGTGGTATTTACTGCGTCTTGGAAGCTGTCTTGTTGGATTGGATGTTGACTTAATAGGCTCATTGTATTCATGTAGTTTTTATTGTGAAGTTTAGTTTTCTGTGTACTGCAAATGGTGTTGGCTCTGATGAATATTGGCTAGTGCATTCCTTGTTTTCTACAGAAACGTTGAAATTAATCCCAAATCTTACACTCTAATCCCTAGAACTCTATTCCCTAAATCTTTTCAGCTTGCACCGTCTTCCCTCTTGGATGAATATGAAGAAAATTCCCTGTTAAGTGCTTTTTCATGTATTTTCCCGACTCATTTCCAACATGTTATCAAGCAGCACAAGTGGTGCGACACAGGCGTTTTTATCAAAATTTTGAAAGCCAAATTTGGGAAAGGTTGGGCAGAACTTGGTTTCGAAGTTCTCCCATGTATGATTTTGCAAGTACTGTGGATTTTCACTAAAAAATTTGAAGATAAAATGTTTGAACGAGTGAACTAAAAAATTCTACGGTTGAATTATTTTAAAATTCTACGGAACGAGTAAATTAAGATTTTAGTATTTTGGAAAGCAGTTTTGGGCCTCAGAACACTGCAGTCTTTTACGGCTTAATTGGATATTGATCTAAGATCACATGAGATCAACATTGGCTTGCCTTTAATTGGTTTGTTAATGTAATCTGGGATCTTTGAGATCTGTGCCATGTGGTCAAATTCTGAGTTGCTTGTTGGTGTGATTTCAGGAGGACAACAAAGTGAACCAAATGGTTGCGCAGCGACTTCTCAACAATCTGGGCTGTTCTGTGGATGTGGCGTGTGATGGCGTTGAGGCCATTAATATACTCGAGCGCTCCGATGCTTATGACATTATTTTCATGGACTGCCACATGCCTGTAAGTTCAGTCATTTCGCTTTCATGTTTCATTTCTTGGTTGTCACAGTGTTATTCCCGCTTCGGTTAGGGTTACAGTGTTTTGGACGATTCTCATGGACAAGCAAAAAGTTGAGGCCAAGACATAACTATTTGGAGACTACAGGACAAGATGGCACTACGGGAACACTTGCATGACCACTTTTACGAGTGTTTTTGTCTCGTTTGACGGTTTTGTGGGTCAGTAGTATTTGGAGTACTCCACGAAGTGGTCACACGAACAAGACCACTCACAATAAGTGTTGTTATGTCAGTATTCATGTCCTTTCTTCGTCCATTTTCAGGATTCTTTCTCCATGATCGTTTGGACTTCGTAAGGCCCATAAATCCCGACTTTCGGTGGTAACCAAAACATAATTGGAGAACACAGAATGCACGAGTGAAAGGGTGTCACTCATGGTTTAAACGTTTAACTAGACTACTCCGAACATGCCACCAATTCGAGTGCAAGAGCATAGGGGTACATACTCTATGCTCGAACAATTCTTCAACTTTTGACAAATTATATTACTAGATTCTTTCGTATGGTTAAAAAGATAATCCTGGAGACTTTTCCAGAGAAGAATACACCAACTTTTAGTTTCCAAAAAGAGGCCAATGTAGCTCAACAACACTTTCATCACATTCGCAGCCAATTATTAGTATTTCTCAAAACTTCATCACTTCAGTTATTCCGTGAAAAGCTTTGTTTTCCTTTGTAAAGGCTCTTTTTTTTCTAGATAAACACATAGCTCCACTTCAAGAGGCCATGCACGTGTAGCATTGGCTTTTCCTGTAAGGTTCCATTCAAATTTCCTCAGATGTAGCGTTTGTCCATGCAGAGCCTACTCCCCTTCGAACCCGAGTCAATAATTTCCCAAGAATGTCAGCGCCTACTTGTAGATTTATTAATTAAAGTTTTTTTTGACAAAGCTGCTGTTTGGTCACTGTATCTTTGAAACCAAGTGTTCATTGATGTAACAACTGGCTTGTAATAGATAATGGACGGCTTCGACACGGTACGACTGGTGCGACAGAAGAGCTGCATCTCGCATGCCATCCCCATCGTGGCCCTCACGGCGGCGACCTCGGAAGGGGAGGTGGAGAAATGCATCGCTTCCGGCATGGACGATTACATCAGCAAACCTGTGACCAAGGGCATCTTGCATCGCTCCTTGGAGAAATGGATCGGCAAGGAGTCCAGATGGGTGGACGTGTACAGTACATTGTAGAAAATCTGTGACTCTCTCTTCATTCATGAGGGACGACGGAGGGGAAGACCAACAAAAGATCGGTCTTCTTTTCTGCTTCGCCCCCCTCGGCCATTAGTTTTGGAAATTTACAGGAGTTTGCAACAAGTGACAGAGCATTTGAGTCTCTAAGTCAACAGTCAGATTGCAGTAAATCACATCATCATTTCGTTCCTCTGTTTCGCTTCAAGAGTGATCTCAGTGACGGCATTCCTTTCGTTACAATTGTTTCTGTTTTTCTCATGCATTTACACGAACGTGATATATACAGGTGGGAAACAGAATCAATGTTCGCAATGAGGGCATTAATGTTCTTTAATTTTGCTCGTGGTTGATAATTTTCTAAAATTCTCCAACCTAGCTTTCTACTAATGAGTTGTCATTAGCCTTCCCTCTGGAGGCATCACAAGGAAATCGCCTACTTCTAGTTACGTGCACAGCACATCCACAATTCTTTCTGAATTCTCAGCAGAATTATGTGAAGTCTGGTACGTGAAGGTGTACAGGATACCCACATCGAAATCTGGCCATCTTAACCGGCGAAGGATGATACATTTTAAAACAAATGCCATTCGAACTTAATTCACACTAAATCTCTCAATTTTCTCAATACGGTAGTTCAATAAAATCCATGCCTAATTTGGTATCTTTGCAGGTGAATCCAAAGAGATTTCAGTGAAAATGAAGTGTAAGACACACTGCGAAATTTTGCAAGAATTTATCTGCATGTGCAATGCTCCAACCCAACTACTGAAGAAAAGCTAGAATCTTTAGTACACTCACATCTTTGGTTTCATTGCAGTGAAAATCAAAGCTACTGCTGCATAGTCCTTAACAAACCCTGCCGCATCCTCCACTGCCAAACCAACTTCATTCACAGTACATTTCTCAATTCAGTTAAGTTGTTCAACAAGATCCATGACTAATTTTGCCATAACAGCGACAACCATTCATTGCGAGAGAGAATCCCTCGCAATTGCTTGTTCCTCGTCTGCGCAATTTCGTCACGACAATCCTTCGCATGCGCAGGTGCGTACACGAGACAGACAACCAAGAGAATCACAGTACACTCAAAAGATATTTCAGTGAAATTGAAGTGTAATAAGACCAGTTGCGAAACTTAGCCAAAAATTTATGTACAAGTGCCCTGCTACGCCACAACTACCGAGGAAAGAGCTACAACCTATAGTACACACATATATCTGGTTTCACAAAAATTATGCTACTGATGATTAAATTACAGTCAACCGCCGCAGCCCCCGCCGCATCCTCCACCACCGCCACATCCACCACCACCGCCGTCCAGCGCGGATCCCAGCAGAAGCCCGCCCAACAGCCCTGCACCCAATCCCATGCCGGCACCACCAAAACCTCCGCCTCTTCGCGGTCTTTGCTGCTGCTGCTGCGGGTAATACTGCTGCTGCTGCTGTCCATATTGTTGCTGTTGATACTGCCCACCCGCCTCCATAGCCGGCACACCCATGCTCGGAGGTGCAGACCTGGCCGCGACCTCTTCGTCCGAGAGCGCCCTGCCTGCTTTCACCGCGACGTTGATCACGCCCTGGTGCTTCCCCGACTTCTTCCGCACCTGGTAAGCGGAGGCTTTACTCGACCCCGCGCCTGCCTTGGAAGCGCCTTGCATGTCTGTGAGAGGGATGGAGGCCGTGCCAATGAGCTTGTTGGAGAATTTGCCGTGGCTGTAAATCTCGACGGTGATGACGGCGTCGCCTTGCTCCAGGATGGCGTCGTCGACAATGAGGGTGATGATGGCGTTCCAGGTCGGGTGCACGCCGCCGCCTTTGTTCACGGGGCCGGAGACTTTGGAGTGGGGGGAGAGCCACGCCACGCAGTAAGGGTCCATGACGCCGCCCAGCAGCTTCACGTTCTTCAAGTCACGGGCGGAGAGGACGGTGACCTCGAGCTCACGCTGCCCCATCGCGATAATTCACACAATTCGCACAATCCCAACAAACCCGATAATCTCGGAAATCCCTACTATCTCGACAATCCCAGCAATCCCAACAATTTCAACGATTCCTAGCAATTAGAACTGTTTTCAAGTGGTGCGTATCCCAAATGAACTCCGGTTCGCTCCTCACTTCCGCTGCTTGCTCTTGCCTAGTGAGGATTCGTGTCCGTTGTGTCGATTTGTACGTCGATTTAAGACCCGACTTGAGGCCCGAATTTGCAACCCAATTCGCAGAGTTTGAAGGAGAACTTGACAATGTTCCAAGTGCAGTGCACAGACAATCTTTATAGCTTCAATTGCACCCCCAAGACGAGGGAAGCGGCGAGGGAAGGCGCAAGTGGCGACGAGCGGCGGAAGCGTGTCGGCACAGGCGAGAAGATGGAGTGCAAGAGACGGCCCCTCCAACAAAAACGTGAAGACTAATAAGGACAGTCCTCATCAGTTCCTGGAAATGTGAATCGCTGGAACGTCTGCGGATTTGACTGCTCGATGACGCGTGAACTCACAACTGGGGCTAAATTTTTAAGGGGCAGCTTCCGAGAATCTTTCGGTGGCTGTAAGAAATGTGGATACTCTAGTGGTGGGTTTGAATTTGGAGCTTGTTTAGCGGCGTTTTTAGCTTGTTTGGGAGTGATTCCCGGAGCTGGAGCTAATCCTGGACCACGGGTAAGCACGACGGGAATCAGTGAATGGCTGGGGAAATCGATCAGTTGGGGATTCAGGGCTCAGTGCTCATCTGGGGGACATCATGTGCTGTTCCAAGTCAAGGAAACATTTGCGGCGTCGCTGCGCTAAACGCCGCCATCGCTAAGTTCGAGCTTCACAAGTCGCAACGAAACATTCTTGAGTAAGGTAAAACAGCCCATTTCGGACCAATTAGGGGGTTTGCTCTCTTGTCATTTCTGAAATTTTCTACTTTTTTTTCCAGAGAAAAGTCAAGTGATAGAAATGGCAATAGCATTTGAAACTATATTTTTTCGACAAAGTGTGAATTTGTTGTGAATTTTTGAAGTGTTTAGCCTAGCTCGGCCTAAAAGAGTCTGTAGACTACCCCAATACCAACCAAAACTGATCCATAACACTCATTTTATTCACCTATTGCAATCACAATATTTTCTAACATAGGAGACTTGAAAAAGGTACTTCTTTAGCAATGAACTAACACTAAAAAATTGGAAGTTACTATTGTGGTCACTAATCACTCCATTCCAGTTAGCTAAGACATTGAATGTGGCCCAAATCGCAATCACCAAGGTAGGAACATCCATAATGGGTGCATTCTTTGGAGTCCACAAATGGATAAAAGGTCTGCAATGGGTTGTTTTATTTTAGATAAGCTTAGAGGGGAAGGGGCTTCGAAAGCATCCCTATTACGAGAACATAGATCTATACTATGAAAAGCACTGTCATTGTTGCATTGTTGGCTTTTCAAGTACGGTGGGTACACCCAAACTCTCACCCGCCCTAAAATCGCCATCGTCACTTTGTGTACATCTCTAAAATCAATATGTACATATGTGGAAGAAACAAATTTAGAACATTTATCAAAAACAAAACTTTGATCCTTCACAATTTTTGCATATGGTATCCAAATGTTGCATTCTTGGTGTGTTGGAACCTCCTTACACTTGCCAACAAGAAAATCAATGGAAATTTGACTAATAATAGTAACTAGGCACAATAGCAAAAAGTGTGGTTTGAGGGTATCCACTTTAGTGTAGCTACTCAAACTTCCTTGTGATAGGCTTTGTTGCTACAAAGTCTTGTTTCCTTTTGTTTAGAGTTGATGATTTGTGTTATGGTGGCCTACAACTTATGGGCAAGTTTGCATTTAATCAAGATTTCTTTAGTGAAAGGAGTCTTGATTCATTGGATGTAGAGAAGCCCTTTCCTTGAATTTGAAGAATGTTATGAAGGTCATGACAACATTACTGAGATTAGAGATTGAAGCAAGCTACAGTTGTATAAACTAGGTGATGCCAAACTAGGTCCATGTTATCCCCCCAAGTATTCAACCTAAATATAATAAGATTACTTTGGAAAATTATAATAAATAATTAAAATTCCTACAACACATTTGAATTGTTAATTCATATAGAGCATTCTTCCTTTTTCCATTGATATATATTACACTAGCTTAAATGCATGTAGGACATATATTAGCACATAGAATTTAAAAGTGTTTGCAAGTATGGAAATTAAAATAAAAGTTAAAATAGAAGTTGGATATGCACTTGGATTCATGTATAGGAAATATGATTAAAATTAGAATTTTTCCTTATTTAACAAAAAATTAATACATTTTTTTGACGAATTTTGAAAGTGTCAACAGAAATAAGAGTAGTTTGGTTCTATATTGATGAGTCAGAAAAATGCTTCCCCAGATAGAACATAAAAAAAACTTAAAATAAAATTTAAGTAATTATATGTGACTTTTTTTGTTCATGATTCTCTATTTATTATTAATTTATACCTCATTGTATCTATTTTTTTTATGACAAACTGTCTTTTTTTCAAATAGTATTGTTTCAATTCTTGTAAGTAGTCATAATACTTGCAATGGTACATTAGAAGAGATTTGGGGGCATGAAGAGGCCACAAGTTATCTTGAGTTCCCAAGGTGTGGGAACTAGCAACATCAGCATTGTGATGTGGCATAAATACTGCCACATGAGAAAATAATATTATTTTTTAATTCAATTGTAGGTTTATTAGTACTTTTCAAGAATTTTGGAAAAAACAAACTTTTCATTTTCTTCCCCCAAAATTCAGAAATTCAGCCCATTATGGGTTGGTTCCCAATTTCTGGCAGCACAAGGAACAATGTAGGGAACAACCCTGAAATGGACTCTTGAAGCCCTCAATTCTCCTCTAAGGTTGATACACCTATAAGTGTCACAAATTGGGCTGTGGGTAATTTGAAAGCTAACTAGTAGATAGTGAATACAAGAGAGTAAAGAGATGTGTGGAAAAAGAAGTAATGCACAATCAATTTTCTGATTCTAACAAAAATGAGACCACAATAGGGATACAAAGTTTTTCAAGTAGGGTGCTTCAAACTACTCATAGGCAACATTGAAAAAGACTAGTCACATTCAAAAGCTCATCTTCCCAAGGTGTTAGAAGTAAAGATGGGGAGGTGCAATCATGTTATTAATAATTAAAAGAAATATGCAAGCTCAAATCCACAATTATTTCTCCTCGTGTTTTGTGAATCATATGGAATAACATGAGGATTTAATAACATGATTTGTGATCTCTGATCACTAACAAGTGTTGAAATAATATGAGAATTTAAGCATGAGAGCATATTTTTTTGATCTCTAATCCCTAACAAGCCTTTATGTATTATCAACACTTTGTGTCATTAAATCCTCATGTTCTATGAATTTAGAAGCTACATGTTCCAAAATGGCCAATATTTCTTTGGAAAATTGTGAAAGACATAGGAGTACAATTTTCAAAATACATTTATTCCTTTCTAGGGCTTATTCTAGACTTCGCTTTAAGGCACTCCACGATTTTGGGGATACCCATTGTAATGCTTTTAGCAGTCAATTTTTAAAATCAACAGCTAAGATTGTTCAATTTTAAAGTACTCCCACTATTCTTAATACTAAGCGCACAAACTTTAGTTTTGGCAAAGCTCTACAAAAATTGAACGGTCTTCCTTACAATCACCCTTGGCTACTTTCTAGTTGTCCTTCTATTTAATGAAATCAAATAGTTTGATCAATGCAAGAATATTTTCATGACACAAAAATATATGGAGATTTGTTTTTTTCAATTGATCCTGAAGATATTCAACATTAGCTATACCATTGAGTAGAATTTTATTGAAAGGTCTTCACTTTGAACGTATGACCTTACCTTTTTTTTCCTCAAAAATTATTTCCGTTAATCATTAGAAAAATTATTAGGCTTTGAGAAGGCCATAGTCTTTTGATGAGTAAATGCCATTTCAAATAGACTAGTGGGCATGAAGACAGGCAAAAATATTTTCCCTCAAGAATGAATGACTTTGATGGGAAATCATTTGGCCATCTAATTACTTGAGCTAGAAGTTTGAAGTTAAGATGATGCCTATGCTTTGTTTTTGTGTTTGTCACATCATTATTGCATCTACTAGAAGAAAAATGTGTCCAACATAATTGGCTACTATACAACTAGTGTCCTATACAGCTATCTTGCGACTATAATCCTCTCTATTAGCACCAAATCTAACATAATTGTTTTATGTCGTTGTTTTACAATATTGATACATTGTTTTAGTTGCAAAGTAGTCAATTTATAGTTGCAAAAAACAACTAGGAAAAGATTGCAACTGTAAAATGACCATAGTTGTTTCCTAATCACTTTCTAGTCTTTTCCTACTTGTTTTCTAGTCATACACTAGTTCTTAGTTGTTTCCTATAGTACTAGAAAATTCAACTTTTCTGTTGGTGTGGTTGCATAGATTTGATTTACTTTTCTATTGATTTGGAGAGTAATTTTTTGATTTTGATAGAAATCAATAGAAAAATAAACCAAATGAATGCAACAAAATCAAAAAAAAAATTGAATTTTCTAGTTGTGAAGCTAGTCATTTCCTAGTTGCTTTTAAGTTGTATACTAGATGTTTCTTAGTCGTTTTCTAGTCATTTCCTAGTCGCTTCCAAAGTTCGTTTCTATTTGTCTTAAATCAATTATCCCATATCAATTGCAAAGAGTACCATTAGGTTGAACGTATAACACTTGTAAGTTGTTGTAGTCTTTAGTAATGAATTTTGTTAATAGATTTCTAAGATATCTAGAATTTCTAAATTTTTATGAATTGTAGATTTCTATGAAGTATAGATCTGTACAATTTGTAGAAGCCAAAAAATATTTGAAATCCAAAAAATTTTAAAATCTATGAAAATGTAAGGTATTCTAAACCAATGAAATCTATTAAATACCAATATTTAAATTTTTGAAATCTAGGAGGAAGGTAGATATGAAATTTTGAAATCTAAAAAAAGGTAGTTCTAAAGTTCTTAAATCTAAAAAAAAGATAGTTCTAAATTCTTAAATCTAGAAAGAAGGTAGATATGAAATTTTGAAATCTACAAACCTTGCAATTAATATTATAAAATTTACAAATCTACAAGTTGCAAACAAGTCGCAAATGAGTTACACACAAGGTGTGACTTTGCAATTGTTGTACCTTTTTCCTAGATTTTAGGGTGTCCATTGCGACTATAGGTCTCCAAATTATCATAAGACACAAACTAGTCACAAGTGTCCTATGCAATTGAAAACCAATTGCATAGTATAGTTGCAAAACTCTTTATTTTCTTCAAGTGATCATTGGCCTTTTCACTTTTCATGTTATAATTTTGACACTTCAATTCTTTTCTGATGAGCCTTTTGTTGTATTTACAATTTCTTTTCATGGCATTTTGTTTCTTTTTGTGCATCTCGTTTCATTTGGAATGACAGTCTAGTCTCTGTACTTTTAGATTGTCTAATTTTTTTTTAATTGGTTATAATGTATTTGCAACATGATTTTGTAATATAGTGTAGTATTTAATTTTCTATTACATTTTGGATTGATTCTATTTTTGTTTTTGTTGAAAAATGGCAAACAAATGTTGTAATCTATTTAAAACCATTTGTTCTGAATATGTGCCATTAATAAATTCTAGTCGCATTTTGCATGAATAAATTCACAAGTTACAATTTCCAAAATTAAGAGAGGCAAGAGCTACTTATATTGACCTTTAGTTAGATGGATATCTTTATCCCAAATACCTTGTCTTAGATAAGTGGCCTAGTTTTCAAAGTATGAGTGAATTATTAGAATATATCACAGAAGGAATGAATGGTCTCTTAAGCTATATAGAAAGTTTATGTTCGTTTAACAATACAACACTATTCAAAATTGACAAAGGCAAAAGAGAAATACAAGCACTTCAAGAGCATGTTCTACAATTGACAAATGATGTTGAAGAATAGAATCACCACATTAGATGTTTTTGTAGCTCTCAAAGAAATTGCGAGTTCTTGGACAACAAGGAACATCGGAACTCTACCACATCATATGTTTGACATGGTTGGGAGAAATCCATGTTAGATAATATTATTACAAGAATTTGCAATAGTTTTTTTTTAATTTAATATTTTTAAATATTTTTTTAAACATTTAATATTATGATAGCACTGCGTTGATTCACAAAAAGGGGAACAACCTTGAAATGATATCCTTGAGGCCTAGAAAAACATCTAGTGGCTGCATTTGTTTTATTTTGAGCTTCAAGGACATGAGAGTATAGTTCAACACATTTGGAAAGTGCCTTCAACCACTAATTTTTGGGAGGTGAGTTGTCTACAATGAGAGATGAATATTTTGCCATGCACTTTTATCACAAAGAGTGTATTTGAAATTTGAATGCTCTTTATGCACAAAGTGTAGAAGATTGCTTCCAAATTGAATAAGAGTTGTGGATATTGATTGAAAGTCAAAGGGAGCAAACGAAGAGAAATTAAAATTATATCATGGACAACTCAATAGAACCAAGGCTACTTAATTTGAGACAAGGAAAGGCAAAACTTGGGAAATTGAATTGAAAGCCTTTTGGCTATTGTAGCCTAGTTAGACCATGCAAAGATCTTTGCAATTTAGGTCTAGGAGGAAGTCAAGCAAAAATTTGGCCAAGATGATCATAGTGCCAACCACAACAAAAATTCGTAGTTAAAATTTTGAAATTGGATCTCAACAACATCTTTGCGGTAGTCATGAAAAGCAAGTTCAAATATGCCTTGCAAATGTGTTGTTAATGAATGAAGTATTTGCAATTTGCAAAATATCATGAATGAAAAAAGTGAGAGTCGGAATTGCCAATGAATGGATAAGATTGGCAAGGTGGTATTGGTCTAGAGGAAATTGTCAAAGCACCGGCTTATAATGGGATTACATAGAATGGCTATGTAGTTGTTTATAAATGCATCTAGAATACAACAAAGGTAGCAAACAAAGCTTTGTGGATAAAATAAGATAGATGCTCATAGCGTTGTATTGTCGGCCAAAAAATGAGGTCTTAGCGTCGTATTAGATGTCATACATCACATGTCATACATCACATATCATATTAAACAAATGTTGATTTTGCATGAAATCAATGTCAAATAAGATTTTAGGGTTTAGGATTTTTTTATCCTATGTTAAATGGATTTTTCCTACGTGGTTGGCTCTCAAAAGTGAGTGTGACATGGAAAGCTAGAACTATGTTAGCATAGGCAACCACAGATAGGTGATGGGCAACCACAAGCAAAAGGCAACCATGGGTGGGTGAGGGGATAGATATTTTTTTAAATTTATCAAATCTCCTTCAAATCTAATCTCTCATATATTCAATCTCCTTTAAAAATGAAAATATTGCTAAAATTATGTAAGAAAATGATTAGGAGGAATCTTTGCAAATTGCAAATAATATGAAAGGAAACTGGTAATTACTTAAATTTTTATCTATTATTTTTTATTTTAAATCAAAGTGACAATTAATATGTGATTACAGAAAATCTATGAGAATTGTGAAATATAAAAGGTGAACTCCTTATTTAAATCTTCACATTTTATTTTTTATTTTAAAATTCAATATGACAAACAAATCATAATTAAGAGGAGTCATAGAGAATTGAAAAAATTCAAAAGTTAAAGATTTTACTTAATTCTTCACCCTTTCCTTTTTAAATTGAAAAGTTAATGTGACAAATAATCCTTGATTAGGATAAGTCATTGAGAAGTGCAAAAAATAAAGGAGGAAATTCTAACTTAAATCTCTTCCAATTAATTTTGATTTATAAACTCAAATTGACAAATAATTTATGATTAGGAGTCTAGGAAAATTGAAAGAAATAAACATGAAATTTTTTATTTAAATATCCATCTTCTTTTTTAATATCAAACCTGACAAATAGTACATGAAGAGGATGATTCTTTGTTAATTGCAAAACATAATTGGACACTTCTGACTTCAAATTCCCTCACGTATATTTTATTTTAAAATCAAAGTGACAAATAATACATGAGTAGGATTATTCATTGAGAATCACTAAAATAAATAGGAAAGTTCTTACTTAAATCATTATCCTTTATTTTCAATTTTAAAAATCAACACAATAAATTGTTCAAAATTAAGAAGACACTCTAAGAATTGCAAAATTACATAGAGAAGTTCTTAATTAATTTTCTGCCCTTTATTTTTATTTTTAAATCAATGTGACTAATAATACATGAACAAGATGATTACTTGAAGATTCCCCCCCAAAATGGATGATATCTTATTCAAAATATCCACCCATTATTTTTATTTATAAAATCAAAGTGACAAATGATTTATTATTAGGAAGAATCATGCAAAATTGTCAAAAATTAATGAAAAGTTCTTACTTAAATCTCTACCTTCCATTTTGTTATTAGATCAATGTGAAAAATAATATATGAGTAAGATGATTCTTTGAAAATCACAAAACATAAATTGGTATGTTTTTACTTCAATATTCACCCTTCATTTTTTCTTTTCAAAATCAACATGAGAAGTAATTTATGATAAGAGATACTCTTCAAAAATTGCAACAATTCAAAGGAAAATTTCTTACTTAAATCATCATCATTTACTTTGTATTTATAAAATCAAAGTGACAAATAATTCATAGTTAGGAGGATTTGCCCAAAGAAGTTTCTTGTTGTACCCTCACAATACTTTGTTAATCTTCTTCCAATGGTTTGATTGATGATGCTACTATAGCATTCATAGTCCAAATCTTTATATTTGCCATTCAAAGTACAAGCTCACCCAACCCTCAAATTCAAGGGATTCAATCACTTTAGTAAATAAGAGGTAGAACAATCACAAATCATTTGATATAGAATGTTAAGCAAGATTCCATTAGAAGTTGCAATCAAACACAAGAATCCATCTACACTTAATTTTGAAGAACAATTCGATGAACTTGGCACAATCTCTAAATTTTAAGTGTGGAGTTCAAAGGCATTGTAAAATAGACTATTCTCTTCCATTTTGCTAAGTGGTAGATTGTTTATTGTGCTAGACTGATGGTTAATTTACACCTAATGCTAATAGAAGTTGATAAATGGTCAAATTTAAGGCCTCAAAATTCAACTTAGTGTTCAAACCAATTCAATATGTCACCCATCCATAATTACCAATCCTACATGGCTACAAGTAAGACAAGGTGGTTGGATTAGAACATTGGTGGTGCATCTTCTTTGTATTTGAACCCCACTTATATTGTGTAATGAAAATTTCCTACCCAACCCATGATCCCACCATACCTGACCACTCTTCAAAAATCTGTAGTTACCTACACCTTGGACAACCTTCTGTCTAAGCATCCTCTCTTTGCAAATACTCGGTGCAAACATCCCACGAGGATACTCTTAGTGGTATTTGGTGACAATTTCCCAATAAACTGTAAACAGACAAGTAGGAAATCTGTAGCAACTACATTCCCGGCGAACGATCACATACAAACAAGACGCGATTGTGCAAGTACGGAAACACAGCATTGATCAGATTCCCATTGCTAACACAAGACATATCCCTGTACATGTCATCCATTTCAGGCAAACAATGTTACATAGATGAAGATCGGCAAAGAAAAATGTCCAGCTCGAGAGCCTCGGCAGATTTTCCACTGCTAAGTGCCAGGTTCATTTCGCACTGACTGACGAGTCTGATCCACGTTCTCCTCACGATTCTTCTCTGGTAACCATCTCCGGACTTCCACAGCTTCAACTGTGAAATCTCCTTGACACAATGGACTTGACATGTCCGGTCCTTCACACTTGGGAATTAAATGAAGCAGCAGCAGCGTCTGGACAAAACAGACAAGTCAGCAATACAACCGTGACAAATAGTCAGAGCAAATAAGAACAAGGCACATCAATGAAATGGGTCACACTCTTCTGAATTCTCTCAAACACGTTCGCTCTCAGACACACAATCGGAGAGCAAAACGAATGACATGGTTTCTTTTTTTGATGGATGAAGTAATCCATGAAGGTTGAGTCTCCTTCACGTAAAGCAAAGCCATATATCCCTTAACCATGGTCACCTCTACCTCTCCTACAAGGATACAAGGAAGCGAAGTATGGAACGTTGACAATATCTTTGCGCTTGGGGCAATGACGCAGTTAGTGAGGTTTTACCGAGACGCGTCAATTGCTGGTTGAAAACTATTTCCAACCCCCCTGCGGTGCCCCCAAGGGCGCCCCAGAATTTCTGAAAGGTTGGCCCTAGGCTCCAACCTCTAACACAAATCCAAATGTGGAATTTCTTATAGAGATAGAGAGATGTTCATTCCAAGAATTGAGCAAAGGATGAATAGGGACCAAGCAGGAATTGCAATACTTCAGTTAATCATACCTTGGCAACACTACTACACAGTCGGTTCATGGCTTGTAGTTCAGTCCATGTCTTCAATCTTTCCTCTTGTCCTTCTACCATCACTACGACAGCATAGCTGCAAAAGAACACAGTCTGAAATATTTAGTAGGTCAATTATAGCTCGTCGAGCTTAACAATGACTCCAGAGATGAATATTGCGAAAGCACTATCGCGTGACACAAAAGGAACTCACTCTGAGTGAACAAGAGCAGGATGATGACGGTACGCCATGAAGTCTGCGCCATACTGAATGCCAGATCGCACCACCCAGTGTTTGGCACGGAAATGAGCATATGCAACATACAGGTACCCGAAATCTGGCCGGCTAGTTTGCATGCACCTCCAGGCTTCTTCTGTGGGCACAGCCTCAAGCCCCTGATACATCAACGACAGGCTACGTGAATACATAAACACGTAAACCTCTGATTCAACGCTTCATAGCACTAGCAAAAAAAACGAGGATCCAAAACAGTTTTGCTTTCGGCTAGAGAGATGTCATGGAGAGCCACATGGTTCCAGAAAAAAACCTCAACGGTCTGCTTGCAAATAAATATGCACCCCACGTGAGAAGCCAGAAAGAAAGCTTCCTCCAATCCCAACTGAAACAACCGATCATTGTCAGGCTCCGCGTTCACTTCAGGAATCCACGGGGAGCCTGCCAAACAGATCCAAAACAGAGGTGAAATTAGACTTTCCCGATCCTTCTCACCCATGACAGCAACATCTCAAACCAAGCATGCAACAACATTGCTTGCAGGGCACTCGAACTTTACGACAGTCCCTACAATTGAAGGAGCAGCGACAGGTCTCACGAAGCGTTCGAGACAAGAAGAGCTGCCTTGCGGGCGAACTTACGGGTGGAAGTTGATGGTGCAGAACATGGCGGCGACGTTGCAGCATATATTGGTTTTCCGAAGCAAGCACGATTCAGGACTTGGGCTCTGGAAAAGTCAATACTCAAAATTACAGATGAATGGGCAAGCAGAGCTTTCACAGGCTCCCATTCCTGCATCTGCTTGTACAAACTGGAGATGGGCTCCTCCAAAGCAACTGCCGCTGCTTCTCGGGACTTCCATCTGACGCCCGATCCCATCTCACCGAATTTCTATATCATTTTTTTAATGCGCTCCAAGTTTCTCTCACCCCTGCACAAACAAGTGGAAAGAGTTCCATAACAAAGGACATACTACTGTCTATATTTGGTACCACATACTGGAACTGCAATAAACATTAATACTGGTCGAAATTTTAAGTAGATTTGATTACTTGAAGACATTGGAAACCCAGCATTCCACCTCCATAACAAATCTAGCCCTCTTTCATAGCATCCCGAAATATACGTCCACGGTAATCGCTTGATTCACTTGCACGAGTTAAGACAGGAAGCAACTCTCGAGAATGTCGAAACGCTATTAGAATAGGGTTTAAGGATTTCACAACGACTCCTCTGGGGATACCTTTGGAAGCCAAATTTGAAAGCAACTGAATGTCACCAGGTCAGAAGGTCTTTAATTTTGCCACGGAAGAAGGAAATTCTCTTCAATTTGACAGTCAGTATCCTCTAAAACAGAGTTTCAGACAGGGACCATCCTTAGTGACAGTAATAGAAATCTCCACACGTTTTACAGAAAAGGATCGCCAAAGCACACCACCACAACACTCACGCCTCAGGAAGGGAACAAACCAGGATGATGCAAGAAAAAGGCGTATCAACGGAGAGTGTTGGCCCGAGCAAAGTCACCTAAAATCACGAGCTTACAAACGACAATCGCCGGTTCCCCACATGACCTTTTCTGACGCTCTCTCCGCACGTGGTTCCCAGATTATCCAAAACCCGTGAGCCGAAAGTAATTCTCAATCACTCAATCATATCCTCAATGGCGACAATTCTCTCGCTCCAGCAAGAAGAAAGAACAGAGGTGTCTGGCGGAAGCTATAAACCAGCAGCAGAGAATGCTTTGATGAGTGGGTCACCGACTGCAGTTTGCTACCTAAAACCAAGTGCCAGTGATGGATGAAGATGGATGAGAACTTTATGGAGAACTTCAAGTTCAGTTTCAGCTGAAGTGTTGAACCTGTGAATTGGCAGTCACCCCTTCACCAGTGGAGAGAGGACCATAGTTCAAGAAACTCGATTTATTTGTTAATTTGGGTAGACTATTTTTTAGGGTTTCAGGGTTAGCTTTGTTGCAACAATTGCGACATCCCTCAGCATTTGCGCTTGTGCTCAAATTGCTCCTCGTGCGTCATTGCGCTGGATTTGAATCTATTCTCGTCAAGCTGCTCTTGAAGTTGAAAAAGACTGAGGCGGAGCATATGGAGAGGAAGAGGAGGTGTGAGCCGGTAGTTTCCCCACTTTACAGTCTTTTCGGCACCTGCGTCTTTGCTTCAAGCCGAAGATATGTGGTTTGGCTTGTGGCTTTTATTTTATCTTGTGTCAGGGTTTTAGGTCGCAGATTTTCCAACCTGTGATTTTCTTGTCAGTTTGATGTGTTTCAATTCACATGTCCAATTTCGAGTTAGTACCTGTGGTGTTCTTGATTATGTTGTCTGTGAGCTGGTCATGTAAATATTGGCAGATAGTGATTGGATTGCCAGCGCAATTAATGTCGAGGGATTCAGATTGTATGATACTCGTCAGTTGGAGTGTAGAAGTTTACGGAGAAACTTTTTGTTGGTGGATAAATTCGATTGAGATTTCCACGTCGTTCCAAAATTAACCAGACATAGCATGGTTGACAGCAGAACCCTAATCCCCTAAAACCCTACATTTTTCTGTGCAAGTACTGTGGATAAGAATCAATACGACCCAATTTATACTCTGGATTGAAATATCTTCAAAGGCTGAAGATGTTTTCAGTGTATGAAGATATGAAATCATGTGCAACACAATCTTTAGAATTATTGTGGTCCGTAGTAATTGCACAGATATTTGTAATGTAGTAGAAATTATCTTGTGTTCTAAGCAAGTTGGGTGGAAATCCTGGTTAGAACGTGACGTGATTTCCACTAATGTTTGCATTGCCTGATCTGGAAATTATATTTTGTGCCTACAGGCTACCGGCCAGCTATGACAATACCCTATTTCTAATTTGCAGGTTCAGCTTGCACGAAATCCAACTCAGTAAAAGCCAGATAGAAGATTTCAAAATACACTTAACTCACATGGAAATCAAAACATCACATACCTTCCCGGGAAGAAATATTGCTCATGTATTGAATTTTTAGACAAGTGCTCGTCCCTAAGGTGAAGAAGATGTCCTGGCAGACTCTACCACTACTAAGAAGAAAACTACAATAATTTGCATCTTGGTACAAAACTGTAAGAGCGTCCGCCTCCAGCAAGCTGTCTATGCTTGGTAGAAGTGGGACCTTGAACAAACAGACTCTTAAGGTAAGCCAGTTCCAAAGAAGAAACGGGTTTCTTTCTTTCTCTATGCTTTTTTTTTCAAAACACCACCCAGATGATGCTGAAAAAGAGATGCCATCTCCAGCTGCATAATGGAGGAAGACCAGTTAGTTTCTCAACCCAGTAACGAAAATTGTTTCCAAAAAAGAAGAATTTTATCTTTTCGCTAGCAAGTGCCTAAATGGTTAAAATTGGTCACTTTTATTTGTAGGAATTGAAATGAATCATTTAGGGAGTTTCATCTAAAGAAATAACAAAATATAGTAACGGAAAGAAGAAATCACACCCTACACTTTTCAATGATAAAATTATGCTTTGAAAATCACTATAATTGACTATTGGCTTCCAAAGCGGACTTCCTATTCTTTCATTGGGCACCTTAAGGGTTAAACAAGCTTACTGCAGTAATAGCAGCCTCAGCCCCCTTGTTACCAGCCTTTCCACCTGCTCTATCAATGGCCTGCTCACACAAAGTTTGTTACCAGTGGGAGTAAATAACAACATGAGTTATATAGGGTGTAACATTCTAGAGGAGTAGCCTCAACATGCTTAGGAAAAGGAATCCAAATCAGTTTTATGCACAATTTTGAGCTCATCTTAAGTAGGAGGTACCAAAGTTACAGGAAGAAGACACGTTGGCTGTTCACTGACCACTGTGAATGCTCTCTATAGTGAATGTCCAAGTTTTGAATCTTTTTTCTTTTTTCTAGAGAAGGGTCAATCTTCACAAATTGCTAAACTTTGGTGTGGGTAGGGGATAGTAAAGAAGAAGTCATGAAGTTATATACCTGCTCCATGTTCTCAGTTGTGAGTACGCCAAAGATGCAGGGCACATCTATAGTCAAAAACCACAAACTCATAAGTTTTAACATTAAATGGAGGTTACCCAATTATCAACTTTATATAGCAAGAATGGAATGCAAACACATTAATTGCAAACTACAAGTAGTAATGTCCTCAGACCAACTTCTTCACAATTGATTAATACACAACATACAACATATGATTTACATGATTTGCATAATATAATACACATTGAATATCAACGGGATACACCCAGGCCTCTTTAATGTCACCCACAGATGCATATGATTATGTGGAGTTTTGTAAGATAGAGAATTTTATAGTGCTTTAAAAAGAGACATTAAAGAAGGGATTAAATTTGCAAGAGTCAAGGTCATGTAGAATCCTTTTCACACTTATTGAGATTCTTATTATAACATTTGTATGCAACTTCTTGTGACATAAGAAATTGTGATAGTGAGAGTACAAAAGTGTGGTTTGAATTGGGTAGAATCATTCCCTCGGGTTTGGTGAGAGAACTAGAGGATGTGATATTACAGAGGCCTGAGTGTACTTACTTGAACTCAAACTTGCTGACATGATCCCAGATGCAGCAGAGTTGGCAACAGCATCATAATGTGTAGTAGAGCCCCTTACCTGCGCATAAATAACCATGAAATTTAATGCATTTTCAGTTAATTCAAGTGATTCAATGGTTAGATTCCAAAGTAAAGAAAGGATATTCCAAAATGCTTACCACAGCTCCAATACACAAAATTGCATGGTACTTCTCCGACGATGCAAGTTGCTGAGCCACCACCGGAATTTCAAAGCTTCCTGGCACCCAGATCACCTGCATTTTTATCATCTTCAATAGACTTAGCATCCTGCTATTAGAACTCCCAAGGCCATGTCAAATCAAGTAAAATCAGAGCTCTGCCTTAATCATAGTTGAAGCCAAAGGCTCAGTATGTAAAGGAGCTCTCACTTGTTCAAATTGAGCTCAACAGTGTCAGGGATCCCTATTCATGCCAACAAAGGTGCTCAATAAGGATTCTCTAGAATGTTATAGAAAGTCATGGAAGGGTTTAGAGCACAAAAACAAGTGAGAAACCGTACGTCAATATCCTCCTCCCGGACTTGATATCTGGTGAATGTTTCTAGAGCTCCAGCGAGAAGAGGCCGAGTGATGATCTCGTTGAAGCGGCCTACAACCTTCACATAACCATGACGTTAAACATTGGGATGTACCATAAGTATTCTAGAATTAAAACATTCTTAGCAATACAACTGAAGTCCTTTTTGAAATCTGACGCACATGGGTAATCAATGTGAGAAGTAACACATGTCAATCTCTTTTCCAAACTCCCTTCCCTTTCAAGTATGCAGTGAGGAAAAGTTGCAAATCCAGGCATAAATGTAAGCAAATTCGCCACTCCATTATTTCAAGTAAGATTTTGAGAGAGTACTCGTGACTGGAACTAACTGATATTGAGTAAACAATCGGAGAGCATACCACACCAAATCGTAGACCGTTGCCCTTCATTAAAGATCCAGTCACCTCCTTCACTGCTGCTGATACCTGCAGTCTCCTATTGACTCTAGTGGCACCGGGAAATTGAGATTGAGACACCCCTTGGCAAAAAGATCCTAAGCAGACAATTGCAAGTCAATACCTCCATGCACACAGCGCAACTCACGACTAAAACGTCGTTGCAACTAATATAGTACTAAAATGTGACTACATTGATTTGTCCTCTAAGTGATGGCGCAAAATTAGTGTCACTGGCAAAATTTGTTTTGTTGGAAATTAGTACAATGGAAAATATTGTTACTAAATGGGTTACAGGAAGTGGGGGATTTCATCATATTATGGGGGTTCTTCCTCCCATGCCCAATGCTTTAGACAAGAATCCTACCTTGAAGGTGCTCTTCAGAGAATCTAAACCATTAACCCTACCGTGTGGAGCATGGAGGAGTTGCGATAAGGCCGGAATAGCTGCTGGGTTTAGGTCAAAACAAGAAATAGGTCCTGTGGAGGTTCATCTAAGTGACCTTTGTCATTAAAAAATACGTTGAGGTCCTCTATACTTTTGGATAAGACTTGCTTGTCCTGCATAACTCGGACTACATAGCAGGTATTCTGAATTTGAAAACCGATCATTTTAATTGATCATTTTCACTGAGATTTCATAAGCAACTGGAGACGGGAAAGGCCTCCCAAAGATTTCCTCATGGTCGAGCTAATTTAGCCGCTCAAGACAGGAAGGCCGCCCAATCTCCAGGTGCCTGAGATGGAGAGGCCTCACCCTAATCGCCTGTTATGAAACAAGTTAGGAGTGTAGATCAATTATAACTAAACCATCAATGCTCAAGATCAATGCACTCTTGTTCTCTCGCAAGAGGTCTCTGGAATCAAAATTTGACGAACTCGTCACATGAGGAATCAATTCCAGAGTTAGGGAACCCTAAACCCACACACCTGCTTGGAGTTTGAGCGGCGCTCCACGAAACGAAACGCTGGAGCTCAACGAGACGCGCGTTGCGGAGTCGCCGGGAAGGGTGTCTGGATTCCCCAGATGGTTACCGAAATTCGAGGGAGCAGAAGCGAAAGCATTCTGCGCCAGCGACGACGCCATGCCTGCTACGTCGGACAATCGAAGCTCTCACTTCGCAAGACTGAAACTCACCACCGAATGTCGGATTTCAGAGAGACATCTGTGCTGCGAGATAGCAGAGGATTGCAGGAATTTCGTAATTGGGTCAGGGAGAATCGGGGAAGAATTGAACGCAGACCTCTTTAATGTCACAGCCTGCACAGCCTATCCTGTATGTGGTAATAGAGAGTATACACTTAGTTTGTCCGAAGTCCTCAATGATCAGAGTGCTGCAAGGCAACGTAAACTTTTAGTCCAAAACTCCAAATAACTTCTCATTCAGTCAAAGTATTAAGCTTAATGAAATTTCGTAATTGGGTGGGTGAGACTTCTTCAAAAGGTGGGACTTCCTCACTGAACCCGTGTTCCAGACGATTGAAGTAAAGCCTGGAACGAGGCTCCCATACCCGGGAAGTATCCGGATATCGGAATGTTTAACACCGCCGAGAAGTGCTAGGTCCTCGGAGCTTCTCCTTGTTGCGGCAACGCCATTGCTCGTCTTTTCTAGTCTCTCTCGTTGTTTGCTCCTATCACGTCGCTTGTTCTACCTCGCGGGAGTACTGTGTGTTGCTGCGGCAGAGAGAGGTGATGAGGCTTGGAGGCTATCCTTTTGCTGAAGGATCTGTGGCTTTCAATTTCCCGTCCACTCGTAAATCTTGCGTGTGCTCCTGCTCGTGATTTTTCCATATCGCTCGAGACTCGTTGCTTATGATCGTCATGGCGGCGTCAGATGCGCCTTCGGTCATAGAGTTCTCCGGCGGAACATCGGAGCAGATGATGGACATGAGCCTTGGTACGCTTGCATCTTTCTTGTATTGTTCTTCGATTTTGTATTGGTTTTTGTTTTCTTGGATTGGTCATGTTTTTATTTCTTTGAGAGTGTCATTGGATTTCCCTGATATAAACTCAATAAACTTCATAAAGTTTATAAAGTTTATAAAGATTATTAAGAACTATTTTAAGTTTTATTTAAAAAATTTATAAACGTTCCCTAGGATTTGCGAGAAGAGAGGATGGGATATTAGAGAAATGGGCATGAAAGAGGTCCTAGTGTAAACCCTAAATCCTGCGCGCATTTGTTGCCGTGAACGTGTCGCAGTTGCTGCGAGAGTTCCTTGAGTGGACTTGGCGATGCAAATTTCGGAGACTTGATCAGCGAGAATGCCTTTCACGAGGCGCCCGTTGCAGACGACCATCACCTTTGTGGCGCTCAATGGCCTGCTCTGCTTGAGTCTTGGCCCTGTTTACGACTTCGTTTGTGATCTTCCCTTTTGGGAGCGCCGGGTGAGTGATGAGCCTGTGCCGCACAATTGCTGTGAATTTCTACTTCATGTGACTCTTTCGTTGCGGTGACATAAATTTTTAAGTGCTTGTGGAGTGGATTGTTTATTTTATGTTCCAGAGAGAAAGACTGAGGCAGGAGCGGGATATTCGGGATAATCAGGGCGTGCTCACGTCCGAAACTAATTAGATTTCGTATTTGCGGAGGCTGCACCTTTGACGAGTATTCAATCAGAGGTAAGGAGAGATAGAGTGTTTGAGCTTTCTTTGCTAGTTAGGCCGTGAGGAGCGCATTCAACTGGCTTTGAGTTTTTTTCCTAAGTCGGATTTAAAGAGAAATGTTTTGTGCTAGGGCCTGAAGCAATTTGGTGTTCTGCTTGATTAAGTTTAGGGTTTTGTCGTTTCAGGAATTTTTTGATTGCGTATCTTTACAGTCTAAATGATCAAGGTTTTGATTGCAGATGATCTTGCGCGATTGCGTGTTGTTGCTGTTTTTGAAGACGAGTGCATTTATTGCTTGATTGCGCTTTTTTGATCGATATGTCGAGGATGCCGCCCTCTGCTTGCAAGGATGCGCTCCAAGAAGGTAGGAGTGTGCACATCTGCATTGCAGTATGCATTTTTTAAATATTTTCTCTCCTTTGTTAGATCGTTTATTAAAGAACTGACGAATGTTTAATCCGAAATTTTCTGCATTCCAGTTCATAACTCAATTACGGACATGGTGAAGGAGGTTGCCAATGAACCGTCGGTGGGTCTTTACTTCGTGCAGCAGCACGTGCACAAGGCCGTTCCAGGGCTCCTAGCGCTCAAGGTCTGGCGTCTTTCCAGTCAATTGTTTCAATTGAATTGTTGGGAGATAATTGAAGTGACTTGTTTTGATTGAAAAGTTGAATATGCTTTTCATGACTTTTACTGACTTTCCAGTCACTTGGTTAGAGTGAAAAGTTTTTGTCAGTCAGCTACTTAATTGAAGTGATTTCATTAGTGGTCAACTAATTAGCAGAAACATATGTTTAGCCTTCTGTATGACTAAGCTGGTAACAATTTCAGTAACGAGTTAGCTACCAATCTTGCATTCAGAGCCATGTTGTCGAAGCAACAGAAGAGGCAATTCTGTATACACAAGATGTGAATGATGCTCTCGCATCCGTGAAAGTAATGAACGAGGTTGGGCCCCCGGTGTTCAGCAAAATGATGTCTACACTCAATGCTAGTCTTCGGCTCCTTCCAACTCTTCACCATCCTAAAACGTGAGCACTCAAAAGTTTGTGTTTTTGTCGTGCTGTTAGGCTTTGGAGTTTGCTGGGTTTCTTAAGGCGTCTGGTGCTCGGCCCTCCTTGTGTTTATTGATATGTTATTCATGGTTTTGATGTGATTACATGATAGGGGCACCTGATTGAGGGCTGCTGCTAGTTTTTCTACTCACGAATTTATGGTTGCTTCACTCAGAAGTAGTCGACCGCCTCCAGCCTATACACACCTGCCTAGGTCTGCTACTCATCACGGTGCTGTGGCTTTGCCGAGCTCACAGCCAAGGACTAAAAGCGGAGTGCATTCGGAGCGCAAAATTCCAGAGGCTACAGGGAAAACACCCCAGGTGCCTAGTCCAGAGGAGGGACTCCCTGCTGTCTCACCTAGGTCATCATCTTCGCAGGTAATGCTTACCCGGAGGCAATTCTCACTCAGATATTGAATTGTCATTGTTCATCCTTCTCAGTCTTGAGTGGCATCGTCTCTGTTTTGAGTAAGGCAGCTGCATTGAAATGGATTTGAAAACCAAAAGAATTCTGATTTCCTTTTTCTTTAGTGTGAAGAATTCTGCCTTATCTATTCTTGCTGTTCTTACATTGAAATTTTGATGTGGCAGGGTAACTCAAATTCGTCTTCCACGCCGCTAACCGACACACCCGGTTTTGTAAGCGGTTTTTTGAGCTCGGCTTATCAGAGGGCTAGCAGCGTGAGAATGTCTATGCCGGTTGCATTTGAAGTCAAAGATAGAGCTGCAAGACAAGATAGTGCCTCGGATGTTTCTACTGCACCAACAAGTAACACTTCTACATCAAGTTCTACTGCTGGTTACATACCAAGCATCCCTTACTGGAACGTCTTCGAGTCGGCAATACAGAAGGCCGGTCACATGGTGGGTGCAGGGAGTACTGGTTCTGGCGATTCCTTTCGTATATCACCCTTTGCTCGAAGCTTCTCTGCTTCAAGTTTGTCAGAGTCTGTACATACAAAATCATCACTGGAAGAATCTGCTGTTGGAGGAAGTTATAACAGCAGGGAACATGAAGACCTTGAGAAAGTGGATGACGAGGGGCATTCAGGGCTGGATTTGGAAGATCCTGAGGTAGTTGAGAGCTTTGCAAGACTGCAACAAGAACAGGCAGCAAAGCTTGAAGAATGGTTGGGGACTTCCAAAGAGGATGAGTCCACCCCGCAATCTTGAAGTCCCTGACAAGTGATGCAGATCATTTCATAGGATAATCTCTGTTTAGCTTGAAAGATGGAACCGTGTGATTTCATAGAAAAAACTGTTAGTACTATTTCAGTGAAAGTTGATGCAATTGCTTCTCTTGGCTGGAATTTACTCAAAGCTCCTCACAATATATTATCCTATTTCGTGATATTTTTAAAATATCACAAAAAATTTGAGAGATTTGAATAAAGAGTTTTTTTAGGGATACTTTATTGGAACGATAGTTTGAGTGATAAAGTGATGCAAATAAATTTGGAGACAATATTTGACAATAGAGTTTCCAATTCTTGATGGATGAAATCAATGAAGTGCTACCAAAACCTACAAGGTGAAATTGTTCTTTTTGGATTGTGAATGTATTCACTTACAAATGAATACGAATAAATGATTTCAACCATATTTGATCAACTTTGTTTGTAAGAAAAGATAAGTTTGTTACTTTTGTGAAGATAGGTATCCATAACTAAAATAAATGAAATATAAAATCTAGGATTGAACAATTTCTTTAGCTTGCCTATAAATTTTTATTTTCTTTAAAAGAGAAGAATAGAAGTTTTCATGAGGCTCAATCCTCAAGTTTTCCCTCTAGTATACCTTCAATAAGGTTGTTTGTTTTATTTGTTACAAGAACATCTCCACACTCGTATGTTCCATGGTCGTGTTCTTAGTACCATTGGAAAGCTCTTTGAAAGGAGGGATGCACAAACTTTGTTTTGTGGAGTTTGGACCTATGACGTGAAAGTTATGGATTTTGAGTTATTTTTGAATTAAAAATTTAATGAAATTATCTTTTACTATGGGCCAACAACACAAGGCTATACTACTATAGTTCATATTGCAAGTGAATCCCTAAATATCAAGGCCTTATTTGAGCTTCTTAGTATTTGTTCTAAATTAAACAAAAAGACAACATTTTGATAAGTTTTACCAACTGTTTTTGAATTATAACCATGCAAATTCAAATTAGACATGTTAGAGATCACATGGGAAACTAAAACACAAAAATATCATCTATGAATTGAAAGATTATATTGTTGATCTCGAAGGTGTTAAAATTGTGCAAGTGATTTGAAGTCTTTCAAATCTCTTTTTACATGTCAAATTTAAAAATTGGTCACCAAAAAAACATGAGGTTAAAGTACATAACTTACAAAACTCCAATTAAAATTTATGATTTCTCAAAAGTTACTCTACAATTTTTTTAAATGAAGTTTTAACATGATTTTTTCTCTAAGATTTAGTGTATTAAGGGCTCATTTCCAAGAGCCTCCAACACTAGAAAATCAAGATTTGTAATGGATACCCTTGCACAAAATGAATATTGAGTAGAAAAATCATAATCATTCATTTTCAAAATCTATTATTTGATGCTAATTAAAATTAGAATCCTAAACAATTTTTTCAAAAATATTATAAACTACTAAAAATAGTAATTTGGTAATTGCTTCTACTAGATTCATCAATTGTCTTCTTGTAGAAATTGGATCACCTATTTTTGACAACTTAAGCAATTGAGCATATCTAGAGCGTGGATATGTTGAGTGGAAAAATTCCCCATGTACAAAATAGATTTGAAATGGATTCTATAATTTTTTCCAATTTTTTTTTTCTAAAATAAAATCACCATTAATTTTCTAGTTGAAGATTCTGTTTGTCCCATAGTAGTCATATAGGTTGTCCTATTTCCAACCAAGTGTAGGGTGCAAAATCTAGAGTCCTTATAGCCAATCATAATGTGCCATAATTGCACTATAACTAATGGTTTACTCATCTCTACCTACATGAAAATATATGCACCCCCCTACAATTCAAGAATGGGAGGCTAGATGGGAATAGGTGATCCACCTTAGGGAATCCTATTACAATAACTACACCTAAAATTGCAAAACTAAACAATTCTGTATGGTTCCTATTTTTATATTGGAAAAAATTTCATGGGATTTTGTGGGTAATCACAAGGGAATTTTAGATTCTCTTAGAATAGTTTTTTTGGACAATGTATAAATGAACTTTAAATTTTCAAAGTGTGGAAAATAGGTGTTTCTAAAACCAACCACAGACTCTTGTGAATTACAAGAGTACATTTTAAACAAGAATCTAGACTGATCAATTATAGAAAGTGGTCGAAATTAGATGTAGTTACCTTAGGTTTAATGGATTCTATTCTGAAGCCGGCCGTCCTAAATTCAGTGATTTACTAATTTACTTACCGCTAATTTACTCCGAAGTTGCTAGGTAGTTTACTGGGTGTCTCCCATTTCAAACTGAAGTGGGACGAAAAAACCTCCCTACAAAGTGAGAAAAATCGGCGCGCAGTTACGCACGCGGTCATGAGTATCATCCATCCATGACATATTTGCCTTGTTCCCGACGCATGGATGAAAAGTAAAGCCCGGAACTAGGCTCCCATACCCGGAAATACCCGGATATCTGGATCTTTCACACCGACGAAAAGTGCTAGGTCTTCGGAGCTTCTCCTTCGATCACTCGGCCACCGCGTTGGGGGAACGCCATTGCTCCTCGTTTCTAGTCTCTGTCGTTGTTTACACCCGATCACTTTGCTTCTTCTACCTCCCGGGAACACTGTGTTGCTGCGGTTGAGCTTTAAGGCGGTTTCGAGAGGAGCAGACGAGGCTTGGCGGCCATCCTTTTGCTGAAGGATCTGTGGCTTTAAATTTCCCGTCCGCTCGTAAATCTTGCGTGTGCTCCTGCTCGTGATTTTTCCATATCGCTCGGGACTCTCTGCTTACAATCGTCATGGCGGCGTCAGATGCGCCCTCGGTCATGGAGTTCTCCATTGGAACTTCGGAGCAGAAGATGGACATGAGCCTTGGTACGCTTTGCTCCTTTCTTGTATTCTGCTTCGATTTTGTATATGTTTTTGTTTCTTTGAGAGTTTCGTTGGAAAACTCTTGTGGAATTCGCCTTTGAAGGCACCTTGTCTCCAGGTTAATTTTGTAGTGAGGAACAGAGACTTTTGGTTTGGTATGTTTACACGTTGTTCATTAGATTTTTTTTTGCTGTGAGGAACGTAGATCTTTGCTTTTGGTTGTTTACACGTTGTTCGTTAGCTTTTTGTTGCAGAGACTTGTCTTTTGGTTTGTTTTCATGTTGTTCACTGTTTATTGGATGTTCCGTTTGCGTCCATTCTTTCATTGAATCTTTCTTTGTTATTTTTGTGTGTTCTTGTGATATTTTCTCGTCAGATGTGAGAGCGGTTTGGAACGATAAATAATTTATGTTTGACTCACAGTTTCCGTCATCTCTATGTTTGGTATGATGAAGACTTAATCTACATCTTTGATGCTGCGCGGCTGTCTCTTGTTATAGATAACGTCTGGAGAATCGTACCGTCCTTTAAATCTGGGAGATCGTGTAGGTTGCTAGCATGCTATCGGTGTGATTAACTATATTTGTCCGTAATTAGGGTTAGATTCTGCAACGAGCGTTTTGCTGTGACAGTTTCTTTCTCTGCAATTATTTTTAGCAAGGCTGTCGAGTTCCTTGTACGGCTGTTTTCTGTTCGTTTTTCCCCTTGCACTTGCAATATTCTCCTGTCGAATTTGAGAGCGATGTGGAACTTTTGTCATGCTGCATATAATGTCTGTCTTTCATATGTCGAGTTAATTATGTCCATCTTGTATGCGGCGCGTCTGTCTGTTGTTGTAGAGAACGTTTTGGTGAATCTTCCCGTAGTGTAAATCTTTTAGATTATGTACTTTCCTATTTTCTTATCGGTGAGATGAACTATTTTCGTTAAAATTTAGGTTTAGATGCTGCAACGCGGGGTTTCCCTAGCTTGCATTGTTTTAAGATGTTCCTGTTTATCTGCAGATGACATCATTAAGCTGTCGAAGAAGGCCAACGCTAAGAATCGAGTTCCGGTGAGCGTTTGTTGTTTGATCTCAGCTTTTACCTATGTATTTGCCAAATGATTTTACAATATGTTTGTTTATGAAATTTATTTCATATTGACTCTTCAAATAAGATATAAGTATGTTAGTCTAACCTGGCAAAACATTCTGCAGAACAAGGGAAGGAACAAGAAACCAAATGGACCAACTGCGAAGGCTGCTCTTCAAAAGTCTGTTGCTACTCGATCATCAAGTATGCGACAGGTAAGACAGTAGCTTGAGATTCTAGGCGGATGATTACTCTTGCTTTGGAAATTATCGGACGATTCTCTTGTGGAGCTCTTCGCGGAATATGGATGGTCGAGTTCTTGGACGTCTTCCCTAATGGCTTGGCGTTGTTGTGGTTTGCAGGGAAAGTTTGCGGAGGCTAGAGCCCGGAATGGTGGTGCAAATTTCCCTGCCACTCAAGCTGCTAGTAAGAGAGCTTTTGCTGCCCCTATTAACACAAGGAGCAGGCAAATAATGAAGAACTATGAGGTGTCTGGAAGAGCAGCATTTGGGAAGAAGCGTACTTTTCAGAGGGGTCCAAATATCCCCGCTGCTGCCCGGAATATGACGGTGTCGGTCGTCAATAATGCGAGCAAGTGAGTGGCTGGTGTGCCCGATTCCAATTGCTGCCACAGTATGGGGGTTGTTTTGGTGTTTGTGATGGCCTTTGCAGTGTCGGAACTGGTTTTTGTGACAAGGTTCTTCAGAATGAAGATCCCCTGCAGTATGCCCTTATACCATTACTGTAGAATTGAACAGATCTGCTTAAGATTGCAAGTGAACAGATCGAAGGTACCTCTAAGCTTACGGTCTACGCAATTAAGGTGGAGTGAAAAGGATAGATACATCGATTGAGACTGGCAACGATCATAGACAGGATCTGTCCACATCTTAAGAGATCTATATGGGAAGGATGGTCTACTATTTTAAGGAGGCCTGTTGCGTGCCTGCCTTGGACGTCCTTTGCTTGTGGAGGTCCACGCAAAGGCTGCTCGGAGTGAGCGCCATATAGGAAAGCAACAAAGTGCTGCAGCCTATGCGAACCCTTCAGTCATGGAAGTTGCAGTGCATTGGCTTTGGAAACCAATTTGGCGTGGTTAAGGGTATAGAGTTCCAGGCTCGATTTGGTTGGGCTTGCAGTTACAGTTGCATCTCGTGAATGAGGAGTCCATGGGGTTCTCTGACATCCTTGAACGAGTAGATGAGCACCATTTGGAGACCTTGCTTCCTACCACATACCTAAAGAGGAGGAGATGATTTGGTTTGAGCAACTCGGTGCATCACATTCTCAGAAGTCTTGGTTGATGCGTGGCATTTGAATCTTTTATCGAAGGAAACTGTAGCTTTATGGTACTATTACACATCAGTACTTCTGCAGCTGCTACGTGTTACGAATTGATGTCAGGCTCTAATTCAAGTTGGACAAATCTTCTACCTTCACCTAATCCCTTCACTTCCCTAGTTGGATCATCACAGAGGTATTTGGGTCTTTATAGACCATGTGGTATGTCTCTCTTCCTCTGTTCATCCAGGTTGGTTTGTTGGAGGCGATTCTTGGCTTGTCGCCAAGAAATATGTCGTCATATACCAATTCATGTTGATGGCCTTTGTTTTACAGGTTTGGTGCAGGTAGGCCAGCTGGGAACCCTCGCAGACGCAATGCAGCAGTATCACCAGCAGTTGTTATTCGACAAGTCTCTTCTGACCCTCACCCCTCGGTAATTTTCGTGTTTTCACTTCGAAATTTGCACAATCGTCATTTGAATAGTTCGGTCTGCTGGAATTTCGAACGTTTTGTGATCGTGAATGTTTGTCGACACGGGTTGAAGGTTGAAGGTTGAAGGTTGAAGGTTTCATCGTGTCATTTCTGCATGTTGCTGTTGGTGTTTCCGAAGGACAGGCGATCATAACACTAAATTAGGAATTTCGTGTCTTGTGTCAATTAGGCCTATCAATTTCAATCACAGCCACAGAAGCCGAAGACATTGGATTCGAGGTTTGCAAGTATCCGGAATGCCCCGCAGCAAGCAGCGCCGAAGTTCATCGCCCAGCGAGGTGGTCGCAGAGGAGGTTTTGGCGGTGGCCGAGGACGTGGGCGACAGAATGGTGCAAGGATGTCCTACGTTTGATGTTGTCCACGATTCCAACTTTTAAATGGAGTGGTCCTAAAACCAATATGAAGTAGACTGAGGATACGTGACCTATCATATCCTGTTTTTTCGAGAAGAGGATTGGGTATATGGTGACACTAGTGAAAAACACTTTTTCTCTCATCCAGGAGAATGAGTTTTAGCGAGTTGTTAATACTGGATGTCGGTAGTTTTTGTTTGGATCCAAATTTCTGAACTTAGTAAATTTCATCTGGCCTTCGCATAGATTAATGGCTGGATAGGAACATGTATTTTTCTGCTGCTTGAAGTCGGACGTCACAAAATCCTGACGTGATGCGCAATTTCATAACTTTTGTAAGGGGTTCTATTCTGTCACCCTATTTAGTTGACAACTGTATATTGTCTCACCGTCAGTGACCGATGTGAAACTGTTCTAACTTATTCGGGGCGGTAGAATAAGGTGGTGAAGTTTGCTGCATTTTTTAGTAGGGACGAAGTGGATGGGATAAGTGCGGGAATTGGTAATCGTGCAGTAAAACTTACGTATATTGAGGTTTTTTATTTTTCGTTTTATTTGGTGCAGTGGCCAGGGGTGGCGAACAAATAGATGACGGAATTTTAGGAGTGGTATTTTTCAAAAAAATTGTATGGGGAAAGACGAATCTTTCTTGTTTTAGATATCTGTGGAATCACATATGCCAAATTAAAGAAATTATTTGGTGGAGAATGTTGAGCTTAATCACTATGCACGGTTTTCACATAAAAACAGATTTTGCAATATTCTACAAGACAGACTTGTGCCGTGGTGATAGTAAGGTCCACATAGCTATTATCCAGTATGAACCCTATCAATTGGATTTCTTATTTATACCAATTTAATATACTAGCCCAATTTTTTTTTGCATTCATAGTATAACATTTCAACCCCAATAAAACAATTGTAGAAAGTGGAGACACAATTGGGAGAGTGTCCTTTTTGACTACAAGTTGTAGGATCAAATTGTGATGAGGGTGAATTTGGATGTGGTGCTTGGAGAAAATGGCTATTTATTTGGCATTGACAATGGTAGTCTTGTTAAGGCTTTTGTTGATGCCAACATCATCAAAGCCTATGGCATCAATGATTATCATATCAAAACCATCTCTCATACATTAGGTCAATCATAATTACTATTGCTCAATCAACCTTCTTTACAATCTACTTTGCTAAGGTTTTGTTAAAAATCAATTCTTGTCATTATAATATGCTAATCTAAGATTGTTCAACATCTCTTATCCTAGGACACTTTAACACTAAGATACCTTAGACAATCTTAGATAGATGTTCTATAATGAATGCATTCATTAGATTTTGAAAGGATTATATCAAACTTAGATTGATGCTTTATAATTGGAGTGCATTTGGTAGATTTTGTTAGAATTGGATCAAACTTAGATTGATCTTTTATAATGAATGCATTCAACACATTTTCATAGAAAGTAGATCATACTTGGTTTTATAGCAACCATAGAGACACTTGAGAATGAAGCATTGATTTTTTATTCAATCTTAGGATACCTTAGCTTATTTTTTCAATGAATGATTGGATAGTTAAAGCTCCTGTATTTGCAATTTTAGGTGCTCATCAAGGTTGTATGGTTGCAAGTTCATTACTTAAATTATTCTAAGTTACCCAATGAATTGCATCATTGCGAGGAATCTATTATAGTGGATTTGGATATGGTATTGTTAAGTTGGATTTGGGGAATTCATAATTTGGCAAAATGAACTTGAAAGTTGGTTAGTTGAACATTTAGTCTTTTTGAAACTTGGTGAATGCTTGTGAGGATTGATTTGAGAGTTGGTGATCAATTGTTCTCTTGTTCTATTGAAAAAACACACTTTGTGTACTTACGGAAAAATTATAGTAGTTGTTCAACATACAATTGTTGCAATTTCATGAATTCCAAATGAAGTGGGAAAATTATAATAAATAAAATTATTTCTCTAATGCTTGAGGTTCTAAAGAAGGTGCAAGATTATGAAATTCATTTCTTTTTGTAGTGTTGTCTTAGATTCTTGAGCTATATATTTGACAATCAAAATTTATGCAATTTGTTCATGTACTAGCATGATCAAGTGCCAATATGTATGAAGTAAAAATATCCATCCACTACAAGAGAAAGAAATGTTTTAAGTATAATCCTAAACATATAGTCTTATAAATAATGACCTTAAAGGGGTGTTTTGAGTAAAAATTTACTAGAAATACATGTGTGTTTAGTAAAAACTTACTGAAAACATCCATTTAAAATCATTACTTATAGGACTATATGTCTAGGACTATACTTAAAACACCCCTTTTTCTTGTAGTGATCAACCATTCAAAAATTGGATGGTCTAGGCCAATATTAAAGGACATACCCCTATAATAGGCATTTCTAAAAGCTAAAATTTATAATAATATATTAATATCTACAAGTCATTCATAATTTTATTGATACCTTTGTTTCATTGTTCAAGTCATATTTTGGAACAAATAACCCCAAGTTCAATGGTCCCCTTTGAAAATGAATATCATTACTTGTCTAGTATCTTCAAAACCAAATGCATACCCAACACTATTTCAAACCTAGCTTGAGCTCTTGGATTGCAAGTTCTTGTCATATAAAATTATGAGTAAAATATATTGTATATTGTTGTACTTTAGTGTTATGTATACTGCTGTTTAGAACTCATTTTTTACAATGGCTATTAAGCAAGAACCTTGTCTAGCAAATGTGTTGCAACAAAGGAAGTCGATGAGTTGATGACCCCAACATAGAGGTTATTGACATTGTTCTATACCATCTCAAGGACACACCTCATGTTGAAGTATAGTAGAGCCTCTCTAAAGTAAGTCAAGATTGGTCTAATACATTATATTAGAGAGGGTCATTTGCATTCATGATATTTGTATGCACACCGGCAATCAATATTAGCTTAGAGAGGTTTATTACTTAAGAGAGTACTACTTTAGAGAGGTTCTACTATAGAGTATATTGATGAGCATTTCAAGAAGTGCAATAATCCAATTTTACCTAGGTTGGATGTGACATTGTGGGAAGATTTTGTTGGAGGATTGGGGTCCGAATTTGCCTAGCATAGATGTGGGTGATATAGTGGGGAAAATACTACCAATTGTTGCTAGTTCTTTTGTCAACCTAACCCCTAACATAGGCCTCGTTCTTGTAGAAGTGGTACACATAAATTCTCCAAAGAATTTAGTGGAGCAAATCTCTACAACTAGGGCCAATGTTCTCAAAATGTAGGAGATTCCAACACAACACACTATAATGATGGTCAACTTGGTCATGTAGGCAATTGAGATTCAAGAGGAGATTTGTAGGACTCCTAGACCCTAAACTCTAAACCCTTAAATCTAAGAGAAGTTAAAATCCTAAGGAACTTCATGAGACTTTCCAACAAAGGGAAGAAGTACATGGCACTCCGACTTCGACTTAAAATGCAATGGATATTGTCCTACAAACAAGGAAGCCAATCAAATTCCTTATCAAAAACCAATGAATCCATATCAAAGTATTTTTGTCATGACCCTCATCAAGAGGTGTGCCCGTGTCACCTTGGTGAGCAAGGGGGATTTTGGGGGTGACTCCTCAAGCTTTGCAAGAGATGGGGTGAGGGGGATTAGGAGTCCCGAGCGATTAGAGTGTTGTAGCACTCTGATATGGATGAATTAAAGGGCGTATCACATATATTTGGAAAGCTTACAAGAAGACATGTCCATGGGTTCAAAGAACTCGAGAATCCAAGTTGGTAGTCAAAAGTTATAGCTCTTCAAAGTTGAAAGTGTCTCGACCGCGTTCCAAGGCATGGGGATGTGGGAAACAAGGTTTGGGAGGAATCCTTTGAGCCCCGGAGAACTACACCTCCCAAGGGACTCATACCTTTGGAGAGCTATAACTTCCTCAATACTTATTGCATTGGGGAGTTGGATCCCATTTAGGGGCGGTTAGCACCGGTAGGTAGTAGTATCTCCATTGACTGCTTGGACATCAATGGAAGTACCGCCCCATATGATCTGATGACATGCCTAGTGTCTTGTGAGAGTTAAGTGTTGGAATGAAAATGTTGAGAGTCATAGAAGAATGGGGACCCCCGTGACTAGTTGGAACCTAACATTGTGGGTACATGGCATGTGCAATGTTAGGTGAGCGTGACCCTTGGTGTCATTAATGAGTTAAGTGCTTAAAGAAGCACTAAAAGGTGAGCTTAAAGTGGAAAGTGTCACTAAAGGGCATGACAACTTCAACCACCTTATAAGTGACAATTGGCAAAGGGTGGGAATTGAGAAGATGATAGTAAGAAGATTATTATTGGTGAAAGGAGCACATGCATTTAATGACTCAATCCATGAGATTCCAATCAAAGAAGTAGTTGACAACATCACAAGCATGCCAAAGGATTTTCTCTAGAGTACATGGGAAGAGATATTATACCTAGTCTTCTAATCTTCCAGAGATGGGTCACTGATGATTCTTCCACAAGGAGCTTAATTATGCAACAGAACAAAGCAATGCTCTAGGGCTCAAATGGGTTCTATTGTCGTAGATAGATATGACCTCACGGTATCTTTTAGTCCATTCTTTTAGTCCATTTTCTTTTAGTCCATTCTTCAAGAAATGCACTCTTCGAGAATTTGGAATCCAACCATTTTCGACTCCCAATAGGACTCCAACAAAAACTTCGACAGCTTAGGACTAGGAATCTTACTCAAATGCTTACATATGGATGATTAAAGCCCGTGTAGTTAACTACCTTCGGAAACTGAAGAGTTTTTGCAAAACGGCCACAACTGGAAACCCACAGAAATTCTTTTTTCTGGAATCGCGTACTTCCAGCACAATGCTCCCCACGTCTAATTAATTTATCGAAAGAATGAAGCTCAGAATATTTCTAAGAACTAGTCCGTCAATGCAGAGTCAAATAGGCACTCCACATGTTGGTAACTTTAGGGCCACGTACGAGAGATGGTCGATATGAACCTCTGTACTGTACATCACCCGTCCTGTTGGAAGCCAATTCGGGAGCCCGCAGGCCTCAGTACTGTTGTGCGCCTCAACAAGTCCGACGACTGTCCTCTCGAATATCGGTCCACGGTTGCATTCGAGACCCCTCTGGAGCGTAAGTCGGCCATACCTCCATCGCTTCCCACCTCAGAGCTGGCGTACCCGCCGTACGGCGACAGGGGAGGCAGTGCCCCGAGCGGCTTCCCAGACTCGGAATCCGTCAGGCTGGAGGCAGAGTTCTTCCTCCGGTGCCTCGTCATCTTCAATGGAGAGGGGACGACGAAACCGCTGGACCGAATTCGTTGTTGGGCGGTGGCTAGGGAGCGCCTTCCTTGGTGGTCTGAGTTGACCATGGCATCCGTGAAACAGAAGACGTTCATGCGGGTTCTCTGTAACTCGTTGGGAAGAAAGTCAGCAATGACTTGGGGTATAAGCATCTGCACACACCACAACAGCTCTCATGAACCAGGATCCAGGGAATCGGATCTCGAAACGCTGACATTCACTACAATGAAACCTGTGAAATGACATTTTTGATATCCTGCCCACTTGCCACGCATTCGAACAACATCCACTTGTCACACTTGTCACGCATTTGAACGAAGTCATCGTGAAATGTTTGGGACGTTCAAATCCTGTCACCTGGGGTCAGCTACATCAAAGTCAACCGAAACATGAAAATCGACCGTTATCACACCCAGGTGGTACGATATATTACAGCGTTTTAAGTGTACAAAGATATGAGTGCACTAAGTTCACGTAAGCTCACCTGTATATCCTCCTTGGATATGCTCACAATCGAACCCCGATCCTCGCTTCCCATTCCATCATCGCTGCTTCTGGTGGCCCTTCGTAGACCAGGTTCGGATATATCACCAACAGTCTCCAGGACCCTCTCCAGAAGCAAGTCCCGCAAGTGAAGAGCGGCTTCACGAGCTGGTGCGGTGAGATAACCACGAAGCACAGCTTCAAGGTATTCAACCTGAAAAAGGAGATACATGTCAGGTTTGTTTGGAAATTCCACTTTTGACGAAGAAAGAGTTGCCCAAGCTCACATGCTAGGTGGATATGATTGCGCGCTCGATCACGAACCGCTGAAGAGATTTTCTCCCTCACAACAATTATGTAGGCAATTTTAATTCCGAGGGCAATCCCCTAGCTAGATGTCCGTAGTATCAGTCACAGGTTCCTAATCAAATCCTCGAACACAAATTGAAAATCAACAAGTACCTCCAGCATCAATTGGCAGTATCCTTGCACATCAAGACCTTTGAGAACTTTGGTTTTGTTCTGTGTGAAAACATTCAGCAATGCTTCCATGAGTCCCTCCGCCAGGTGGTTGATCACCTTCTCGACAAAAGGCTTTGCCCCCGCGTATACCTACCCATACAAAACCCATACTCCAAGTTGCGTCATATCACAAGATGCTTTCACTAGCATTCAAAACCAACCTTCTTTTTGTCATGAAATTGGAGATATGAGCTCATAAAAATACAAGCGCACTAAATCTCAAGACATCCATTCAAAATTCAGAAACCAAGGATTCTTAGCTACTGAACTTGTGCAGAAAAATTGTTCCACCAGAGGATGGGGTGCATGGCGGCAGAACAATTCTCTTCTGAACCAGCAGACAATCCAAATGACGAAGGAAAGCGCAATCAACCTCTGCATGGACGGATACAAGAGGATGAAGTAATTCCACCACAGAGTCTCGAATGCCCTGTAAAGAACCAATAATAAAGTTACAGGTAGCGTAGTCTTTGAAGAGCTATTCGACGTGGACAACACTACATTGGAAGAAAAATAATAATCAAGACGAAGCTCTGACCTAGCGAATAAAAACAGCACCAAACAAGATTCAGAGAGGCACGAAGAGTAAGTTTGAGAATTTACCTTCACGGGAGGGGAAGCAGACCACTGAGTCCCATCATCAAGCAGGTACGCCGCTGCAGCTATTCCAACAGACGTTGCCTGCAAAGCAAAACCAACGTCGTATATTCCACTTCAATTTCAGAAACCAACAACATTAACGCTGTCAATCCGAAATGATTAATTCATTAGTTAGTAGTCAACTCATTGAAGTCAAGATTAGAACCTTCGCGAAGTTGTACTGATTCAGGATCTTGTCTTCCAACGATGACAAGCTGGCTATAACTTCTTCAGCAGTGACTTGACTGCCACCAGGACCTATTCCCTTCATCTCTTCCTTCCTGTCAATGCAGATCCAAAGTCCATTGAGAAAAGTTGAAGATCATCAGCAGATCTCTCATGTTAACACAAACAAATTCCTAGATTATGGGGATCTTGAAAAGACGGAACATAGGACCAAGTTCCCGATGGACTTGCATTTCACTCACCCAGCATAAGACCAAACGTGCTGATACTTTCTTGAAAGCTCCAGCAGGAGGTGCGAGTGGCAAAATCCAGCGTTACTAAGCACCATCAGGAAGCGCTGATGCTGGCTGGTCACTTCATTTCCAGCAATGAGCCCCATAAACCGATCCGACCCAGCTGGGAGTTCCCGGCCAACATCAGTTTCTGCACTTTCATCTGGAAGAGGCATTCTTGAGAGTTCAAAGGCTAGCTTCTCGAGATTTTCTGCAAAGAGAAAATCAAACATGTAAAGAGAATAGCAATTGACATTAGTCAGGACACTACTACTGAATCTCTATAACCGTACGTGTGGCAAAAAGAGAGATCATAGTCTCCATATCATCTTGACTGTAGAATATGAAGTAAGTGATTCCTGACCGGCAAGAGTGAGAAAACACTCGAAGAACGTGTAGTGCACGTTATCCTGCATATGATGAAGCTGCTGAACCAAATCTTCATGCTCTGAAGATCCCCGTTTCAGTTTGTCCAGCATCCTATGAAACAAAATAGAAGGTGGTTTCACTTTCAGATGGGCTAATTTCCCAAGAAATCAGTACTCGTATTAATTTTAAGATGAACAGCAGATTCAGATGTCGCCTGTGTTTAAGAAAGGACCTTACTCTGTCAGTTGTTCCATTGCCGAATCCATCATGTCCCGAAATCGGAGAGGTATGCTTGAAATAGTAAAAGGTGAACCACCCCTTTCCACCGTGGCTACAGGAATCCAGTCTTCCTCATTCACCACATCTGTAGTCGCCGAGTGCATTAGAGCGCATAATCGCAAGACGAATACTCGCGTCACTTCGGTCCTCAGAACCAACAGCACTTGAACTGTCAAGCACCAGCACAATTTCATCAAGAGGTCAGATACTCTGGTTTCGCATCAACTAGTAAGTTTCAAGGTCGTCCTTCATCCCTAGCAACTAAGTATTACTCACAAGTCTCATCCATGGAAGGGTATCAGCTACAGAAAAGCAAATGATGTCCTTAACAATTAGAATGCTCGAGAAATCATACTCCTGAAAACAAGATAGGAACAATTTACTGAATGCAGTTTCATAGATAACCTAAAGTTCGAGGTTCTAAAAAGAACGTTACATGCACTTGCAGGAGCACAATCTTTTCCTTCGAGTGCAATGCAAGCATTTGAAATTTCTGTCACTCCCTGCCGCATGTATGGACGAAGGACATTGGCTTCTGCCAAGGCAAGAAATGCAGTTTGAACCTGGTAGATAGATATCGAGAATGTACACGCCATTAGCATCTAGTATCATCGTTTATATCCCATAAGATGCACATTGCAATAACATCATGTAATTAAAAGAAACAACGACTGCAAAAATAGTAAACAACACTTCAAAGTATTCCTCAGTACCTTTGACTCATAGAGAGAAATGATGCAGTGGACCATAGTTACGACTTCATCAAGAGAGTGGGAGGTGAATTTCGACTCGGCAACCTCTTCGAAGGGGTACTGACCACTCTCATTATTTAAAACACTGCCTGACTTTCGCATTCCCATACTTCCACCTGTAACCTGCAAAATGTAGAAACCTACTTTTAGGAAACTATACCCCTCTACTTTTGCCTGCAGTACTGGCTTGTCTGGACTTCAGTACTTCAGCTCTACAAACTTTATGCATCGTCCACAGTCATACCAATGCAGTACACATCAATGATGTGCAGTTCTGTTGCAGAGCGATCAATGATCTACTGAAGGATATTATGAAGTAGTCATCCCCAAACAGTTTCACTCGCAGCAAATAGATTCAAACACAGAGAAACTTTCCTTAGCCCCAATCAGGGAAGAAGATGATAAATCATCATGTCAAAGACAAGGAAAGAACAAAAATTACTTGTCAGAGGACATAACACTGCCCAGCTATGTTTCTCAAAAATAATCCCCACACGTAAGGACTTGTGAAAAGATTAGAACCTTCGCAAATTTCCCATTGAAGATGGAGATAGCTAGACGCCAGAAACTTGGCAAGTGCGTCACTATTACAGCCGTAAGCCGCCGAATCAGACGACCCAAGAGTGCATCTGCTTCATTGCCAGTTGAATCTTTGAGACTGCTTCGGTCTTGCTCCTTATCATGGCTGCCTAGAAGCAGGTTGATATCTACATCTGACTGCAGGCACAACGTTGCATACCTGAGGCTGTGAATCGCAAGATAAGTTATCACAGAAAACTGAACTGACATGACCTACTTAAGCTGGTCTCTTGTAATCAAAGATTTATCTTTCTCATAGTACCCCTACAGTTGCTTTAACAGTCAAAGGGAATGTATGTTATGCAAGACAAAGTGAAAGTAACTTTCTGAGAGTTCACGTACAGCCTTATTAGATTCGCGTTGAAGTTGTTTCCAGCGAGCATCAGACTGAACACGCTCTCGAACACGACCATGAAGAGCATCCACGCAAGCATCATTTTCTAAAGTACATCCTTCCAGGAGTCCCCGAATTCTCCGGTCCTGTGGAAGTCAATCAAAACTAGAAAAATAAGGTAACCAATATATAAGTGAGATGCATTAAGTGAAAATAATTCTGCTCCAGGCGACTTAACTTATCACCGAGAATGTTCAGAGGGACAAGAGTGAGCTCGCAATACTTGTAGACATCACTAAAACCTTTGAGATTAAGTAAGCGCTTGGAAAGTATGACAGCGGAAACAGAAGATACCTGAATCGTGAGATAATGCCAAACAGGGTCTGAATCAGGTTCAAGCTCCAGCAGGAGCCGAATTGTGTTCTCCAACTACACATAGGAAAGTGGTACTCGAGTACAGTAATCGTGGCAATCAAGGCAGCAACCCAAGCAACGATTCACAAGAACTGTGGGCAGCAGAAAGACAAGCTCTAACCTGGGAAATTTCGAGATGAGGATCCTCCATCTTCTTGTAAAGCATCTCTTTAAATTCTTGGACAATTTTATCTACCTCTTCCAGCACCCTACTCAGGATGCCAACCTGCAGGGACCTCAGACGCAAGGTATAATCGTAGCCGATATCACTTCTTAATGACTTCCTTGATTACAAGTGTCCAGAAGTCGAAGCTCAAACAAGAAAATCAAAATTTCGGGAACGTACATGTGAATATAGGACAAGAGACTTCGCTTTCTTGTACTCCCGAATAGCAAGGTCATATTCACCTTTGCTGATATTTGCTCGAATCATACTAGGCAGGTTGAAAAGGGTTCTAAAGCGTTGGAGCATTCCTTGCACAGACCTGATCCGCTCCACTTGAGCCTGTCAAAATATAGTAGGAGTTTGATTAATTTGGAGGATGAAAATTTTCAAATTAACGTGACTCTTTAATTCAGTCATGACAGTTCCTGCAAACCAAGCTTTGTTTACAAAACGATCATTAATCAGAAATGATAAGAGTGAGTTAAGTTTGGGCCAAAATGCATAAACAGGTCCGTGACTTCCACAAAAGTAAAATAGGAGAGATTATATTGCTCCAAATATCGTAACAAGGAGAGAAAGAATGAAGAGTGTTTGTCTGCACCTGTCGTTCAAGGAGGGGTGCAAATGCTCGCTTGGCCACCCCATCCACTTCTGCAATGGCGTTGTTCAGGTGCACAGTCCCAGTCCCCTCATTAACATTTTCTATTTGTTGCAGTTTTAAATGTATATCTGCAAAAGTTGAGAAACCAAGAGATTAGGTACTAAGCCTATATTAGAAGCCTCTTTCAGAAAAGGTCAAAGTCCGGTACTAACTTGACAAGTCAGCGCTTTCAAGACCAAGAAAATCATCCCTTCATCGATGTCTATATCCTCACAGGCGGAAGGACGCAGGAACCTCGTAATAATGTCATATTACATTGAAGAGCGAGCCAGATAGTGGTGTACAAACGCACACAAGTGCAAGAGCATGTCAGATATCTTGTGCGAGCGCTCAAAGTCAGACAAGACCATTAACACCAGAGGATGATAAAACCGTTACCGTCTATGGTATTTTTGCACGAGATGAAACAATCAAAATTCTCTTTCACCAGCTTTTTAAGCTGCTCTTTGCGGCTTTGCAAATCTCGTTTCAAAGCATCACCAGCGGCGTCTAGATCATGTGCGCTGGTTCGTTGATGTATACGAGCCAGGAAGAACCTTGGTTCAAACTTTTCTGAATGATAAACCACTTTCTCTGCATACGGCAAGAAATGAACCATGCGGTGCATTCAGAACAAGCAGGCATCAGAGTCTGCGAACCTGTATAATCAGATCTCAACTCAACGACCCAAAAGCAAAACCGCAAAGCCAGTAGACACAAGGAATATTAGAGAATTAGGTGCTTTCTATGAACTGAAATAGGTAAAAATCACTCGTCAGCTACATTAGGTACATGATAACAGACCTCTGGTCGCGTGATCTTTCACGATTGGGAGTTCGTACTGTTCAATATCCTCCTCAATTTCATTCCTCGTAGCTGCCTTGGTACTATCCTTCTTGCCCTTTTTCCCTTCATCTGTTGAAGGTGGATGACTTCCAATCTTATCCTTTGGAATGAGTGTCAAAGTTCTGATATCTATGACACTGGCAACAAGCAGAAAGATTCAGAGGCGAAGGGACTGGAAACATTGGGGCATATTAGAATAAAGTTGCAAAAATACCTAGCCAAGAGCGTTTGAACTGAAGGCGTTTAAGTTGGCACATGGATTGCGCATTAAAATCGAGTGAGCAGTATCATTTGCAAACCAACAAGTTGGACCTTTCATATATTCGTCAACTATTAAGAAGTTCTCGTAAGAATTAAATGAAATACACTTGTTTTTCAGGACCATGTCGGGCTTTGAGGATTTCCAAAGATCTACAGATAAACAAATCTTTCTAAACCCGTGAGATGATGCTTGAAGCACTCCGCCATGCATAGATCTGACGAAATCACATGGACAAAAAAATCTTTACGCAGAATATCAAAGAAAGTTTCTTTCTGATTTAAGTCACTGCACACAAGTGTTTCTGGTGCACAAACCCAAGCCCCAAGGGATCAATGAAATCCTCTGCTCTGGGAACAGCATCCACAGTATTGGTGGATTTGCGCAAGCGGGGAGCCGGCGCATATGCAGTCGCTGCTGTCCGAGTTTCCCGCATCTCCCGCACCCTTCGTGCCAGCTGCGTTTTAACCATCCAAAATTGAGTACAGTACCTTCAGAACCGACACATAGTCTACTAATGCCGAGTAATCACGAATTTCTCTCACAGTCGGAGGGATTTCTACATTATTTTTTTATGCTTTTCAATTCTACCTATCCTATCGACAACTGACTCTGTATACATTCGGAATACCCGTGAACACTGTAATAATTTGAACCTGAATTTGACATTGCATTACCGATGAACATGACAGATGAATTAACCCTTATTAAACAAGTAGGAACGAGTTATACTTTTCAAAACCTGCTAGGACTCTGAATTGTGGAAATGAGGCATGTAGCTGACTCAATCCTGCAATCCTGCATCCCAACAAGCTCATTCTCTATTGGTTGGATGCAGCCGATAGCGAGATCATGTGCTACACACATCGCTTCCATGCTCGTTTAGAAGAAGCTCGGTTGAGGGACTGAGTCGGTGACATGAGAAATTTTACACTCCTGCTGCCAAACACGCAAACGAGCATGGTGGTCAATAATCACCTCTACCTGATCGACTCCACTCCATGATTGAGGTTCTTCATCGTTCTCATCCCACAGATCGACGTCTTCGTCCACTATAGCGCTCTGAGACTTCAACAGCTTATCCCCTAACACAGTCGCGCGACGTCCCTGATCTTCGTCTTCATCATCCGAGGATAAACTCAGCAGCTCCACGTCCGATTCATCTTCATCGTCAATCGGTACCTGCTTAACAACTGGTGGAGCTCTCCTCGGCGGGGCAGCCGCCGGAGCACCATTGCCTCTCGGAGCTTCCCTCCTCGGTGGACCGTTCACTTCTACAGGAGGAGGCTCTCGAATCGGCGGTCCAATGAGTGTCTCTTCCGGAACGATGTTTTTGACAATGCGTGGAGGGACGCGTCTAGGCGGCCCCGCTGCCGCTGGAGACACATTCGGCGGCGGCTTATTAGATGGCCGCTGGTAATTCACTTCCCTGGCTGCCTGCTCCGCCAATGCCCGCTGCAAGAGCTCCTCTTCCTCGTCGACGTCCTCCCTCATTCTCCTTGCCACTCCCTGAATCCCTTCCAATCAGCCTCTTCTTAGACATAGCCTCCCTTGAATCCACTTACGCATCACAATGCGCCAATAAAAGCAAGCGTGCACAGAAAATCGAAATCGCAAAACACCTCCACCGAGACAAATGCACGACACTCGCGCCTCAATCTCCTTCTTAACGACCTAATCTCACCATAAGTGTCCCCTGAAGCTCTATATAACACAATGCAATAGAATCAGGATCAAGAATAAAGTCCCGCTTCCTCATCGCCATCACTCCTATTCCCTCAATCCTCGCAAAACCTCTCGACACTCCATCCTACGAATCAGCCTCCTCTACGCGTCTTCTGAGCTCCAATGAGGCAATACATACACATTGCGCCAACACTAAAACATCACATCAATCAAACCAAAAGAGCCTCAAAGAAATGCAGATAAAGCTCAATCGCCTTGCTATCAACTCAATCGGATCGGAACCGGTCGCGGAAGCTCCAAAATGCATAAAAGGCGGTAATTCCACGACACTGAAAGACACAGAGCAGTCACGGAAAGTCGAGAAACTTACTGCAAGTGAGCAGAAAGCGGATGCCGGGTGAAAAGCTTGCCGGCTTTCCTTGCTAATTACCTAACCTCACCATAACTGTCTCCTGAAGTTCAAAATAAAACAGCGCAACAACCTCCATGGAATCAGGATCAAGAATAATGTCCCGCTTCATAACTCATGCGCTTCATCAATTCTCACAAATTAAAAACCTCTCGACACTCGGTTCTACGCCAGACCGCCTCGCCGGACCTCCAGTGAGACCATACATTGCGCAAATCACATCCATGGTAGCAACAATGGTAGCAAATCACATCAATCGAGAGGAAATGTTGTGAAAACTCGATCAACCTAGTCGGATCGGCACAAGCCGAATGCACACAATGCGGAAACTCCACGACACCACGAGACATGGAGCAGTCATGAAAAATCGAGAGACTTACTGCAATGCGGATGGTGAGTAGGCGGCGGCTGTGATGAGTTTGAACTTTGAAGCCGGAGGGAAGACGAATCGAAAAAAGATTGGCACTGATGGACGGAAAGGAAAGTGGTTGCGATTGGATTGTTAATACGTTACTGCTGGTTCGCGTGGCCAGGCCGCCCGCAATTTTCCGTGTCGTGCTCCTCGTCATGCTCAAAATCCCATGGCAACGCCATCGCCGCCTTCCTCATGTGCACATTTTCCGCTTCAAATTTGCTTACATCGAATTCCGCTCCATTTCGGTCCCGACATTTCTTGCAGGATTTGATGGGATCGCCACCTGAAATGTACACATAGCATTGATTACATTTGCAGATTCTAGGTAAACCTACCTCATGAACTAAAATATTTTGGAACTCTTATGTGTTCAAGTTGAAATTATTAATAATTCTTTTTTAAATGGAAACTAGTAAAGATTTTCTTAATAAATTCAGAACCTAAGTTTTAAATTTATAGACAATTCTTTTAGAACTCCAAATTCCTTAGAGCATCTCCAATGCAAGCTTAGTGAATAAGCCCCATAATGGCAAATGATGTGCAATGTGGAATACCCATACAATGAAGTTTTTTTGGCAAGGGCACCTTAATGCACATCCAGTTTATTAACCCTTACTCGTAATTTTGGTGAAAGATCCGCTGAGAACTAGTGTTGGTTGCTAAAGTTTGAACAATAGATTCTTTAGTACAAGAGTTTGATTCACAAGGTGTATATTATTATTTTTTCAACCATCTATTGTGTAGTGGTTTGGGATTTTCAGCTATAGGTTTTGGAAGGTATTTTCCTTGCAAATTTGTTGTATTCCTATACTACTTCAAGAACAAAAGTAAGTTTTGCCTTCCTACTCCATTTGTTTTGGAGACCTACAATTTGATTTAGCAACTTTATTAAGTATTGTGCAAGATGAAACTAGTCTCAAAAGTAACAAGGGCTTTCAGAGATCATATCTCACAAAACTTCATTTTAGGAATCGAACATTTGTGTCAATTCTTTATATGGTAGATTCTATTTTACAGTGTAGATTGGTTTCTTGTTATTTCTTTTGATTTCTATAGAATTGTGATTTGCTTTAATTTAAAACCCAAAACAATATTTGCAGAGAAGGATTATTGAGTCATTGAATAGAAAATATGGACACTTGGTGCTCAGAAATAAAGGCTTAGTTACAACAAGGTCTTGAAGAATCTAAGGATGAGATCAAGGGAGAATTTTTTGGTTGCCTATACTAATAGATGTCAAAAGATTTGTCACCTCCTAAATAAGTTAGGGCTCATGGGAGTGTGCCTAGGGATGTATACTGAGAACAAGAATTTGGCCACAATCGTCTTTTTTTGGACTATTTTGGAGATGATTGTGAAATGGTAGCAAACAAAGTGATGGACAATGAGACTTGAAATAAGTGATCATGTTGGGCCTATCCTTTAAAGGTTAAGCAAAGTAGATTCAAAACAAAACAACTTCAAGCATTTTTGCACATAAGTATTGTCAAATTTCAAAGTATGATACAATACAATAAAGAGCTACGTCTATTGACTAAGAAAATGAATCATGCGTATGGCATAGTAACTCTCATGAAAAATATACAATGAAAAAAATTACTCCCACTCCATTATCTTTGAGATCCACATCCATGATTTCACCTTTTGTGTATAAGACAACTATGCATTAAACAGATGTCTATCTTAGTGAAAGGATACAGATGAAAAACAAATTGTAAAGCTTATTTTTACACCTAAACATGAACTATAAAACTTCAAGGCCACATTTCAATAGAACAAAGAAAGAAAGGGCTAGAAGTATGTTGTATTGGATGAGTACAACCATCATCTTTTTGATGAAAATTCTCCACAAGAATTTTTGTTGATTCTTGCATAGAAATGTTTGGGAAATGAGCAACAATATAACCATCAAGCCCCTTCAAATTTCCCCTAGCAAAAAACAATCTATTTGTCCCTACAAGCATGTGGCACAATTGTAATCACATATGTAAGAGTCAATTTCATAGAATGAACAACATAAAAAGACAACAAGAACAAAACCAAAGCTTACACACCAATTTCACAACAATGGATAAGAAAAGTGAGAAAGTTTGTTTACCTTGACCCACAAACGTGTTTCCATTTAATCATGTTCAGATGTTGAAACCAAAAAATGTCATTAAATTCAATTGTGGACCTACAAAACACTAGGAGATAGCAATAAGATCAAAATACTGTAGCATAACTTCAATAAACACCTACAAAAGTGGTCCCAGTTGAACTATGATTAAAAGAACCCTAAGCAAAGTGGTCCAAGTTGAGCTTCTACAAAAAAGAAGATAGAACAAATTCTACTAAACGAAAACTTATTGCAACAATTGGAAGTATATGGAGACAAATAAAAACATATTGCAACAACAAAAACTTAAGGCAATAAATGGAGAGAAACAAAAGTATAATTCTATTTTCTTCACCAATGAAATTGTGAATTGTTTTTAGTGTCATCTATGGCTTTTGAATTTCTAAGTTTTCCATTTGACAAAATGGGAAAGAGTTATCAATTTTTGCGAGCATACATACCAAAAATTCAAAGCTTTGGCCATAATAGCTTTCAAATTCTTAACAAAGCAACTCTAGCCTAGCCATATTGAATCAACATTTTAAAATCATAGCGGAGCCAATTTTCCAGCAAAGCAATTGGCAACAAAACAAGTGGTAGCAAAGCAAGTAGCAATAGTTGAATTCACATCCTACCTAGCTTTGAAATTCAATTCACATTCTAGTGATTTGCAATGAAACAACCCATAATCAATTCAAAGCAAGTGGTGATTTTGCAGTAAAGTTATTTGCCTAAATCCTAAATAAATTTGCAACTAAACCAATGAAACCCTAAATGTTTGTATGAAGGGTAGGTCTTCTATCCAGTAATGGGGACTTTTCCATTTTGAATGTGTCAAATGCTTTGTTGCATCTATAGGTAGTATACAATTTGTGTTCTCATTGTGGCGTTGATCAAAATTGATGATGATGTATACTTAATTGAACACACCTTAAAGACAATTCAATCAATTCTCTACAATCAAAAAATATATCAAACAAATCACAATTTGTCACCCTTGTAATCCTTGAAGAAAAGAGGGAAAAATTTATAGAAATGGTTAATAAAATTGATGAGATTGCATTCACCATTCGCTTCTATATCACTTCAATGAGTTTGGAGTTGGTCTCATATATTTTGAGATGAAGAAGTTGTTGAAGAAAAGTAACAATGACAAAGAGTAGAAAATAGCATCTTTAAGGATGGCTTTATTCATTGCAAGAACACACATTCAAACAAAACTTTAAATGCCAAACAAGATAGCCAAGAATCAAAAAGATAAAAATGTATAAACCCATATGAGCAAAAGCATCTTAAAGACAAACGTATACAACTACAATAGAATGGCATCAATTCTAGAATTCTTCTACCATGAATTCCACTTGTGATGATGAGGTATTATAATAAGTGACATCAGTAACCTCAATAAGGATTCATGCTCTAATATTTTGCAAACCTAAGCCCTAATGATGCAACAAAATGGAGACCTTTTGTACACCTATACCTTCTACAAATGATCCCCTCTAGTAGTATGGAATTGATCCCTTAAAGTAGGTGTTGATGAATTGTCTTGCATGTCTTCACTTGCTAAAGAATCAACCTTGGGAGAAGAGAGTGCACATGTTGGCGCCAAAGGAATCTTGTTTCAACTAGCGTAGCATAGCTCCTTGACATTTTGGTATGCCTCCCTATTTGCTTTAGTTTACCACTACCACATTGGTGTCCCCAACTATCCACTCAAAAGATAGCCTCACTTCCTACTCAATTAATTAGCCACCCCCCCCCCCTCCCCCAAAAAATTAGTAGCCATTGATTGTTTCTGAAAAAAAATAAAAACACCCCCTTCCCTGCTGTTGATCATGATATGAATATTATGATACCGTATGTATTCCGTATATATATAGATACAAAAAATAGATACGAATTATCCCATATTGATTGTCAAACGACTTCATTTTGAAAAATATAAGAGTGAGGGGGGTCCTAGGTTTTATAAATTAAATTGAAGGGGGGGTGTACTAGGTTGTGAAGGCATATTGATTGCCTTCCTCACTATCCACTCAAAAGACAGCCTACATACATTCTTGAGCTTACGAACATGGATATGATCTTACAACTTCTTGAGCTCTTAAACATGGTGTAGGTCAAAAACTCAACATACTCTTGAGCTTACTAGGGGTCAATTCTAAACATTGTGAACAAAAATAGGCATTACAAAAAATCTGGACCTTGAAAGAAGCCACAAGTTTGCTACTGTAGCAATGCAATTAGGGATAAAAAAAATATTAATTAATTTATTAATTATTCCGAAATGATGGGGCATCACTAATGCGATGTTGAATATGGCGATTTTTTTTAATTATTTTTTATTTTCGAAAAATATTTTCTATATTAGCTCCACACTTCGCTATGAAACAACCTCTTTCAAGGGCTAGACTTTTTGTAATGGAGGCTTGGTCTTAAAGAACCTAAGCCTTCTTAAAATTTATAGTTGCCATGTCCACAATAGCTCTTGCTTGGACGCAAATGCAATGATGCTAGCATGTGAGCCTAGAAATGAGAGCCTATGAGCCTTGAACCTAAGTATAAGTAGATATTCTACAACTATTGAAGGTGTTTATAACATACATACTTATAATATGCATATCCTACAACCATGTAAGGTGCTTGTAACATAGGTACCTATAATATAAATATACTATAACCATGAAAGGTGCCTATAACATAGGTACCTAAAATATAGACATCCAGAATATAATTAGACACTTATTATATATACATCCTATAACCATAGAAAGTGCTTATAACATAGGTACCTACAACATGGACACCTATAACTATAGAAGGTACCTATAATATATATATATATATATATCTCAATAACATAGAAACGGAGGCTCCTAAGCTCATGGGCTCAAGATCCTAGGCTTAAGTGCTAGCAACCATGGGCGCAAATGGTGTATTCCTATTGCTTCTAGAATTTTGCTCTTCCTTTGCCATTTTCCTACCTATTGAGCAACCTTGCTTCTATGAGGTTGTTGCATCTCTAGTGGCTCAAAAATAGTACTAGCTAGAATGTCTAATTCTTGATTATCTTGCCCATTACATCCAAAATCCCAATCTTGAACATTGTCAAATTTTATAGCCCTTGCCAACGTACTTAGAGATGGTGGCCATCTTGTTTTTACCTGCAACTATTGATGATTTGTTGGGGTTTTCATCACTAGAAGAAACCATCGTTGGTTTCAACAAAATTCAGTTGATGCAGAATTCTATTTTTTGTCGAAAAACACAGTTTCTACGTTGGTTGCAATGCAGTTTTCTGAAAACTACGTTGCAGCCAATGCAGAAACTGCATTTTTTGGCAGAAAACAAAATTTTGCATCAACTGAATTTTGTTGAAACCAACGATGGTTTCTTCTAGTGCATCCACTTGGGATGATCCTTCAAAGTGATCCGACAATGAAGATAAACAAAAATCCATTATCAAGGGTGATTCACTTTATAAAATTCAAGCATGTTTTGAAGCATTTCATCAAGCGAAGTACTAAACTTCCTCATTACATAGCAATAACCACAGATTGCTATGAATTTGGTAACAATGTGTTTTATCAAGTCCTATTTGGTCTCAAGAGAACAATAAGGACTTGAACCACATATAGTAGGCTTGTTTGCATTGTAGTGATCTTCAATCCTCTTCCAAAATGTATCCTTCGATTGGCTATTTCCTAGAATTGAATCCTACAAAATGCTAGTGAAGTACACTCAGACAAATTTGATGCTTCTCATTATTGGAGAAGTTTTTTCCCCTTTTTGACATGAGATGCCAAAGTCATTGTCATGATGACCCTAGAATCTCAATTTGGCAAGACAATTCAAGGGGTAGGGAAAAAGATAGATCATGTTAGTCTTGGGCAATCGCATACCAAAGCCATAGAACTACAACCCCCTCCATAATAGTTGCATTGGAGCACTTATGTGATAACAAACCTCTTTCTAAATAATATAGTATTGTTATCTTTTCTACTACCGAGAGCATTGTGGATGCTCTTATAACAAGAGTGTTTGTTGTTAGGTCATGAAATTCCCCATTTATGTGGTGCCGCTTTTGATGCTTGTTCTAAAATACATTTGAATACTTCTCACTATGAACTTCATTGGAATCACAACAAAGAATGACTTACTCCACTCAAATTTTTTCCAAATGACAACAAGGCATAGTAGCATGCAATGTAGTTACACCAAGTGATCTCTCCTTAAATGCATGTTTAGGTCAAACATGGAATCAAATACAAATTAGCATCTCAAGAAGTGCAAAGTGCATCTTGACAAAAAAATTGGTATATTGTAGCAATTAAGAAATCATGATTTGGAAAGACATTGAAATGCATTGATTCACAATGGTTAATTTGAATTGAAATCCACATGAAGGAGTGAGTATGGTAGGGTAGTCCTATTGTAAGAGTGATGTTGGTTCATTAGTATGAAAAAGTAAATTTTTTTAGATTAAGTTTTCATGAAGTTTAGTTTCAAATGTTCAAGAATTTCACCCCAAGTTTACCAAAAGTATTGCCAAAAAAGTACAAGTCATGTGAAAGACATTAACCCCTAAATGCCTAAGGCACTAGATTCTAGTGTTTTGAAAACTTTGAAGTTAAGTAAAATCCAACCAAATTGCTATTATTAGTAGTTTATATTTTTGGAGAACTCTTTTTGAAGTCTAGTTTTAGGATCAAAAATCCAATCTTAAAAATGAAGGATTATGATTTTTCTATTCGAGATTTTGTGCAAGGATGCCCATTGCAATCTTGACCTCCCATAGTGTTGAGGGCTCTTGGAAATGAGCCTCAAATACACTAGATCTTGGAGGAAAAATCACATTAGAAATTCATTTAAAAGAATCGTAGAATAGATTTTGAAAAACCATAAATTGATTGGAGTTGTGCATGCTAAGCCTTGTAACCTCATATTTTTTTAGTGACCAACTTTTTAGAGTTAAAATGAAGAGAAGAAAATTGAAAAAATTTCATACTTTTAACACCCTTATGATCAAACATTATAATCTTTCAATCCATAAGTGATATTGTTATGTTTTCTTTTCCTAGGTAATCACTAACATGTATAGTTTGAATTTGTATGGTTACAATTCAAAAGAAATTGGTATAACTTATGAAAATGTTGACTTTTTGTTCAATTTTGAACAAATTTCAAGAAGCTCCAAATAGGCCTTGGGCATTTAGGGGTTAAAGACCTAGGATTTTGTAAGAAAAATATATAGAATTAGCTAATATGGAGTAAAAATTTAGTTTTCTAGTTTACCAACTATACATTTGTCAATGAGGAAAGTATGTGAAAAAATAGAATGAAGTTTATTCATTACATCATAATCAAATAGAATTTATACAAAGAAATCAACAATTATGAATATCATATAGTTATCTTAGTCCACAATGTTTCCAAAAAATCAATGCCTCTCCTTGTTAGGCTCCACCATCTGTTTTGGAACAATCTTTTCTTGAATCCCCTCATCTATAAACATTATCCTAAACATTGTAGAATAAGCCTCAATACACTAGCCACATTGATTCAAAAAGCTAACAACTTTTTCAACTAATGAAAAAATGCAATAGCAACATTTTCATTGTGATACAATATAACTTTCCAAATTTGAATTCATATTTAGAATTGTAACCCCTCAAAATACAAAATTAACCACTACAAAATAGGGGCAAATTTTTGCATTTATATGCCACCGTGTAAAAACTCGAGTATTGCACCTCACCTTTGGAAGTCAGTGTGACCAAAGTCAGTACAGTACTCTACTTGTAGACTATGCATAACGCGTGACAACACCGACAGGCACGGAATGAACGTGGGGATGTACCATGGCCTTTTATAAACGAAAATAGCATTCTTTCATTCATCCTTTCACAGAAATCATCCAAGAGCCAACGTTTGAAAGTAGTACGGAAACATACTTTTCATCTACTGTGTCATTTCTCGTCCACTTTTCTGGCTTAGTAGGATGCGAACTCTCCATGCTCTCCCCTTGCCTGCCGTAACTTATGGCCAAACCTCTCCCTTCCTTCTCTTTCGCAGGAATGCTACGTGGCGCTGATGACTGCAAGTGTAAGTGTTCCGCCGGCATAGCCCCCAATTCCAAGTTGGAATCCGCTAGCGATGGTGTGCATTTCGTTTTGCACCCATTGCAGTTGGCGAATTGCGCTTTCCGGCACTTTCTGTGGACTCCGCTGGACTGCTGGATCCCGCGCGACTGCTGGCAGGCTTTCGCTCTGCTTTCGTCAATCTCGCATTCCTGTGAGGACTTCGCATTCCGGTTAGTTGTCATCGCAATCGTTTCGACTCTTTCTATGTTTCTTTTCTTTCAGAAAGAGATTGTCATGTGGGGGATGACTGTTGTCTTTTCGGTTTGGAATTGAGTCTTCTGTGATTGAGTGGTTTGGAATCGAATTGGAGGCGACAGAAGGTAGCGTGTTGTATTATGATTGATTAGGGTTTCTTCTTTTTTCCAAGGAGACTCTCAATTTGGAAAAATGTAAGGGATTGTGCGAAAATTCAATTTGAATTTTAGGTGTGCTTACTTGCACGAATCCCGCTCTTTGGAGTGGGTTTATGTAGCAGTGAGTTATGCTGCACGAATCGCACTTCAGCTTTCTCTGTACCAAGTTCTGTGAGTTTTTGACAAGCATCTAAAGGAAATACCCGTGACGAGGAATTCGTTTAATCTGAAATTGCAAGCTTTAAGCTGATATGAAGAGTCTATGTGATGAAATCGCTCAGCTCGTCAATTGGGAATTCAAGCACGTGGGTTTCAGCAAGTGCCGAAAATGTCTGGAACAGAAGCGGCTCCAGAGCTGACGTCTGGAGTGGCACTCCCTCCTCCGGACGATGAATTCGTCTCTAGGTCAGGAAATGGGCTGCAGATGGAAGGGGAATCACAGAGCAATAATGCTACGCTGTCAGGGCGGTATGACAGTTACGAAGGGGTGATCGTGGATCCCCGCGGCTTGCCTAGCGATGGTCTCACGTTCAAAAGATCTTTGATGGCATCGATTGCGCAGTGGAAACGGGAGGTAAAGTCATTAACGACTCCAGACCAATAACGGGAGAGTAGGCTCTGCTCCTCACTGTTTACTGTCCTTCCTCATTTTAATTCTAGGAATGCTGTTCATTATGTTTGTTGAGCCAGCAGGCTTGAAAATGAGGGGGGTCATTTGAGAGCAGAGATCATTTCTAGTAATTGTTTTCTGGTGACTACTTCACGCCGTAGTGAAGGAATAATATTACCATTATGAGCAGAATCGAAGTACGAGGTTTGCGTGCATTTGCAAATTGCGTTCTCTTCATTGCGAATCATTCGTGTGTGGCAGAGAAAGCATGGAATTTGGCTTAAATTGCCAACAGAGAATGTGAACCTGGTCGAGGCGGCAGTTGAGGTGCGGTTCTTAGGAACTAAATAGGCTGTAGAGCGCGGGTTATTCCATCAACATGAATTAGTGATTGCCGGTGGTACTACATCTTGTGGAATTTGAGTACCTTGAATTAGCATTGGTTGAAATCCTAGGTGGCAAGTTGGTAACGATGTTTGGTAGGGGGTGCAGGCAGGGTTTCGGTATCACCATGCAGAGCCAGCATACCTGATGCTCACCTTGTGGCTTCCAGATGGACCTTGTACTCTTCCTCCGAGTGCATCGCATCAAGTTGGTATAGGCGCCTTCTTATTGAACGAAAAGAACGAGGTATCGATGCTTTACTTGAGAGTGTACAGTATATCTTTGACTGGTTGCCTAGAGTAGTGCTATAGAGATTCCTCAAATCTTGACAAAGCACAAGCTGAAATCCTTTGCTGAGATTTGCACTAGTGGCCATGACCATGTTTATATGCAGACTTTTGATAATATTTCTAGGTGTATACTTGTGGAGAATTCACAAGAGCCATTTCCCAATTATTTCTTTTCAGTTTCAGAGGAAATTTATTGTCCAGGGAATTCCTGCATTCTTCTGCACATGGCTGATGGACTAAACGACTTGGCGGGACGCCTCTGTACATGATGTATAAGTTTGGTAGGTTTTACCTGTCTAATACTTCAAGCAAATTTGATTGGAACTAACGTTGCACGTTGAGTATTTCTGCCAGATTCTAGCAGTTCAGGAGAAGAACGGTCCTCTTAAAGGCACTGGAGTCTGGAAGATGCCGACGGGGCTCATTAATCAGGTTTATTCCTATTCAATTCATTTGCGTGTTTGTGTTCTCTTCATACCTAGACTCGCTACGCCGAGCTAAAGAAAGTATTCCAATGGTATGCTCAAATTTCAGAACTTCATTTTAATCAATAAAAGGAATATGTGTGCACTCTACTCTGATGTTTTGTTGGCAGCAAGTTGCATCCGTCATTATGACTTGTGATTTAGGTTCTTGAATATAGACTGGCATTTGTTTACAGGAGCCCTTTAGTATGAGGTGCTTCTGTTGAGGAAAACCGAGGAACTCTTCATCAAAATAATGGAGACTTACTCACTCATTCATGCAGGGAGAGGATATTTTTGATGGAGCCATCAGAGAAGTGAAAGAAGAAACAGGGGTATGTATGCTTGCCCTCAATACTTCCTAGTCTTGATTCTGATATTAATTCGGTTATGGCCACGAGGTTTGGAAGTTTCTACTGCAACGAGGTTATTAGAATCTGTACGACACCATCTGAGCGATGTTTTATAGATAACATTCTTGAGCTGGTGGAAGGACCATCCTTTTGCAATGTGTAGGATTGGTAGAAACATAGGATGGTGGAAAGGATGGTGGGACAATCGATTGTTAAGAGAGAATGCAGGAGAATATGTAGGGACCAAAAAGGGAATATTTGTAGGGGATGGTGACTGAAGCTCGAGAACGTTAAGCAATTATCAAGGGTGAATCGTCTTGTGACGGTTTACCGTGGTGCATGTTCATGTGGGAGAGACTCTAATTCGATTTCTCTCATCTTTTTTTTTAACTCTTTCTGGGCATCATCATCTCTATAATCTGGGCATATGCTATTCGAACTATTACTCCACTGCCGCCCTACACCGCAGAGTGCTGTGACGAATAATCATTCTACATAGCGGCTAATTATGCAGATGTATTGGTATGTCTGGTTTTTTTTACTTGGCTTTAGATGATGCATATTGTTGGTTTTGATAATGGATTAGAGCACTAAGTATTACATTCAGACAGGGACCTGTATGAACTTGGGTCTGTGGAATCAACAGGTGGATGCGAAATTCTTGGAGGTCGTGGGATTCAGGTAAAGCACTACCCGTCTTGCAAGGTCTGTTCTTTTCAAGATCCAGAATGTACACCTGATCCGGTTACGTAATGCACTCCGAGGTCTGAACTTAGCTTACCTTTTTGCAGGCAAGGACACCAAGTTGCTTTTGAAAAATCAGATCTGTTCTTTCTGTGCATACTTCGTCCAACTTCAACTGCGATTGTACCTCAGGAGTCAGAGATTGCGGCAGCTCAGGTATCTCAAGCTCTTCGACACACAACAGTCTGTTCAATCATTCTGAATTAAGTCTGCCTTTGTCGAGAGGATGAACCAATTCCCCTGAGTGATCACTCTTTATTGGCTCTGGACCGAAGGAGGAGGAGGATTGGCATTGACAGAAGTTGCCCTGAGAAAGTTTGAGTAGGACCATACTTGAAAAGCGAGCCAGTGCCAGAGGGAGAGAGCCTTTCTGAGCGTAGCTAACTTTTTCGTTTGGTTACGCTGCTTAATTGACTACATTTTATCAATATCCGTTGGGATTTGCAAATGACTTATTCGTGATAACGATATTGTTTTGCCGTTTTCCTGTGGATCAGTGGATGCCGTTATCAGAGTTTAAAGCGCAGCCCATCTTCGAGCAGCGTCCGACGATGCTGAAGATGTTGGACGTTTGCTTGGCACGTGTTGAAGGCAAGTGTAGAGGCTTTGCATATGATGATATTCATCCAGATACTCTCAAGGCCAATTCTTATTTTTACTATAATCAAGTGG